>CP139501.1:139418922-140066638 GCA_021014915.2 Artemisia tridentata subsp. tridentata | reverse complement strand
ATAGTATATATATACATATAATATATATCATATAATATATATATATAATAATATATATATATATATATATATATATATATATATAATATATATTATAATATATATATCAAATATATATATAATATATAATATATATATATAATATATATATATATACATATATATATATATATAATATATATATATATATATATATATAATATATATTATACATGATAAAATGGTCAAATGGGGCATTTTTATAGCTATTGATTTCTGAATCTCTTTTGAGAAACACTTTGCTACTTTTCAAAGTTTAGAAATTTATAGTAAAAAGAGGTTTGAAATTTCTGGTTTCAAAAGCGTGATGTGATGACATTGCCTGAGGAAACGGCAATACCTTACTTAGTCTAGGGGATTTTGGTATGTGTGAATTCACATACCTTTTCTTGATAAAAATCAGACTCAAAAGACCAAAAACGTATCATAAATGCCAAAGATATGCCTGTTTTTGTGTTTGTGTATGTGCAGGTAACGGATATAAGAAAAGGGCAAAAATAAAGACAAAACGAACAAAAACGAGCACGAGATTGGAAAAAGCGTGAAAAGATGGAGACGGGGATGAATTTCTACATTTTGGACCAAGCCAGAACCTAAAAATACCAAACCTAATCCCTAATGTTAAATCCATTACACCACTAGTCCCTAAACAGTTTTCACCGTTAGTCCTTTAAACCTTGCAAAGTTAGTGCTAACTAACGGGTGTTAACACTTAAAACCTAAATCCATAACCCAACCAGCCCACTCCCAAAAAAAATTAACCCAAACCCAATTATAAACCCAGCCCACTCCCACAACCCGACCAACCCATAACCATCCCTAGTCTAATTAAAAAAACGCGCCAAAACCTATTTTACTATTCACTGTCTTCCCCAAAATTACCCCACACCTCTGGCACTCAATTAATCCCACTTAAAAACCTTCTAGAAGGCTGACAAGTCAGAAGATATGACGTCTAAAGAGGCCATGTTGGCATTCCCAACGAATTTGATTGGTCGAAGTGAGTTGGCACATGATCCAAGGGTGATGATTAGAGATAAAAGATTGGGATTGATTGAAGGGCTGAGATTGATGATGAGAAGCTCCTCCAAAACCCTAGAAGCATCCCAAGCTGCCTATAAATAGGACGTCACTCACCTCACACAAGCATCTCTTACTCGTTTTTATTTTAGCTTATTGTATTAGCTTATTATTGTCTTTTAAATACTGTCATTTCCTTTCCAAAGTATTGTAATCATATTAAAGTTTAATAGAATTCAGTTTTATTTAAATTTGTGTTCATTTACTTTTAATGCTTTAATAATGATTTCATTTGGTTAATTAAGCTTTAATAAGCTCTTATTACTATGACTTATACTCAAACAAGCTTTTTAATAGTTTGTTTGAGTTGAACAACTTGTGGTTTGATTTTGAAAATTGTTTGGTTTAGTAAATTGATTTTAAGACATAATAAGCTAAAATGGAAGATAAGCCAGAAATGAAAGGGCTTATAGGGTCTCACCAGCTTATCAATTGATAAGCTGGAGCTTTTAGAGTAGCTCCTCGAGCTTATTTGATCCTTGTTGAGCTAGGATCAAGGTAAAAGTCCTAATTCTTCAATTTTAGCTTTAAATAGCTTATTGCTTATTAGATTTGCTTATTTGCTTATTATTTGTTTTAATCTGCTTATTAGTGTCTATTATTGCTTTTATTTGCTTATTTTTAGTTTAAAACACATTAGTTTAAGTTTTCATAAAAATTCATAAAAATCCAAAAATAAGTCTTATATTTATAGCTTATTGCTTAGTGCTTAATTTCTGTCTTAATCTGTTTTCATTTAGTCATTAAGTCATATTAATCGGTTTTCATCAAAATCTTATAAGTGTTATAGCTTTATTCAGTCTTAAAAATCAATTTTAGTTTTTAAAGGTGTTTTTGGGACAAGCAGCACTAACTAAGGTTAGTGCTGCTAGACCACTTATAGGTTTTTTTAATCAACTTTGTTTAGCTTAAAATTAGTCTATTAAGTAGTTTTTAAGTTGTTAAAAGCATTTCTACATAGATTCATAACTTTTAGTTTGGTTTTCAAAGTTTCAAGGTTCAAAACTGTTTATTATAGCTTATTTTGATAAGATCTTTAATAGGTATTTTTAGGAGTTGTTTTTGAGTCTTTATAAGTTGAGAATTCAAGTTTTATCTTCTCGCTAAAATGTCAAAAGTTTTGAGTCAATCCTAGGTAGTTTTTAGTTTCCAAAACCAATCAGCATAGCTCAAAACCTATACTGATTAATTAGCATAGGGTTCTAAAGGTTTTGTTTCAGCTTATTTCTTGTTCAAAGTGTCTAAACATTGTTCCTAGGTGTTCATTGGCGGTAGATCTTAATCTATTTTAAGTTTTTTAGGTTTGATTATAATTTTAATAGCTTATTTTTGGTCTTAAAGAGTAGCATTTTCAGGTTTTGCAAAAATCCAATAAGTATACACTGATTCATCAGCATAGGTTTTCATAAGTTTTTATCAACTTATTTTTAAGCTCATTTTCAGTCCAAATTATTTGAAAATTGTTTTATGTGCTCTTTAGTTGGTGTTCTTTGCTGTTTTAAACTTTTAGCTTATTTCATTAACTTTTAGTAGCTTATTCTTAGCCTAGAAAGTAGTCATTCAGCATAAAAATTCTTAAAAAAAAAACCAAAAATATTATTCTGAATAGCAGTTTTCTCAGCTTATTTTTAAACTCAAATTGTTTGAAATTGATTTTGTTAGTTCATTTGCATATAAGCTTGATCTATTTTTAGGTTTGATAGTCTAGCTTATTGCTTTAGTAGCTTATTAGGTAGCTTAAAAGTGCCCCTCTAGGCTGTTTTTATAGCAGTTTAGACTTACTTGCTTATTTGTGTTTTTGGGCTTTTGCTTATTAATCATTGCTTATTTGAGGTCCTTAGTGCTTATTTGGAGTATTTTAAGGTTTTAGTAGCTTATTAGGGTTTAGCACAAGCTTTTAGAAGCTTGTGTGTAAATCAGTTTAGCCAATATTAGTTTTATAGCTTTTTGGTAAAATGATAAGCCTTTAGAGGCTTTTCTGACTTATTTGGTAAAATATAAAAATATTGCTTTTACAAAAGTTGCTTATTTTCAGCTTTTTAATAAGTTTTAATAAAAAGATTTGCAAAAATAAAAACATGGGAAGCTGAGGAAGCCAAGGGTGAGCCAGGCTCGAACCCGAGACCTCTACCCAGCCTCAACCACGCTTCACACGCCACACTCCCAACTATTCGTGCCCTTGGGTCTTTTTTGTTTAGGTTTGCATCCCATATTCACTTAACTAGTTTTTTCCATTTTAAGAATTCAGCCAATTTAGCTTATTTCCAGCTTATTTAGATAAGCTAGTGATTCCTTTTTATCTTTCCTAGATTCTAGTCAACTTAAAGTACTTTTATTAAAATTTTCAAATTTTTCTCAATTAGTTTTGTATTTTTAATAACATTTTTATTTTAAAAGTGTTTTTAATTCTTAATTAATAAATAAAAATCAAAAAAATATAATTCTTTTTATTTTTTATTTTTAATCATTTATGACTTTTAGAAAATAAATTTGCACTTCCAGAGTTAAAATTCAATAATTTAGGTTTTTAGGCCCGTTGAATTCCCGTTAAGTGCCCGTTTTAAGTTTAGTTTGCATTAGGACTTATTTATGCTTTGTTTTCTTGTTTTATGTGCTTATTATTTACTTCTTTGTTTACACATTCTATTTTAAGTAGCATAATTCCAAAATATCTTGCTTATTCAAATCACCGGATCACGAACCGAACCCGATTTTCCGTTCACATTTCGTTGGGACATAAACGACCCGGGAATATCTAATACTTCCAGAAATATATATAGTTTGACTTTCTTTGACCGTTTGGGATTTTCACTCTTGGTTAGAGAGCGAATTGACTAATTGGTCGGTTTCTTACTATTATATATATATATATATATATATATATATATTTACTTTGAAACTGATATCGTGTCAGTCTTTGTCATTCTCCTTGTTTGTACAGCTGAATGAATATCTCCAATCACTTGGTCTTTTGGATGATCCTTGTGTATCCTTGTTGTTGGTGTTGGACTGACTGGAATAGTTTCATCCTATCTCAGTAATGAATTTCTTAAGAATGTTACTTGTCTCATCCTTAGTTGTTAAAAAGAAAACCCAAGTGAATCTGCTATAATCATCAGTGACAACAAGACAATATTTCTTATTTGATAGATTATTTGTAAGCTCAGATTGATTAGATCTTATCTAGGGATAATAATAACAAAGATAAACATGCACAACGGAATAATCAAAGAACAATGTTATTGTATAAGGTTTCTCGTCATCATCTCTTCTATAACACAATTACAACCAACACAATAAGCCCCAATACTACTTGATCAATAGTAGTACGGTTACTCAACAGTAACAGGGATCAAGGAAAACCTTGATTACCTTGAGGGTAGACAAACCACAAACTAGGCGTCTACATAAGAGGACATACGCATGGTATACACACACACACCTTTGGTGTTTACATATTGACACACATTAAACCTAATACCCTGCATCTAGTTATATAATAGAGAATTAGGTTTACAAAGGACTAATAAGTAAAATCTTTATCAAGCAAGTCCCTTGTGTTTTGCATTGTATTCATTCTTCACTTGTAGTTTTGTATTTATCAACTCAAATATAAAACCCAACAATCTTCCCCTAGTTGATAATTACAAAACCTTCGTCTTGATCTTCCCTGAATGAAACAATCTTCCCCTTAAGCTCACCTCATGAACTTAAATAACATGTACCACCAAGGATCTTCAAGTTGCAAAACATGTAAATACTTCTTCCCTTTTTTGTCATTATCCACTAGGAGATGCTAAGTAGATGCAACTTTGATCTTGACAACCACAAACCAATATCATACTTCCAATTCAGCCTTCTAATGTCTTGAATTACCCGCCATTAAGTTTTCCACACTGATAATGAATCCAAGACAATAGAAACTTAAACTATCAGTAGTAATAATGACTTACAGTTGTTAAAACCTTCCCCTCAAATGGTGCATGTAAATGGTTAAACATTTTAACATTAAGCTTCCCCTGAAACCCATATGTTAACCACTTCCTGAATCTTCAATTCTGTAAGCTCTATGTAATGATTACTGATGAAGAAAACTAAGCATTACCAACTTGATACTGAAGTAGAATCACCCAAACTTGTGTCTTATGTCTTGTACTATATATGTGACTTCGAACGTATACCCAAACCGATGTATAAGGAGACCTCAATCTCTTGACAAAAATCCTGATTTGTCAAGTCTCAGTCACCACTTGAATGCGCAAAAAAGTTATCTTCAAATTGTAACACCCACTTTAAGATATGACAAGAACACAATCTTGAAAAATTCCACTTCATCGTCAAATAAGTAATAAATAATCACCTTCGTAATCAATTCTTCAAATAAAACAAAAAACGAGCCCTTTTAAATGTTTAAGAACATCAAAATCCAAAACCATCTCCTGTGTGTGAAATCCGTCCGATATCAAATATTTGAATCAAACTTTTAGCTTCAATAACCACGAACATTAGATCAACATTGAAACTTGTGCATACTTCGTACATAATCACCAGTCAACACAAAAGTTTCACAGCCCAATATTATTAAACAAATATTCGAATTCAGTCATGTAACAAAAAATATCCCAATCTCAAATGTATAAAGCTCAGTACCAGCCCAATCAAGTCATTACCAGTTCACCTAAACTCACTTTCCCATGTATCACCAAACATGAATCTTTATGCATCAAACTTGAACCATAAAGAAATCGTAGTTAAACATATATGACTCCTCTTATCAGCACCTCAACCTGACAAGTCAACAGGTAGTATGAAACCAATCACTAAGCAGTATTCACTACGAGAAGTACAATTTTTCATAACGCAGCAGTACGAATATAAGAGCAGTATTAACTCATAACATCGAGCAGTACAAAGTATAACGCCAGCAGTACTAAGTGGTCACGCAGCAACATTAACGAACACGCAGTACTAACTGAAAGTCGAGCAGCACTAAAAACGTAGCAGTACAAACTTACATAACTGGCAGTATTAACATATGAGATAGCAGTACTAACATGTAAACCTCAGTCATCCATACTTAGATATTCTCCCAACAAAAGAGTTTCCACAGACGAACAAACTCCCAATTGAATTATATGTAGAAGTAAGATAAGTAGCTAAAATCGACACAACATAAGTGATCTTACTCCTATCAGATTAGTTTTATCAGTAACATGTATAGACGATGCGTCTTCCTTAACATCAAAGAAATCACATTACATCCTTTGTACGAACAGATCCTAAGTTAGGATTTCACAAAATCCTAACAACTTTTGTTTCATCACACAATACGAAACCGTTTCTTTATCAGCACAAAGAAACAGCTCATTATTCTTAAACTATGCACGAGTCTTTTAAACACCAGACAAGTAAACCCTTTAAATTACTTTTTCGTTAATAAAGAGTAAATAACTAGGGTTTTCTAGGGTTTTTCTTTGAGCAGTACCAATTATGATAAGAACAGATCTAAAAATTATGTTTTGAAACCCTAATAACGGATCAACATGAAAAGTATAAACCCTAATGCAATCGTACATCAAAGCTGCTTCCATTCGTGAATTAAAGAAACTAAATAACGTATATCCAACTTCCATAATGAATTAATTCAAGTAAACACGAATTCAGAAAGTTGAGTATCCCAAAAATCCTAAAAATCGAAAAACATGAACTTCTCTGCAGCAGTATTAAAAAATTAATACCTGACGATTAAAAGCTCAGATGGAAGATCCCTCCAGTGAGAATGTACCTTGATATATAAAGAACCTTCAACAAAAATTTCAGTCCGATCCAACAGTTAACGAATGCGCTATCGCCTTTTAAAAACAGCTCTGCAGAAAGTTGCAAAAATTGAAAACAAAGTCGATTTTCTTCTTCTTTCTTCGACTAAAAACCTTGGAAATCCCTAGATCACGAGCTCCCCGAGCTCTGATACCACCTGATAGATCGTTTGTAAGCTTAGATTGATTAGATCTTATCTAGGGATAACAATAACAAAGATAAACATGCACAGCGGAATAATCAAAGAACAATGTTATTGTATAAGGTTTCTCGTCATCATCTCTTCTATAACACAATTACAACCAACACAATAAGCCCCAATATTACTTGATCAATAGTAGTACAGTTACTCAACAGTAACAGGGATCAAGGAAAACCTTGATTACCTTGAGGCTAGACAAACTACAAACGTGGCGTCTAAATAAGAGGACATACGCATGGTATACACACACACCCCCTTGGTGTTTACATCTTTACACACATTAAACCTAATACCCTGAATCTCTTTATATAATAGAGAATTAGGTTTACAAAGGACTAATAAGTAAAATCTTCTTTGTCAAGCAAGTCCCTTGTGTTTTGCATTGTCTTCATTCTTCACTTGTAGTTTTGTATTTATCAACTCAAATATAAAACCCAACATTATTCATCAAGCCACTCACAAAAGTTGGACCAAACAAGTCTATATGCAACATGAATAAAGGCTGAGTAATAGAGTTCTGAATCTTGGTCTTACAAGAGGCTTTGTGTTTCTTCCCCTTAAGACAAGCAACATATGTTTGGTCATTTTCAAAGTGTTTTAAAGGTAAACCTCTTACAAGATTATCCTTAACAATTTTATTAATGGTTTTAAAACTTACATGACCCAGCCTCCTATGCCATAGCATTGATTCATCCAATGTGGCCTTTGCAACAAGACAAGTTAAACTCTCTTTAGGAACAATATTATTCATATCAACACTGTACATGTTGTTCTTTCTAGGAACTTTAAGTAACACCTGACTCTCATCAGCCAACTTAAAGCTAGGAGAAAGAACAAAACATTCAGTTTCAGTAAAAAGAACACTGTTCTTTTTGTCATACATCTGTGAGACACTAAACAGGTTAAACTTTAACTCTTGAACAAAGTACACATCTTCAAAATCAAGCTTACCAGTCTTAATTGTTCCTTTACCAGTAATTCTTCCTCCTCTGGCTCCTCCCCCAAAGGCAACATACCCTCCATCAAATTCCTTGAAAGCTGAGAGATAATTCATATTCCCTGTCATGTGCCTGGAACATTCACTATCAACATATTACTGATCTTCTTATTGTGAATGATCCTACATAGAAAAATAAAGAAATTAGTTTCCTTTGGGGACCCAAGCCATTACTGACTTGGATCTGCCTCGTGCATCAATATAATTATGTCTCTTCAATGTGATTGACGCACTATCAAGTTTGGTAGGTCTCCAAACCCAACATGCTGAAGCCGTACACAGCATTATTCCCATTAGCCCTAACAACATTTACTACTGCTGAATTTGGTCTAGCAGTATTTACTTTTGGTCTAATAGTATTAACTTTTTGATTAAAACTTTTGTTAGTTAATGTTGTTCTTCTTTGAAAGGGCCTCTTTACAATTGATTGTGCTGAATTAGAAAAACATGACATTGGTCTAGCATTATAAACTGTAGTTTTGGGATGAGCAGCATTAACAGGCCTAATAATATTAAGTGGTCTTAGCCCAGTTTTCATTAAAATGCTCTTAGAGCCATGTTTCTGTAAGCATTAGGGTGAGCCTTATTAGCATAATAATTGTAATTCACCCTCGTATAACTATTCCTAGATACCATCCTTTCCCTTTGATGGAAATTGCAGCCAGCCTGCACATGGTCAAAACTTTCACAGATAAAACATGCTTTATTGTACATAACAAAATCACTTCCTAGTTGTTGGGACTTCTGATTATTCCAGTTTCTTTGGTTTCCCCTAGGGCTTTGTGACATGTACATCTCAGCATATTTAACTGGTTTCCTAACTGGTTTTTCTTGTTGTTTAGTTCTAACAACATCTACCTTAGCAATATTAGGAAAAGCAGGTTTCTTCTCTAACTTATCTTCTTATACCATCTCCTTAACAAATGGGGTATCAGAAGATTCACTAACACTTTTACTAGAACATGATTCAAACATTCAATCTTAGGTTCTTTTTTTTCAATCTCAAGCTCTTTGAGCTCCTCTAAACTAGTATTGGACAAATCAAGTTTTGGGGGTTGAAATAACCCTGTATAAGGAGGTGGAACAACATTATATCCTACAGCTTTCTTGAGTTTGTCAATAACCTAACTCTATATGATCTTTTCTACCCTCTTAGATGACTTTCCAAATCTCTCTATATCAACCTGAATGTTTTCTTTTTCTAGCTTAAGCTTTTCTAACTCATGTTTAAGCACACTTATATGTAAGTCTTTGTATGAGATATCTCTTTTTAAAACAACAATATCCTCAGTGAAGATAGTCTCATTCTTTTTGTAAAAGACTAGTTGCCCTTTTACAACAGCTAACCATCTTTTATAATTAGCTAAATTGAACTCAGATTGATTAAACTCTATTCTTAAATCATCATACTGAGTTTTAAGAGTTTCAAAGCTTTTCAGACGGGTTTTTGAACAAGTTTTGTTAGTGTATACTTCAGAATTTGAAAGAGCCATTAGAGCCATGTTTGTAGGGGCTTCCTCTTCTACCATAAAGCTCCAGTCAAAACCATGCCCATCAATAACCACCATAGCTTTGGAAGAAGTTTCTTCCAATTTCATAGTCTTTCTGGTGCTCTCTTGGTTCCTGGATCCTTTACTTTCTTGACTCCTGCTTCTGCTGTCTTGGTTCCTAGGCCCTCTACACTCCCTTGCAAAGTTTCCCAACTTATGACAGTTGTAACACTCTACCTTGGACTTGTCATATCCAGCTGTGTCACTGCCATTGATAGTGATCTTCTTACAAGTCTTCTGGAAAAACCTCCTTGCCCTCATGCTCAATAGTGCTAACTACCACTTCAAATCCATTTCTTCTAAGTCATCTTCATGGATTTGTTCAAGGTCTTCATGTACAAGCTATGACTCATTTGATTGATTGGCCAAGAATGCATACACAGTAGCATCACTTAAGGTAGAAGTACTAGCTCGAGTGCTAGCAGTACTAACTGAGTGTTAGCAGTACTAACTCCACAAGCAGTATTAACTTCACTAGTACTGCTAGGGGTGGGAGATGACACAAAGGCCATGTTTTGATAACTTAAACTTGAACTTGAGCTTGTAGTTCTCTTAACCTCTTGTTCAACGATCTTAAAATTGTTGTAAAGGTAATAAAGACTCAGTGTGACTAGGTCAGGCTTATTCCTCCAGACCACAACATGAGTATTCCACTCAGATGGCAGACTTCTCAAAAACTTCAAATTGAGATCCTCTTGTGTCTTAGTTTCACCTAAGACAGCCAGTTGACTTACAATCTTCTGAAGTCTGTTAAAAATAGAATCAAGAGACTCTGTGCTTGGAGCACTAAAGTTCTCATACATCTTCATCAGAAGAGTCTTCTGAGTCTTCTTAGTAGCTTCATTACCTCCAAACCTTGTTGTTATAGCAGCAAACAAGGTTTTGGCATCCTTGTACTGATTGAAGGTCATTAGATGTTCATTGGGAAGTGCCATCAGTAGCATATTTCTTGCCTTCACATCATTCTTCTTTTGGGTCTTCTCATCAGCAGTTACAGGACCTGGTATTACAGTAGTTGTGACACCATCAACTGTTGTTGATTTAGCAACATGTTTGAATGAGTTTCCATTCTCTATGACATCCCATAGAGATTAGTCTTGAATCTGAAAGTATTGTTCAATTCTAAGCCTCCACATGTCATAATCACCCTGTTTGAGAATGGGCAATTTTGCAATAGTAGAGGTTTGAGTATTTTCAAGATCTATCTCTTTCTAGTGAGTAGAGAGTTCTTCTGTAAGTTTCTTCTAGATCAAAGTTTCAGAACCAAAAGCTCTGAAACCACTTGTTGATCCTAAACACACGAGATTGTATTAGAAACTTTGAGAATACTAAAGAGTATGTGGAATCTACGCTTTAATACTTAGAAGAATATTAATGTAACAGTGAACTCTATGAACAATGTAAAACTGTATAAACATTAATTTATTGAAAAGCTTCAATATTATTATGATCAATAATACGAGTACTCTGTGTAGTACTAGGGTTTACAAACAACCTTGAAGCTATGAATAATACGTTCTGAGATTACTAACATCATAACCTAGGACCTCATTTTATAAACTAAGGAGTCCCTTACAAGATAACTACAAATCTTTTAGAGTATACGTATCTTTCTAACTATATAGAATATACACTGAATAATCTCCATACATATCTCTTCACACATCTTTATCTCTTTAGCAATCAATAGTCTTCAGCAGTATTAAGTTAGTCTAGCAGTACTAACTTATTAGTACTGGTAGTTATATCTTGAGCAATACTAACTGTTTTGGCTTGACAGTACTAAGTGTTCAGACATTTAATTTCCAACAAGGAATTTATGCTAGTTTTAAGTCCATGACTCAATTTTCTTTTAATTCCGATGGACCTTCTTGGCTTAGACATAGGTCATCCCATGCTTCTTTGGTAGTGGGACAGTTTATGACCTGTTCATAAGGTCATCAGGAAGATAAGAAATGATGAGAATCTTCAGGCGTTGATCAAGATTGACAGCCCTTCATTCATCATTTGACCACTGTGCTTCTGGTTTGTCTAAACTAGCAATAGTTTTTGGGACATATGGCCCAGTTGTAATGGTTTTCATGAATTGAGGTTCTGTACTCACAGTGTGACATAGAAACATTTTCTTTCATTTTGTAAATTTTTCTTCCTATAGTTTAAGAGCAATAGTGTAGCTACCACTATCATTTAAAAGTTGAGGAACTTCATTGTTTATCATGGTGGATCTTGATTTTAAAAGCATTGAGCAATCTATTTTGAAAAAGTTTTATGAATTAGATGGCTCTGATACCACTTATTGGGTCATTTGTAACGTATTATAACTTAAATATCTAAGGTAAACAATGTTCCATGCCAACATATGGACGTATATAAACAGTTTATAATAACAAAACGTAAAGTATAATACAAAAGACACTAAGTTAATTTTCAAAGTTTAAAATTCTTATTTGAATGAATCAAATAATTTGACAAGGTTTTTTTGTGGAATAGTAAACATAGTTAAATTAAAATGTGTGGTGATCTCCTCTCTATCTTAAACACAAACCTTAGTATGTGTTTAAGTACCAACTATTCTTACTCGCTGAATGTTGAGCGACCTAGTCAGGTTAGAGGAGTAAAGTGCTCTCTTGAAATTATTGTCACTTTAATTGCAAGAGATACTTTACTTCTTTTCAAGCATTCCCTTTTAATTGCAACAGATACTTTACTCCTTTTCAAGCATTCCTAAAGTACACATGTCAAGCATCTAGTGGACGGATGGGATGCTTCTAAACAAGTACTATGTTAGGTCTTACTTTAGGGAACAATTAAGTAAACTATTTGTACTTTTATACCAATTTTGGAAGTTGGTCATTCCGAAGAAGATTTTAATTTATCCTTTTTATATAATGTATATTTTTACCGCCTTGAAACCTTCTAGATACTAGGAGCATTTCGCTCAACACCTTTGTTAAGGAGATCGACATCGTTCAACAAGGTATTGCCACCCTTGGTGAACTGAACTTCTTCTTTTAAAATTGGTCTTCACTTACAGAACTATATTAGTGTGCTAAAGTGAAGACTTCTTTTGTCTTCAAAGGACTCTGAAGAAGTTAGGACTGAACTTTATTCTTCAGTTCAGCTTTGTTTTGAATTTGTCTTCAGCGACTTGGTTTGTACCTATGATATTTTTTTGATATGTGTTAATCAGGTCTTAAATTTATCGTGCCTCGTCTACCTAATTGGATCAACACCTATACTAACGGGCAGTTAACCTGATCTTACATAGTGAGGTAATGGTAAATCCGAGGTCGTCCCAAGAGCTATGAGGTGGTCTATTGATTTGATTTTTAACTAATCAACTTAATTGTGATGATTAAATTGAAGAAATAAAGTAAAAACTGAAATGAAATGTAAGTGTCTATTAATCAAGGAGAGAAAATGGGTCAACCTAGTCAATCCATAATCAATGTTATGTCCATGTTTCTAGTGCAATGTCTATTTACTGCTTTCGTTGGTGATTCTTATTTCACTAGCTATAGTTTGTCATTATGGCTAAGCCTATAGGTCCTAGTCTCGATCTGACGGTCATCACATCAATTCTATTCCCTAGTCATTATGCATCAACTACCTGTAACACCCCCAAATTTCAGTATACGCAGCGGAAATAGGTTTGGGGTGTTACTTCAGGTATCATAGTCATAATAATAGAAAACGACTAAAAAAGAGTCGTTTTTAGATAAAACAGTTACCATTCATTTATTTAATCAGAGTTTTACAAAAGAGAGGTCCCAGCGGGAGTTATTGAAATACATATATATTGTCGGAATGATAACAAAATGGAAACCCTTTTTATAAGAAAGTCCATAGCCACTCCGTGCCAAGTTGTGCTTTAGTTACCTGAGATAAAACATGCTAAAAAGTCAACACAAAGGTTGAGTGAATCCATAGTGTTTGCCTAATAATCAGTTGGTTGAACACAAGTTAAGCAGTGGTAAAACAATAATATTGCAGTACTGTATATTGCCCTAAGCCTTATGACACGCAAACCTTAATAGTGGGACATCATAATAATGATGTTAATTATAGACATCATAGAGATGATGTAAGTAACAAGGCCCTCGGGCAGGAGCTTGCCAACTTCTTGTTTAATCTCAAATAAAGTGCATTTGGCTACTTAATCAGCAACACAAATGGGGCATCAACTGCCAATAGATCTATTCACTATATTCGCGTTCACTCGCAAGTGATTAATAGCTCATGATATGAGGGACTTTTAGTGGCAACAGTGCAAGCTTGGGCAATATCAATTAGGAAAGCATACAGAAAAATACTTGTGTTCGGGTTTGTAGCATGTATCTCCCCACGAGTTTGAAAAATGTATAAAAGTGGGACTATGAACTCACCTTGATGTTACAGTAGTCTAATTTGAAAGTAAATCAAGTACGGTGAATAAACTGCTCCGACACGCAACCTAGGTGAATATGTCAAGTTTTAGCATTCGAATAGCAAGTGTTGTGTTGATAGTTAGCTCTTGAATAAGGCAACATGAAGTCTCTTCAAAAGTTAGTGGATGTTAATATATATCATATTTCATTTTTAATGTTCGTTTGATCGTTAATGAAATATAAGCATCCCGTTTATTAGTTTTTATCAAAAATGAGCCTAAAGTATATTTCCCGCAATAATATAAAATGTTACATTCTATACCCTTATAGTTTCAAGTATTGACAGTTTATACCCCTAAACTTTCATATAATTACAACTTATACCCATCATCTTTTATGAAATGACAACTTATATCCTTCATCTTTTATAAATTAACAACTTATACCCTTCATCTTTTATAAAATGACAATTCATACCCTTTAACTTTCATAAATTGACAACTTTTACCCCTGTAGTTTCAATAGTGACACTTTATACCCTTAACTATTAGTTGTTTACTATTTTAGCCCTTGTTGTATATAACTAATAAAAATTGATAGTTTTGGCCCAAGAAAACTCCAAGTTTCAAAATGTTAGAGTTTTCCCCTCAAAGTATTTTAGTCGTTACATACATAATCCTTATTTCATTTTAATCGCGTTTTAAGTTTAGAAAAGGGTGTGATTTATTATGGCTTGCTAAAACAAGTTGTGTTTAGTTTGTAAATAAGCTGTGAACAGCTTATCAGCTTATATTTTTAGCTTATAGGCTTAAAACAAATCAAATGGGTGTGTTAGTTTATAGGCCGAGACACCCAAAAGAACCAAGAATATACACGAGGCCCTATGTTCATTTTACAACGTTCTTGTGGTTTTACAATCTTTGTTAGGAGCTTATTAAGTTTGCTAAATCTCATAACTTAAATCTTTTAGCTTATGGGCTAAATAATTCGTCAAAGTTAGGAGTTCTCGATAAAGAAAGAAAGAAAATAAATCCAGTTTTGAGCGACATGAAAAGAACAAGAAAATTTGAGCGTGGCCTATGGAGTTTGACCACGATCTTTGGGGCTTTAAGTAGTATCTTGGGAGCTTATTAAAAGTGCTTATTGGCTGGGCTTATTAGCTTTGGCTTATAGTAGAAAAATGGGGCTTAAAAGGGGTGTTTAGGGTTTTCTTATGTTGCGACACATAAAAATGAACCACAAATATAAACGAAACATGTACAGTTTTTAGCCAAGTCTTTGGGGCTTCGTAAAGTCACCTAGGAGCTTATTACTAGGGCTTAATATCTTAGCTTATGGCTGTTTGATTGTAGGTTAAAATCTCAATCCAAAAGGGGTGTTTAGGTTGTTGTTGACCAGGAACAAAAAGAAGAAAAATGCATTTTAGACCTTGAATCTTAAGGGCTTATTTTTTTGGCTTTTCAACATGTAATATAGCTTATCTGGATGACTTATTTGTATTGATCAAAGCTTTAAAACTTGAAAACAACCTTATTACTTAGTAGGGCGTTTGTTTGGTTACTGTTTAAATAGTAAGTATGTAAACCATGGTTTTTGATATTGGCCTTCTATTTAAGCTTAAGTAACATCATGTTTAGGTGTAACTAAGACTCATGAAAGGGATTAAAAATGGCTAGAGGGACTTACACTTTTGGAATTCGACTAGGATCAATATGTGACCAAAATGACTCCTAAGTGAAGCAACACTTTTTTTCACTCTCCTATGCTCCTTTGTATGCTTCTTCTACTTCTATTGGAGGCTTGTGATCAGAATGTAGGTGTATAATTTAATGTGTTGTGGTTATAGCATGGGATGAGATAATAATCAGATTTTTGGGTCAATTTATAGAAAGAAGAAAACCAGGTTTTCTTGAGGCTTCTAGGCTCTTGGGAAGGTGTGATATGGGAGAAGGGACAAGGTGAGGTGTATCTTGAAGTTGGTAACATCATGTGTGATTGTAAGAAGAACTTGAAATGTGGCACCTTTAGAGACCTTAATTAGGCTTGACATCTTTAACGAATGTAGAAAGCTTGGAGGACATGGTGATGTGGCATGATTATCTCCTCATTAGGGCTTGGTTAGGGTGTAGTTTAGGTTTAGTTTAGTTAAGGTTTGATTTGGTTATACATTCGTTCGATTTGAACTATAAGAAGCAAAGGGGTCGTCCATGCTTTAACTACTTGTATCATGGCTTTATTGTGTTGTACATGCAGTTCTAGGAATGTGGGAATCTTAGTTAGGGTTCTTGGTTAGTGTCTTGTTAAGTATAATTAGGTTTAGATATGTTTAGGTTAGTAAAAATGTAGTTTTTAGTTTTTATGCATTAAGTACTTGTACCATAGGTTTTAGGACTTGTACTTTTGGTTTGCATGTTATAAGAAAAACTAGGTTTAGGGTTAGTGAATAACGGTCTTGTATTATGTGTTTTAGAGTAAGTACACTAGGGTTTATAATGAGTTTTATATTAATGTTGATTTTTATTCATTGAGGACTTGTACATGTGCTTGAGAGACTTGTACATTTATATTTTATAAAAATCATGTACACATTAATTAGGGTTTGTGATTTTATCACTTAAATCATAGATTTGTGAAATTAGGGCTTGTAACGGGAAAATAAGGTAAAGCTTAGGGTTTCGTGCTTTAAGGGCTTGTACATTAGCTTTAGGGTTTTGTTCTTTAGGGTTTGTACTTTTGGGGTCCTTAGTGCACTTTAGGGGTCTTCAGTGCACTTTAGAGGTCATTAGTGCACATTAGGGTTATAGTGCATTTTAGGGTTTCTGTGTGAACTTTAATAGGTAGTAAACGTTTAGTTTGAGCGTTTAATGATCGTACGTTAATGAATTAACGTAAAGTGGCAAATAGGAGTTGAAAACTTTGGTACTTGACATATAAAGATGTTTATGTGAAATAAACATGAAGCATGTTGGTGTTGGTCTGCATGGGAGCACGTTTATTGAGGATGTGAGTTACGTCACATTAGTTAGTCGTGGCGACCAGATAAACTGATTACGTTTAATTCTTAAAAAAAATTATACGTAGAAAATAGATAAGTATTATTTATTGAGAATATTATATTAGCTTAGTACAAGGCGAAATTTACCAGTGGTTACAGTATCCCCCCATTGATTGAAATCTCGTCCTTGATTCAGTCTGTGTTGGTTGAGGCGTTGGGAAAGAGGTGTGGATATTTTGCCCGGATTTGATCTTCACGTTCCCAAGTGAATTCTGGTCCTCTCTTAGAGTTCCACATCACCTTAACAATGGGGATACGACTTCGTTTTAATTGTTTGACATTTCTTTCCATGATCTCCATGGGGTTCTTCCACAAAATTGAGTTTATCATTGAGTTGGAGTTCTTTCATTGGAATGACAAGTGTTTCATCTGACAAACATTTCTTTAGGTTGGAAACGTGAAAGGTAGGATGTATATTATTGAGCTCTACAGGAAGCTCAAGTCTGTAGGCTACTGGGCCGATTCTCTCAAGAATCTTGAATGGCCCGATGTATCTGGGATTCAATTTTCCCCACTTTCTGAATCTAACCATACCTTTCCATGGTGATACTTTTAATATGACCCTGTCTTCAACTTCAAATTCAATAGGTTTCCGCCTTACATCTGCGTAGCTCTTTTGTCTATCTCGTGCGGCTTGTAAACGTTGCCGAATTTGCACTATTTTATAAGTGGTTTACTGAATTATCTCAGTACCGGTAAGTTGGACTTCTCCGACTTCAGCCTAGCAAATGGGTGATCGGCACTTTCGTCCATAAAGTGCTTCAAACGGTGCCGCCTTGATGCTAGCATGGTAACTATTGTTATATAAGAATTCTGCCAAAGGCAAATGTCTATCCCATCCTTTACCAAAATCTATTACACATGCCCGGAGCATATCTTCCAATGTTTGAATAGTTCTCTCGCTTTATCCGTCGGTCTGAGGATGATAAGCAGTGCTCATATCTAACTGAGTACCCAAGGCTTTCTGAAGCGTTTCCCAAAATCAGGATGTGAAATGAGAATCACGATCCGAGATAATGGAAATTGGTACTCTATGTCGTGAGACTACTTCTTTTAGGTATAATCGTGCGAGACTTTATATCTCATCTGTCTCCTTGATTGCCAAAAAGTGCGCTGATTTCGTAAGACGATCAACGATGACCCAAATAGTTTCATACCCGCTTGATGTCCTAGGTAGCTTGGTGATGAAATCCATGGTTATCCTTTCCTACTTCCATTTAGGAATCTCTGGTTGTGTCAACAAGCCAGACGGCCTTTCATGTTCAGCCTTAACTCGTGTACATGTCAAACATTTACTGACATACTCAGCGATATTAACTTTCATGTTTGGCCACGAGTAAAGCTTCTTGAGATCCTGATACATCTTTTCAGAACCTGGGTAGATAGAATACTTTGACTTATGTGATTCATGCATAATCACATTTCTTAAGTCACCAAAGAGCGGTAACCATCTTCTGTTCGTTATACAACGAGTTCCATCAGGACGAAGTTCAAACACCTTGTCCACACCCCTTAAATTCTCAACCTGGATATTTTATTCTTTCACTGCTTCAGTCTGTGCATTGAGAATTTGGGATGGCATATCCAAGTTAATGGCCATGACTAAAGCTCTAACTCGAAGAGGCTTAATCCTTTCTTTCCTGCTTAAAGCATCTGCTACAACATTAGCTTTTCCAGGGTGATAAAGAATTTCACAATTGTAGTCACTTAGCAATTCCAACCATCGGCGTTGCCTCATGTTCAATTCTTTCTGATAAAGAATGCGTTGGAGGCTTTTATGATCAGTGAACATGATGCATTTCATGCCATACAAATTATGTCTCCAAATCTTAAGAGCAAATACTACTGCTCCTAGCTCGAGATCATGAGTCGTGTAATTCACTTCGTGAGGCTTGAGCTGTCGAGAGGCATAAGCAATAACCTTTTTCCTTTGCATTAATACCGCGCCTAGCCCTTGGTGTGACGCATCGCAATAAACGACAAAATCATCATTTCCTTCGGGTAATGCTAGAATTGGAGCTTCGCAAAGCTTTTGCTTTAACAGCTGGAATGCTTTCTCTTGATCTTCTCCCCAAACGTATTTCTTGTTCTTTTGAGTCAACTCCATTAAAGGCTTGGCAATCTTCGAAAATCCCTCGATGAATCTCCGATAATGCAAGTCCTAAAAATTGACGCACCTCAGTGGGTGTTGTAGGTGTCGCCCAATTTTTGAATGCTTCTATTTTAGAAGGATCCACGTGAATGCCATGGCGATCAATCACGTGCCCAAGAAATTGCACAGTGTGAATCCAGAAATCACACTTGGAAAATTTAGCGTACAGTTGCTCTTTCTTGAGTAATTCCCAAATAGTCCTTAAATGCTCTGCATGTTCTTCTTCGCTTCGAGAGTAGATGAGAATATCATCAATGAACACACTCACGAATTTGTCCAGATAGGTTTTGCACGCACGGTTCATGAGATCCATAAACACAGCTGGTGCATTACTTAACCCAAATGGCATCACTTGAAATTCATAGTGTCCATATCTTGTTCTGAAAGCTGTCTTAGGAATATCTTCTTCCCTGACACGCAGCTGATGATAGCCTGATCTTAAATCAATCTTCCGAGTAAACACTCGATCCTTGTAGTTGATCAAACAGATCATCGATCCTTGGTAATGGATATCGATTCTTCACCGTAAGTCTATTCAACTCTTGGTAATCGATACACATCCTGAAAGATCCATCTTTCTTCTTGACGAATAGGACAGGAGCTCCCCAAGGCGAAGAGCTTGGTTAAATAAAACCTCTATCCAGTAACTCTTGCAGTTGGTTGGATAGTTCTTGCATCTTAGATGGTGCTAAACGATAAGGTGCTCGTTCTACTGGTGCTGCTCCTAGCACCAGGTCAATCTGAAACTCTACCTGACGAAGAGGTGGTAGTCCAGGCAATTCTTCATGAAAGACTTTCTGAAAATCTCTTACTACAGGCACATCTTCTAGTCGTTTCTCATCCGTCTTCTTGTCAGTCACATGAGCTAAGAAAGCGTGACATCCTCTGTCGATATACTTCATGGTTTTGAGGCAGGATATAATACTTAATCTAGTCTTACTTTGATTACCCCGAATAATCAAAGTTTCACCCTCAAAAGGGATGTGAACCACTTTCTCGTCTCATATGATCCTTGCATGGTATTTGGATAGCCAATCCATACGAATGATTACGTCAAAGCTACCGAGTTCAATAGGCATGAGGTCAATGACAAAAGGTTGGTTTAGTAAAGTTAAGGTGCAACCTCGGATTATAGAGTTAGTGCCTACTAATTTCCCGTTAGCTAGTTCAATTTCGTATGTGTTGTCTAAGGAAGCGGGGGTGAGTTTAAGTAATGAAGCAAAAGTAATAGATATAAAGCTTTTATCGGCTCCTGTGTCAAATAATACTTTAGCTAGATGTTGGTTGAGAGAAAACGTACCCATGACCACATCCGGGTTTTGCTGTGCGTTTCCATTCCCTAGCACATACACTCTTCCCCTGGCACCGTTGTTTTGGTTGACATTCTGATTTGGGCACTGATTCCTGTAATGCCCTTTTTTACCACATCCGTGGCATGTCACAGTTATTGGCTGTAAGTTTACACATGTGGCTCTACAGTCTTTGGTCTGATGTCCTATTCTTTGACACTTGGTGCACCTAACAGTACAATACCTATTGTGGTGCAACAGGCATCGGTTGCACAACGGTTTCTTTAAGACATAACCACTTCCTTCAGCAAGTGTGGCAGCATAAGCTCTGGCAGTTTCCTGCCTGCGATTCTGTTGGTGGTGGCGGTTTTTGCGGTTTTGTTGATAGTGGTGATGATTGTTGCGGTTGTGGTTGTTGTTGTTGTTGGAATGGTTGTTGTAATGATGGGTGGTTCTCTTATCATCAAGCTTCCGCTTGTGATCACTGCTTCCTTGGGTGGAACCAAGCTTGATTTCCCTGTCCATTAGCCTCTGAGCAATAGTGATTGCTTCTTCCAGCGATTGTGGTTTGGATGAGGTGACATTCCCCTCAATACTTCGAGGCAGTCCCTCGATATACTTCTCCAATGTTTTCTCAAGATCTGGTACAACAGTTGGGCATAGTATAGCCAGTTTCTGAAACTTCCTGTTGTAGGTCTTGAGATCAGTTCCTTTCACAGCCATTTGGTGAAATTCATCCTCCTTCTTTTTGACCTCGGTGCGGGGCAGTACTTCTTCAACATTTTCTTTTTGAAGTCAGCTCAAGTGAGTTGATATGTTGCTTTAACACCCATAGTTTGGCCGAAGAATTCCACCAAGACAGGGCATCATCCAAAAGAGTCCCTGTAGCAAAAGTAACATTACAATCAACTGTACACCCACTTATCATGAAAACTGTTTCCGTACGCTCAAACCAACAAGCCAACTCAGTCACTCCTTCTATTCCTTTGAATAAGGTTGGTGTACAGTTCATGAAGTCCTTATAGGTGCACTTGCGAGCTGTAGTTGTCTCGCTTTCTCTAGTAGGTCTGCTGGTGCTTCCAGAACGGGCCATTGCCGCAGCTTGTGTCTCGAGTGCTGCAGCAACACTGTCTGCAACTAGTTTTCAGATAGCAGCTTGAGACATGACTGGTTTTGGAGTTGCAGTTGATTTTCTTGTAGGAGGTATATGTCTATTAATACCACAAGAAAACATATGTTTAGAATTCGCATAATGACCATGTTATGTTAGAACAATAAATAATAAGGTAAAATCATAACAACACTGCCACAGTATAAGATCACAACAATTTATGTCCAGGATAATCGTAAGATCACAACATGTCTAAATACTATCATACATGTGTGTAAAATGATAACACTGGCCCACATCAATCGATATCATAACACAGCAAAATATAACAAAATCGCAACCACATATAGCAATAAATAACTTGCTAGTTTGTTACATAACAAAACATATACAAGTGTCATATTTATGCCACACACCCTGTGGCTGGGATATAGTACAAAAGCTGATAGATAAAGACCTAATCTAGTGGTTGCTAGGTGCACCTCTGATACGACTATCAAGATCTACAATCATGCTGAAGAGGATCTGTGTATCCTCCTAACACTCGGCCTGGATGTCCATCACTACCGCCTCTAGTGTGGCAATCCTAGAGTTAGCCACTACTAGTTCATCACTCTGCATCATCATAGCCTGTGATATCAACTCATCGTTGTCGTATAGCAGTGGTATCTCATGACTCAGCTGTCCATGCTGTTCCTCCAGTTCATGTACCTGCTCACGAGTTTCCTGTAACTCGGTGTTCAAGGCACCTAATTCTTGCTGCATGGTTGCTTGGCTATCTATCAAGTTCTCAGTTGTATACTCCATCGTCTCTATGCGCTCGAGAGATAGCTCATCAAGATGGCCTAATGCAGTCTCGATCTGTTCCTCATGGTGATCCATTCGTGCCATGAGGGTAGGAATGGTAGGGTGTCGGTCTGCTGCTGCCTGGGAACTCTCGCCTGTCTCAAACACCCATGGTGGAGCAGTGATATCTGGAGAGGGTGATCTAGGTAAAGAGTGATATCGGGAAATAGTGGCCCTAGCCTCCTCACTGAGCTCAAATGGCTGAGACGGGGGAGTGAAATCCGTAGATGGTAGTGGGGTACAGAAGCGGGTCCTCTTTCGAGGTGGCATCGCCTCCTCAGGGATAGAATCTCGGGGAGGAAATGATGGTGTAGGTGGTGGTGAAGATGCCAGAACTGAGGGTGGTACATATGTGGGTAGCATGTACGGGTGTGGAGGTGATGGTGGTGATACTGGTGGTGAGGGCACGGGAAGTGTCCTTTTCCGTGCGGACTCACAGGTTCTCCTGGGGCGAACTGGTGGTGTGTCCGGTGAGGATGATGATGGTGGAGTTGATGGTGCTAATGGTGCGGGTGGTGGTACTTTGGAAACACATGGTTGGATATGAAATACCTGTTTCCGTAGTGTATTCTTCCTGACTGGACCGTTAGGATGATGACGGAATGCTTTCATAAACGGCTCAGGTTCGTAAGGTTGTAAAACTTGAACTCTCCTGTGTCTAATTGGAGAAGGTGGTGCTGGCAGTGATTCAGAAGATGAAGAAGAGTCTGACTCAGATGACTCTACATCTGCAAAAGTATGATATCCTCTCCTAGCAAGCATATATGGATCATCGGGAAATGGAGCAATATCAGGTACCGTCGTAACGTCCTCTGACTCCGTAGCATGCCTCGGTGCTGGATCGACATCAGGTACTACTGCGAAATCCTCAGATGACTCCTCTAAAGGATCGGACTCTGTATCTGATGTAGCATGGCTGGGTGCTGGGGAGTGGACTGGTGTGGAGGGAATAGTCTCCTCGGGCTCAGAATCCGAATCCGATAAGATAATAATAAGGGGGTAGGGGAAGACAAAGCTCTCTAACAACCCGGTAATTTTAAATATTTCACCACGTAACTAAATAATCAGCATAAGCATGCATAAGCAGTATTTTAGTGGCGTTGTGGCACGGATGACTTTAGTTAAGTTGTGAAAAGTGGTTATAGTTTAGGTTTGAACCTTGTTCTCTATAACCATGGCTCTGATACCAATCTGTAACACCCCAAAATTTCAGTATATGCAGCGGAAATAGGTTTGGGGTGTTACTTCAGGTATCATAATAATAATAATAGAAAACGACTCAAAAAGAGACGTTTTTAGATAAAACAGTTATCATTCATTTATTTAATCAGAGTTTTACAAAAGAGTGGTCCCAACAGGAGTTATTGAAATACATATATGTTGTCTGAATGATAACAAAATGGACACCCTTTTTATAAGAAAGTCCATAGCCACTCCGTGCCAAGTTGTGCTTCAGTTACATGAGATAAAACATGCTAATAAGTCAACACAAAGGTTGAGTAAATCCATAGTGTTTGCATAATAATCAGTTGGTTGAACACAAGTTAAGTAGTGGCAAAACAATAATATTGCAGTACAGTATATTGCCCAAAGCCTCATGACACGCAAACCTTAATAGTGGGACATCATAATATTGATGTTAGTTACAGACATCATAGAGATGATGTAAGTAACAAGGCCCTCGGGCAGGAGCTTGCCAACTTCTTGTTTAATCTCAAATAAAGTGCATTTGGCTACTTAATCAGCAACACAAATGGGGCGTCAACTGCCAATAGATCTATTCACTATATTCGTGTTCACTCGCAAGTGATTAATGGCTCATGATATGAGGGACTTTTAGTGGCAACGGTGCAAGCTTGGGCAATATCAATCAGGATAGCATACAGAAAAAAAACTTTTGTTCGGGTTTGTAGCATGTATCTCCCCACGAGTTTGAAAAATGTATAAAAGTGGGACTATGAACTCACCTTGGTGTTACAGTAGTCAGATTTGAAAGTAAATCAAGTACGGTGAATAAACTGCTCCGACACGCAACCTAGGTGAATATGTCAAGTTTTCGCATTCGAATAGCAAGTGTCGTGTTGATAGTTACCTCTTGAATGAGAGAACATAAAGTCTCTTCAAAAGTTAGTGGATGTTAATATTTATCATATTTCATTTTTAATGTTCGTTTGATCGTTAATGAAATATAAGCATCCCGTTTATTAGTTTTTATCAAAAATGAGCCTATGTATATTTCCCGCAATAATATAAAATGTTACGTTTTATACCCTTATAGTTTCAAGTATTGACAGTTTATACCCCTGAACTTTCATATAATGACAACTTATACCCTTCATCTTTTATGAAATTACAACTTATATCCTTCATCTTTTATAAATTAACAACTTATACCCTTTATCTTTTATAAAATGAAAATTCATACCCTTTAACTTTCATAAAATGACAATTTTTACACCTGTAGTTTCAATAGTGACACTTTATACCCTTAACAATTAGTTGTTTACTATTTCAGCCCTTGTTGTATAAAAGTAATCAAAATTTACAGTTTTGGCCCAGGAAAACTCCAACTTTCAAAATGTTAGAGTTTTCCCTCAAAGTATTTTAGTCATTATATACATAGTCCTTATTTCATTTTAATCACGTTTAAAGTTTAGAAAAGGGTGTGATTTATTATGGCTTGCTAAAACAAGTTGTGTTTAGTTTGTAAATAAGCTGTAAACAGCTTATCAACTTATATTTTTAGCTTATAGGCTTAAAACAAATCAAATGGGTGTGTTAGTTTCTATGCCGAGACACCCAAAAGAACCAAGAATATACACATGGCCCTATGTTCTTTTTACAACGTTCTTGTGGTTTTATAATCTTTGTTAGGAACTTATTATGTTTGCTAAATCTCACAGCTTAAATCTTTTAGCTTATGGGCTAAATAATTCATCAAAGTTGGGAGTTTGGCATGTTCTCTCGATAAAGAAAGAAAGAAAATAAATCCAGCTTTGAGCGACATGAAAAGAACCAAAAAATTTGAGCGTGACCTATGGAGTTTGACCAGGATCTTGGGGGCTTTAAGTAGTATCTTGTGAGCTTATTAAAAGTGTTTATTGGCTGGGCTTATAAGCTTTGGCTTATGGTAGAAAAATAGGGCTTAAAAGGGGTGTTTAGGGTTTTCTTATGTTGCGACACATCCAAAAGAACCACAAATATAAATGAAACATGTATAGTTTTTAGGCAAGTCTTTGGGGCTTTGTAAAGTCACCTAGGACCTTATTACCAGGGCTTAATATCTTAGCTTATGGCTGTTTGTTTGTGGGTTAAAATATCGATCCAAAAGGGGTGTTTGGGTTGTTGTCGACCAGGAACAAAAAGAAGAAAAATGCATTTTAGACCTTGAATTTTATATGCTTATTTTTGTGGCTTTTCAACATGTAATATAGCTTATCTAGATGACTTATTTGTATTTATCAAAGCTTTAAAACTTAAAAACAACCTTATTACTTAGTAGGGCGTTTGTTTGGTCACTGGTTAAACAATAAATATGTAAACCATGGTTTTTGATATTGGCCTTCTATTTAAGCTTAAGTAACATCATGTTTAGGTGTAACTAAGACTTATGAAAGGGATTAAAAAGGACTAGAGGGACTTACACTTGTGGAATTCGACTAGGATCAATATGTGACCAAAATGACTCCTAAGTGAAGCAAGGCTTCTTTCCACTCTCCTTGGCTCATTTGTATGCTTCTTCTACTTCTATTGGAGGCATGTTATCAAAATGTAGGTGTATGATTGAATGTGTTGTGGTTATAGCATGGGATGAGATAATAATCAGATTTTTGGGTCGATTTATAGAAAGAAGAAAACCAGGTTTTCTTGAGGCTTCTAGGCTCTTGGGTAGGTGTGATATGGGAGAAGGGACAAGGTGAGGTGTATCTTGAAGTTGGTAACATCATGTGTGATTGTAAGAAGAACTTAAAATGTTGCACAATTAGAGACCTTAATTAGGCTTGACATCTTTGACTAATATAGAAAGCTTGGGGGACATGGTGATGTGGCATGATTATCTCCTCATTAGGGCTTGGTTAGGGTGTAGTTAAGGTTTAGTTTAGTTAAGGTTTGATTTGGTTATACTTTGGTTTGATTTGAACTATAAGAAGCAAAGGGGTCATCCATGCTTTAAATACTTGTTCCATGGCTTTAATGTGTTGTACATGGAGTTCTAGGATTGTAGGAATCTTAGTTAGGGTTCTTGGGTAATGTCTTGTTAAGTATAATTAGGTTTAGATATGTTTAGTGTTGTAAAAATGTAGTTTTTAGTTTTTATGCATTAAGTACTTGTACCATAGGTTTTAGGACTTGTATGTTAGGTTTGATTGTTATAAGAAAAACTAGGTTTAGGGTTAGTGCATAAGGGTCTTGTATTATGTGTTTTAGAGTAAGTACATTAGGGTTTATAATGAGTTTTATATTAATGTTGAGTTTTATGCATTGAGGACTTGTACATGTACTTGAGATACTTGTACATTTATATTTTATAGAACTCATGTACACATTAATTAGGGTTTGTGATTTTATCACATAAAATCATAGATTTGTGAAATTAGGGCTTGTAACGGGAAAATAGGGTAAAGCTTAGGTTTTCGTGCTTTAAGGGCTTATACATTAGCTTTAGGGTTTTGTTCTTCAGGGTTTGCACTTTTGGGGTCCTCAGTGCACTTTAGGGGTCTTTAGTGCACTTTAGGGGTCTTCAGTGCACTTTAGAGGTCATTATTGCACATTAGGGGTTATAGTGCATTTTAGGGTTTCTGTGAGAACTTTAATAGGTAGTAAACGCTTAGTTTGAGTGTTTAATGATCGTACGTTAATGAATTAACGTAAAGTGGCAAATAGGAGTTGAAAACTTTAGTACTTGACATATAAAGATGTTTATGCTAAATAAACATGAAGCATGTTGATGTTGGTCTGCGTGTGAGCACGTTTATTGAGGATGTGAGTTACGTCACATTAGTTAGTCGTGGTGATCAGATAAACTGATTATGTTTAATTCTTCAAAAAAGTTATACGTAGAAAATGGATGAGTATTCTTTATTTAGAATATTATATTAGCTTAGTACAAGGTGAAATTTACTAGTGGTTACACTACCTATGTAACTTGTCCACATGCTAAGTTCTGGTCATTTTAGCACTAAAAAGCCTAAGTGTGTCATTTAAGCAACTTTTCTTGCACTGTTTAAGTATTCTTATTTATTTGGTTGGTAACTTGATTTGTCTATATACAATCAAAGGGTCGTGAATCCCTTGGTCAAACCAATTTCTTAAGGAATATGGTCAATTCACCTAGTAGTCGGGAACTAAACACTTCTAAATACTACCACAATGTAACATCTGGTAATTTTCCTCAACTTATTTTATTAGCCAAAATATTTATTTTTTATACCTCTTAGCTTTTGAACTTCTCTAAACTTATTTGAGCTTGAGAAACAGAGGTTATCTGTTTATATAACAACCTGCAATAATAGATAACATTTTGAACTTTGGAGTACGATTATTATATAAAACTTGAACTATATATTATATGCTAAACCCCAAGTACGAAATATGTACCTTAAGTAATACATGAATTCGACACAACTTATATTTTTTTGAGACACATCACACATATAATAAGTCATGTAAGGGACCAATGGATTTTAGAAATATTACATAACAATGTACAAGGTATACACAGAAAATATATAAAAAAAGGGATTTAGTCATCGAACTGCCCCAAAGACTCGACCCTTTTTCCCCCTATATTCACCCCATTCCCTGCTCATTATCTCAACCGATTCTCACATATTCACTTTGACATTAAACCCTAACAAACACACACCAAGGTGACGGCATATCTCCTATCATCCAAGAAAGAAAAAGGGTACGAAGGAAGCAAGGTAAAAGAAGGTTGGAGAGCTAGTCTTGATCATACGATTTTGGTTTGTTTGTGTTTTGAATTCGTGGATTCTTGTTCTTGGCTTTTGGCCTCGTTAATTCTGACCAAGGTATCTCCCTCCTTTGTGTTCTATCTAATCTACTTACATATATACATACAAATAATCTGAACTAAACTTGTAATACGAATCATGCATGTGTCTGTCGACTTAGCTTGATGTTCTCTCTTTTCGAATTTGTAGTGATACACGGCTTTATCTGGCTATCTAAGCATTTTATGTTCTAAAAACCTGTAAATAAGCTCAAGGAATAAAAGAGGGACGTACATATTTATTTATGTAGGTAAAGGTTTGGTTTGGTGCAATTTTATGCAACCTCTGTGTGTGTCGAATTCAATATGGTGATAACACTTCTCGAATCTGTTGTGTAATGCGTTTTAATCTGGTTTATGACCTCTAAAACACGACTAAAAATCTGTTATAAACTCAGGATGGGAATGCATGTTTATGTACAAGGAAAAGGGTGTGATTCGTGTAACTTGATTTGTGTTGTTTTGCGTCACTTTGGCAGCCCTATAATGACCTAATCACAATCATAAAAAGGCCCTAATAATCGGCCTTAATTACACATTAATTGATGAAATAAAATCAGAAACCCTAGGTGGAAATATTAATGAAATAATTATAAGGTTTTCTATGATTTTATGTGGGAAAATATGCTACGTTTTGGCTCATTAAATCCATGTTGCGAATGGGCTACTTTGTGTGTCGAATTTGGGGTCTAACATGATGTTAATATGATAACTAAAATGTGTCTTGTGATTTTTAAAGACTAATGGGTCGTAATATAATTAAAACATGTGATAAGATGGCCTAATATGGATTCTATAATATGGCAGTTTGGTAGCCTGAATATGTGTGCACTATAACGTAAGTTTCACAAGTCTTTAATACTGGATTTTTGCATGTAAACTCAGTTTAGGATCTTAAATAAGTTTTTCCATTTGGTTTGGGGTGATTTAGAGTGGATTTGGTTGTCTTTTGATTTTTATGGGATCATGGGTCAAACCTGAGTTTTGGGAACGTAAAATCAGTCGATGTTTTTGATTTTTTATTTTCAAACCATAAGGAACAGAGACATCTCCTTTTAAAGAGGTAACATTTAAGTTATGTGGGACTACCTGGAAATTTTGTGGATTTTTTTGAAGTGTCTCAATGGGTAAATTAAAGGCAAACTTTCTGGGTGTATCTACAGTTAATTTTCTGAACAGGTCTGGAAAGATGATTTTTAAAACAGTACTTGTACTTGGGGATAAAATCTATAAAAATTTTCAAAGTTACTTAACTGATATGGAAATCACTGAGAATTATTTCAGAATTTGTGGAGCTTATTTGGCAGGCCTTAAAAATCATAAGAATGTGATCCGGATTCACTATTATATCTTAATTAAGTGATGTATGATTTGGAAGTAACTATAACCCCTAAGTTTGATTAATTATGAATGTAACCCTAACTTACTAATTAGGAAAAGTTACTAAATATGGAAAGTTACTAAATTTGGAAAGTTGCTATGAATAGCAGGAAACCCTATTATGTCAATCTGAACAACAATAAGTACTGAATCAAAAATAACTTATGAAATGGTTCTTAAATAATAAGACGATCATTAATTCGTGTAGTTTTGCTGAAGAAGGAGTAACTTCCAATCCATGTGTTGTCTGATATGGTTTCATTTACGGTTTGAGGTACATATATTCTACCCTCCTTCTCAGTAAGGGTTTTGTTCTCATGACTCTTCGATCCTTAACTTTATTTATGATCCGTTTGATATGATCCGTTTGATATGAACCGTTTGATATGATCCGTTTGATATGATCCGTTTGATATGATCCTTGATATGATCCTTTGATATGATTCACTATAATATGATTCAGTTTGCTATCCATTTTGTTATGATGTTCATTATGCTATCTCCTTGATATGATATTCTGTTCAGTTGATATGCTTTGTTGATTATGCTATGATTACTACGTTATGATTATGGACAACCTTGCTTTGTTTATCTATTCTGTTGCCCGAGCTAACTAGCCATGGAGGTACCATGGCCATGTCATTGAGGCATCAATGGCATGACACTTTCTGTGGAGGTGTGATTGATCCACGGCGTTCCCTTTTGATATGTATGATTATTTGTGCACTTTGGCCATTATGTATACATATGTACAGTCTAGTACTTGCATATGTATTTTGTTTTGCAGCGAGCGTATGGATGCATCCTAGGTATTTGTCTGTTTGGAAATGGTTTGATTTAGTGATTGGTAGTGCATGTCATGCACCCCATTTCACTTCTGGTACATTGGAGCTAGCTACTCCTTGTACAACTTATGATTTGACGGCTATATGGATATGATATGATGTGATTATGTGACTAAGCATGTGGCATGCTTTTTGAGCTCGATGGGCATTTCTGTTTTGTTATATGATTATGATTCTCTAATTGAATCCTTTAACTTTATTATGATCTCCTTATGTTTCGCTATGATTTGCTTCTTATGGTATATGAGCTTTTGTTCAGTTGATCCTTGATCTCTTATTTCGTTTGGCAGATGACATTCGTTCAGCAGGAACTTATGTTCCTTTTACCTATACTTATATATGTTTGAGTTTTCGTTTTGTTTATATCTATTCACTGGGGTTTTTAAGCTCAGCCGCATTTCTTTTCCTGTGGCAGGTTTTAGGTTGGAAGCTGGGATTTGAGGGAAGAGTGCATAGGAGCTCTTAGTGGACCACCTTGTGATAGATACCCATTTGCTTTTAGATTAGACTTGGATATAGCTTTAGTTAAATTTAGTTTGGTTTTGTACTGCAGTTTCGGAACTCATCATGTTTAGAATTAGTATTTTATTATCATCTTAGAATACCTTTGTAATTATTATGTTTATAAGTCTTCCGCTTGCGTTTGTATGTTCTGATTGACACCATAATGTGGCATTCTGACCCTTGTCGGGTTGGGGTGTTACAATTATGGTATCAGAGCCAGGTTTTGACTTGTAGCACATAAGTTATGGCCTGTGAAGATTTGGAGCCTTAGGTGTGCACTGTAGGAGCTTATCGAATGACCTTTGAAGGATTTGCTTTAGGTTTCTCCCTGTAGGAACTTCAGTTATGACCGGTGAGGATTTGGTAGATTGTATGATAAGGCATTGGTTAGCTATCTTTCTTCCGCATCACTCTGATTTGTGCCTGTGCTTTTAGTTAAGCCTTTATATGATAACTCGTTTGGAGATTTAGAAGATTTAGCAAGATATGCAACATAAGTTTAGAATGCTTTGAGACTTTTGTATTAATGCCTTATAGGTTTCCTTTCTAATGTGACCGCATTCTTTCGAATTTTGATCTCTGATTTATTTGTAATTCGTTTAGATGCCTTTTCATTCGTTCAGAGAATTCGTATATGTATGAATCCGATGTGTTTGACACATTCTATGGTTTCTCTAGCTTTTGCTAAGCATATTAAGGTTCCCTCTACAATCTTAGGTTTTGCTATACCTATTTCTATCGCTATGTGAAATCTTGTGGATTTTTGCCACGAGTGTCAGAATTGTCCGGTATGTTTTGAAGATATATGAAAATAAGTTTCATTCTACTAATTTGTTTAATCACGACTCGAGGTAGAATGTGATTGCAATAAAGGCATGTATATATGTTGCAAGTATTATAACGATTGGCCAACGTGATAATAATTACATCATATAACTTGAACTTATTGGGATCATAGGATATTTTGAGAAGTGCCTGAGAACAGTAAGTTGGTTGATTCAGAACTCTATCCGTATAAGGGCGACGTTTTGCTGAATTTTGAAACTCCGTATTGAACGAAATAAGTTGAATGGAAAGAATTGAAGGACCAACTTTTAGGAAGTAGTTTTATCCGTCCGAGTGTGTCTCCGTAAGGTGCTCTAGTTTTATTCGTGAAGAAGGATGATGACAGCATCAAGTTGTGTATTGAATTTTGGAAACCGAATAGTATTGTGGTTAGAACCGTTATCCGTTACCTCGAATCGACGATTTGTTTAATCAACTTCTAGGTGTGAATCTTCCCAAGGATTGATTTAAGATCCGATTATTTTTAGTTACGTTTAAAGGAGCGAGATGTTCCTAGAATTACTTTTCGTATTCATTGTGATCTCTATGAGTGTTGTAATGCCAATTGTATTGGCTAATGCTCTGACTGTTCCTATAGACTTGTTAAATCGTGTCTTTCAAGAATACTTGGATGATTTGTCATAGTATGACATATTGGTATATTCAGAGACGAAAGAGAAACACGAAAATCATCTTTGTATTCTGTGTTTAGAGTTCTACGTCAGAAGAAGCTCTATGTAATGTTTCCGAAGAGAAAATTTTGATTGGAATGAAGAATGAGAGGAGAATTTTGAAAGGCTGAAAAGAGATTTGTCTCTACTCAAGAATGAGACTTACCTATGTCCTTATGCAACACGGGAAGATTGTTGGTTATGCATCAATACAGCTAGAACCGTAGGAAGTGAACTATCCGACGCATGACTTGGGAGTGATTTGTGATAGGCGTGAAGAAGACTGGAAGGAAGCGATTTTAATTGAAGCACGCAGTTCTAATTGCTCTATTCATCTTAGTTGTACTATTATGTATAGAGATTTTGTAACCACTGTAAAAATCCCACAATTATAATAAACAATCTTACAGAATACTTATTCTTTTTCTACGTATAATTTTTTATAAATATCAGTTCATAACTACTATCTCATGTGACGTAACTCACATCCCCGATAAACGTGCTCACACGCGAACCAACATCAACATACTTAATGTTTATTTCATATAAACATTTCCATATGAAACTTTACGATATCTCATTTGCCACTTTACGATAATTCGTTAACGAACGTACAAACTAAACACATCTTATCTATTAGAGTTTCTACGAAACCCTAAACCATCATAATAATAATAATGAATAACTAAACCCTAAAACACTAAATTACAACTCCTTCAAAGTAAGTTATAAGCATCTAAAGCACGAAAACCCTAAATTCACTTTAACTCCCGATAAAAAACCCTAATTTCGTAAAACTATGATTTTATGTAATAAATTCACAAAACCCTAATTAATATATGTAAGATTTTACAAAATATAAATGTAAAAGTCTTTCAAGACAATGTACAAGTCTTTTATGCATAAAAACTAAATATTGATAAAAACCCCATTATAACCCTATATGTATTCCTTTTTAAAGCACATTGTCCAAGTACTTCATGCAATAACTTTAAAAATAAATTTCTTAAACTCACTAATTATAAGTACAAGTCTCTAAACCTAATGTACAAGCATCCAATGCATAGAAATCTAAAATCTTATTTATATACTTTTAAAACTTAATAAAATTAACTTATAATTAAACTAACTTAAGAAAACCGTAAAAATATATTTTCTATATTTCTTAAACCCTATTAAACCCATGGTACAACCCCTATAAGCATCACACGATTCTTTTTCTTTTACATGCAATTCGACACAAATACTAAATATATAAACCCTAAATAAAATTCTAACTAATTTAAAACCCTAGAAACTAACTTGTTACTTTTCAAAACCCTAAAGTACACCACCTCATAGCCTATGTACCACCTATTGAAGCCCAATTCGATCCACATCTTTTCTTTTCCTAGTTCAAATACAACAAGGAACAAATTAAACCATTTCTTTACTAATTACTAAGCAACATACATACCATAAATTACCTTCTAAGTCCCATAATCTTCCACATATACAAGTCTCTTAGATATATACTTGAAGTCAAAACATGTAGGTAGAACATATGGATGGGGATTTCTCCACATTGCAATTTCCCTCCCCTCCTCACAAATGGCATCCAAAGGTCTTGTATACATCCCCATGTCCCCTTCTTCCTATGACAAGGTGATCTAGCACCTTGAAACCCTAACTCCCATGTGTCTATAAAAGCCGACCCATAAAACTCTCCTTATCATCACCATAATTCGACACACTTAAAACCAGCCACTCTCACGTACACTATTGATTCTACAGCCTATTTAGGAGTTAAAGAAAGGTCTCAAGAAGGATTAGAAGAAGGAAAACTCTAGGTGTTCCATTTCCAAGTCCATTCGCCATATATATATATCCCATAATCGAACATATAAGCAAGTAAGTATTCCTAGCCTTTCTTTGTACCTTTGTAATCTTAAAAACTCTTAAAACATGACCCTAAATAATCCCTAATAGTTAGATAATCCAAAACTCATGCTTTCTTTTTCTTTTCTTTTTGTCGAGCAAACCAAACACATCCTTAATTTTATTTTCTTATTATTACAAATCAAGGAAACTCTAAAATACACTAGAGATAGATTAAAGATACTTATGATCATGTTAATATGCATTAAAAACCAACTAGAACAATTAAAAACCAAAAATGCAATTTGTTTTCTCTTTTCTTTTTCTGTCGCAACTCGCCCCAGGTCCCCAACTTTGAAAAATTATTTAGACCATCAAGCGACCTCTAAAAATTCTAGATTTTTGCCAAAATAAAGACCACCCAGCTAAATAATGTTAGGAAAAAGAACGTCGTAAAAAGACTGAGTTATCAAAAAGGTATTCGAGTTTCTTTCTACCCTTTTGTCCATTGTTCGAACGCACCCTTAATTAATTTATTCGAGCATTATAAGCTCGAATCACAAGCCCATAAGCTGTAAATAAGTTGTTAATAAGTTGATAATAAAGTGTATAAAGGTGTTGTAGAAAGTCCTGCCTTTTCCCGAAGTGTAAAACGCGTTTTAACAAAATAAGGATGTCGAATGAAACGCCAAAAATGCTTGGAGGGTATTTTCTGTCAAAACTCCACCTAGTTTCATAACTTGGACTTAACTTGATGTCGACATGCAGTTTAGGGGTAAAAAGTGTCAATTTCAAAACTGTAGGGTAGAAACTGTCATTTCACCATAGTTGAGGGGTAAAAGTTGCCAACCTATGAAAGTTGAGGGGTAAAAATTGAAATTTTTATAAAAGTTGAGGGGTAAAAATTGTCATTTTATAAAAGTTCAGGGGTATAAACTGTCAATATATGAAACTATAGGGATAAAAAGCATAACTCTTTATAACTATTACGAGATATAAATATATATCGATACGGTTTATAAAACTTAACAAACGAGATATAAATAGCAAACAAACGAAACAAAAACATAAAATATGAAAGTAGATATAAGCTTATGTAACTTTTGAAGAGACTTCATGTTGTCTCATTTTAACATTTAATCGTCAACCAAAACGTTACGAAACAAATACTAAAACTTATATATATATATATATATATATATATATATATATATTCGAATACGATTACTGAAACTTGACATACCAACCCAGGTTGCGTGCCGGAGACGTTTATCAACTCTAATTAAATTTGTTTTCCATCCAGATTGTCAAGGTGAGTTCATAGTCCCACTTTTTATATGTTTTCCAAACTTGTGGGGAGATACATGCTACTAAACCGAACACAAGTATTTTTCTGTATGCTTTCCTGATTGTTATTGCCTAAGTTAACTGTTGCCTATTTAAAAAGTCCCTCATATCATACACCATTAATCACCTGCGGGTGAGCGCGAATATAGTGAAGAGATCTATTGGAATGACGACCCATTTGTACTATCCAGATAGATTTCCTTAGTGTTAGCCGGATAGACTGATGCATTCTATTTGAGTTCTATAAAGAGCTTGGCAAACTCCTACCCGGGGGCAATATTACTTTCATTTAATTATGTTGGTAATACTTAAACCTGTTAACGCATTGCGTGTCATGAGGCTTAGTGCAATATACCGAACTGTGATATAACTGATTTCTTTTTACTAGCTTATGTTCAAACTAATTATAACTTTAAACGCTATGAATTCACTCAACCTTTTTGTTGACTTTTAGCATGTTTTATCTTAGGTAATTAAAAGCTAACCTTGGCACGGAGTGGCTGTGGACTTTCTTTTTAATAATAAGAGTGTCCATTATGTTATCATTCAATGAATAATGTATATTTTATATCGTATTTCCGAACTTCCCGCTGGAACCTCTATTATGTAACTCTGATTTAAATAAATGAATGATAACAATTTTATTAAAACGTCTCTTTACGAGTCATTTTCTATATTCATGACTGTGATACTTGAAGTAATACCCCAACTTATATTCCGCTGCGTATATCAAAAACGGGGGTGTTACAGATTGGTATCAGAGCCTATGGTTATAGAGAACAAGGATAAAACCTAAACTATAACCACTTTTCACAAACATAACCAAAGTCCTCCGTGCCACAACGCTACTAAAACGCTACATATATATGTTTATGCTGATTATTTAGTTACATAGTGAAATATTTATAATTACTGGGTGATTACAGAATCATGACTTCCCCTACCCATTCTATCACACTTATGTCCGGACTCGGACATCAAAGTAGTACCGTACTTAGTACATTACCTATTAGGATTATTTTATACTAAACTTCGCACTTTTGATAGATACTCCTACGCACTTAATTATTTCACCTTTATCTTTCACTTCCCTTAATGTTATTAAGTACTTATAATTTCTATTTGCGGTTTACTACAGTGCCATGTCCCCCAAAACACCTGATATTAACGAAACTTCCTCAAAACCACTCCCATTATCACCTACCCACTCGCCTCCACGTCAAAAACTTTGGAGAGTAACTGAATCTTATGAAAAGTTGATTGGTTGTCCAACAACATTTGAGGTTGGACATAATACACACCAAGAAACAATTCGGAAGATGTTGGGCCAAACTCTCCACTGCCTGACATTCCAGATTCCCCAATACCAGATAACCCAGATGATGTATCTTCATCTAATTCCCCTGACCACGATTTAAACCCCCATGATTCCATATGGATGCTTCTTTATCAACAAGCCAATACTCTCGACGCTCACACTAAACAGTTGGAAGGGTTACAACCATTACGTTTCGAATGGTACGACCGTAACATCGACACTCTATTCAAAAGGGCCGATACAGAGAGGCGAGTAGTGTTCGAATTAGGGATGAAGGTTGATAAGATGAAGGATACATACAACCATGAATTTAGAAGTTTAGATTCCAGATTCCGCTGTTCGAGAAGAGAGCATGGTCAGACACATGGTAGAGTGGAAGATATAGAAAGAACCCTATGGATGGCCAGAGATACGGCAAGAAACCAGGGTCAGAAGATTTTCGCCTTAGAAGCCATGTTGGCAAATCAAATGAGGATGTACCAGGAATTTCAGGAACGCTTTTCAGAAATGAAAGTTGCACAACTGAAACTTAAGACTGAAGTTAAGCATCTACGTCAAGGACGTAACTGATCTTAAATTCACGTGTATCATTGTTGTGCTCACTAAACCAAATAGTATTTGGTCAGTATTTCCTGTATTTTCCAGTAAGTCTGAAACTTTCAGAACTTGTAATCAATATTTAAACCTCCTTTTGTACATCTCCCTATTATGAATAAATCCTTTCTATTATACCCCACTATGTTGTTATGCATGCCTGTAACGATTACTCATGAACTCATGCAAAATCTCACTATATGTCACTCTCTTAAGTAGACGAATGACTCCACTTAAAATGCAATAAGTATTACTTTCCCTTTCCCCAAACCTAGTCGACCGACCAATTTGTAGCACAGCAGATAACAAAAACTAGGGCCACTATTTTCAACAAAGGACCAAGTACTTATGTTAGAATCCTTAGCCTAACACATGAAACATTAATAAAGGACCTTGTATCAATTTTTTTGCAAAAACGATTGAACAAATTATTAATATCATGTTATTCTCAGTAAATATATTCAGATCTACTATAACATTACTTACGATTATTATAATCCCATATACCTGCCATAACTAGGCTATAATTATAGAATTCTCTAAGAAAACTTTCGGAAGAAAACTTGATGAATGAAGAGAAAGTTGCTGAACCTCAATTTTTATAGATGGATTAGTTTGTTCCTTATAAGTTTCATACCAAGAGTTAATCATTTATCTACAATACTAACCTGACACATCATAATAATTTGACTCTCACTGGGCATGACATAGCATTATGACCACTTGTTAGGACTAAATATGCTTGAATTATGTTAACATGGTCATTACATAAGTTTTATGTTCTTGATTCATGTGATAATGATAGAAGATAGCAAGCATGAAAAATGTGAATACCCCACCAGCACAAACCACACCAACGACTCCTGAAGCTATCCAAAGGTTAGTAATTAACTTCATGGCAGCAGTACTTGAAGTGACTGCAGTAGCTCATCTGAATAGCAACAATATGGCCACAGGAGAAAAGAAGACGGTTGTGTCTTGTCTTGTAAGCATACCCCAGAAAGTTTCACGGGCTGTAGGCCAGCTCACCATAAAGGATCAGGCAGAATGATTAAACCTACCATCACCCGTGCCCAAGGAATTAAGAAAAGTGTTACATTTAAGAAAAATAAACAAAAGCGAAAAATTGATGAAAGAAAAACCATCATCCCTACCTACTGCAATTACACCAACGACCACGACTGCTACCACAAGCATCTTCAAGATCGCATCAAATACCACCGCCAACTAGAGTTCAAACAGGAAACTAGTAGAGACTGCATTGCCACGCTTGCTAATGGAATTGGTTATCATGGAAAGCTACACCCGTGTCTGTAACACCCCGACCCGACAAGGGTAGAAATGTCACAATGATGGTTTCATATCAGAACAACACAAGCACATGACATAAATAATACAATTGAATTTCAATGGTTACAATGGAAAATCTGAAACTACAAGGTTATAATACAATAATTTCTAAGTCTATTATAAACTCTTCTAGTCATCTTCAATTGCTAGTAAGGTCTTCTAAGTCCAAGTACTCTCCACTCATACCCAGCTTCCAAACTAAAACCTGCCGCAGAAAAAGAAATGCGGCTGAGCTACGAAAGCTCAATGAACAGATATAACGATAACAAAGCAGTAACGATAGGGTAGTGAAGTAAGCGAAACAATGTAAGGTGTAACAAGAGTTAGGAAAGGAAATAGAAAAGGTTATGCAGATATATCAAGGAATGGTTACAATAGATAAGTGTAAAAGAAACCGTAACCCACCACAAGCCCAAGTCATATCAATTCAAGTCAAGTATCAAGTCAAGTGTCAGGTCAAGTATGTATCCGGAGGGGTGACCTCGGAATACTAAGTACAAGGTTATCAGGTAAAGTATAACAGTAATCCACTACGAGTCCAGAACAAATCAAATCAAGTAATCAGGGTGTACGGAGGGGAGTCCTCGGTACCAAGTACAGTATGAGGGGATACCTCCAAGGGTTGGAGTTATGAGCTCCCAGATATGTGAAAGACGTATATCGCACACACCATCAGTCACTAGATATAACAGATAACAAATACAAATACAGATAACAGATAACAAGTCTAGGATGCATCCATACGCCCCAGGTGGCCAAATACCTCCTCAACACACCAAATCAGATAAAGTCAGGGACGGGACAGGTCATCACTCTCCTGCCCTAGAGTCATGCCATCGGTGCATCAATGACATGGACATGAAACCCTCATGCCTAGTGATACAGATAGTGGCTCATAGTCTAAAACTGTGGGTTAAGGGTCAAGTATCAAGTATCAAGTTTCAAGTCTTATATCAAGTGGTTCAAGTCAAGTTTCATTCAAGTATATCAAGGTTCAAGTCAAGGTTCAAGACAAGAGATCATAGCAAAGGTTCAATTTAAAAGTTCATTTAAAAGAAATCCTTTAATAATGGTTTTAGTAAAAATGATCTTTCAAAATAGTTTTCACAACAATGGTCTTTCAAAACAGTTTTTCATAAAGATAGTCCTTAAAAGTTATTTTCATAAAACTTTTAGTAAAATTTCATTTAAAAGTGGTGCTCAACAACCTCGTTTTAAAATAGCTTTTCTCAAAACATTTTCATATATAAGTAAGAAAGTTTCCACATCCAGTTTTAATATCAAGTAAATCTTCTAGGTGTCCAAGGATTTGAATATTCAGGTCAAAGGTGATGAACGAAGTATGTCAAGTATCAAGGGAACATGGCAAGGTTCAAAACAAGAAATCAAGGCAAAGGTTCAAATCAAGTAGATCATAACAAAGGTTCACGATGCAAGGGGAAACATAGCAATGGCTTGGGGAATCCTAATGAATCAAGATCAGAAGTCAAGAGAACGAAAACACCCTTACTGAGAAAGGGTAGAATACCTGTACCTTATTTGCAAGCAAGCAAAACACAAGGATAGTAAAACGGACAAGAATCAAGTCACTCCTTCTTCACACCTAAAGGAGTAGAAGACAGAATTACTAATGGTTCTTATTTAGTAAGTTTCCATAATTAGCAGGTTTCCATAATTAGAAATATTTGAATATTATAATTTATGTTAAGTTATAAAATAAGTATCATTATGGAAATAGGGTTTATTTTAGCAAGTCATGATAGTGTAGGGTTCGTTATGACAACTTTCTTTATTATAGGGTTTTAAATGCAAATATGCCAAAGATCAAGGTCTAAAGTGCAAATATTACAAGTCATTCATTTTAACCCATAAGTTTCTCATAATTACAACTCTAATCCTTTAATGTTAACAATTTTACAAGTTAAACCCTTTAATTAATTTAAGTTACAAATTAAACCTTATAATTAAATCAAGTTACAATTTAATCCTCATAATATTCATATTTACACAATAAGCCATCAATTATCAAAATTTACACATTATACCCATTAAGTACTTATTTATACAAAATACCATTAATTTTACATAATTTACAAAACAAGTCCCTCCATTTATTTTATTTTCAAATCGGATTTATTAATTTCATACTTACCAATTAAACCTTTTAATTAGAAAATTTACACAAAGTACCCCCATATATTATTTTATACGAATATACCCAGGTCTAAAACATGTTACAAAAATATCCCATAACTTTATAAAATTACAAAACACACCCTTAACTTATTAATTATCTAATCTGTATAAACTTAAATATATAAATCCTAACCCTAAATTTACCAATCATCTCCAATCATTAAAACAACCTTAATATGCATTAATTAAACTAAATCCAACACCATAAACCCTAACCCTAACCCATTCGAAATTTCTTTCTTCTTTTTCCAGTTTTAGCCGATTAAACCCAAAACCAAAAATAATTCACAAACCATTGAGCTAAGCTTCAAATTAATTCGAATACAATTTTTACTGATCACTTATAACATATTACAGATTATAAAAATAAGTTTGAGTTTTATAAAAATCATATAGAGTCGATTATAGTTTTTATACGTTTTAGGGTTTTAAGGATCGATTAACTCCAAGCGACTAGAATACCATGCATGGATCAAGATAACTATTTTATATGGATCATATATGATGTAAAGGAAGTCACAAAAATGCCAGCTAGTGATTAGAATGATTGAATGAAGTGTGGGAATTTTATACCTCTCGGTAAGCACTAAACGCGAGCAAGAAACAAAACCAAGCGAATCAAGCATCTACAAATCGAACTCCTATTTTTCTAGCCTTCTTTGCACTTAAGAGAACCCACGAAAATTATGTTCCAGCCTCCAGAAAATCATTTAAGTCGAATGGGAGTTTTTGTTTTGATAATCGGTTTGTTTTGTTAGGGTTTTAAAGAATGTAATATAGAAAATATATATAACCGAATATATATTAGAGGAGAGGGCAAACTTTTGGTCCAAGTAATTTGTGATAAGGTAAAATTATGATTTTCCAAGATCTCTTTTTACTTTGTAGTATTTATCCTTTCCTAATTTAATTTTAATGATTTAATTAATTAAATAAAATGTTATATATAATATATATATATATATATATATATATATATATATATATATATATATATATATATATATATATATATATATATATATAATAAGTATATACGGCCCTATATATTAATATTAATATGACAAACATTTTTATGACATGTAAAATGTTAAAATGTTCTAGCTAAAATTATTTTACTTCATATGGTACTAGTTTCCAAGAGTTTGGTATTAATTTGGTATTTTAAATAATTAATAAGGGAAATTTTAAGTTACAAGGGCAATTTGGTAATTTTGCATGTTTTGAACATTTGGGTATTACAACTTCTTCCCCTCTAAAAGAAAATTTTCGTCCTCGAAATTTGAAGTCGCAAAGTTAGACGAAGTCGTAGCAAATCGCAAAAGATCGTCACAAACATTCTCACGCCCGGGGAGGTTCTTCCAAAAAGGAAAGCTCATATGGAAATGCGAACAAGATTTCAGATCAAATTAATTGTATCAACAGTAGAGAACTCTACAAGAGTTCAAGATTTATAACTGAGGTCAACAGAATGCAAAACGAGAGTCTAAACTTATCCAGATATCTAATGAACGAAGTAAAGGTATACGCATAGGTAGAATGAACCTAAAGTCTCACTAATTGCGGATAATCCAACGGAAATTAAGTCCTAAACTTCTTAGGTACTCCCCAAGATATCCTATGGCCACAATGAGGGCACGTTATATGGTGTAAGTATTATCACGTTGATCAGGCGTCATAATATTAGCACCACATAAATATGCCTTCATGATGATCATACTTTATCTCGAGTCGTAAGCAACAACCTATCATAATCCACCTAGTACTTCTACAGTCTCAGAGGTCAACAAGATCAAATGTCATAGTCAAGGCACGAATCAGAGTGATGCGGAAGCAATAATACTTAAACAAATGCCTTATAGTCTACCCATTCCTCACTGGTCAAAACATAAGTTCATATCAAGAAATCCTAAAGCAAGTTCTCAAGGTCTTCTCCTATGTTCTTACAGTGGAAGCCTAATGGTCCAAAACGCATAGGTCAAGGGTAAATGTATTACAAGTCGCAGCCTGTTCTCTGATACCATAAATTGTAACACCTCGACCCGACAAGGGTAGAAATGTCACAATGATGGTTTCATATCAGAACAACACAAGCACATGACATAAATAATACAATTGAATTTCAATGGTTACAATGGAAAATCTGAAACTACAAGGTTATAATACAATAATTTCTAAGTCTATTATAAACTCTTCTAGTAATCTTCAAATGCTAGTAAGGTCTTCTAAGTCCAAGTACTCTCCACTCATACCCAGCTTCCAAACTAAAACCTGCCGCAGGAAAAGAAATGCGGCTGAGCTACGAAAGCTCAGTGAACAGATATAACGATAACAAAGCAGTAACGATAGGGTAGTGAAGTAAGCGAAACAATGTAAGGTGTAACAAGAGTTAGGAAAGGAAATAAAAAAGGTTATGCAGATATATCAAGGAATGGTTACAATAGATAAGTGTAAAAGAAACCGTAACCCACCACAAGCCCAAATCATATCAATTCAAGTCAAGTATCAAGTCAAGTGTCAGGTCAAGTATGTATCCGAAGGGGTGACCTCGGCATACTAAGTACAAGGTTATCAGGTAAAGTATAACAGTAATCTACTACGAGTCCAGAACAAATCAAATCAAGTAATCAGGGTGTACGGAGGGGAGTCCTCGGTACCAAGTACAGTATGAGGGGATACCTCCAAGGGTTGGAGTCATGAGCTCCCGGATATGTGAAAGACGTGTATCGCATACACCATCAGTCACCAGATATAACAGATAACAGATAACAAGTCTAGGATGCATCCATACACCCCAAGTGGCCAAATACCTCCTCAAGACACCAAATCAGATAAAGTCAGGGACGGGACAGGTCATCACTCTCCTGACCTAGAGTCATGCCATCGGTGCATCAATGACATGGACATGAAACCCTCATGCCTAGTGATACAGATAGTGGCTCATAGTCTCAAACTGTGGGTCAAGGGTTATGTAACACCCCAACCCGACAAGGGTAAAGATATCACAATAATGGATTCATATCAGATCAAAACAGAGCATACATCTACAGTAATACAAAAATCTCAAAGGATTACAAGTGAAATACTGAATCTACAAGGTTACAATGAAAACTTTCAAAACTAATTCTAAAACATAATATCTTTCATCCAATTCTAATCCAGAATAGCTACCAAGCCTTCTAAGTCCAGAGGTACACTCTCACTCGTTCCCAGCTTCCTACTAAAACCTGCCGCAGGAAAAGAAATGCGGCTGAGCTACGAGAGCTCAGTGAACAGATATATAGATGACAGAAACAATAACAGATAACAATACAGAAACAAATCCGAAATACAGATTATACAGATACAGAATTAAAGTGAAAGAATAGGAAAAGGAATAAGGGTAAAAGAAAAGAATGAGAAAGGAATAATGTACAAACCAGGTTTAGGGAAATACAGAAATCCATCACGAGCCCAGAGATAACAGATAATATCATAACAGATTAATCATATAATAATCCAGAGGGGATACCTCTCAAGTAACAGATAATATGAGGGGTGACCTCATGTATCAAATCGGAGTGATCAGCTCCCAGATATATGTGAAAGACGTGTATCGCACACACCATCAGTCACCAGAGACATATATAACAGATAACATAATAACAGATAACAGAAATCAGATCAGAACTAGGATGCATCCATGCGCCCCCTGTGGCCAGAAACTCCTTAACACACCAGATAAAATAAATCAGGGACGGGACAGGTCATCACTCTCCTGCCCTAGAGTCATGTCATCGGTGCATCAATGACATGGACATGAAACCCTCATGCCTAGTGATTGGCTCGGATATCAGACTGTGGTCAAGGTCAGATGTCATATAATAAACGGAGTCACATCTAAGGGTTCATGGCAGAAGGGTCATGTCAACAATTCAGATTAAGATAATAAGGTTTAAATCAGAGTTTATCAGATTAAGTTTAATATCAAAGCTTAAGTTCAGATTTAAAAGGTTTATTTCCAATAGTCCAAAAAGTATATCAAAGGTTAATGATTACAAAATTTATAGCGATAATCCATTTCAGAAGTTCCTGTCAAAAGTTCATTTAAATCAATCATTTAATAATGGTTTTCATTGAAATGATCTTACGAAATAGTTTTCATAAAAATGGTCTTCCAAAACGTTTAGTAACTTCCATTTCCAAGTGGTATCGCTTCTTTTTAAAATAGCTTTTCTTAAACAGTTTCATACGTAGTTTAATAGAGGTTCAAAATCATTTAGGTTCAGATAAGGATCTAACAGGTTAAGGTTTACCAAAATCAAATCAGAATTTACAACAGATAGATCAGGTTAAGGTTCAGAACAAGGTTCACAGATCAGATTCAATTAAGACTCACAAATTCAGGGTTCAGAACAAGAGATCAATCAGAGTTCAGGAAAAAGGTTCAGAATACAAGAATCATAGCAGAGGTTCAAACAAAAGGTTTAAGACAAACAGATCACAACAAAGATCCACAACAGAAGGGAACATAGCAATGGTATAGGGAATCCTAATAAGGAAAATGAAATACTAAGAGAAAAGGGAAAGAAACACCCTTACTGAAATAGGGCAGAATATCTGTACCTTATTAGCACAGCAGAAATCAAACAAACACAGAACAAATGATCAGGACTTCTCCTTCTTCACACCTAAGGAAGAGGAAGACAGAATTACTAAAGTTCCTTATTCAGATTATTCCTTTTAGTTTATCTCTTCATTTTATGTACTTTCTATTTTTAGTAACTTTCCAGATTTAGTAAGTTCCCATAATTAGCAGGTTTTCCAGAATTAGCATATATTATCATTTCAGATTAGGTTTAACCCTTATTCAGAGATTATTATGGAATATAGTACATTTTATCAAGTTACAGAAGTTTAGGGTTTTAAATGACAATTATACAAAGTTTAGGGTTTTAAATGTAACTTCATTAATTTCCAAGGTCATTAGTGAAATTACTTCAAGTTACAGAATTATAGACTCATTTTATTCAGAATTACATTTTATTCCCATAAGTTTCACAATTTACAGATTACACCCCTTTAGTTACATAATTTACAAAACCAACCTTATAATTACATATTTTACAAATTAAACCCTACAATATCCATATTTACCAACCAAGCATATTATATTTCAAATTTACAGAATATATCATCAGAATTTAGTACTTTACATATTTGACCCCTCAGAATTCAGAAATTACATATTTAGCCCTTTAAGTTTACAAAACATATATATTAAGTTATAATTCATAACAATTACATAATTAGCCCAAAAATCCTCAAATTTACACAACAACCTTTTTATATCAGTATTAACTCAAAACAACTTCAGAATTCCAGATTTACACTTTTGGTCCCTCACTTTTAATTAATTCCAATTCGTAACCCTAATTTGCCAATAATTCATTATTATGCAAAATTTACACTTAGGACCCCAAAGTTATATTTTTCCCACACTCTTACAGATGTATATGATCTTAAAAAAATATCCCAGAAGTTTTAAAGTTGGCAAAACAGGTCCTTTTACTTTTATCTTTAAATCGGTAAGACTTTTTAACAACAAATACAAACCCTACTTTTCACCAATCATTGAACCATCATTTATTCATCCTTAAAACACATTAAATGCTCAGATCCATGCCCAAGAAAACAAACCCTAGAAGCCACGATTTTTATTTTATTTGTTTTCTTAATTTTCACAAAATCCTGTTTATCCAATAATTCACCACGTTAATTTTAGGCCTCCAAAAATCAAAATCATATTTTTCCCAGATCATATTACTCATAAGGAACCCACGAAAAATAATTAACATGCCCAGAAAATTCGTTCAACATATATTACATATTTACGTACGTTTTAGACATTAAAATTACAACGACTTGATTTAGGCTATTATAATTCGATCTATCATTTTTCCCAGGTCTAATACATCATAAGAGGTCTAAATAAAATAGCTATCATGTCCAGAAATTCGGATTTCAGAATTTTGTGATTTACGTGTTTTATGATCATTATATTTTCATACGCTTAGATTAGCATGCATGGATCGATTTACATATTTTATATGAGTCATATAACATCTAAAGATCACAGGAAAATTTCCATATTAATTTTAAAACGTTTGGTTAAGTCGTATGAATTATTACCTTGTTTTAGAGCAATTCGACAAGAAACAAAGAATAAGAACGAACCAAGGAGAAAACGCAGCAACCCTTAATTTTCCTAGCCTCCTTGCACCTCCAATAACACCAGAAAAATCCTTGTTCAAGCCCAGAAGTCGTGTGCTATCCTTGGTCGATTTATTTGTGATCGCTTAGGGTTTTGTATGATATGCGGTTTAGGTTTTTTTTTTTTTTTTTTTTTTTTTTTTTTTTTTTTTGAGAGAAAATAAAAAGAGATATGTTTATAAAATAAATAACCGACCTTGGGGGGGGGGCAGCAACTCAGAAATTTCGGGATTAGTATCATCAAATTATTTGATTTGATTTTGTTTCATCCTTTCCTTAATTTATTTACATATTATTTAATAAAAAGAATAAAAACATTATATTTAGTTAAATGTATAATTTTCGGATTTTAACTAAACAAATGTGTATGATACTTTTTGAATATTTAAAATGATGTAACATTGTCCCAGAAATTATTTTGTTTCAGATATAGTTCGATTTCAGATGTTTTGGAATTATTTCGGAAATTTATAAGTTGTTTAATAAGGTTTTATGTTATCAGGGGTAGTTTGGTAATTTTACGCATTATCTGAATTTCAGGTATTACAACTTCTTCCCCACTAACAAAAAAATTTCGTCCTCGAAATTTGCAGAAAGCAGAAAGAAAAGGGAACGGAAACTAAACAAAGACATATCAGACCTAACAGATGATAATCAGATTTCCTCGGAAGAGACGTAAGAATTTCACAGGATTTTGACGAATTTGCCGTCCACAGAAATTGAGTTGACAGATCAGATTAGAGCGTACAGAAATAGATTATCGATAACATCAATTGGAAGAAGTTTTATAACAAAACTGAAGATTATTATCAGAAGTTCAGAGGTCAGCAGAATTCGTGACGAGAATCCAGATGTATCAATTCGCATAACGGTGGAAGCAGATTACGCGTATAGGTAGAATGAACTTAAAGTCTCACTAACGCAGACGATCTCAAACAGTTATCAGAATTTCTAAAGCTTCTAAGGCACTTCTCGAAATATCCTATGCCCACAACAAGTGCACGTTATATGATGTAAGTATTATCACGTTGGCCAGACGTCATAATACTGGCATCATATAAATACGCCCTCATGATGGTCATACTTTATCTCAAGTCGTGAACAGAATAGCTTATCTTAACCCACCTAGTCTTCCTACGGTCTCGGAGGTCATCAAAATCAAAAACCCTAACTAAGAGGAGAACGAATCACTCGAAAAAGAATTTTAACGGAAATCCCAAAATGTCTATCAGAATTTGGTAAATCAGATCATCCATCATTCGTCAAATTTCAGATAACAAAACCATCATCCGACATACGCAGAACGAACACAGAGCGGAATTACTGATAAGGAACCTAAATCATTCAAAGGATTTATCATCAGGTAACAGAAATTTAGATAGGTCAAGCATAAGTGAATCACATCATCCATAACTTCATCCGTCACAGAATTTATTCGATTCAAAATTTTCTTCTATTCAAGGTCATGATCTCAGTTTCCATTCTCAAGTCTGCTTCTACTCTCAATTCATCTTAGTACAACTAAAATGAATAGAGAAGCAAGACTGCGAGTCTTGGACAGGCCTACTAGAACAGTTTGGAAATCGCCAACTCAGATTGCCTTCGTCATCGGATGCCCGGTAGTGGTGTCTGCTACAATCTCTGAATGCCAATCAAATCTACTCTTCCAGAACAAAGGTCATTCCATTTAATACGAAGATGATCTACATGTTTCCTCGTTCGTCTCAGGGCACAAACATGTTTTCATACTATGACAATTGTCCAGATACTCGTGAAAACATGATTCTTATTAGCCAATACTATTGGCATTATTTAAGACTCATAATGGTCTCAATGAGTACGAAAGCAGTTTTCATGAATCACTTCAGGGAAACTTCATATCTAATTCACATCACCCATCTTTACGAATAAAACTGACTTACTTTACGGAAGTTGCTCTCAGTTAGTCATCTCCCTTCTCAGGAGTTCTTGTGGTTGCTTCTTCAGTCCTTCGAACATTAAATGAGGTTGTCTGATACAGAGTTCACAAGGATAGAATAATTTAATCATTTATACTCGGAAATGAAAAGTGATTACGGTTGAGATTACGGTTAGGTATTTAAAGGGAACACTGAGGTGAAACAAAATCATATCTCATCAGTTTCTTCAATCTCTCAACTTCTATAGCATCATGGGTCGTCAACCGAGATCGGTTCAGAATCAATTCTACTTCTCAAACGGAAGGAAAACTCAGAAGTTTCATCAGAAAATGCCAGAAAATTTGTACAACAAAACTTTCTAGGGGTGGATACTAATAGGTGTCAGGAGAATTTGACAATCAAATGAGATCAGGGTAAATCTTTCCATAACAGTGATAAGCTTAACAGATTTAAGCGGTTCAAGGTTACTATAACAAAATAGGGTGGAGCAGATTGTTATATTTCAGATGCGGTAACAGATCCGCAGAACAAATATGGTCATTACCCAGACGGATAGTTCATATGTCAGAGTCAAGTACATGGTTCAGTATAGTGTGGGGATAGGTACGCGAATAGTTCTAGGTGTTGGAGTTTTTGGTTTAGCTTTTTAGCATAAGTGACAGGTAGGGTGTACATCATTGGTAATACGAACATCGTATAATTGCAGAAGTGAGACTTATGAGATATCGGATATCAGCATCACATGCTCAGTTAACAATTCCATACAGAGACGGTATTTGCATCAAATCCTTCCAAAGGAAAACTGATTGGCAATTAAGATTCATCATTCAGGACAAAATAGTTTCAGTGGATACATTTATATCCAGCATGGGTCATGAATTTATTGGATGTGTCAATCACATTAAGGTTAAATGGTCTTCGGGATGGTCGGAGAGATATCAGACAGTTTATCCACAGATCAGAAATGAAGGTCAAAATCAGGTAGTGGCAGCAAAAGTTTAACAATCGGTAATCATGTCAGGGGTTCCAAAATTGTTTCAAACGCCAGAGGTGAGACATAGGAGGATAGTCGTCAATATTAAATGATCAAATCAATCAATCCTTATAAGGATAAAATCAAGGTTACTGTCAAAGAAAGACGGATCAATAAAGATAATTCTTATCGTTCGGAAATGAGAGGGAATGCATTTTTTTATACTCGTGGTCAAACGCTACAAAACTTCTCATGGGAATAGAGATGGTTAAGACGGAATCAAAGGATTCATAGGTAATTATAAGAAGCAAGAAAGAAATAACAGAATTTATCAAGTGTATCATCATCATGGGGATTCTCAGATTGCCCAAAGAGGCATCAGAATGATTAACAGAAGGTTCAGAGGTCGGAGTTGAAATCGGAAGGCAAGGATCAATTAATGTCAGATAATTTCTACGCAATTTCCAATGCTTCAGATTTTATTTAGGTTTCAATTCTTAGTTGGTGCAAGGCATAAGCTCTAAATTTCCCAATGTAATTTCCATAGTCTTTAACCAAAAACAAAGCACGAATCAGAGTGGTGCGGAAGCAAGATACTTAAGCAAATGACTTATAGTCTACCCATTCCTCACTGGTCAGAATTTAAGTTCCTATAGGGAAATCCTAAAGCAAAATCTCAAAGGTTATCCTACGAGCGCCTACAGGGGAAACTTAGTGACCCAGACTTCACAGGTCAAGGGTAAATGTATTACGAGTCGCAGCCTGTGATCTCTGACACCATAAATTGTAACACCCCAACCCGACAAGGGTAAAGATATCACAATAATGGATTCATATCAGATCAAAACAGAGCATACATCTACAGTAATACAAAAATCTCAAAGGATTACAAGTGAAATACTGAATCTACAAGGTTACAATGAAAACTTTCAAAACTAATTCTAAAACATAATATCTTTCATCCAATTCTAATCCAGAATAGCTACCAAGCCTTCTAAGTCCAGAGGTACACTCTCACTCGTTCCCAGCTTCCTACTAAAACCTGCCGCAGGAAAAGAAATGCGGCTGAGCTACGAGAGCTCAGTGAACAGATATATAGATGACAGAAACAATAACAGATAACAATACAGAAACAAATCCGAAATACAGATTATACAGATACAGAATTAAAGTGAAAGAATAGGAAAAGGAATAAGGGTAAAAGAAAAGAATGAGAAAGGAATAATGTACAAACCAGGTTTAGGGAAATACAGAAATCCATCACGAGCCCAGAGATAACAGATAATATCATAACAGATTAATCATATAATAATCCAGAGGGGATACCTCTCAAGTAACAGATAATATGAGGGGTGACCTCATGTATCAAATCGGAGTGATCAGCTCCCAGATATATGTGAAAGACGTGTATCGCACACACCATCAGTCACCGAGAAACATAATAACAGATAACATAATAACAGATAACAGAAATCAGATCAGAACTAGGATGCATCCATGCGCCCCCTGTGGCCAGAAACTCCTTAACACACCAGATAAAATAAATCAGGGACGGGACAGGTCATCACTCTCCTGCCCTAGAGTCATGTCATCGGTGCATCAATGACATGGACATGAAACCCTCATGCCTAGTGATTGGCTCGGATATCAGACTGTGGTCAAGGTCAGATGTCATATAATAAACGGAGTCACATCTAAGGGTTCATGGCAGAAGGGTCATGTCAACAATTCAGATTAAGATAATAAGGTTTAAATCAGAGTTTATCAGATTAAGTTTAATATCAAAGCTTAAGTTCAGATTTAAAGGTTTATTTCCAATAGTCCAAAAAGTATATCAAAGGTTAATGATTACAAAATTTATAGCGATAATCCATTTCAGAAGTTCCTGTCAAAAGTTCATTTAAATCAATCATTTAATAATGGTTTTCATTGAAATGATCTTACGAAATAGTTTTCATAAAAATGGTCTTCCAAAACGTTTAGTAACTTCCATTTCCAAGTGGTATCGCTTCTTTTTAAAATAGCTTTTCTTAAACAGTTTCATACGTAGTTTAATAGAGGTTCAAAATCATTTAGGTTCAGATAAGGATCTAACAGGTTAAGGTTTACCAAAATCAAATCAGAATTTACAACAGATAGATCAGGTTAAGGTTCAGAACAAGGTTCACAGATCAGATTCAATTAAGACTCACAAATTCAGGGTTCAGAACAAGAGATCAATCAGAGTTCAGGAAAAAGGTTCAGAATACAAGAATCATAGCAGAGGTTCAAACAAAAGGTTTAAGACAAACAGATCACAACAAAGATCCACAACAGAAGGGAACATAGCAATGGTATAGGGAATCCTAATAAGGAAAATGAAATACTAAGAGAAAAGGGAAAGAAACACCCTTACTGAAATAGGGCAGAATATCTGTACCTTATTAGCACAGCAGAAATCAAACAAACACAGAACAAATGATCAGGACTTCTCCTTCTTCACACCTAAGGAAGAGGAAGACAGAATTACTAAAGTTCCTTATTCAGATTATTCCTTTTAGTTTATCTCTTCATTTTATGTACTTTCTATTTTTAGTAACTTTCCAGATTTAGTAAGTTCCCATAATTAGCAGGTTTTCCAGAATTAGCATATATTATCATTTCAGATTAGGTTTAACCCTTATTCAGAGATTATTATGGAATATAGTACATTTTATCAAGTTACAGAAGTTTAGGGTTTTAAATGACAATTATACAAAGTTTAGGGTTTTAAATGTAACTTCATTAATTTCCAAGGTCATTAGTGAAATTACTTCAAGTTACAGAATTATAGACTCATTTTATTCAGAATTACATTTTATTCCCATAAGTTTCACAATTTACAGATTACACCCCTTTAGTTACATAATTTACAAAACCAACCTTATAATTACATATTTTACAAATTAAACCCTACAATATCCATATTTACCAACCAAGCATATTATATTTCAAATTTACAGAATATATCATCAGAATTTAGTACTTTACATATTTGACCCCTCAGAATTCAGAAATTACATATTTAGCCCTTTAAGTTTACAAAACATATATATTAAGTTATAATTCATAACAATTACATAATTAGCCCAAAAATCCTCAAATTTACACAACAACCTTTTTATATCAGTATTAACTCAAAACAACTTCAGAATTCCAGATTTACACTTTTGGTCCCTCACTTTTAATTAATTCCAATTCGTAACCCTAATTTGCCAATAATTCATTATTATGCAAAATTTACACTTAGGACCCCAAAGTTATATTTTTTCCACACTCTTACAGATGTATATGATCTTACAAAAATATCCCAGAAGTTTTAAAGTTGGCAAAACAGGTCCTTTTACTTTTATCTTTAAATCGGTAAGACTTTTTAACAACAAATACAAACCCTACTTTTCACCAATCATTGAACCATCATTTATTCATCCTTAAAACACATTAAATGCTCAGATCCATGCCCAAGAAAACAAACCCTAGAAGCCACGATTTTTATTTTATTTGTTTTCTTAATTTTCACAAAATCCGGTTTATCCAATAATTCACCACGTTAATTTTAGGCCTCCAAAAATCAAAATAATATTTTTCCCAGATCATATTACTCATAAGGAGCCCACGAAAAATAATTAACATGCCCAGAAAATTCGTTCAACATATATTACATATTTACGTACGTTTTAGACATTAAAATTACAACGACTTGATTTAGGCTATTATAATTCGATCTATCATTTTTCCCAGGTCTAATACATCATAAGAGGTCTAAATAAAATAGCTATCATGTCCAGAAATTCAGATTTCAGAATTTTGTGATTTACGTGTTTTATGATCATTATATTTTCATACGCTTAGATTAGCATGCATGGATCGATTTACATATTTTATATGAGTCATATAACATCTAAAGATCACAGGAAAATTTCCATATTAATTTTAAAACGTTTGGTTAAGTCGTATGAATTATTACCTTGTTTTAGAGCAATTCGACAAGAAACAAAGAATAAGAACGAACCAAGGAGAAAACGCAGCAACCCTTAATTTTCCTAGCCTCCTTGCACCTCCAATAACATCAGAAAAATCCTTGTTCAAGCCCAGAAGTCGTGTGCTATCCTTGGTTGATTTATTTGTGATCGCTTAGGGTTTTGTATGATATGCGGTTTAGGTTTTTTTTTTTTTTTTTTTTTTTTGAGAGAAAATAAAAAGAGATATGTTTATAAAATAAATAACCGACCTTGGGGGGGGGGGGGCAGCAACTCAGAAATTTCGGGATTAGTATCATCAAATTATTTGATTTGATTTTGTTTCATCCTTTCCTTAATTTATTTACATATTATTTAATAAAAAGAATAAAAACATTATATTTAGTTAAATGTATAATTTTCGGATTTTAACTAAACAAATGTGTATGATACTTTTTGAATATTTAAAATGATGTAACATTGTCCCAGAAATTATTTTGTTTCAGATATAGTTCGATTTCAGATGTTTTGGAATTATTTCGGAAATTTATAAGTTGTTTAATAAGGTTTTATGTTATCAGGGGTAGTTTGGTAATTTTACGCGTTATCTGAATTTCAGGTATTACCGGTTAAGTATCAAGTATCAAGTTTCAAGTCTTATATCAAGTGGTTCAAGTCAAGTTTCATTCAAGTATATCAAGGTTCAAGTCAAGGTTCAAGACAAGAGATCATAGCAAAGGTTCAATTTAAAGTTCATTTAAAAGAAATCCTTTAATAATGGTTTTAGTAAAAATGATCTTTCAAAATAGTTTTCACAACAATGGTCTTTCAAAACAGTTTTTCATAAAGATAGTCCTTAAAAGTTATTTTCATAAAACTTTTAGTAAAATTTCATTTAAAAGTGGTGCTCAACAACCTCGTTTTAAAATAGCTTTTCTCAAAACATTTTCATATATAAGTAAGAAAGTTTCCACATCCAGTTTTAATATCAAGTAAATCTTCTAGGTGTCCAAGGATTTGAATATTCAGGTCAAAGGTGATGAACGAAGTATGTCAAGTATCAAGGGAACATGGCAAGGTTCAAAACAAGAAATCAAGGCAAAGGTTCAAATCAAGTGGATCATAACAAAGGTTCACGATGCAAGGGGAAACATAGCAATGGCTTGGGGAATCCTAATGAATCAAGATCAGAAGTCAAGAGAACGAAAACACCCTTACTGAGAAAGGGTAGAATACTGTACCTTATTTGCAAGCAAGCAAAACACAAGGATAGTAAAACGGACAAGAATCAAGTCACTCCTTCTTCACACCTAAAGGAGTAGAAGACAGAATTACTAATGGTTCTTATTTAGTAAGTTTCCATAATTAGCAGGTTTCCATAATTAGAAAGATTTAAATATTATAATTTATGTTAAGTTATAAAATAAGTATCATTATGGAAATAGGGTTTATTTTAGCAAGTCATGATAGTGTAGGGTTCGTTATGACAACTTTCTTTATTATAGGGTTTTAAATGCAAATATGCCAAAGATCAAGGTCTAAAGTGCAAATATTACAAGTCATTCATTTTAACCCATAGGTTTCTCATAATTAAAACTCTAATCCTTTAATGTTAACAATTTTACAAGCTAAACCCTTTAATTAATTTAAGTTACAAATTAAACCTTATAATTAAATCAAGTTACAATTTAATCCTCATAATATTCATATTTACACAATAAGCCCTCAATTATCAAAATTTACACATTATACCCCTTAATTACATATTTATACAAAATACCCTTAATTTTACATAATTTACAAAACAATTCCCTCCATTTATTTTATTTTCAAATCGGATTTATTAATTTCATACTTACCAATTAAACCTTTTAATTACAAAATTTACACAAAGTACCCCCATATATTATTTTATACGAATTTCCCCAGGTCCAAAACATGTTACAAAAATATCCCATAACTTTATAAAATTACAAAACACACCCTTAACTTATTAATTATCTAATCTGTATAAACTTAAATATATAAATCTTAACCCTAAATTTACCAATCATCTCCAATCATTAAAAAAACCTTAATATGCATTAATTAAACTAAATCCAACACCATAAACCCTAACCCTAACCCATTCGAATTTTCTTTCTTCTTTTTCTAGTTTTAGCCGATTAAACTCATAACCAAAAATAATTCACAAACCATTGAGCTAAGCTTCAAATTAATTCGAATACAATTTTACTGATCACTTATAACATATTACAGATTATAAAAATAAGTTTGAGTTTTATAAAAAACATATAGAGTCGATTATAGTTTTTATACGTTTTATAGTTTTAAGAATCGATTAACTCCAAGCGACTAGAATACCATGCATGGATCAAGATAACTATTTTATATGGATCATATATGATGTAAAGGAAGTCACAAAAATACCATCTAGTGATTAGAATGATCGAATGAAGTGTGGGAATTTTATACCTCTCGGTAAGCACTAAACGCGAGCAAGAAACAAAACCAAGCGAATCAAGCTTCTACAAATCGAACTCCTATTTTTCTAGCCTTCTTTGCACTTAAGAGAACCCACGAAAATTATGTTCCAGCCTCCAGAAAATCGTTTGAGTCGAATGGGAGTTTTTGTTTTGATAATCGGTTTGTTTTGTTAGGGTTTTAAAGAATGTAATATAGAAAATATATATAACCGAATATATATTAGAGGAGAGGGAAAACTTTCGGTCCAAGTAATTTGTGATAAGGTAAAATTCTGATTTTCGAAGATCTCTTTTTACTTTGTAGTATTTATCCTTTCCTAATTTAATTTTAATGATTTAATTAATTAAATAAAATGTATATATATAATAAGTATATTCGGCCCTATATATTAATATTAATATGACAAACATTTTTATGACATGTAAAATGTTAAAATATTCAAGCTAAAATTATTTTACTTCATATGGTACTAGTTTCCAAGAGTTTGGGATTAATTTGGTATTTTAAATAATTAATAAGTGAAATTTTAAGTTACAAGGGCAATTTGGTAATTTTGCATGTTTTGAACATTTGGGTATTACAGTGTCAAAGATGCAAGTTGCATCACACTGGATGTTGTTTTGCTAAGTGTGGAAGATGCCAGGAAATAGGTCACCAGACAAAAGACTGCAAGGCCATGGGTAAAAAGGAACAGCCATCAGTAATAGTATTCTACGGATGTAATGGAAAAGGGAACTACAAGAGTCGTTGCCCAAATTACAATATCAATTAGAAAGCCAAGACTAGTGCAAAAGAATGAAAACTCATTAAGATTCCAAAGACGTCAAAGGATGACACCTATGTTTAAGCAGAAGATAAATTCCTGTAGTAGACAAATAAACCTTAGTTTAAAACTCTCTATGTTATATTTTCCTTTTGTACTTTACCTTAGTTACGATGGATGTAACCTAAGTGTAACAACTACCTTTCTACTGTATGAAACCACTACTTAGTAATAAATAATCACAATATCAGTTTCTAATCCATTTACCCTATTTAATAGGCATTATGTAGCAATACACTGTTATACCATTAGAAATTTGGTTAATATTATTTCTGATTGAAAAATTGACTATTTCTACCTTGTAAGATTTTCTCACAAACCCTAAGATACGTTTTAAGGATATCTTATTATCACCTTAGAAATTTCTGACTTATCACATTAGTATAAACAAAATTTTTGTGAAAAATATTTATGTCGTCATTTTACAAAAACAAAACGTTGAACACTATCTAAAACTTTTTGAAGAAACATAAGTATCAATGTAACTGAGCCAAACATCACATTATTTGATCCTCAATTACCTATAGCCTGATCAACTATGTCTAATTCAGGAAAAATCATGTCATAAATGGGACAGTTATTTTTTAAGATTTTCTAATAACAATTTTCATTCAAAAACAAAATATTGAAACAAAATAAATTATTCTTAAAACATCACTCTTGATTAAACATAATAGATGTCTACATCTATTTCAAATTATATCTATGATAAGAAATTGACAAAAGTACGGATAGGAAACTCTAGGAATACGCAAAGATTTATGGCAAATGCAAATAGTACAAATTTATTCAAAATCCAAGAAAATTAATACATAGCGAGATAATTAGCATCGGGGGTACTAGTGTTACAATGATTAAAATGGAAGGAATAGAATCGCTATTAGGTTGACCCGCCATAGCAACAAAGACCCCCACCAACACCACGATAGCAAGAGCAACCACTGGATGAATCACCTTAATTATCCTGTGCGATAAATACCAACGAACCATTAAAACACAATACCAAAACTAGATCTTAGACACAAAGACAAACAAGTTTTAATAAGGATTATATATAAATACAACAAGAACATATTTTAACAACTCTAGCGCAAGACTATTACCTCCATAACTTGTCCACACTGATAGCTAGGATTACGAATGGCATAAGAGCCGCAAGAACGCAAACCATGAGTGCATAATCTTCATTTGGGACGTACGCTAAATAGATAACCCCAAGAATGACATAAACGATTGCTAAGATTGTAAGAAGGTGCGGCATTTTGAGAGTTTAATGAGAGAATTTGGTGGTGGAAGAATGAGAATTAAAAATGGGGTATTTATAGGACAAAAACTAGCCGTTGGAACACTGTTCACGACCGTTACATTTCACTGTTCATGACCATTAAATTTTACTATTCATAGCCATTGTAAATTTACTATTCCTGACCGTTAGAAATCACTATTCACAGCCTTTGGATTCATTAGGTGGTGAAACATTCAAATTTATTTCATCTAGTAGGAATAAAACTAACGAAATTACTTTCACTTGAGTACCGAATGGAATCCCTAGACAACCCTTTTAGACTAAGAATATAACCAAGGACTGATAGCGGAACAATATTGTTGGATTCAAATGACATAAAAACAAGATAATATTATATATAATAATATTTTTGAACTTGAGGCATTTTAAGCATATCAAACTCATATCACCAATCATCATACTATTTCTTATTTTCACATTCATTATTTGAATAAGCTCAAATATTAGACTACCCTATTATCTCGTGTTGAAATCGTGTTCCCATCATTAAGATTAGATAGAATCCTAGGAAAGAATCAGAATTCGCCTGGAAATAAGAAAATCAAATTCGGACAAGATACCCATATCATTTCCCTAACTCATCGACCAACACAGACTGAATCTCGGGACGAGATTCCCTTCAACTGGGGGATACTGTAACCACTGTAAAAATCCCACAATTATAATAAACAATCTTACAGAATACTTATTCTTTTCTACGTTTACATTTTTTTTAATATATGTTCATAACTACTATCTCATGTGACGTAACTCACATCCCCGATAAACGTGCTCACACGCGAACCAACATCAACGTACTTAAAGTTTATTTCATATAAACATTTCCATATGAAACTTAACGATATCTCATTTGCCACTTTACGATAATTCGTTAACGAACGTACAAACTAAACACATCTTATCTATTAGAGTTTCTACGAAACCCTAAACCATCATAATAATAATAATGAATAACTAAACCCTAAAACACTAAAGTACAACTCATTCAAAGTAAGTTACAAGCATCTAAAGCACGAAAACCCTAAATTCACTTTAACTCCCGATAAAAAACCCTAATTTCGTAAAACTATGATTTTATGTAATAAATTCACAAAACCCTAATTAATATATGTAAGATTTTACAAAATATAAATGTACAAGTCTTTCAAGACAATGTACAAGTCTTTTACGCATAAAAACTAAATATTGATAAAAACCCCATTATAACCCTAAATGTATTCATTTTTAAAGCACATTGTCCAAGTACTTCATGCAATAACTTTAAAAATAAATTTCTTAAACTCACTAATTATAAGTACAAGTCTCTAAACCTAATGTACAAGCATCCAATTCATAGAAACCTAAAATCTTATGTATATACTTTTAAAACTTAATAAAATTAACTTATAATTAAACTAACTTAAGAAAACCCTAACAATATATTTTCCATATTTCTTAAACCCTATTAAGCCCATGGTACAACCCCTATAAACATCACACGATTCTTTTTCTTTTACATGCAATTCGACACAACGACTAAATATATAAACCCTAAATAAAATTCCAACTAATTTAAAACCCTAGAAACTAACTTGTTACTTTTCAAAACCCTAGAGTACAACACCTCATAGCCTATGTACCACCTATTGAAGCCCAATTCGATCCACATCTTTTCTTTTCTTCTTTTCCTAGTTCGAATACAACAAGGAACAAATTAAACCATTTCTTTACTAATTACTAAGCAACATACATACCATAAATTACCTTCTAAGTCCCATAATTTTCCACATATACAAGTCTCTTAGATGTATACTTGAAGTCAAAACATGTAGGTAGAACATATGGATGGGGATTTCTGCACATAGCAATTTCCCTCCCCTCCTCACAAGTGGCGTCCAAAGGTCTTGTATACATCCCCATGTCCCCTTCTTCCTATGACAAGGTGATCTAGCACCTTGAAACCCTAACTCCCATGTGTCTATAAAATTTGACCCATAAAACTCTCCTTATCATCACCATAATTTGAAACACCTAAAACCAGCCACTCTCACGTACACTACTGATTCTACAGCCCATTTAGGAGTTAAAGAAAGGTCTCAAGAAGGATTAGAAGAAGGAAAACTCTAGGTGTTCCATTTCTAAGTCCATACGCCATATATATATATATCCCATAATCGAACATATAAGCAAGTAAGTATTCCTAGCCTTTCTTTGTACCTTTGTAATCTTAAAAACTCTTAAAACATAACCCTAAATAATCCCTAATAGTTAGATAATCCAAAACACATGCTTTCTTTTTCTTTTCTTTTTGTCGAGCAAACCAAACACACCCTTAATTTTATTTTCTTAATATTACAAATCACGGAAAATCTAAAATACACTAGAGATAGATTAAATATACTTATGATCATGTTAATGTGCATTATAAACCAACTAGAACAATTAAAAACCAAAAATGCAATTTGTTTTCTCTTTTCTTTTTCTGTCGCAACTCGCCCTAGGTCCCCAAATTTGAACAATTATTTAGACCATCAAACGACCTCTAAAAATTATAGATTTTTGCCACAATAAAGACCACCCAGCTAACTAATGCTAGGAAAAAGAACGTCGTAAAAAGATTGAGTTATCACAAAGTTATACGAGTTTCTTTCTACCCTTTTGTCCATTGTTCAAACGCACCCTTAATTAATTTATTCGAGCATTATAAGCTCGAATCACAAGCCTATAAGCTGTAAATAAGTTGCTAATAATTTGATAATAAAGTGTATAAAGGAGTCGTAGAAAGTCGTGCCTTTTCCCGAAGTGTAAAACGTGTTTTAACAAAATAAGGATGTCGAATGAAACGCCAAAAATGCTTGGAGGGTATTTTCTGTCAAAACTCCACCTAGTTTCATAACTTGGACTTAACTTGATGTCGACATGCAGTTTAGGGGTAAAAAGTGTCAAATTTGAAACTGTAGGGTAGAAACTGTCATTTCACCATAGTTGAGGGGTAAAAGTTGCCAACTTATGAAAGTTGAAGGGTAAAAATTGTAATTTTATAAAAGTTGAAGGGTAAAAATTGTCATTTTATAAAAGTCCAGCGGTATAAACTATCAATATATGAAACTATAGGGATAAAAAGCGTAACTCTTTATAACTATTACGAGATATAAATATATATCGATACGGCTTATAAAACTTAACAAACGAGATATAAATAACAAACAAACGAAACAAAAACATAAAATATGAAAGTAGATATAAGCTTATGTAACTTTTGAAGAGACTTCATGTTGTCTCATTTTAACATTTAATCGTCAACCAAAACGTTACGAAACGAATACTAAAACTTATATATATATATATATATATATATATATATATATATATATATATATATATATATATATATATATATTATATATATATATATATATATTCGAATACGATTAATGAAACTTGACATACCAACCCAGGTTGCGTGCCGGAGACGTTTATCAACTCTAATTAAATTTGTTTTCCATCCAGATTGTCAAGGTGAGTTTATAGTCCCACTTTTTATACGTTTTCCAAACTTGTGGGGAGATACATGCTACTAAACCGAACACAAGTATTTTTCTGTATGCTTTCCTGATTGTTATTGCCTAAGTTAACTGTTGCCTATTTAAAAAGTCTCTCATATCATGCACCATTAATCACCTGCGGGTGAGCGCGAATTTAGTGAATAGATATATTGGAATGACGACCCATTTGTACTATCCGGGTGGATTTCCTTAGTGTTAGCCGGATAGACGGATGCATTATATTTGGGTTCTATAAAGAGCCTGGCAAACTCCTACTCGGGGGCAATATTACTTTCATTTAATTACGTTGGTAATACTTAAACCTGTTAACGCATTGCGTGTCATGAGGCTTAATGCAATATACCGAACTGTGATATAACTGATTTCTTTTTACTAGCTTGTGTTCAAACTAATTATAACTTTAAACGCTATGGATTCACTCAACCTTTGTGTTGACTTTTAGCATGTTTTATCTCAGGAAATTAAAAGCTAACCTTGGCACGGAGTGGCTGTGGACTTTCTTTTTAATAATAAGAGTGTCCATTATGTTATCATTCAATGAATAATGTATCTTTTATAACGTATTTCTGAACTTCCCGCTGGGACCTCTATTATGTAACTCTGATTTAAATAAATGAATGATAACAACTTTATTAAAACGTCTCTTTACGAGTCATTTTTTATATTCATGACTGTGATACTTGAAGTAATACACCAACTTGTATTCCGCTGTGTATATCGAAAACGAGGGTGTTACAGTTTTGCAGCAGAAATTTTGATGGAATGGTAAGAAGATGATTGCAAGTACCTTGGTGGCGAAGTGTTTAGCGTGTCAACAGGCTAAGATTCAGCATCAGCGTACAAGTGGTTTTCCTTATTTTTAGATGTTTGTATGTGAAAGTGGGGTTAAAATTCAGGAACTTTGTAACGGGATTTCCGCGTACATTTAGGAATGACAACACGAATTGAATTGTAGTGGATCGTTTGACTAGGTCGGCTCACTTGGAAGATTGACAAAGATTTCCTTCGGCAGAAGATTATTCAAGCTACATGGCGCACATGCAGTGATCGTGTCAGAGATTCGCGTTTTTACTTCACATTCCTAGGAAGAACTACTGAAGGCTTGAGGAACCAGACTCAAGTTTAGTAATGCTTTGCTCCCCCAGACTGATGGATAAGCAGAACAACTATTTGAGCTTGGAAGATGTGTTGAGCAGGAAATTTGACAAGTGTTAGTTATGGTTGTGTTTGCTCACTAAATAGATGGTATGCAAGTGACAAGAGTTTTCCTTTCGGTGTTTTGTATGAACAGAGATTAAGAACACCTTTTAGTTAAATTAGGTCAGGGAGCTATTTATTGAAGGTCCGGAGTTGATTACAGTGACTAATGGATTAGTTATCATTGTGGAAGAGAAATTTTGAAACTTTAGACCGGGAATTTGTGTGTTCCGTATGTTGTTTTCGTACAGAAAAGTTTGACATTTTGGCATATAAGGAAGATTTAGTTCGCGATATGTTAGTACTTAGATTCTTTCTTATCCGTATGATTATCCTACCTATTCCATTAGGCTTATGATACGTTTTTATACTCCGGTTGATGCTTGGTTGATCATCGGTACGATTATGCTACTCATCTCATTATGCATTTGATACGAATTGATATTTCGATATGTGCATCTCCGATTATCAGCAAGTTCCTTAGTCGTTCAGAATCTGGAGAGCCTAGGGCTATCCTAGTTTGTCGGGATCGAGTCATGAGAAATAAAACTATTCTGTTTGTGAAGATTCTTTTGGAAGAACCTCTCCGAGCGTGAGGCTAATTATTGTCATTTATTTCGTGATTGATACATCTCCGTCTGACTTTTGCGGCTTCAAATTTCGAGGACAAAATTTTTCTTTTTAGAGGGGAAGAATTATAACAACCTGAAATAAGAGATACCATTTTGAACTTTGGAGTACGATTATAATATAAAACTTGAACTATATATTATATGCTAAACCCCAAGTACGAAATATGTAACTTAGGTAATACATGAATTCGACACAACTTATATTTTTTCGAGACACATCACACGTATAATAAGTCATGTAAGGGACCAATGGATTTTAGAAATATTACATAACAATGTACAAGATATACACAGAAAATATTAAAAAAAAAAGATTTAGTCATCGAACTACCCCAAAGACTCGGCCCTTTTTCCCTTTATATTCACCCCATTCCCTGCTCTTTATCTCAACCGATTCTCACATATTCACTCTCACATTAAACCCTAACAAACATACACCAAGGTGACGGTATCTCTCCTATCATCCAAGAAAGAAAAAGGGTACGAAGGAAGCAAGGTAGAAGAAGGTTGGAGAGCTAGTCTTGATCATACGATTTTGGTTTGTTTGTGTTTTGAATTCGTGGATTCTTGTTCTTGGATTTTGGCCTCGTTAATTCTGACCAAGGTATCTCCCTCTTTTGTGTGTTCTATCTAATCGACTTACATATATACATACAAATAATCTGTACTAAACTTGTAATACGAATCATGCATGTGTGTGTCGACTTAGCTTGATGTTTTCTCTTTTCGAATCTGTAGTAATATGCGGCTATATCTGGTTATCTAAGTGTTATATGTTCTAAAAACCTGGAAATAAGCTCAAGGAAAAAAAGAAGGACATACATATTTATTTATGTAGTTAAAGGTTTGGTTTGGTGCGATTTTATACAACCTGTGTGTATGTCGAATTCAATTTGGTGATATCTCTTCTCGAATTTGTTGTGGAATGCGTTTTAATCTGGTTTTGTAGACCCTTATATGACCTCTAAAACACGACTAAAAATCTGTTATAAACTCAGGATGGGAACACATGTTTATGTACAAGGAAAAGGGTGTGATTTGTGTAACTTGATTTGTTTTGTTTTGCGTCACTTTGGCAGCCCTATAACGACCTAATCACAATCATAAACAAGCCCTAATAATCGGCCTTAATTACACATTAATTGACAAAATAAAATCAGAAACTCTAGGTGGAAATATTAATGAAAGAATTATAAGGTTTTTTATGATTTTATGTGGGAAAATATGCTACGTTTTGGCTCATTAAATCCATGTTGCGAATGGGCTACTTTGTGTGTCGAATTTGGGGTCTAACATGATGTTAATATGATAACTAAACTGTGTCTTGTGATTTTTAGAGACTCTTGGATGGTTATATAATTAAAACATGTGATGAGATGGCCTAATATGGATTCTATAATATGGCAGGTTGGTAGCCTGAATTTGTGTGCACTATAACATGAGTTTCACAAGTCTTTAATACTGGATTTTTACATGTAAACTCAGTTTAGGGTCTTAAATAAGTTTTTCCATTTGGTTTGGGGTGATTTAGAGTTGATTTGGTTGTCTTTTGAATTTTATGGGATCATGGGTCAAACCTGAGTTTTGGGAACGTAAAATTAGTCGATGTTTTTGATTTTTCATTGTCAAACCACAAGGAACTAAGACCTCTCCTTTTAAAGAGGTGATATTTAAGTTATGTGGGACTGCCTGGAATTTTTTTGGATTTTTTGAAAGTGTCTCAATGTGTAAATTAAAGGAAAACTTTCTGGCTGTATCTGTAGTTAATTTTCTGAACGGGTCTGGAAAGATGATTTTTAAAACAGTACTTGTGCTTGAGAATAAAATCTATAAATTTTTTTGAAGTTACTTAACTGATATGGAAATCACTGAGAATTATTTCAGAATTTGTGGAGCTTATTTGGCAGGCCTTAAAAATCATAAGAATGTGATCCAAATTTACTAATATATCCTAATTAAGTGATGTATGCTTTGGAAGTAACTATAAACCCTAAGTTTGATTAATTATTAATGTAACCCTAACTTACTAATTAGGGAAAGTTTCTAAATATGGAAATTTACTAAATTTGGAAAGTTGCTATGAATAGCAGGAAACCCTATTATGTCAATCTGAACAACAATAAGTACTGAATCAAAATAACTTATGTAATGGTTCTTAAATAATAAGACGATCATTAATTCGTGTAGATTCGCTGAAGAAGGAGTAACTTCCAATCCATGTGTTTTCTAATATGGTTTCATTTACGGTTTGAGGTACAGATATTCTACCCCTTCTCAGTAAGGGTTTTGTTCTCATGACTCTTCGATCCTTGACTTTATTTAAGATCCGTTTGATATGATCCTTGATATGATCCTTTGATATGAGTCACTATGATCCGTTTGATATGGGAACGTAAAATCAGTTGATGTTTTTTATTTTTTATTTTCAAACCACACGGAATTAAGAGCTTTCCTTTTGCATGGGTGATATTTAAGTTATGTGGGACTTCCTGGAAATTTTGTAGATTTTTCTAAAGTGTCTCATTGGGTAAATTAAAGGCAAAATTTATGGGTGTATCAGCAGTTAACTTTCTGAACAGGTCTGCAAAGATGATTTTTAAAACACTACTTGTGCTTGGGAATAAAATCTGTAAAAATTTGTGAAGGTACTTAACTGATATGGAAATCACTGAAAATTATTTCCGAATTTGTGGAGCTTATTTGGCAGGCCTTAAAAATCATAAGAATGTGATCTAGATTCACTAATATATCCTAATTAAGTGATGTATGATTTGGAAGTAACTATAAACTCTAAGTTTGATTAATTATGAATGTCACCCTAACTTACTAATTAGGGAAAGTTACTAAATATGGAAAGTTACTAAATTTGGAAAAGGAAAGCTCTCAATAAGGGTAGAGATATTCTACCCCTTCTCAGTAAGGGTTTTGTTCTCATGACTCTTCGATCCTTCACTTTATTTATGATCCTTTGATATGATCCTTGATATGATCCTTTGATATGATTCACTATGATATGATTCAGTTTGCTACCCATTTTGTTATGATGTTCATTATGCTATTTCCTTGATATGAGATTCTATTCAGTTGATATGCTTTGTTGATTATACTATGATTACTACGTTATGATTATGGATAGCCTTTCTTTGTTTATCTGTTCTGTTGCCTGAGCTAACTAGCCATGTAGGTACCATGGCCATGTCATTGAGGCACCAATGGTATGACACTTTCTGTGGATGTGTGATTGATCCACATCGTTCCCTTTTGATATGTATGATTATTTGCGTACTTTGGACATTATGTATACATATGTACAGTCTAGTACTTGCATATGTATTTTGTTTTGCAGGGAGCGTATGGATGCATCCTAGGTATTTGTCTGTTTGGATATGGTTTGGCTTAGTGATTGGTAGTGCGTGCCATGTACGCCATTTCACTTCTGGTACATTGGAGCTAGCTACTCCTTGTACAACATATGATTTGACAGATATATGGATATGATATGATGTGATTATGTGACTAAGCATGTGGCATGCGTTCTGAGCTCGATGGGCATTTCGGTTCTGTTATAGGATTATGATTCTCTGATTGAATCCTTTGACTTCATTATGATCTCCTTATGTTTCGCTATGATTTGCTTCTTATGGTATACGAGCTTTTTTTTAGTTGATCCTTGATCTCTCATTTCGTTTGGCAGATGACATTCATTCAGCAGGAACTTATGTTCCTTTTACCTATACTAATATATGTTCGAGTTTTCGTTTTGTTTTTATTTGTTCACTAGGCTTTTTAAGCTCAGCTGCATTTCTTTTCCTGCGGCAGGTTTTAGGTTGGAAGCTGGGATTTGAGGGAAGAGTGCATAGGAGCTCTTAGTGGACCACCCTGACGATAGATACCCATTTGCTTCTGGATTAGACTTGGATATAGCTTCAGTTAAATTTAGTTTGATTTTGTATTGCAGTTTTGGAACTCATCATGTTTAGAATTAGTATTTTATTATCATCTTAGAATACCTTTGTAATTATTATGTTTATACATCTTCCGCTTGCATTTGTATGTTCTGATTGACACCATAATGTGGCATTCTGACCCTTGTCGGGTTGGGGTGTTACAGTTTAAACATGAGCGTTATTCATTAACTAAGCTGGCACAACCTAAAATACACAAAACAATTTGATTTGGTAGTTAAATTAAATCCGAGAAAATTATACGTGTGAATACTCATTGGCGAAAGTCCCGTTATTTAAAACGCGAGTTTGCTATGTCAAACGGGGCCCGCAAGGTTATTATTCAAAGATTAACAAAAGTTACAATTCCTACCCCTTCCAAAATTTGCACCGCCCGCCCCCTAGTTCCATTTTGACGAGTTTGGTCCCTCCATAGGATATAAAAACCCACCATTAGGGTTTCTTCACTAGTAGCACCACCTCACCGGATTTCTACTATTCCGGCGCCGTACCTCATTTGCGGGCGAGATTCCGATCACCCCCAAAACACTTCTGACGCATAGATCGACCCCCTCGCACCGTTTCTAGAGCTTGTGAAGACGCAAGGAGTGCGTTTGGTTTGTTTTTGGAGATTCACCGCCGCGAAACAACCATCACCGCCGCTCACCACCACCCCTTTTCTCTCTCTCTTTCTCTCTTTCTCTCGTTGGTAAGCACACGCCACCCCTTTCCTATTTTCTTTCATTTTAACAAAACCCTAATCGGTTTTAAATTTATATAAATGTTTTTATAATAAAAACTAACAAAACTTAATGTTTTATTAACTAACTCGTGCGGATCTAAAACTTTTATCTCCTAACTCGCTTGACTCATTCCGAGTCGTGTGACTCATCCGTGTCAACTCATGAGTTGAGTTGACTCGGACCCATTTCATATTTGTTTTGTGATATTATTTGCATTTCGGGCTTGTATTTGTTCTTGAGTTGATTATTTGTGAGTTTGGATATTATTCGGTTGGGTTTCATTGTGAGTAGGGGTGAGTCGTGAATCAAGGTGAGTCACGGCTCGTGTTATTTGAGTTAGCCAAAGCCTAGGAAGTGTTTTTGGTCGATTATGTTTGAGCCGTTGATTTTTTTTGGTTACTTGGTGTCGATAGTGATTGGGTTGTTTCATTTTTTGATACGTGGTAATATTTTTGATGTCGTAGGTGTGAGTCGTGACTCACGGGGAGTCACGGCTACGAGTTTTGTTGACCGAGACATTTAGTCAAGGTCGGGGAGTCATAAAATGGTTTTGGTGTCAAATGGGTTGAGTTGTGACTCCCTACCTCGTCATGGTCTCGGTGTACGAGACATGGAAATGGTTTTGGTGTCATTTGGTACGAGCCGTGGCTCAAGGGAGCACGGACTCGAGTTGGATTTGGACTTGGATTGTTTTGGTCAAGTCAAATGGGATAATAAGCCCATGAAAGGTCTAGTATTGGTAACTTTTGGCCGGAAGCCCAAAGTGAGTCCATGGGTTGTGAAAGTTAAGCATTGGGCCTAATCCCTATGCACTTGGTCTTGTATTTCATTTGTTTTCCTTATTGCTTTATCAATTTATTTCCTTATCGCTACGAATTTATATTGTTTGTTTTGTCAATGGTGTTTCGGTTGCTACTTGGGAGTACTTGGCTATTATTATTAGATATTGGGATTTGAAACACAAATGTGAAGGATTATACAAACACTTGGGATGTGAATCTTAATAATGTGTTTGAGATATTTATGAATGAATGTGATGTAGTATGCGGAATCTACTGTAACACACTTAAAAGAACACAAAGGTGATGAGTATGTAAACGTGAGTTATAATGAACAATGAACACAACTTTAGTAACACAAAACGATTCAATATTATTGATAAAATAATACGGATGATCTAACTATCACCAGGATTACAAAGTAACCTTGAATCTTTGGTTGTAAAGGATTTGTGAATTAGTAACTAAGTTACTAGAGAGGTTGTTCTGTTTTGGTTATGCTTAGGTTATTAGTTGGAAAAAGCTTACTTCAAAGGTGGTGACTAAGAGATCCTTTTATAGGATAAGGACCCCTTTTACATGTTGTCAAGTTGATGAATATAATAAGATACTTGGACTTTCCTAGCCTACAATTAAATACAACTACCAATGTAAACTACTCTGTACATTCTTCTGCACAAACATGGAAGACTGAACTACTTCTTCATAACGTATTACATTGTACAAAGACTAATAATACAACAAATATCTACAAATAAATATCTATCAACTTGATCATTAACTTGGCAGGACCTTTATCAACTAGCAGTACCTTCTCACCCAGAAGGTACTGTTAGTACATCTTCAACATCTTCAATATCAACTAGCAGGCTCAATACTTCATCCAGCAGGCTCTTTGACTTGAACATTTTATTCCCAACAATCCTCCCCTAAACTTGTTATTTCCTTTAAAATACACAAGTTTCTGATGAATAAAATACATACCTTGAGGATATGAGGGAACTCTTCCAAAACCTTTACTCTCTGTTCTTCCTTTTTCTTTCACATTGCTCAAATATGCTCCTCAGCAAACTTTGAACAACTTCTGAATTTTTTTCATCTTTATCACATCTTAATCTCTTGGAGATCATAGTTGTAAGAACTTCATAACTAAGTGGATACTCTTTCTCAGCCAACATAAAGAGTTCAATCCCACTTTGTGTGAAAAGATGATGAATACTGCTAAGGCTTAGAAATTCCCATGGGGTTGAAGGATCATGATATGGAAACTTCCAATGAACATCTTTAGGATTAGGATCATACATCCTATTGAATTCTACCCATAGTTCCCGTTCCTTAACATCAGAACTAGAATTTGTGTCTAGCTTAATTTGAACTAGATTCCACAATTCTTCTAAGTCAGCTCTATCACATGCTCTAATCAGATTTTCAAAATGCTTGAAGATAGCAGTCTATCCCCCAACCCTAGTTATTTTCCATGACTTTCCTAATTTATCATGGTGAATTTCCCAATCAATAATAGGGTGTCTAGACCTAATTGGATCAGCATGTATAATTGTTGGCAAAGTAATTAACATTTTACTTACTTGCTCTGAATCCAATTTTGCTTCTTCTTTCTTCTGTTGAGCATCTTTCTTTTTCATTGAAGGCTTTGCATCAGATGGGATCTTGTAGTAAAGACTCTTGTAGGCATTTAGATACAAGAAGTAGATTTCACTAGCAGATTTCTTTTTTAGTTGATATTCAGTCCAATTTGCTTGACCTCTTAGAAATCTCTTCATAAAAGTCACTTGATCTTTCTGAGATGTGCCCACCTTAAAACCTCTTCTTTGGCTTTCCTGCATCTTTTCAAAAATATCAGCTAGAGCTGCTTCTTTATACTTTTTGTTGATAAAAGATTCAAGCTCTGCTGTCTTCTCTTCAGAATTAAGATTCTTGTCATCTACAATTATTGCTGCTTGACCTCTCACAATTGGATCATTAGCAATAATCCATTGCATCTGTGCATCAAAGGTTTCTTTAGCAACTTGAGTGTCAAGAAGAGTCTGAGCAGCATCTTTTTGCTCTTGCATTTATGCAAGCAGTCTTGAAGCTTCAAATGCTTTCTGCACTTCTTCTTCATGAATTCTTTTGGAGACTTCTTCATCTAAAGCCATCTGTACCTGCTCTGATCTCTTCAACTTTTTGGGCTTTGGTTCATCTTCAACCATAATGCTTTTGCCCTTATCATTTGGAGTTGGTTCTTGAGATGGAGCAGTAGATTGCTCATCAGCAATAAATAACCTCCCTTGAACAAATAAATCCCCTTGAGACTCTAAGTCCCTCTTTCTTTTGTACACATGATCAGCAGTACCTTTGTAGTCCATAGCCAAAAGCCTCTCAATCCTAGCAGGCTCTTTTGAACTAGCAGGCTCTTGCTCTGCACCAGCAGGCTCTTCATCATAAACCTGAGTTCCTTCATGAAAATCAAATTGAGCCTCCTCTTCATCTTCAGAACTATCCATCCTCCCCTTTTTGGAAGAGTGACCCAAACCTTCAGCACCTGATCTTGAAGAACTAGATAAAACAACCTTTGAAGATCTTGTACCCTTTAGCTTCTTCACTTCATTCTCCAATTTCTTTACCCTCTTAACTAACTTGATGTTGATCTTAGAAAATTTTGTGTTCTGACTTTTAAGAGCATCTTCTAAGAGCTTCACCTTTTCTTTTAGTTCTTTCACTGTCTGAGAATCCAGACTTTGTTGTTGAGGTGATTGGGATGGTGATACATGAGGTGATGGTGTTGGTGGTGTTGCAGATGGTACTGATGAAGGGATTGGTGATGTAATATGAGTTGGTGAGATGTAACCAGGTGAAGAACTTGATGATGGTGATTCTGATGATGGTGTTGGTTCTTCAGGATGTTGTGGTAACATTTCATCAAAAAGTGGTATTTCTTCCCCATTGAAACCAATTCTCATGTTTGAAAATACTTTGTGAGAATGTTTTGGTGTTTCATAAAGTGAGTGTGGGGGAAGTAACAAATTTTTTGATTTTGCAATGATGCATTGAATAAACCTTGGATACATCAAAAACTTTGTTTGGCTATCCACATTTTTAACCAATCCTTCAAAAATATGTTTAGAAAAATTGTATTTTCTGTTTGTAGCCAAGCAAATGAGAGCAGAAGCCATGTTTCCACTAAATTGCTCCCAAGAGGTTTTCTTTTGGCTCAAACAATGAAGGATTGTATGGATCAAAAATCTCCATTGTGGAGTAAAATGCTTTTTAAGAAAGGTAAGTTTAGTAGAATCAGCATTATACCCCATTCTTTCCAAATTTTCAAAAATTTCAGTATCAGGCAACTGACTAATACCATCTGAATCATCCAAATGAAGGTGTCTTCTTATGGATGACTCAGTAAGAGTCAAGGGTTTCCAATCCACTTTGGCTTTTATCCTTTGGTCCCCATTTTCAGAAGTTTTAACTTTAGCTGTTTGCCAAAATTGTAAAATTTGAGAATCATAAATAGTGGGATTAACAAGTAAAGCAAACCTGATGTATGACTCATTTAAAAAGTCCACTATTTGATGAAAAGAGGCATTATCCTCAGACTTTTCCAAAAATGCTAACTGATTGTGACGTTTAACAAAAGTTAGAACAGCCATGGTGAAAATTAATGAAAATCTTGATTATGATGGTGGGATTTGTTGGTGGTACTGGTAGAAGATGAAAGGTGAGTGTTAATTGTGATTAGGACTGATGAAAGATGTTATGAGAGAATTACTTTTAACCAACAATAAGAAAGATAATAAGTAAATGAAAAGGCGGTTAAAAAGATCTTTTATATGTGAAATATAATATAATATAATCATCAGTAATTTACAGAACTACCCCAACGGCTAAATGTAACTACCAGGCCCAAGGGCTATAACTTTTTCTGACAGGCTCAACGGTTATCTAGCAGTACCATTTTACTCTACCAGTACCAAAATTTGAACTACCAGTACCTTTGGAAAAATTTTACTTGGCAGTCTCTTTTAAATTTTAGCAAAAATCCCTTATATTTTTTAGCAAACTATCAGCTATCAACGGATTTGATTTGTCTTTACCAAAAGCCGTTTGCTTATGGACTAGTTAACTATTTATTGTTAAGTATGGTCAGTTAAATACCATATAGTTTTTGGTAAACTATCAACCATCAATGGATTTGATGTGTCTTTACCAAAAGCCGTTTGTTATGGACTAGCCAGCTCTTAAGTTTGTAAAACTTTGGTGAACTGAATACCAATTCCATGTTGACCTGAAAGATGGTGCAATTTCCTTGGATGGAGGAAATATAAGAGGCAATGATGCTGTGTATCTTGGATGCTTGGTTCAACAAGTGAAATCATCTATCAGCATGCTCTTGCTTTGAAACTTTCCTTAGTTTGATCTAGATAGAACTTTCTCCTTTAGGAATGCTTCATCCCTTCTGAATATTTGATCTATTCTTATCATTTTCAACCTCTGCATCATCTTGTATGCTCTTGTCTTTTTCTTTCATAAATTGGTTTTTCTTCCATTTTGGGCTATTATTTCCTCCCCTGAGATTGTTACCTCCCCTAAGATGTAAATAACTTGTATTTTCCCTTTTTGTTTGGAAGATCTCTTGTTTTGTTATCAACCTGAAATATGTTAGTTGCAAACCAAAAGAACAAAGTGCAAAGCACTTGATCTATAGCATTGTAAATATTTAAGCAGCAATATGAACAAAACAGAGCAAATTTTATACTAGCAGGACCAATTATGAACTGACAGTACCTTTTGACTAACTAGCAGTACCATGTTTAAAAGCCAATACCAGATATTTTATGTACAAAAACACATGTTTTTCAAAGATTAATCATTCCAATACCTCCTACAAGGTATTTGAATCTACCTAAATCAAAAGCTTTGATGAGAAGGTCTGCATAATTCTATTCAGAATCAATTTTAACAACTTGTATTAACCTTTTCTCATTGCAATCCCTTATGAAATGGTGTCTAATTTCAATGTGTTTTGTTTTTGAATGTTGAACTGGATTTTTAATGATACAAATAGTACTGCTATTGTCAATGTAAATAATGGTGTTAAGAAAATTGTACCCATAGTCAAGCATTTGATTTTGGATCCAAAGAACTTGTCTACAACAACTTGCACCAGCAACATATTCTGCTTCAGTTGTAGAGTTAGCCACCATTGTTTGTTTCTTGCATTGCCAAGATATGAGTCTGCAACCAAGAAATTGACATCCACCAGTTGTGGATTTTCTGTCTAGAGTTGCACCAGCATAGTCACTATCAGAATAAGCCACCAAATCAAAAGATGATTCCCTTGGATACCATAGACCTAACCTAGGTTGACCCTTGAGATATCTAAAGATTCTTTTGACTGCTGTGAGATGAGAAACTTTGGGATGTACTTGAAACCTTGCACATACACATACTGAGAACATGATATCTGGTCTTGATGATGTAAGGTACATCAAGGACCCAATCATTGATCTATAATTATGCAAATCCACATCTTCACCCTCCGCATCTTTTAGTAACCCCTTTTCTGAATCCATTGGTGTACTTGCAACCTTAGAATCAGCAAATTGAAATTTCCTTAGGATCTCTGCTACATATTTATCTTGGCTGATAAATATGCCTTCTTTTGATTGTTTCACTTGGAGACCCAAAAAGAAAGTAAGTTCCCCCATGGAACTCATTTCAAACTTATTATGCATAAGTTTTTCAAATTCTACACACAAGTCTTGGTTTGTGGATCCAAAGATAATGTCATCAACATAAATTTGCACCAGCAAGATATCTTTCTTAGTTCTTTTGATGAACAAAGTTGGATCAATCTTGCCTCTTTGGAATCCATTTTCTAATAAATAGCAAGCCAATGTTTCATACCATGCCCTAGGAGCTTGGTGTAGACCATAAAGAGCCTTAGTAACCCTATACACCTTGTCTGGATACTCTGCATCAATGAAGCCTGGAGGTTGAGAAACATACACCTCTTCTTCAATAGTACCATATAAGAAGGCACTTTTAACATCCATTTGGTAAACAGTGAAGCCTATGAAAGAAGCATAGGCCAAGAATAGCCTGATTGCTTCAAGTCTTGCAACTGGAGCAAAAACCTCTTCATAATCTACCCCTTCTTCTTGAGTATACCCTTGGGCCACCAATCTTGCTTTGTTTCTGATCACTATTCCTCTTTCATCTTTCTTGTTTCTGAATACCCATTTGGTTCCAATTGCCCAGTGACCTTTTGGCAAATCAACCAATTTCCAAACCTTCTAAGCTTGAATTGAAGAAGTTCTTCTTGCATTGCTTCAACCCAACTTGCATCATCTAAGGCTTTGTTAATGTTTTTTGGTTCAGCTTGTGAGAGAAAACATGAAAACAGGCATATGTTGGCAACTTTATGATTATTTTCTTCATAAATAGATGAGATAAACCCTTCTTGGTCTGAAGTCAAGACTTGAGATCTTGTTCTAACACCAGAATCAATGCTACCAATCACATCATCAGTGGAGTGATCTTTGAGAATTCTTGTGTTGTGTGTTGTAGGAACTTCATAGGTAAATGGAAGATTGCCAATCCCCACTTCTTCTGGTAAAGAATCATCTGTTTGAACATTCAATGGCTCAGCAGTACCAATTTGTGAACTGGCAGTACCATCTGGTGAACTAGCAGTACCATTGTCATTTGCACTACTTTCTTGATTCTCTTGACCCTGAGTTCCATGATCATCTTCAGTACCTTCATTTGTTGTATTTGAAGGTTCTTCAAGACTTGAAGATAAATCCAACCCTTTCCAAATTGGCATCCAGATGTAATCTTGATCTTTAGGTGTTTCAACATTGTCTTCAAAACCTGCATTATCATTAGTATTTGTACCTGAAACAAGCACATAAATCATAGATTCTGAAAGTCTATCAATATCAAACATCCAAACTGGCCCAATGCCTTTCACATTTGTTAGTTTCTCTTTAAACTCTATGTGAAGATTTTCTTCCACTAGCCTAGTGCAACTATTGTACACTCTATAGGCCTTACTTTGCAAAGAATACCCTATCAAATAGCCTTCATCAGCTTTTCCTTCAAACTTGCCTAAATGATCTTTGGTATTGAGAATAGTGACATGACATCCAAAAGGTCTCATAAAACTTAAAGATGGTGTTCTACCAAAGAAAAGTTCATAAGGTGTCTTTTTATGTGGTTTTATCACAAGAACCCTGTTCTGCACATAACAAGCAGTACCTACTGCTTCAGTCCAAAATGAAATAGGCAACTTAGAGTCTACTAACATAGTTCTAGCAGCCTCTATAAGTGTTCTATTTTTCCTTTCTGCTACTCCATTTTGCTGTGGGGTTCTAGCTACACTAAATTCTCTTTTTATTCCTTTGTCTTTGCAAAATTCATCCATAACCCTATTCTTGAATTCTGTCCCATTTTCACATCTGATGACTTTGACTTTCTTATCAGATTGGTTTTCTACCTCAGTTATATAAGATTTAAGAATCTCACTTGTTTCATGCTTAGATCTTAAAAAGAAAACCCAAGAAAATCTGCTGTAATCATCAGTAACAACAAGACAATATTTTTTACCATTCAAGCTACTCACATTGGTAGGACCAAAAAGATCCATATGAAGCATGTATAAAGCCTGAGAAATTGAGTTATAGGTCTTGGGCTTACAAGAAGCTCTATGTTGTTTGCCTTTAAGACAATCAACACAGGTTTGGTCATTTTGAAAAATCTTTTTGGGTAAACCTCTAACCAAATCATATTTAGCAATTGTATTGATTGTTTTAAAGTTTACATGACCAAGCCTTCTATGCCAAAGCATAGATTCATCCAATGAGGCTTTTGCTACTAAACAAGTTAAACTCTCCTTAGGATCAATGTTCTTTAAATCAACACTGTACATATTGTTCCTTTTTGGGATTTTAAGAAGGATCTGACTCTCATCAGGCATTTTAAAATCAGAAGAAAGAACCATACATTCATTGTCAGTAAATAGAACATTGTTCTTTTTGTCACACATTTGTGAGACACTAAGGAGATTGAACTGAAGTTCTTTCACAAAGTACACATTTTCAAAATCTAATTTACTGGTTTTGATTGTACCTTTACCAGTAATATTTCCTTTGATTCCTCCCCCAAAGGTAACATATCCTCCATCAATTGTTTTGAAGTCTGTGAGGAAAGACATGTTGCCTGTCATGTGCCTTGAACATCCACTATCTACATATCCTTGATCACCAATATCAGTTGAATGTTCCTGCACATATATAGACATATTAGTTTCCTTGGGGTACCCAAGCCATGACAGACTTGGGTTTGCCTCTTGCATCAATGAAATCAAACCTCTTTAGGATTGTTGATGCACCTTTTGATTGGAGTGGTTTCCATATCCAACATGCTGAGGACTTAACAGCATTTTCCCTTTTAATCCATTTTGTGGTCTTTGGTCTATCAGTACCAATCTTGGCAGTACCATTTGGTCTAGCAAGACCTTTTGGTTTTGGTCTCCAAATTTGTGTTTTGACCACAGATTTCTTTTGAATAGGACTATTCACAACTTTTGGTGCATATTTGAAAGTGTTTCTTGCACCCTTATCAGTTGGTTTTGAGTTAACAGGCTTATTTTTTCTAACAGGATGTTTAACTTTTGGTGGGTTAGACTTCACAAAACTTTTTCTGGGGTGTGTTTCATTTGTTTTAGACTTTGATTTACTCCCAGAAACCCAGTTGTTACAATAAGCATGAGTATGATTAAAACTACCACAGTAATAACAAGCCTTATTGTACATAACAAAATCATCACCAAGTTGGTGTGACTTAAGATTATTCCAATTTCTTTGGCTACCTCTAGGTTTGCTATTACACCTAGCACAACTTTCAACTATTTTCAGAACAGCTTTAGCCTTAGTCTTAATCTCTACTCTTTTAGGCCTGATTGGTCCTACTTTGTTTCCTTTGATTGAAACAGTCTCTTCTTCATCATCATCAGATACCCAATCTTCAATAATTAGAACATCTGATTTCTTATCAGTGAGCACCTTTTTGTTAAAGTGTGAAGCATTCTTAGCACTCTCAAAAGGTTCACTTTTCTCTATAGGTTTAGCTAATGGTTTGTTGATGAATTCATGTAAACCTGATTCTGCAAGATCAATACCTTGTGGACAGGGGATTCCTCTGTAAGGAGGAGGACAAGTCTTGTATCCTATCCCAGATTTTATTCTCTTGTTCATCTGATTTTCAACTATGCTTCTAGTACAGTCAGAAGCAGTTTCCAATGTCGTAACAGTTAGTTGAATATTATTCTTTGCCAATGTCACTTTAGTACACTCAGTTCTTAACATTTTTATTTCTGCATCTTTCAAAAATATTTGCCTATTAAGAATGGCTTTTGCATCAGAAAAGGTGAGTTCATTTTCCCTAAAGTGAATTTTTTTTTTCAAGTTTGGCCATACCACACTTATGATTTACTAGGTCTTGATGTGTTTTTCTTTGTTCTAATGTCAGTTCATCATAAAATTTTCTTAAAGTTTCTAATTCTTTAAAAACTTCACAATTATTAGAACATTTGGTAGTTTGTACCTCAGGAGTGGAGAAAGCCATTAAAGCCAATTCATCTGAAGTTGACTCCTCTTCACCCATAAAACTCCAATCAAATCCCATCCCATCAATAGCAACCATTGCTTTAGGCTCAGTGATTTCCACAGCCTTGCTCTTGTTTTCAAAGCTTCATTTCTTCTCAAAGCTTCCCTTGTTCTTGTTCTCAAACCCTCTTCCCTTGTCATCCTGCTTCTTTGGTCTTCTACACTCTCTTGAGTAGTAACCTTTCATGTGGCAGTTGTAACACTCCACTTTGGACTTGTCATACCCAGCAGGCTCATTACCATCTATGATAATCTTCTTTCCAGTCCTCATCAGTAACTTCTTAGCCCTTATGCTCATAAGTGAAAGTTGCCACTTTATGTCCATTTCTTCAAGATCATCATCATTGATCTCTTGAAGATCTTCAAAAGTTAGTATGGACCCATTGTGTTGAGATGTCAGGAAGGCACACCCAATTGTTTCATCTAGAATGGTTTTGGTAATGCTAGAAGTACTGGCAGTACCAAAATTTGTGTTGGCAGTACCTTCTTCTCTACCATCTTTTTCTTCATCTACAACTTTTGAGGTGCTTGGAGATGATACAAAAGCCATATTTCCAGTGCTTGAACCAGTAGTCTTCTTTACTTCATGCTCTACTATTTTGAAATTGTTGTAGAGATCATTAAGACTCATCTGATCAATATCTGGTTTGTTTTTCCAGACAATGACATGCATGGACCATTCAGAGGGTAAACTCCTAAGAAATTTGGAGTTTAAGTCCTCTTGAGTTATCATCACTTCATGAATGGCTAACTGACTTGAAAGCTTTTGAAGTCTATTGAACATACTGTCCAAAGACTCATTTGTTGTGGCTGTAAAGTTTTCAAACTGATGTTTGAGGAGAGTTTTCTGAGTTTTCTTGGTGGCATCATTTCCACCAAATCTAGCCACAATAGCTTCAAAAAGGGTTTTAGCACATTTGTACTTGTTGAAAATCAAAAGCTGATCATTTGGTATAGTCATGAGTAGCATACTCCTGTCTTTTAGATCATTTCTCTTTTGAATTCTTTCTTTTGCGCTTGTTGGGTTTACTTGCACATGTGTTACAAGTGCATCGTTTACTGTGGAGGTGGTGATTGAGGGTTTGAATGAATTTCCTTCTTCAATGATCTCCCAAAGTGCATAGTCTTGCACTTGAAAGTATTGCTCTACCCTCAGTCTCCACATATCAAACTCATTTTGTTTGAGTAATGGAAGTTTTGCAGCAACATTGGTTTGTATGTGTTCAACATCCATTGTTCTTTTAAATCGTAAATATCAGCCTAGCTCTGATACCACTTGTGAAGGATTATACAAACACTTGGGATGTGAATCTTAATAATGTGTTTGAGATATTTATGAATGAATGTGATGTAGTATGCGGAATCTACTATAACACACTTAAAAGAACAAAAAGGTGATGAGTATGTAAACGTGAGTTATAATGAACAATGAACACAACTTTAGTAACACAAAATGATTCAATATTATTGATGAAATAATACGGATGATCTATCTACCACCAGGATTACAAAGTAACCTTGAATCTTTGGTTGTAAAGGATTTGTGAATTAGTAACTAAGTTACTAGAGAGGTTGTTCTGTTTTGGTTATGCTTAGGTTATTAGTTGGAAAAAGCTTACTTCAAAGGTGGTGACTAAGAGATCCTTTTATAGGATAAGGACCCCTTTTACATGTTGTCAAGTTGATGAATATAATAAGATACTTGGACTTTCCTAGCCTATAATTAAATACAACTACCAATGTAAACTACTCTGTACATTCTTCTGCACAAACATGGAAGACTGAACTACTTCTACATAACGTATTACATTGTACAAAGACTAATAATACAACAAATATCTACAAATAAATATCTATCAACTTGATCATTAACTTGGCAGGACCTTTATCAACTAGCAGTACCTTCTCACCCAGAAGGTACTGTTAGTACATCTTCAACATCTTCAATATCAACTAGCAGGCTCAATACTTCATCCAACAGGCTCTTTGACTTGAACATTTTATTCCCAACAATAAACCTATGCTTGGATGATATGGATGCTCATTATTGGATTTACGGTATTAGCCGAAGGACTTATGGACGATTTTGTACTACGGGTACAAAATAGCCGATAAACCCGACACTAATATTCACGCGAATGATAACGACGAATAATTATTTAAAACATGAAAAATTTGTATTTAATTTGTATTTAATTTGTAAATTTGTATAAACCTATATTCATTTGTAATAATTTGTGGAATTGTAATAATTAAAATTTAATATTCATAAGTCATAAACCTTTCTAATTACCTAATTATTTACATTATAAACCTTTTCACAAATGTACGCCTCATGTCCAAATTTTATGAAAACCATTTTTATAATTACGATTTGTAAATGTCATAAACCTTTCTAATTACCTAATTATTTACATTATAAACCTTTTCACAAATGTACGATTCTTTTCTAAAACCAAAACGTTTTCTCAACTATTTTGGGTTACGGGGTAAAACACCGAAACAACTATTTGACATTTTATTTTGTTATTTGTTATTTCTTATTTATTTCCTTGTTGTTTTATGATTCTTTTCTATGTGTTGATTGTGTTTCGCCTACTTTTATCGTCTTATCGTGATTTGATCTTAAAACTATATCTTCTAAAAACCACACGAGAAACAAACGGTTACTAATTTTTCGTTGCCATTAAAACAAAATCTTTTATTTAACAACATGAGTATTCCACTAACGTTATTTTTATATATTACTTTTCGAGTATAATTTTCTGAAACATATTATCTAAATAACTAGGTTGTGTTGAGACTTATCAACTTTGCTCTACTATCTGATCATATTGTGATATCTTGTTTCCCTACTACTAAGGTGTGATTCATAGCCCCACTCTTTACTTTTAAATTGTTTTATAAACCCATGGGGGAGATACATGCTACTTACTTTTTATGAACACGACTGTTTAAACGTATGCTTTCCTGATTATAATGCTTATGCTAAGTACTGCTATTGCCACCAGCAAGTCTCTTTATCATGAACCATTAATCACTTGCGAGTGAGCGCGAATATAGTGTATAGGCCTATAGGACTGACGCACCCCACTCTGTTGACCAGATAGGCAACATGTGTGTGTTATATTCGATTTACCTAGGTAGACGGCAAACTACCTACTTGAGGGCAAATTTGAGATTATTGTTATTGTTTACATCACTGATATTGATGTCAGTTAACATTTTGCATGTCATGAGCTTAGCAAATTATACGACGCTTTACCCGATATTTGTATTTGTTACTCATATCATCCAGACTTTATAAATCTTGTGTTCAACTATTTATTTTAAACTTATGAATTTCACTCAACCTTTTTGTTGACTTTTTAGCATGTTTTATCTTAGGTATTTGATGTATTGCTTTTATGGCTTTTGGAGTGGCATGAAGACTATTGATGACTGTCTATTTTCATTTTCCTTAATTACCACCATTTGAAAAACATTTTAACTTATTATGTCTTTTTGAGTGCTTTGCACTACGGGGAACCTTTTTTACTTTGGTATTTTGCTATGATTTGAATGGTATGTATTTAAAACGACTCACTTGAGTTCGTTTCTATGGTTGTGGCTGTCTTGTTATGAAGTAACCCCCAAACTTTATTTTTCGCTGCAAATTATATTTTATTCCGCTGCAAAAACCTATATTTTCCCCGGGGTGTTACAACATGGTATCAGAGACACAGTTTATAGAGAACGAGGTCATGTTTTTCTCGACGATAAACTATTTTTCGTGTCAAAATGTTTTTACTTCGATAGCCATCATCCCTCCGTGCCACTTCGCTCCTTTATCGATTTTATATGTTATACATATACTAATACTATTATACACTTGGGGTTTCATTACTATTGTTTCACGTTATATAAAAACTATTTTCTTTTACACTTTGGTCGGGATTTTGACTCAAGGTACTCTTTGTAGAGTATCATGTGTGCCCCCACCTTGCCTGACCAATTACCGGTTGCACCCACACTGTGGATCCCAATACATGATCTCCTTGAGCTTTGTTTAGAAACTTTAAATATACCAAAGAGTATGCGGAATCTACTCTTTGATAGTTAGAAGAAAGCACTTAACAATGTCAATGTAACAGTAAACAAGTTATGAACACAGTTTAACCAAAATGATTCAATATTATTAAACTAATAATACGAGTGATCTGAATATCACTAGGGTTTACAACCTTGAATCTTAACACAAACTCTTGTATATGAGATGTAACTTAGGACCTCCTTTTATAGACACAAGGAGTCCTTTACAAGATAACTATCAATATACAATATATTCATATCATTCTAAACTTATAAGATATATACTAAATATCTTCTATACATATCTTCACACGTCTTCTAAACCTTGGTAGTATCAATCTTCCAACAACAGTCTTCAGTAGTACAAAGTAAAACTGGCAGTACTAATAATTACACTAGCAGTACTAACTCAGTTAGTACTGTTAGTGTTATTCTTCAACAGTCTCGCTAGTGTAATTATTCAACAGTCTCATCTTTAGCTTAGCAGTACTAACTCTAAATGAAATAATTCCAACAATCCTCCCCTAAACTTGTGATTTACCTCCAAATCAGCTAGTTTCTTTGAATTATTCCTTTGATCTCGAGAGGATTCTTCCAAACACATTATTTCCTTTTTGCTTGTGTGAAGATCTTTCTCAGTAAATCTCTTGTCATCTCTGTCTCTTCATCAACTCTGAGTTTAACAGATAACATCATAGTAAGAATACCTTGTCTCAAAGAATATTCTTTTTCAATCAGCATAAATACATCAATTCCAGCTTTTGTAGATACATGATGAACACCACATGTATCATATAACTTCCATGTTATTCCCAGATTATGAGCTTGAAACTTCCATAGATCATCATCTGTATCTGGTTCAAACAGTCTCTTCAGTTCAACCCATAATTCTTTCTCCTTGTCATCTACTATGTCTGTTAGGTTGAATCTTGCCTTGAATAACTCCCACAGCTTTATCAAATCTTCTCTGTCAAATACTTTGAGCATATCTTCAAAACATTTGTACACCTCAGATCTACCTCTAACCCTGATTATCTTCCAGAATTTCCCAAAGTTATCTGTGTAGATTTCCTAGTCATTAATTGGGTATTTGGCCTGCAATGGTTCTATACCCATGCCTTCAGGAATAACAACCCTCATTTGTTGTTGTTGCTCATCAGTCAAACTCTCTTCTTCTTCCTCTTCTTCTTCGGTAGGTACTTTTTCACTGATCTTTTGTCTCTTGGAAGACTCTGATTCTAATAACAATCCTGCTCTCTTTGTGCTTCTGCTTTCTTCTTCAGTACCCATAGGAACAAATTGTTGAACTCTTCTGTAGGTTCTGAAGTACAAAGCTTCAATTTCTTCAGAAGTCTTTCCCTTCAGTTGAGCAGCAGTACAGTGATCTTGATTCTTCAAGTATTCTTTCATATGCTTCATCTTCCGTGTTTGAGTTGGAAGTTCATATTTTCTTGCAGCACTCTTCTTTTCATTCTGCTTCTTCTTTATCATTTCAAGTAAATCATTTAGAGCATCTTCTCTTTCTGCTTCATTCACAAACTCCCTTTCTTGTTCTTGTATCAGATGAGCTAAATGTGCATCTGCTTGAATCTGTGCTTCTTCTTCTTCATGAAAATTTTGAGCAAATTCTGCACCAAGACTCATCTCTTTTGTAAACCTTTGTTCTTCTAGAAACTAAGCAATCTTTTGTTCTTCTACAAATTTTGCTTGCACCTCTGCCTATACTTTCTGAGCTATCTCCTCATCAAAACTAATTTGAGCTTGGAGAATTTTCTTTACCTTCTTTGGTGTCTCAGACTCTGTCATGATGGCTTTTCCTTTGTTTGCTCTTCTTCTGGTATACACAGCACTAGCAGTACTAACAGATGCATCAGCAGCACCAGTAGTACTAACTTTTGAGCAGTACTAACATCTTCAGCAGAATCACTTTCTTTTTCTCCGATACCAGCATCACCCATATCAACATCATGCCTCCCCTGAAGCTCTGCATCATCTTGAACTAATGAGATGGTTGGATCTGCATCAATATCTTTAATTTTCCTCCCCTGTTTGGAAGAATCATCCAAATCATCATCATCATCTGAGCTTTCTTCTTCACTTGAGGATTCCACAATATTGGTCCTTCTTTTGGCTTTGAGTGACTTGACTTTATGTTGTAGCTTCTTCACTTTTAGAATAAGTTTTGTGAAGATACCACCATACAGATTTTTGGTCTCCTTTAAGACATTCTCCAGGCCAGTCACCCTGTTTGTCAAATTTGTACAAGTAACCATCAATTCCTTAAGTGACACACTGCCCTCATCACTTCCAGGTGTGTTACCTCCTAGGAGAGGTGAATCATGGGGCATTCACTCAGTTTCAACCCTAGATGGACTAGGTGGATCAGCTGAGCCCCCTATTGTTTCCAGTTAGCGGGGGTGTCCATCACCTGTACCAAGTTCATGAGAACTTAATTCATGTGATGTTGCCTTGGATTGGGTCTTAGTTATGTTACCACTGGCCTGTACTGCTGCTAAGCTAGATACAGTTGTGTCAGCCCTTACCAAACTGTCATTGATAGCCTCATCTGCTACATGGGATGTAGTAGGATATATGTGCTGAGGAACATCAGATTCCTCTCTGGTCGAACTCCTATATGGTGATGAAGTGGGTTGTGAAGCAGATTGAGATGAACTTGTGGGTGTGTGATGGGACTCAACTGGGGCTGTTGATCCTTCACCCTTTACCTGAACAAGCATACTTTCAAACAATGGTACTTCAACCCCTGAATAACCCTTAGTAGCTCTCCTCATGTTATTAAAAAGTTTTGAAGTAAAAGAGGGAGTTGGGTAAACATATTTATGAGGCTGAAGCAAACTTTTATGTTTATTAAAAAATGTTTGGATAAATCTTGGATATATCAAAAATTTAGCATTGCTATCCACATTTTTCACTAAACCAATGTAAGATGGTATGGATAAAGAATCTCCATTGTGGGGAAAAACATCCTTTTTGAAAAGTCAGTATTTGAGAAGATGTATCATACCCCATTCTGGAAAATTTATTGAAAGATTTCAGTGTTAGGCAAAGTCCTAATACCATTGTCATCTGCTAAATGGAGATGTCTCGTAACATATGACTCAGTAACAGTTATTGTTTTGCCATCAACTGTTGCAATTAACTCTTTGTCTCCATGCTCAAGTGTATTGACAGTAACAGTCTGCCAAAACTACTTGATTTGAGAGACATAGATAGTAGGGTTGATAGTTAAAGCATACCTGATGTTAGTAGAGTTTAGAAAATCTAATATCTCATGGAAGTATTTACCTTCCTCTGTTTTCTCCAAGAAAGCAACCTGGTTGTGCTTATCACAAAATTCAAGATTTTCAATATGAGATTGATTAAAAGCTTATTAGAATGCTGGGTTATGATCGGTTATATGAGAAAGTTTGATCCGTAGAGCCAATTGAGATTTAATAGATAATGCTTAGGGTTTCGATTTGACCGACTTAATAAATCTTTTCCTTATCGTGAAGAAATCTTTTAAGTAAAGAAAAGATAAGTATTATTCACTTTTAAGAAACCTATAAGCGAAGTAAATGTAAAAAAAATCTCAACGGCTATATTTGAAAAACGGTTATGACCAAACAGTACAAACAGTTACCCAGCAGTACAAAGTTTAGCCTAGCAGTACTAAGTTTTAGCAGTACTAAGTTTTACCAGTACAAATTTTGCCCAGTAGTATTAACCCAAATTTGCTTAAAAACAATACTGCACCCAAACTTTTTGAAAGGATTAAGTGTAAAGGAAGACATTTAATCAAAATTTCGGTTGCATTTAACCTCTGGTTGGGTGAGAACCAATGTTTTCAGCATAAATGCTGCCTGTGATCAGATATACTCATTCAAAGAGCCTTCTTGATAGGGTTTCCAGCTCGTGGCAGGTGCTCAAATTGTACGACACGAATGATAAACATATGACTTCCAACCCTGTGCAACAAGTAAACGTGTTTGATTCTGATAATGCTAATGTGGAATCGTCATGCTCGGATTCTCAAGAGAAAGAGTTTCATCTGTCACTAATGTAGTGTAACACCCCAACCCGACAAGGGTAAAGATATCACAATAATGGATTCATATCAGATCAAAACAGAGCATACATCTACAGTAATACAAAAATCTCAAAGGATTACAATTGAAATGCTGAATTCTACAAGGTTATAATGAAACTTTCAAAACTAATTCTAAACATAATAACTTCAGTCCAACTCTAATCCAGAATAGCTACCAAGCCTTCTAAGTCCAGAGGTACACTCTCACTCATTCCCAGCTTCCTACTAAAACCTGCCGCAGGAAAAGAAATGCGGCTGAGCTACGAGAGCTCAGTGAACAGATATATAGATGACAGAAACAATAACAGATAACAATACAGAAACAAATCCGAAATACAGATTATACAGATACCGAACTAAAGTGAAAGAATAGGAAAGGAATAAGGGTAAAAGAAAAGAAATGAGAAAGGGATAATGCACAAACCAGGTTTAGGGAAATACAGAAATCCATCACGAGCCCAGAGATAACAGATAATATCATAACAGAGTAATCATATAATAATCCAGAGGGGATGCCTCTCAAGTAACAGATAATATGAGGGGTAACCTCATGTATCAAATGGAGTGATCAGCTCCCAGATAATGTGAAAGACGTGTATCGCACACACCATCAGTCACCAGATATACATATATAACAGTAAACAGTAACAGATAACAGAAATCAGATCAGAACTAGGATGCATACATGCGCCCCAGTAGGCCAAAATCTTCTCCTACATAACAGATAAAATCAGGGACGGGACAGGTCATCACTCTCCTGCCCTAGAGTCATGCCATCGGTGCATCAATGACATGGACATGAAACCCTCATGCCTAGTGATTGGCTCGGATATCAGACTGTGGTCAAGGTTAGATGTCATATAATAAACAGAGTCACATCTAAGGGTTCATGGCAGAAGGGTCATGTCAACAATTCAGATTAAGATAATAAGGTTTAAATCAGAGTTTATCAGATTAAGTTTAATATCAAAGCTTAAGTTCAGATTTAAAAGGTTTATTTCCAATAGTCCAAAAAGTATAACAAAGTTTAATGATTACAAATTTATAGCAATAATCCACTTCAGAAGTTCCTGTCAAAAGTTCATTTAAATCAATCCTTTAATAATGGTTTTCCTTGAAATGATCTTACGAAATAGTTTTCATAAAAATGGTCTTCCAAAACGTTTAGTAACTTCCATTTCCAAGTGGTATCGCTTCCTTTAAAATAGCTTTTCTTTAAACAGGTTCATATGTAGTTTAATAGAGGTTCAAAATCAATTAGGTTCAGATAAGGATTTAACAGGTTAAGGTTTACCAAAATCAAATCAGAATTTACAACAGATATATCAGGTTAAGGTTCAGAACAAGGTTCACAGATCAGATTCAATTAAGACTCACAAATTCAGGGTTCAGAACAAGAGATCAATCAGAGTTCAGGAAAAAGGTTCAGAATACAAGAATCATAGCAGAGGTTCAAACAAAAGGTTTAAGACAAACAGATCACAACAAAGATCCACAACATAAGGGGACATAGCAATGGTATAGGGAATCCTAATAAGAAAAATGAAATACTGAGAGAAAAGGGAAGGAAACACCCTTACTGAAATAGGGCAGAATATCTGTACCTTATTAGCACAGCAGAAATCAAACAAACAAACACAGAACACTGATCAAGACTTCTCCTTCTTCACACCTAAGGAAGAGGAAGACAGAATTACTAAAGTTTCTTATTCAGATTATTCCTTTTAGTTTATCTCTTCATTTTATGTACTTTCTATTTTTAGTAACTTTCCAGATTTAGTAAGTTCCCATAATTAGCAGGTTTCTAGAATTAATAGATACTATCATTTCAGATTAGGTTTAACCCTTATTCAGAGATTATTATGGAATACAGTACATTTTATCAAGTTACAGAAGTTTAGGGTTTTAAATGACAATTATACAAAGCTTAGGGTTTTAAATGTAACTTCATTAATTTACAAGGTCATTTATGAAAATACTTCAAGTTACAGAATTATATACTCATTTTATTCAGAATTATATTTTATTCCCTTAAGTTTCACAATTTACAGATTACACCCCTTTAGTTACATAATTTACAAAACCAACCTTATAATTACATATTTTACAAATTAAACCCTACAATAACCATAATTACCAACCAAGCATATTATATTTCAAATTTATAGAATATACCATCAGAATTTAGTACTTTACATATTTGACCCCTCAGAATTCAGAATTTACATATTTAGCCCTTTAAGTTTACAAAACATATATATATTAAGTCATAATTCATAACAATTACATAATTATCCCAAAAATCCTCAAAATTACACAAAAACCTTTTTATATTAGTATTAACTCAAAACAACTTCATAATTTCAGATTTACACTTTTGGTCCCTCCTTTTTAATTAATTTCAAATCGAAACCCTAATTTCCCATTAATTCATTATAATGCAATATTTACACTTAGGACCCCAAAGTTATATTTTTCCCACATTCCTACAGATGTATATGATCTTACAAAAATATCCCAGAAGTTTCAAAGTTGGCAAAACAGGTCCTTATACTTTTTACTTCAAATCGGTAAGACTTTTTAGAAACAATTTCAAACCCTACTTTTTACCAATCATTGAACCATCATTAATTCATCATTGAAACACATTAAATGATCAGTATCATGCCCAAGAATCCAAACCCTAGTACCCATGATTTCCATTTTATTTTATTTCATGTTTTTCCAAAATCCAGTTTATACAATAATTCACCACGTTAATTTTAGGCCTCCAAAAATCAAACTCATATTTTTCCCAGATCATATGACTCCTAAGGAACCCACTAAAATTAAAGAACATGCCCAGAAAAATCGTTTAACATATATTGCATATTTACGTATGTTTTAGACATTAAAATTACAACGACATGATTTAGGCTACTATAATTCGATCTATCATTTTTCCCAGGTCTATTACATCATATGAGGTCTAAATAAAATAGCTATCATGTCCAGAAATTCGGATTATATATTTTTGTGATTTACGTGTTTTATGACCATTATATTTTCATACGCTTAGATTAGCATGCATGGATTGATTTACATATTTTATATGAGTCATATAACATCTAAAGATCACTGGAAAAATTCCATATTAATTTTAAAACATTTGGTTAAGTCGCATGGATTATTACCTTGTTTTTGAGCAATTCGACAAGAAATCAAGAACAAGAACGAACCAATGACAAAACGCAGCAACCCTTAATTTTACTAGCTTCCTTGCACCTCCAAGAACACCAAAAAATTACTTGCTCAAGTCCAGAAATTGTGTGATGGCCTTGTCGAATTATTTTGTGTCGCTTAGGGTTTTTGTGTTTATGCGGTTTAGGTTTTTGGAGTAAAAAAAATAAAAGAGATATGTTTATAAAATAAATAACCGACTAGGGGGGGCAGCAACTCAGAAATTTCGGGATTAGCATCATCAAATTATTTGATTTGATTTTGTTTCATCCTTTCCTTAATTTATTTACATATTATTTAATTAAAAGAATAAAAACATTATATTTAGTTAATTTGTAATTTTCGGAATTTTAATAATTAAATGTGTAAGTTAATTTTTAAATATCTAAAATGATGTAACATTGTCTCAGAAATTTATTTGTTTCAGATATAATTTGATTTCAGATGTTTTGGAATTATTTCGGAATTTTATAAGTTGTTTAATAAGGTTTTATGTTATCAGGGGTAAATTGGTAATTTTACGCGTTATCTGAATTTCAGGTATTACATGTAGCCTAATGCAAAGGAAAGTTTCATTGAATGTTTTTGACTACTTCACTCACATCTCAAGGTTCTCTTTGAACGACCTGGATACATGGGAGGATACAAACGTGCATTCGCAACACTCTTTGGTCAAGATGTTCAGACTTTCACAGTCAAAATGATTCTGTATTTAGATCAACTTGAACAACAACTTGACAAAGGAGAATTTTCTAAAGGTAGATCCATGGCTGCTTTCTGTGTGATCAACAACCAACTCCAAGTGTTCTTTGATTCGCAATTCACTGAGGATTATGATTATGACAGTCAAATGACGAAAAAGTGTTTTGCAAATTACACTAGAATAGAGGTTGACATGTTCAGAGTTACTCTACTCCAACTCATGAATAATGTTAAGGGGTTCATTAATGAAAGAACACAACACATGAGGAACGGGACAGAGTCAGATAAGCATGATGATAGCAACAGCTCAGGGAATGATATCACACATGGTCTGGACGCAGATCTCATACTAGTAAATCACCAAGTACCATCTGCTGAGGTACATCTGTCTGATCAACATAATGTTGTTTCTAATGAACGACAACATACTGACTAAAGTAAACCTACTTATGACACATATCTGTTGGAAAAGACTGATAGCAATATCACCTCTGATAAAACAAATATGAGTCATAAGGGGGGAGAAATTGATCAGGATGCTGAACATGATGATGCGTCAAGGTCTTTGTTTACGGCTGAATTTTTCAAATCAAATGATATGGTTGAAAAAGAAGTTTATAATGAACTTTCAAACAGATTCTTACAGCTTGAAAAACATTGTATTTCACTTGAAATCGCAATGCAACAAAAGGAAGAAAGTTTTCGAACTAACCTACCATGTAAAAATCCGTAACTCCCTGATTTTCATGAATTCTTTATGATAAATGATTTAAAAGCTCAGCTAGAAGCTAAAAACTCAACGATCAACAACCTGAAAAAACGTATTGCTGAGATGTGTGATATGTGTAATGAAGTAAAGGCTAAACATGACAGTGATGTTATTGCAACAAATAATACTGAATTAGAACGTAAAGTGGCTGAATTACTAAATGAAAATGAGACTTTGAAAATTTATTGCAAAGAACTGTGTGATTCAATCAAAGAAACGAAAACTAAGACTGTAGAGCAAACAACCTCTTTGATTGCTAAAAATGATGAATTCAATGCTCAACTTCAAGAGAAAGGTTTCACAATTACTGCCTTAAAGAACGAGTTAAGGAAATTAACTGGAAATGGTGTGAACACTAAGTTTGCAAAACCATCAACCTTGGGAACGCCAGTTTCACAACCTCTTAGAAACCAAACAGTTGTTAGACAACCAACTGCGTTTAGATCTGAACGGCCAAAATCTTCTAAACTGAGGTGTGCAACCCAAGTTGATGCGAAACAGGTTTTGTCAAAACCAGTCACTTCACAATCTAGACCAAATGATCAGGTAGCTAATAAGTCTAAAGCAAAGGAAGTAAATGCTCATCCTAAGGTTTTATCCCTTAATACTAGAAGCCAAAACATGCCCGTAGGACCAAAGATTCATACTCAGAAACCAGGTAGGAAGATTGCTGTAGGACTAAGAACTTCTCTCAACAAGCATTCTACTGTGTATGAGAAATCTAACAATCCTAGATCTTGCCTTAGGTGGTTGCCGACGGGTAGAATTTTTAAGATGGTTGGTCTTAGATGGATACCTATTAGTACAGATGGCATTACAAAGCTTGACTGTGAAACTCCAAAAGGTCTGGATACCGATGTCACTAACCCATATAAAAGTAAGCAAAATCGTTATGTTAGTGCAGGGAATCATTACTTAAGTGCAGGTACATCGACCATTTCCTTCAAGGAAAAACTCTGAGTTTAGCGGCCAAAAGGACAAAAATCTCCTAATTTAGGGGTTCCGGAAATTCAACTTTGATGTACATGCATAATGACTTCTGAACAAATTAGCTCAGGACTCGTGCAGCAACGATCTATCTTGGGAAGAATATCAGTGGTTATTCTTCATGTATCCTTTGTACATATCTTAGACCAAAATGTAAATAGAAATATATGACCATCAAAAATCAAAAAAATAGAAAATACCAAAAATAGTTTTTTTTCAAGGCATGTCTTCTGGTATCGATAACATTTACGGTCCTAGAAATGTCATTCAATAATGAAACGAGTCTTTAAATGAAGTTCGAGTAGAATTTCAAAAAGTTTTTCAAAACATGCCTAAATGGCTTGCTATTACTTCAGATACGCAACCCGGTTTTTCAAAATGAGGAAAGCACATCGCCAAAAAGACGGTTATTCCTAACAATGGGTGAAGTTCATCCGGGCAAGGATTACTTTACTTTCGTGCACCCTCGATCTAATGTACGCATCAGTGCATTATTTCTTGTATAAGAAGAGAAATATTCTTTGTATCTCAAATACTTTTCAGTCTATGGTTCTTCAGGAAAGTATTTGGGTTTCACATGGTAGTTTAATGTTATTGAAAATTCAATTGAACTTGAGCTTTCATAAATTTTCATACTCAATCAACGACTGCAGCTCTGTAAATTGAAATCGGGTCATTAATTAAGGGGGAGAGTATCATTCAAAATTTATGACAATTATCGGGCATCTACAACTCATTGATCCAAACTGGGGATATTCATCTTGTGCTTACTTCATTAAGGCCTTATGTGTCTGTTATGTGCTAGTATAGGGTCTTATGTGCAATTTGCTATTAATCAGAATGCAAACAAAACGCAAAGATAGCAAAACTGACAAGAGTCAAACCACTCCATCTTCACACCTAAAGGAGTAGAAGACAAGATTACCAAAGGGTTCTTAATTTCCAATTTAGTTCGTCTTTCCATTTTAGGTAACTTCCTCTTTTTAGTAACTTTCCTCATTTAGAAATATTTGTTATTAACATTCCCGTTTATTAACTTAATGTATTAGAGATGACCATATTCATAGTTAAATGTTCAAAATGTCATTTACATCAGTTTAAGGTTCATAATGTAGTTTTCATAATTTTTAGGGTTCAATATGTAGTTATCACAAATTTAGGGTTTAAAGTGTCATTATGATAAGATTAGGGTCTAAAGTGTAAATATATTCAAGTTACAGGTTTTGACAAGTTAAGTCCTTTAGTTTTAGTAAAAATAACCATTTACACCCTCTAGTTTATAAAGTAAACACATAACACTCTTTTAATAACTTTTACACTTCTCACAGATTTTACACTTAATTTAGACCTGTTTTACACGATTTTTAATCCTTATAAGAACTCAGAATAAAAATTCCCAAATATTCATAAAAGTGCCCAGATGTCTTAAGAATTTACCCAAATTTTTCCAGAATTTATTATTATGTACAACTATATTTTAAAAATCCTTTGTTTCAAGTTGTCCAGATTTCTGAAAAATTTTAACATACGAAAAGTAAGCAGTTCAAAGCCCCATCAATAAAATTCATAAAAATCTGGAAAAATTCCAAAAATTCACCTATACCCAAAATATTAACCTTATAGAATTTTAGGACTCAAATCTTTATATATTTCAAATTAAAAATCATAAACTACAGGTGAATTTTCGTAACCCGAAATACAGTTTTGAAACCCGATCTCATAAATTCCGAAAAAGTGCCTTCCCAAACTCAAAAAAATACAAGGTCAATTTCTACAGAAAGCTATTTCAATGAACTTCATTATAGACTCAAACACCACCTAAATATCTTTGATTAACATCATAATTCCAACACTTAAATCGGATAAACTTTCTGAACAGAAAACTGCTGCATAAATTCATGTAATTCTTTTAGGGTTTTGACATTCCAACCATTAGTTCTTGCTACAAAACAATTATAATTGATTCCTACATATCATAAACATGTTCATAACATTTAGATCTCAGATTCTATGTATATTGATTCATAATTAGGTTTTCTTAATCATTACTTTATGTTAACACTTTATGATTTCATGTTATCTTTTATATTATCATGCGTATTTTAAATGACCAAACATCAAAGAAACAAAAACATGATGAGAGTAAGATTACCTTGATGATATGAATATAACAAGAACAATGATCAAGATTCGTTTCTCCTTCTTCTTCATTGAATGTGCCGACAAATTGGAGAGAGTGAAAAGGAGTTTAGGGTTTTTGTAAAAAAATAAATTTCGGTATATGGAAAAAAAAGGGAAACCGATATTTTTTTTTTCTTGAGATGGGGAATGGGCCAAGTTTTGTTGAGTTAACTTCAAGGATTAAGGCCCAAGAACTAGTACTTGTGTTACAAGAATTTTTCGGCCCAAAACAATTATTCGTGTAGTGTAATTAATTCCTCGTATTATATTTTATGTTACATAGATATTTTGAGATTTAAATATCTTCAAAAATTTAATTGTGAAGTTTAGTTTTTAATTATTTGGATTTACGGTTTTATTCTTTCGGTTTTATAACAAATCGTATCCATAACTTAGAAAAATTTCAAATTAGACGTAAAATTTGGTAGTCAGAATTTAGGGTTTTACAACTCTTCCCCTCTAAAAGAAAAATTTTCGTCCTCGAAAATTGAAGTGAAACGAAACGGAAAACATAACGGACAGTGAACGAAAATATGAATGACTAGTTTCTCATGACTCTATTTTGTTGATCAAGATAGCTTCAGTTTCTCAGAACAGACATAACATATTGAATCCAGATCAAAAGAATAATATGTCAAATGGAATAAATGATAATCGTATCTCCTCAGGAGAGAAACTAGGAAGACGTAGGGTTGACGGATATCTCATCCATGGACAAGAAAGAAAGGACATAACAGATGAGATCGTATTGAATCGCGAAAGATATGAGAGTGATATAATGCTTAACTCTTCAGATTAAAGGTACCCTCATAAGCAGACAGAATCTTATTTTTTTCTCAGAACCCAAAATCTCACATCTTAGTTCATAGCAGGTCGTAACTGAACAGATCAACGAATGGGAAACGCACATATGGCAACGTATAGGCGTACTTCTTTACAATAGCAGATTGAATCCATACGGACCGAAAACAGATTGTTTGATAACATCAACCCGTAGAAAGCTCTACAACAGGACCTAAGATTCTTATCGGAAGTATAGAGGTCAGCAAACGCGTGTCGAGTATCCAAACGTATCAAATCGTATAACGGTGAAGGCAGATTAAGCGTATAGGTAGAATGAACCTAAAGTCTCAATCAGATATCAGAAATTCTAAGGCTTCTAAGGCACTCCTCGAAATATCCTATGATCACAATAAGTGCACGTTATATGATGTAAGTATTATCACGTTGGCCAGACGTCATAATACTGGCATCATATAAATATGCCCTCATGATGGTCATACTTTATCTCAAGTTGTGAACAAAATAACCTATCTTAGTCCACCTAATTCTTATACAGTCCTTCTATACCTTAGGGTTGGTCTGAATCGATCATCATTACGAATTCAAAATCAGAGAAGCAGAACGTACAAATAACGTAACGGGATTAGTAAGCATCAATGAAGTACGTCGTCCAAAGCGTCAGGTCTTCCACAACACATCAGATTCACATGACAAAACCGTCATCCAACATACGTCGAAAAACACCAAACGGAAATACTAATGGAGAGCCCGAATCATTCAAAGGATCTTATCATCAGGTAACAGGAATTTAAGTAGGTTGAGAGGAAGTGAAAATCAAAATTAGGTAATGATAGCAAAAGTTTAACAATCGGAAATCGTGGTAGGGAGTTCAAAATGGTTTCATACACCGAAGGTGAAACGTAGTAGGATAGTTGTCAATATTGAATGATCCATCAACCAATTCTTTATCAGAATAAAATCAAAGTTAACTATCCAAAGAAAACAGATCGACAAAGCAAATCTTATCATTCAAAAGTGAGGGAAAAAAAATATTCTTATACTCGTGGTTAAAAACACCATCAGACTTCTCATGGAAACAGAGATGTTTAAGACGAACTCAAATAGGGTCAGAAGATTCATAGATGATTATCAAAAGCAATTAACAAAATGTATCAAGTAGGTCATCGTCGTGGAGATTCTCAGAATGCCCGAAGAGACATCAAAATGATCAACAAAAGAATCAGGGTTCAAATAGTGTTAGGAAAATGCTATGTAATTTCCAATGATTTCAAGATTTAACTGGGTTTCAGATCTTAGGTGGTGAAAATCGTGAGCTTTCAATTTCCAAAAGTGATCTCAACAAGCAGGGCACGAATCAGAGTGATGCGGAAGCAATGATACTTAACCAAAAGCCTTAGAGTCTACCCATTCCTCACTGGTCAGAACTTAAGTTCCTATAGGGAAATCCTAAAGTAAATTCTTACAGGTTATCTTATGAGAGCCTACAGTGGAAACTTAATGGTCCAAACCTCACAGGTCAAGGGTAAATGTATTACGAGTCGCAGCCTGTCTCTCTGATACCATAATTGTAACACCCCAACCCGACAAGGGTAAAGATGTCACGATAATGGTTTCATATCAGATCAAAACAAAGCATACATCTATAGTAATACAATAAATTTCAAAGGTTACAAATGAAATACTGAAATTACAAGGTTACAAATGAAACTAAACTAAATACTAAGTCTGCAAATGCAAATCCTTCTAATAGTCTCTACTTCAGAATACTATCAAAGTCTTCTAAGTCCAAAGGTCTCTTCACTCATACCCAGCTTCCAACTAAGAACCTGCCACAGGAAAAGAAATGCGGCTGAGCTTAAAAAGCTCAGTGAACAGATACATAAACAAAGTAATGACAACGAAACAGAAATAAGGTATGGTGCAATGGGGAAAATATCATCAGGTATAAATGATGTGAAAGTATAATGAACAGAATAGGATAGTAATCCACCACGAGCCCAGACAAATCAGATATAATAACCACATCTTCATAATCATATAGAGGGGAGACCTCTCAGATAATCAGATAATATGAGGGGTGTCCTCATTCTTCAAATGGAGTAGCTAGCTCCCAGATATATGTGAAGGGCATGTATCGCACATAGTACCAATCACCAGACAATAACAAATCATATATAGATAATCCACTAAACAAAACAGATCTAGGATGCATCCATACGCCCCTGCAGACAAATCGTGGCCATATATACACTTGAGCTCATAACAGATAACAGATAAGGGACGGTGTGGAACATCACTCAACCACACTAGAGTCACGCCATCGGTGCATCAATGACATGGCCATGTTACCTTCATGGCTAGGGTCACAAATTTTGGCTCGGGTATCAAACTAAGAGTCAGATATCAAATCAAATCAGAAGGTCATATCTAAAGGTCCATAACAGATGGTTCATAACAGATGATTCATATCAGATGGTTCATATCAAATCATTTTAGAAATAGTATCAAAGGTCCAAATCAGAGTTCATTAGATCAAAGGTTTACAAAGTAAAGGGTAATGGCAAAGGTTCACAACAAAAGGGAACATAGCAATGGCTTAGGGAATCTTAAATGAATCAGAAATCAAAATCATATCAAGGGAATAAGACACCCTTACTGAAAAAGGGCAGAGTATCTGTACCTTAATCGGAACGCAAACAAAACGCAAAGATACCAAAACTGACAAGAGTCAAACCACTCCATCTTCACACCTAAAGGAGTAGAAGACAAGATTACCAAAGGGTTCTTAATTTCCAATTTAGTTCGTCTTTCCATTTTAGGTAACTTCCTCTTTTTAGTAACTTTCCTCATTTAGAAATATTTGTTATTAACATTCCCGATTATTAACTTAATGTATTAGAGATGACCATATTCATAGTTAAATGTTCATAATGTCATTTACATCAGTTTAAGGTTCATAATGTAGTTTTCATAATTTTTAGGGTTCAATATGTAGTTATCACAAATTTAGGGTTTAAAGTGTCATTATGATAAGATTAGGGTCTAAAGTGTAAATATATTCAAGTTACAGGTTTTGACAAGTTAAGTCCTTTAGTTTTAGTAAAAATAACCATTTACACCCTCTAGTTTATAAAGTAAACACATAACACTCTTTTAATAACTTTTACACTTCTCACAGATTTTACACTTAATTTAGACCTGTTTTACACGATTTTTAATCCTTATAAGAATCAGAATAAAAATTCCCAAATATTCATACAGGTGCCCAGACGTCTTAAGAATTTACCCAAATTTTTCCAGAATTTATTATTATGTAAAACTATATTTTAAAAATCCTTTGTTTCAAGTTGTCCAGATTTCTGAAAAATTTTAACATACGAAAAGTAAGAAGTTCAAAGCCCCATCAATAAAATTCATAAAAATCTGGAAAAATTCCAGAAATTCACCTATATCCCAAATATTAACCTTATATAATTTTAGGTCTCAAATATGTATAGATTTCAAATTAAAAATCATAAACTACAGGTGAATTTTCGTAACCCGAAATACAGTTTTGACACCCGATCTCATAAATTCAGAAAAAGTGCCTTCCCCTACTCAAAAAAATACAAGGTCAATTTCTAAAGAAAGCTATTTCAATGAAATTCATTATAGACTCAAAAACCACCTAAATATCTTTTATTATCATCAGAATTCCAACACTTAAATCGGACAAACTTTCTGAACAGAAAACTGCTGCATAAATTCATGTAATTCTTTTAGGGTTTTGACATTCCAACCATTAGTTCTTGCTACAAAACAATTATAATTGATTCCTACATATCATAAACATGTTCATAACATTTAGATCTCAGATTCATATGTATATTGATTCATAATTAGGTTTTCTTAATCATTACTTTATGTTAACACTTTATGATTTCATGTTATCTTTTATATTATCATGCGTATTTTAAATGACCAAACATCAAAGAAACAAAAACATGATGAGAGTAAGATTACCTTGATGATATGAATATAACAAGAACAATGATCAAGATTCGTTTCTCCTTCTTCTTCCTTGAATGTGCCGACAAATTGGAGAGAGTGAAAAGGAGTTTAGGGTTTTTGTAAAAAAATAAATTTCGGTATATGGAAAAAAATGGGAAACCGATATTTTTTTTTCTTGAGATGGGGAATGGGCCAAGTTTTGTTGAGTTAACTTCAAGGATTAAGGCCCAAGAACTAGTACTTGTGTTACAAGAATTTTTCGGCCCAAAACAATTATTCGTGTAGTGTAATTAATTCCTCGTATTATATTTTATGTTACATAGATATTTTGAGATTTAAATATCTTCAAAAATTTAATTGTGAAGTTTAGTTTTTAATTATTTGGATTTACGGTTTATTCGTTTAATTGCTTTCGGTTTTATAACAAATCGTATCCATAACTTAGAAAAATTTCAAATTAGACGTAAAATTTGGTAGTCAGAATTTAGAGTTTTACACAAAGCCTCGGTGGGAAACAAAGGGATTAGAGTTCAAACATTACTACACTGTTATCGAGTCTCCAAGAGCTGTCACGTTTAGAGACAAGTATGGAGTTCAGATGATCATGAGGTTTATTGAGATTTACAAGTTTAACGATGGAACTCTGCGTCAGATTGATGAAGCGTTGGATTACCAGGTGAAAGAATTTAAGATCAACAAGAGTAATCCGGGGTTGAACACTAGGTTTTGGACTGAAAAAGACGTGAAGATGAGTGAAGCGTTTATGTTTGCTATTGAGAAAAGGCTGAAGACATGGAGGATCTTTCGCAACTTGGAAAGCTTTGTTGGTGGCAGAATTGAGAGGGCGATTACAGACTTCTACAGATAACCGAATGAGAATATCTTCTCTGTAATAATTAGTTCTCTTTTGGTGTTGTGTAATTAAGTAATGTTGTAAAGTTTGTACTATTTAAGTAGTGATAAACATATGATCTGTGTGTCGTCTTAAAATCCCTCACTAGTTGAGGGGGAGCAGTATGAGGTACGCTTCAGTGCCTCATTCTTGATAAAAGAAGCGAAAGCTTCTTACTGTTGAGTAGAATTAATTTAAATTTTTTCAAACGATTTCTTCGCATTCTGCTCAACAGAACAAGTATTCCCTCTCATGAGGGGGTGTATTTAAAAATATTTGTACAAATCAAAATAATCTTGTGAGTTTCTTCCCGTAAACCTCAAAAAGCATATTTTAATCAAAGTTTTTCAAAAACAACATAAATATGCTATTTTTGAGGGGGAGAAATATAAAAGGTGATTAAAATATTGCTAATTTGATATGGCGTCTCATGTGAGTGCGACTCAGTCTTCACCAATGAATTGTTGAAACAAAAACTGTCATCAATTGAAAGGACTTGTCCTGGCCGGGTAATAATGTCAAGCTTGTCTAACCAGTGATGTAAGCGTGTCACGAAGAGGACTTTTCTGACTAGAGTGTACCGTTTCAAAAAACTTTCTGTGGACTTGATCAGGCCGGGTAATAATTTCAAGCTAGTCTAACTAGTGATGTAAGCTTGTCTCGAATCGGTCATGTTCACTGAAAGTGGATCAATTCAAAAAGTGCAAGCTCTACCCAACATGTGCAAATTTATAACAAAAACATGTGAGCACATGTTAAGGGGGAGCATTTGAAAAGTTCAAAACTCTCAAAATTGAGAGATTTTTTCAAATAAATGGTTTATGGCAATGATGATGTACCCTCCGAATGGGTCGAAGGACTCCCCTTCGAGCCTATGTGAAGCCCTCTATTCGGAGGCCCAGGTTAATCTCCTAACACGTTTCATTGGCGTAAAACCATTCATCTATGAAGCGGTTACCATGTGGGAATCCGCCAATCGAAGCCTTAAGCCATTCGGGGTATCTCCTACGAAGGAACTACAACGGAGAGCTACCTTGACCTGGTCATACCCACGTCTCCTCTTCCTTTAGGCTTTCCCGCCAAAGTAAAGATCGTGGGCTACAAAGCCCTAGCGGTTACCACATTTCATGGGACTCCCCATGATCTCCTAATCAAGTGCAACCACCCTCTAAGGCCTATTTTTCCCCTATAAATAGCTTAGACGGTCCATAACTATGGTAATGCCAACTTAACTCTCTCAACTTACTACAAACTTACCATATCACATACTTACTCGCACGCCGGAGGTGGTTCGCAGGGTCCAACCCCTGCGCAATCACTTAACGTAGTGTTTTGGTATTTCTTATTTCAGGTTAAGACAAGCTTGGTGCAACCTCAACACCCCATAAATCCTTTGATCATCATCGAAGGCCTGGTAGTGCAATTTATTGTACAATCAGTGGCGCCATCCGTGGGACGGCTACAATTGGTCTCGTTATTTCCAATCTCATAACCAACCAACTACTTTCACTATATATCCGGCATGGATCAAGGGAGAGAAGATACTCCCCCACCGGGTTTCTTGACCCTGGCGCCAATCCCAGTCAACAACTCCAACAACTTTCCCCCAATAACCGCTTCCACGTTCACAACACGTTCTCACCCAGAAATAACACCCAACCATCATGCTTCGACATCAGCCAATCCGGAGCCTATCATTAGCCCAGCCTTCGTCGAAGCCAATTACGAAGCGTTGGAATCCCTCTTAAGGGCTCGCAAAAGGCAAGTTAGGAATGCTGGGACGCGAAGGGAATTTGAATACTCAAGTGATGAGTATGATGAAGAAATGAAAATGGAGCCTAGGCCTCCGGCCTAGGGAAAAACACCCTCGGCCCTAAGGATTGGGTCACCAGTGGGTCAAAGGCTAAGTAGAAGGTCCGTTGGGATCGAAGGAGTCCCGGAGAGGGCTCCGACAAGGAGAGAAGGTGTTGGGCTATAAAGTTAAAGTACTGCTGGAATATCAAAGTACTGCTGGAAGTCAAAGTACTGCTGAAATACAAGTCAAAGTACTGCTGGTCGTTGAAGGACTGTTATGCAAATTATGATTAAAGAATATTGTATTATTCTAGAATGTTCTTATTAGATTAGAGTTAGAATTACTTTTCGTTCAAGTATTGTAAACCGACTAGGGTTTTCCTTGTGCCTATAAAAGGATCCCTAGGTTGGCATTAGACGTACGATAATTAGACAAATGCTTAACGATTATTAGAAGCATAATTTAGAGAAGTACGTACGATATTAGTGTTTAGAGTTTGTTAGTGAATCTGTGTAAAGTAAGCAGGTTCAAGGTTTAATATAATCAAAGTTTTGTGTTAATTCTTCTTAGCTTTGTTGAAGTAGATTCCGCATACTTAACAAAGTATATCAGCGTTTCAATATTAGTAGTTTTGGATTTATCCAAGGTTGCTAAACCCTTAAACAAGCTACAAGTTAGTTTGGTCAGAGTATATCGATCCAACAAGTGGTATCAGAGCTTGTGTGGAGACTCTGATTAAGAAGAAACCCTTAAAACCGATTTAACAACAAACCCTAAACGATGACGACTGAAGCTGCACCAATCTCATCTATCACCTCACTCAAAATTCCTATCGTTAAGAAGGGAGAATATGATCTATGGAGCATGAAGATGAGACAGTATCTTGCTATTACAGACCATGCTCTATAGGATGTGATTATCAATGGTAATGTTGTTCTTGACGAACCAGTAGAAGTTGAAGGACAAGCTAAACCACCTAAACCAACCTTGCCAGCAACTACAAAAAGAATTCAAGACAAGGCTCTCAACATACTGCTGTCTGCTATCCCTGATGGCCATCTGCTAAAGTTTCATGATGCTAAGGATGCTAAACAATTATGGGCTGCTATTAAAACCAGATTTGGAGGTAATGATGCTTCAAAGAAGATGCATAGGAACTTACTGAAGCAGCAATTTGAAACTTTCACTGTTGGTGAAAGAGAAAGCCTTGATGCTGCCTATGACAGATTCCAGAACCTACTTAGTATGCTAGAATTGCATGGAGCAGAGGCTACTATTGAAGATGCTAACTTGAAATTCTCAAGGAGTTTGCCATCTACATGGCATGTGGTTGCTACTATGATCAGGGGACAACCTGGTTTAGATTCCATGGACTTTGATGATCTCTATAACAATCTGAAGGTGTATGAGCAAGAGATGAATGGTAACATGAGTTCAAGTTCTAATCATAAAAACATTGCTTTCGTGTCCTCTGAAAGCAGAAGCAGTACTTCCTCTAAAAGTACTGCTTATCCTGTTCAAAGTACTGTTGATGATAAACAGCACGTTTGCACAACCATGACTACCACCACCTCATCACCAACAAACAACACCAACTCTGATGATGTTGTATGTTCCTTCTTTGCTCAACAAGCCACTCTACCTGTCACCTATCAAGAAGACTTGTTGAAGATTGAAGAAGATGCTTTAGAAGAGATTGATTTAAGATGGCAAGTTGCCATGATCACTGCTAGGATCAGGAAGTTCATGAACAATACAGGAAGGGGTATTGATTTCAAAGCCAAACAGGGTATAACTTTTGACAAATCCAAGATTGAATGCTTTAATTGTCAAAAGCTTGGACACTTTGCATGGGAATGTAAGTTTGCAAAGTATCAGGCAAACAGAATGGTTGAACAACCAAAGGTTGAAAGAAAGGAGGTTCCTATTACTAACAAAAACCAAAAGCTTTGGTGGCTCAAGAGAATCTCGCAGAGGTTGACTGGAGTACTGAATTTGATGATGAACCAGTAACCTATTCTATGGTTGCAATGGAAGACTTTGATTGGAGCACAGCTTTTGATGAGGAACCAGGATATGCTGCTTTGGAATCAAGAGATGGTCTCGGAGGCTTTGATTGGAGCATTGAGGATGAAGATGAACCTGTTCAGATTGCTATGGTTGCTGCTTCACCAAGTTCATCCAAGGTCACTGAGGTATGCTCTAAGTGCAATGTTATGTATCAAAAGTTGCTTACTGAATATGTGACTGAAAGAGATAATTGTAGAACTGCTAGGTCTGAGGTAGCTGGTTATCAATTAACTTTAGAGTCAATGGAGGCCAAAATATTAACACATGAAAATAATGAAACGGCTTGGGCAGAAAAATATGAGCAACAAGATTATCAATTGAAATTAAGTGAATGGAAGTTAGGATGCAAGGTGTCTGAATTAGAAAAGATAACTAAGGAGAGAGATGCTTTGTTAGAAAAACTTTGTAGTATTAAACAGGCTGGTCTATCACATGTTCTATTTGTTGAAAAAAAAAGAAGAATAAACAGTAGAGCTGGACTAGGTTATGGTGTTGAGGATAGTAGTTCAGATGAGATTCCACCTAGTGACAAGGAACCAATTAGTTCAGAGGAAATCTCAACTAGTGAAGATGAACTTACTAGCTCAGAAGAAAACACATCTAGGAATGAGGAACCAATTAGTGAATCACCTCCTGAGTTTAAGAAAGATAAGGAGTATCACTCAGTTCCTGCACCTACAGGTAGGCTTCAACCACCTAGGACTGATGTTTCTAGTTATGGAGTAGACAACTTAGAGTTTAGGAAGAAGCTTACTGGTCAATCTAGTTCTGAGACACCTAAGGATGATTTTCAATGGGGTAATGATAAACAGTTTCCTACAGCCTTTCAAAAACAAGCAGTACATCCAAAATCTTTTCAAAGAACTGCTATACATTCAGCAGTATCTACAAGAGAAACTTTTCAAAATACTGCTTACTATAGGAATCCTTTTAATCATTGTAGAGGATTTGGGAATATGGAGCGAAAATTATGTTATGTATGCTATAGTCCTGATCATTTGATTAAGCACTGTGACTTACACTCAGATTATTTAAGTCAGTTCCCAAAGAATAGACCTGCCCATCATAAGCCTAAGGAGAATAGACCTGCCAATTATAAGCCAAGGGAGACTAAACCAGTTTGGAATCACTCAAATAGGGTTAACCATAGTAATTTCTCTAAAGACTATAGGTACCCTCACCAGAAAAGACCTTTTTCCAGACCACCAGTACCCTCAAGTGCTGGTAAGTCTCAAGCAGTACCTTCTAAAAGTACTGCTAGGTTTTCAACCAATCATGGTACTGCTAATACTTTTACACATGTAAGACCTAAGAGGTTCCATTCATATAAGCTTAGAAGGACTTACACATCATATAGAGTACCTAGATCTGAGAAACCTAAAGTCAAACATCACTGGGTTAAGAAAGAAAGTATTGTTGGGGGACAACCAGTACTTTCACATGATAAGGGTGAAACAGGGAGTGTTGTTGAAAATACAACACATGACATGGGACCAAAGCAAATAATCATTGACCATGCCTTCAAAACCAGTGGAGATTACATACTGAAAGAATTAAAGTGTGTCACTCCACAAGGGGAACACATGTGAGTAATGGCTTGGGTTCCTAAAAGAAACTAACCATTTTCTTTTACTGTGCAGGGCAACCCAGAGAAGGAGCTTAAAGATCATATTATTGTTGATAGTGGTTGCTCTGGCAGCATGACAGGGGACAAGGAGATCCTGTCAGATTTTAAGGCATATTATGGAGGAAGAGTTGCATTTGGTAATGATCCTGATGGAGGGAGAATCACTGGCAAAGGAACTATCAAGGCTGGATGTATTGACTTTGAGAATGTTAGATATGTGAAGGAGCTCAAGTTCAACCTTTTGTCAGTATCTCAGATCTGTGATAAGAAGTATCATATTCTGTTCACTGATACAGAATGTCTCATTCTCTCTCCTGAATTCAAGTTTGTTGATGATCACTTGGTAACACTAAAAGTACCAAGAACAAATGATGTGTACAGTTTAGACTTGAAGAGTCTCAATTCTGCTGGAACAGCAACATGTTTTGTAGCAAAGGCAACACTTGAAGAAGCACATCTATGGCATAGAAGATTAGGTCATGTGAATTTCAAAAATATCAACAAGTTAGTCAAAGGCAATTTAGTTAGAGGTTTACCTTCCAAAACATTCAAGACTGATCATTCATGCTTAGCTTGCAAGAAGGGTAAACAACATAAAGCTTCATGCAAAAAGCTTAAGGAAAGAGATATTAGAGAGCCTTTGGAGTTGCTGCACATGGATTTGTTTGGGCCTGTCTCTGTTGAAAGCCTAAACAAGAAAAAGTATTGCTTAGTCATAACTGATGATTGTAGCAGATTTAGTTGGGTCTTTTTCTTGGGATTCAAGGATGAAACTTTTGATGCTATTCATGATCTAATAATAGCCCTTGAAAATCAGTTAAGACTCAAGGTTAGAGGTATTAGATGTGATAATGGGACAGAATTCAAGAACAAACTTATGGATGAGTTTTGTGCCAAGAAAGGGATCAAGAGGGAGTTTAGCATTGCTAGAACTCCACAACAGAATGGTGTTGCAGAAAGAAAGAATAGAACCTTGATAGAAGCAGCAAGAACAATGCTTGCAGATTCTTTACTACCTATTCACTTTTGGGCCGAAGCTGTAAGTGCTGCTTGCTATGTTTTGAATAGAGTGTCAGTTACTAAACCTTAAATAAAGACACCCTATGAGTTGCTTATGGGAAAGAAACCTAATGTTCGTTTTATGAAACCTTTTGGCTATCCTATGACTATTTTGAATACCATTGATTCTCTGGGAAAATTTGATGGTAAGTTAGATGAAGGATACTTATTGGGTTATTGTACCACCAGCAAAGGATTTAGAGTGTACAATAGGGCCACCAAAAGAGTACAAGAATGTCTTCATGTTGAGTTTTTAGAAGATAAAGAAAACAAGAAAGGTAAAGGTCCTGATTGGATTTATGATCTTGATCTTAAGTTGACTCCTTCTATGAATTATGTACCTGTTAGAGAAGAAAATCAAGTTGTTCACAAAGAAGATGTTCAAGAAGACTCCCAATACATTGTTCATGGAGTCAATGTTAGACCAGAAGATGTTCCTGATGAAGAACCTGCTGTGATTGAAAAGGAACAAAGTACTGCTCAACCAAACTATACAGTATCTGATGACGATCAAGCCATACAAGAAGAACTTAATCGAATGCTTTTTCAAGAAACTATAGCAAACTCCTATGAAGATGAACAAAGGAGAGCTTATGATGCTGCAAAGAAAAAGGGTAAATTCACATATACTGCTAACAGTACTTTTGATCAAAGTACTGATGATCCTTTTGACAGTACTTCTGGTATGATAGAACCATCAAATTGGAGCAATGCTGATGATTCCAATGTTGATGATGATGATTTGGATAATGCTAACATTCCTGGGTTAGAAGATATTGATGATGAGCTTAATCCTGAAGGTATTTTCTCAAATTCCAATGAAAGTCCTGACTTCACAAATTTGGGATTTGATCTTCCAGTTCCACCAACTCCTACATTGAGAGTTCATAAAGCTCATCCTCAAAGTAATATCATTGGATCACCCTCTTCAGGAGTGGTTACAAGAAACAAAGCTAGAGGTCTCTCTAAGCAACATACTGCTTTACTTAGCTTTGTTTATAAACAAAACAGGCTGAATCACAAGGATCAACAAACATGCCTGTTTGCTTGTTTTTTATCTCAAGATGAACCCAAGAAGGTAGCTCAAGCTTTAACTGATGAAAGTTGGGTTGAAGCTATGCAAGAGGAGCTTTCACAATTCAAGCTTCAAGATGTCTGGGTATTATGTGATCTACCAGTTGGCAAGAGAGTGATTGGAACAAGATGGGTTTTCAGAATTAAAAGAGATGAAAGAGGGAATGTTATCAAGAATAAAGCTAGATTGGTTGCACAAGGATATCGCCAAGAAGAAGGAGTAGATTATGATGAAGTGTTTGCTCCTGTTGCAAGAATTGAGGCTATAAGGTTGTTTCTTGCCTTTGCTTCATACATGGGATTTCCTGTATACCAAATGGATGTCAAGAGTGCCTTTCTTTATGGCACAATCACTGAGGAAGTTTATGTTAAACAACCTCCTGGTTTTGAAGATCCTGCACATCCAAACAAAGTCTACAAAGTTATCAAGGCTCTGTATGGCCTTCATCAAGCCCCTAGAGCTTGGTATGAGAGACTCTCCAACTTTCTATTGCAACATGGTTATAGGAGAGGTGCCATAGACAAGACTTTGTTTATTAAGAGAGACAAGAAGGACATTATGTTAGTCCAAGTGTATGTGGATGATATTATCTTTGGAGCCACAAAACAGTCCATGGTGAAAGAATTTGAAGAACTTAAGCAGCGGGAGTTTCAAATGAGTTCCATGGGTGAACTTACTTTCTTTTTGGGGCTTCAAGTTAGACAAACAAGAGATGGAATCTTCATTAATCAAGAAAAGTATGTTGCAGACATACTTAAAAGATTTGACCTTCCAACTGTCAATCCTGCCACCACACCCATTGATAACAATAAACCATTAGGCAAAGATGAAGATGCACAAGCTGTGGATGTAAAGCTTTACAGATCAATGATTGGTTGTCTTATGTACTTAACTGCATCAAGACCTGACATCATGTTTGCTGTATGCTTATGTGCAAGATATCAGGTTACACCCAAAGTTTCTCACAAGAATGCAGTTAAGAGGATTTTTAGATATCTCAAGCATCAACCAAAGTTAGGATTATGGTATCCTAAGGAGTCACCTTTTCACTTGGAAGCCTTTTCAGATAGTGATTATGCAGGAGATAACTATGATAGAAGATCAACCACTGGTGGACGTCAATATCGGAAGAAGATTAGTCTCATGGCAATGTAAGAAGCAAACAATTGCAGCAACCTCCTCTACTAAAGCAGAATATGTTGCAGCTGCAAGCTGTTGTGGACAAGTTTTGTGGATGCAGAATCAACTCTTGGATTATGGATACAACTTCAAGAATACTCCTATCAACATTGATAATGAGAGTACCATCTGTATTGTGAAGAATCCAGTGTACCATTCCAAGACCAAGCATATTCAGATTAGGCATCACTTCATTCGCGATTGTTATGAGCACAGACTTATCAATGTGGTCAAAGTTCACACAGATGACAATGTAGCTGATCTACTCACAAAGGGATTTGATGTTTCAAGATTCAACCACTTAGTTGTGAGCATTGGGATGATTAACTACTAGGCTACATTTGAGGGGAGACTTTAGTATTAGTTAATATACTTTCTTACTGTTCTATCTGACAGTATTGGTTTTTAGTATTAGTTTAGTACCTATGTTGTATTTGAGGGGAGGCAACATAGTTATTAGTTAGAACTTATGCATGCGCCATTTATAAGTTCTTGGATTAGTTTGAAGTATTGGTTTGTGGATAAGTGGATGGACAGTACTGCTTTGTTATTTAAAGTACTGGTTCTGCAAAGTACTGCATCAACGTACTGCTTTGAAGGGTACTGCTTACGTGGAAGTACTGTTCCAACGGTCAAAAAAAAAAAAAAAAGTGGGGTAACAGTCATTTCGATTCTTACGGCGCGGATAATAGTCCATAACAACGGTAACTTTATTATTTTGGCTTTGATTTGTTTCAATCCTATCCAAAAATACTCTCACCTTTTCACCGACTATTACTCTCAACTTAATCCGTAACCACTCATACAATCTTCCACACCAATCTGTCTCACGCAAAACACTTACAAACCGCATCCCTCTATACGCTACATCATGGCTAATCGCATCACAATAAGCAAACACAACATGATCGCCAATTTAGATAAAATAGGGGATAACATTGACTTTCATGCGATCATCGATTTCTTGACTGGGTCTTCAATCAACTATTCTCTTTTAGTTGATCCTGATGTTATCGGCCCATGGATTCAAGAATTTTGGGCTACTGCAAAGGATGAGGATGATTCTTTAATTAGGGCTAAAGTTGCAGGAAGAACAATTCAGATTTCTGAAGCCACTATTAGGGATGCTTTGATGTTTAATGATGAAGGAGGAGTTGTTCGTTTTGATAAACAAGTACTTTGGGACACATTAAGGGATATAGGATATGAGGGAGATCTTACAAAATTGACTTTCCAGAAGCCTTTGTTCTGTCCTCATTGGAAGTACCTAATCCATCTATTACTTCACTGCTTAAGTCCCAAGAGTACTTCTTTTGATCAATTTGGTCAAAATATTGCATCTGCTTTAGTGGGTTTGGCTACCAATTAACAATTCAACTTTTCAAGACTTATTCTTGATGGTATGCTTTCACACATTATTAATGGTAAACCATTCTTGATGTACCCTAGGTTTGTTCAATTATTCTTGAACAAACAGCTTGAGGATGTACCTAAACCTCAGAGTTTTTTACCCACTGTCAAACTTCCACCAAAGGTGTTTACTTTTATATCCAAGAAGGGTGTCAAGTTTTCTGGAAGAATTACACCTTTAACTGTTCATATATTGGAAGTGGCACAAGTAGTTAGGGATGCAGAGCAAGAGAAAGAAGAATCCTCTGCATCAGCAAGTAATGAGCATCCAGCTTCAAGAGAAGATAGTGTTTCTCAACATACTGCTTCTCAACATACTGCTCACCATACTGTTTCATCTCCAGTTGCTGAACCTTCTCCACAAAGTGCTGCTCAGGAGAATTCAACTCAAGATGAGACTCCACCACCAACTCCCAATGATTATACTTCCACAGATGGGCATCAAACATCTGGAGGAGATGAGGGAGTGGTTGAGGGTGTCTTGACCAACTATGAGCTTTCAAGGGAATTAAGGAGGCTCAAGAAGGTAACTGAGGATCAAGCTAATCAGATACTGGATTTGAAAAGAAAGTTTAGACGATTAAAGAGGTTTGTTTGGCCATTAGTAAAGCACCACAGGTTGTGGGTAAAGTCATAGAAGAAGACTGGTCAGCACTCAAAGAAGTCTAAGTCAAAGAAAAGAAAGATCAACAAGCAGTCTTCATTCCAATTGGGGAGGAATTTAGAGAATTTGAATGAAGATGCTGGACTCAATAAAGATGCTAGATTTATTGATGATACTCAGATGACACCACTTGATGATATTCCTCATGAAGATACTGTTGAGAGGAAAAGTGATGAAACAGAGCAGATCAACATTGAAGATGCTACTGTTGAAGTAAAAAGTGGTGATACTGAGGAAGTGGATTTGGAAGGAACTGGTGCTGAAAGTAATGCTCTTCAAGGTACTGCTCATCAAGGAACTGTAAGACAATTTCTGATTACACCAAGGATACTAGACTTTGAAGAAGATGTTGGTCCTTCCAATCCAGCTCAGGAAGAAGATGTTATAGCTCATACTAACAGTAATGATTAAACTATTGCTGACATTATGATTAATATGTCAAGACAAAGAGGCATCAACATTCCTGGAGTTGAACAACAACTTCATGTCTCTTCTCAACCTACCCAGGAGTTAGATCCAAAAGACAAAGGTAAAGGGATCATGGTAGAAACTAAGAAGAAGAAGAAGCTCACCTTGAAAGATCTAAGAGCTATTCAGGATGCTAAAAATGAGGAAGCTGCAAGGAAATTACAGGCTGAATTAGATGCTGAAGAGTCAAGGAAACTTATTATCAAACCTAGAAGGCCACAAAGTAAAGCTCAAGAAAGAAATTCTATGATGGCTTATCTCAAAGGTAGAGGATAAAAAGGTTTGGTGAAATTGACACATTCAGAGATGAAGGATTTGTATGATGCTGTTAGGGAAGCTGTAGAAAAAGATCTTGCAAGTATGATTTCTTTTGATTCATTCAAAGATAAGAAGCTTGAAGATATTAGAAAGGAAAGAGCTGTTACAAGGAGCTCAAAGAGGAAAAGAACAACAACTGATGAACAGCCATCAAAGAAGCTCAAGGATTCTATTGAATTAAGAGTAGACACAGCTGATGAGCTAAGAAATTACTTGAGAGTTGTTGACTTTGAGCATCCAAAATCAAAAGAAGTTGCAGACAAGAAGTCCAAGATTTCTACATTCTCAGTTGTAGATTCACAAGAAGGGGACTACTTGATATTTCATAGACAGAATGGAAGCTTTAGAGTATTCAACTTGTTATGGGATATTTTACATCTGATAGACAGAGAGGATTTGCTTCAGCTATATCTACAAGTGCAGAATTATTTTGAACATATTCCACCACAAGGAGTGGGTTTGGTTCTGCTAGGAGACCTCACAACCATCTAGGAAACAGAAGAGACAAGTGATAGTGCTCTCTGGGAAAATCAAGAGGATTGGGAAATTAATAGATGGGGGTTCTTTGAATCAGTGGGAATACATGTTTTAGAGCTAGAAGATGGGACAATGATCCACATGCAAGCAGAGCAAAGATATTCACTTACTAGAGATCTGATGATCAGAATGCTAGATCATGGCATGGAAGTGGAAGAAGAAAGTGAAACTGCACTGATGGTGATTGGATTGTTCATCAAATGGACAATGCTAGCTGAAGATTGATGCATAACAACTGGTATGATATTTATAATATAAATCTTTTGAAACATAAGTACTTTATTTAAAAGTACTGCTTGACAAACAGTACTTTCTCAAAGTACTGCTTGCAGCATGAAACCAGTAAAGTCTTTTGATAAAATCAGTGATTTTTGAAAAGTGCAAAAACATTTTGAAGCACAAAGATTTAAACAGCAACAAATGGTATTCAACTCACCATGTTTAAGTAAACAAGAAAGAGTTTGACTCATCATGAGGGTACGGCTCTGATGTGATTATCAAATCCGTTTTTAGTTGACAATTTACTAAAAACTGTATGGTCTTCAACTCACCATATCTATGATAGTGAAGAGTTGGCTAGCCCACAAGATAATAGCTTGTGGTAAAGGCTGTGGAAAACCATTGTATGGTAATTAGTTCACCATGGTAATGATACTAAAAGAACTAGCTAGTCCAAAAGCAAACGGCTATTGGTAAAGACTAATCAAATCCGTTGATAGCTGATGATTTGCTAAAAATCATATGGTTATCAATGTACCATGGTTCTTAAATCTAAACATTGGCTACTCCAGAGTTAATGGCTTTGGTAAAGAGACATAAAAATCCATTAAGTTTTCAATGATTCACCTCTCACAGGAGTTTACACACCTGGAAATGATGAGAATAGTATGAAACTTTAAAGATCTGATGTACCTTTTGTCAAATATGATGCTGAAAAGATGAGTTGCTGAAAAGAATTGTTGATGATAAAGATTGCAGACACTGATTGCATTAATGATAACAAAACAACAACGAGACAGACTTCAAAGATACAACCTTTCCTTGAAGATAAAGATAATTGATATTCAAAGATTACAAAGAAACTTGAAATCAAGCAAGTAGAATTCAAGTTAGGGGAGGATTGTTGGGCTATAAAGTTAAAGTACTTCTGGAATATCAAAGTACTGCTGGAAGTCAAAGTACTGCTGAAATACAAGTCAAAGTACTGCTGCTCGTTGAAAGACTGTTATGCAAATTAGGATTAGAGAATATTGTATTATTCTAGAATGTTCTTATTAGATTAGAGTTAGAATTACTTGTCGTTCAAGTATTGTAAACCGACTAGGGTTTTCCTTGTGCCTATAAAAGGATCCCTAGGTTGGCATTAGACGTACGATAATTAGACAAATGCTTAACGATTATTAGAAGCATAATTTAGAGAAGTACGTACAATATTAGTGTTTAGAGTTTGTTAGTGAATCTATGTAAAGTAAGCAGGTTCAAGGTTTAATATAATCAAAGTTTTGTGTTAATTCTTCTAAGCTTTGTTGAAGTAGATTCCGCATACTTAACAGAGTATATCAGCGTTTCAATATTAGTAGTTTTGGATTTATCCAAGGTTGCTTAACCCTTAAACAAGCTACAAGTTAGTTTGGTCAGAGAATATCGATCCAACAGAAGGGGCGGTTACCGAATGCTCCAACGGGAGGAGCCAACGATGGGAAGAGACGGTGGTGAATTTGCCTCCATTGTTAGCAGCTCATCTTGGAAGGACCGAAGCAGGGGTTCCGTTGCAGCCTTCTCACGCATCAGGCGTAGAAGGCAATCCGCCTACAATTAATATGGGAGGAAATCTTCCTCCCAATGGTATGTACCCCTCGTTCCAAACTCAGTCTTATCCTCAAGGTTTTTATCCTCCAGTAAATGGGCAGCCTAGCAACCCTAGTCTCCCTCAACCTTATGGGAGCATACCCTTTGGCCACCCTACGGTATACACTCCGTACACCATGGGAAACAGTTATCCGTTCAGCATAAACACACCTTATCAGTCCTACCCTAGCCAAGCTCCTGTGGCAATACCCCCAAACCATACTCCATATCATATTGTTCCTATGTATGCACCACCCTATAATTGTCTATATTCGGACCCTATGGGTTCGGCTATGCTCTTCTTTAGGTGGATAGAAGATTACCTATTGCCTGATGGGTTGAAAATGCCTTATCATATTGGGACTTATGATGGGAAGGGGGATCCGGACAATTTCTTACATTTGTTCGAAGGGGCTATTAAGATGCAAAAATGGGTTATGCCTGTGGCCTGTCACATGTTTACTTATACCTTGTGGTATTCTGCCCGTATTTGGTAGAATATGCAAAAGCCGGGCAGCATTGTCAATGTTGATGATCTCAAGGCTAAGTTCCGATCACACTTCAGTCAGCAAAAGAAGTTTACAAGGACTCATCTAACGGTCTACAACATTAAGCAAAAGGAAAACAAAAGCACAAGGGCCTTCGTTACTAGGTACACCGATGAAACTTTGCAGATTTTGGGTCTTCATGAAGATCAGCGCATTTCGGGTTTCGTACATGATCTTCGAAATCGGAGCTTGGTGGAGTTCTTATCCACTGACCTTCCGACAACTTATAAGGGGTTAATGGAAAAGACATATACTTTGATTGAGGCGAAAGAGGTATCTACTAATGGAGCTCTGATCGACAGAGACAGCAACAACAAGTTCTCAAAGCATTCTGCGTGGGAAGGGTCAAAGAACAAAAACAAAAACAGAGACAGGTTCTCTCTGTACAAAAGGCCCTAATCATGGTTTGCTAGGAAGCTTAATTAAGTCTCCAAAGGAAATACTTGCAACGGAGAGGGCTGCTAAGGCTTTCGAAGCACCCCTTCGTATGACAAGTAAGGGCAAAAACAGGGATACCAACAAGTATTGTCACTTTCATGAAGATTATGGCCATGATACGAACAGTTGCAGGGAGCTAAAGAAACAGATAGAAGCAGCTGTAAAGTCCGAGCAATTGGCACATCTGGTGAAGGGTATAAAGAAGGGAAAGGAAAAGATGTTCGACACTCAGTTGGCTAAAGATACTACTCCTCTCGAAGCCCCAATACTCATGGTTCGTTGGGGCGAAACCAGCTTGAAAAGAAAGGTAACGGAGCAGGAAGGTAATGAAGTGGGAGAGGTAACATTTCCTCCTCTTGTAGGCCAAGTCCTTTCGAATGATCCAGTGGTCATCAAAATCCTAGTTTTCAACAGAGAAGTTAACAGAGCCTACATGGACTGCGGAAGCTCCTGTGAGATCATATATGAGCATTGTTTTCTTAAGCTCAAGCCTTCGATCAAGTCGCAGCGGGTTGATTCAAAGATACCTTTGGTAGGATTCTCCGGCGAACATTCGTGGCCTCTGGGAGAAGTGCCATTAGACATAACAATTGGAGAAGGCAAGCTCGCAAGGACAGAAACTCTCACATTTGCTATCGTATGGTCCGAATCTCCCTATAATTTATTAATAGGAAAGACCACCATGCAAAAGATGGGTATCATTGTCTCCACCATACATGCAGCAGTAAAATTCCATACACCTTATGGGATAGGAACCGTATTCTCTAGTTACAATCAGGGGAAGACCAGGGATATGGGCAAAAAGATTAAAGAAAGTCCCGAAGAGCCTCCGAAGGCCATTTTTAGTTGTACCGACGCCGAAGAACGTATTGTGCTGAATGAGCTCTATCCAGAGCAAATGGTGGTAATCGAAAAGCAACTCCCTGCCAACTTCAAGGCAGACTTGGAGAAGCTACTCAAAGCCAACAAAGATGTTTTCGCATGGACGTACTTAGACATGATAGGGGTTCCTCGGACTCTTATGATCAATGATAAGCCTTTCGTCACAGAACACAAGCTTAATGAGTTCAAGCACATTGAACCAATTAAGCAGAAGCGACAAATCCTGGCACCTGAAAGAAACGCAGCTGCTTGCAAAGAGGTGGACGAACTTGTACAAGCGGGAATTCTCAGAGAAGTGAAATACCAAACCTGGGTAGCCAATCCAGTCATGGTAAAGAAGAGTGACGGAGGGTGGCGTATGTGTATCGACTTCACCGACATCAACAAAGCCTGCCTGAAGGACTGCTACCCTCTGCCAGAAATGGATAGGAAGGTTGAATCCCTCTCGGGGTTCCGTTTGAAATGCTTTTTAGATGCCTACAAAGGGTATCACCAGATACAGATGGCGAAGGAAGATGAGGAGAAGACAGCCTTCTACACAGGAAAGGGTGTCTATTGCTACAGGAAAATGCCCTTTGATGCGTTTGCACGAGGTTTGAAATTTATAAACAAGAATTACCGGTTAACTAGGAACTCATACGAGTAAGTATACTCGTCCGTGTGTAGCAAGAGAGTTGGTAAGTCAAGGTCGTCCCACGAGACTTGGCTGTACTCAAATGTTGTTTGATTGTTTAAGCAAGTAACAAGTTGATGGTTATGATTGTCACGGATCAAACCAACAAGAAAAGCAATTATAAAAGCATGATGTAAGAACACAAACACTTGTTTGGGAATAGTAACCAATCGTGATGGAATGTTGAACATGTTTGGGTGAAACATAGAAGGCACATATCAATTTTCACAAGGTTTTCTAGTCAATGGGTAATATCAAGAAAATCCATGTTTCTACTAGTTTCACGGGTGAGTCCTTTCGGCATATACATCATCCCATTACGCTAGCTCTTTGTGTTATCGAATGTATGAAAAAGATGATTAGTTACATTCGTTCTTAAGAGTCCTTTCGACCCAATCTCGTGATTAAATATTCACGAATTCATTTAAAAACTTGCATACTTAATAGTTGTCAATTATCAAATACCAATCCATTTTGGCCACCAACTTCTTGGAATTAAACAATATTAGAAATCCTTTCAACCTTTAAATCCAACAATGTTTAATCAACAAGTTTTAGAACACGAATTATATTTAAACAAACTTATGAGAACAATCACTTTTTCTAACCAACTAATCATTCAATCATTCACACGAAAGTCTGCATAATCCCCAAACTAGTATAAAGAGATAATAGTAATCAAACAAGTAACAAAACACACAAAGGAATTCTCATGATCAACATAAGCAAAGACATTAATATGATTGAATTTAAATAGAAACAATACCAAACATTAGAGTAAAGGCATCAAGTGCTACAATTCCAACCATGTGATTCCAACCAAAAGAAGCTACCAAAATACAAACCATCCATCCCTAAACCTTCCTGGAAATCGACCTCATGTTGTGAGTATATGAATTAGGGGTGTTTGGTAATAAGAATTGTTGGTGATATATGTGGTGTTTAATTGGTGTGAACTATAATCAAGCCTTATTTTGTAAGGATGATCAAGTCATATGTCTTGCAAAGGTAGACCAAAACAACTCCCCAACACCTTTAGAAATGGGTGGGGAGTGGTAGGAGAGAATCCTCCAAGTGTAGAGAGAATTGGTTGTAGATGGTATGAGAAAGATTATTTTTTATGGGTCTTTGATGCATAGCCAAGCTCTCTTATTTATGGATGAATGATCCTTGGTCACCAAGTATGTTTCTTGGGCACAAATGGTCATAAAGATGCAGGAAAAATGAGTTATTAGGAGTAGATGATCGGAGTTTGGTGTAATGGTACTTAATTTTTCACTTAAATGCAACTTTGGAAGACTTTAAGTGCCTGAACCCACGGCTGGGATCTTGAACTTGCGGCTGGGATGTCTGCTGAACCTCAGTTTGAGCTTTGAACCTTCGGTATGGAAATGACTGCTCCGCCTCAGGTTGAGATATGAACCTTGGGTTTGAATTTCAGCTTCAACCTTGGGTTGAGAAGTATTTTGCACAAGTATTTCACCCTTGAGTTTGCATATAACTTCATCCTTTAACACTCTTTTTGGCACTTAATCTTGACTCTATTTTCACATCTTTCTCTTGAACATCGGAATTAATCGTAGCACGATTCAATATCTTTGAAAACGATATTTTCTTGAATATTTACTTGATTTCATAGCTTTCCTTCGTCATTCCTTTAATATTTCCTTGTACCTAGACTTGAACACATCTTAACAACTTTTAAGCGTAAAATGATCATAAACATAACTAAATAATATGCAAAAACATACAAATAACGCGATAAAAACATGTACAAAATGAGCGTTATCATATACCCCACACTTAAACTTTTCTTGCCCTCAAGCAAATCTAAGAAAAGAAAAATTAAAATGCATATCTAAATGACAAAATGAAAAGAGAAAAAATTAAAAATTTATGAAAAATTAGAAAATATCGAAAAATCTTTTTGGTTTTTTTTTATATTATATAAATAAGCGAAAAATGAGCGCGCACTCCCCCACACTGAAAGGTTTGCTTGCCCTCAAGCAAATCTAGAAAAGTAAGAAAAATATATCCCACATGGTGTATGAAAAGTGATTATCAAAAATATGATGCAAATCTACCAAGTACAAGTACTAGATTCGATTCATCATTCTAAGAGTTAGTGGTGAAAAACCGAGATGTTTGACAATACCCTATGGATTCTCTTGCTTGATAACATGGCTAAGCACCTCATGAAAAGGAATGAAAGTATAATTCACTCAACACACATATATTTTTGGTGGTTGAGTATATAAGAAAATCACACTCATATTGCTCAGTCATGATCCGTTTATTACCATAGGCTTGTACAAGAAACAAAACTCCACCGACGTGGCGTAAGCACCAAGTGTAAACATCTAAAGAGGACTTTTATTCGGGTTGTAACGTTTTAGGGAAAAGTTACCTGACTAATGTGCAAATATTTCGTACAAGAATATAATAGCTCGCTAACAACGAATTCTTGACTAGCTAAGCAACGGATGGTCACTAGATTGTACCTTGGTTCGCTAACAACGTTACTTTCATAACGGATGGTCACCAAAACACGCACTAGATCGCTGGCGCGTCTTTCAACTATTCAAAAACTCGGATGGTCACTACAACATCCATGCACTACATATTTTCACAAAGCCATCAATTTATCCGGATAACGAATAAAGTAATTTGGTAAGGGTAGGGATAAGGCATGGGAATATTTATGAAATTGGTTTTAAAAGAAAAATAAAGTCAAGTCTAAGTCCCATGTTGCTAGTTACCGAACAAACCACAAACCCGTATATGATTATAGTTACAATCTTTTCTTCTTCACATATTGATCACCAAATATATATGTGTATATCACGTCTTAGCACATTGGCTAATCGATATCTCAAACATACTTCATCTCCCTTCATCTTCATAATAATAACATAGCACATTGGCTATAATTGTCATCACATGTATTTTTTTCTTTCTTTTCTTTTTATTTTTTTTCTTTTTTATTTATTTTTTTTTTCACATTTTTTTTCAACATTTCTCATTCATACATCACATCTCCCCTACACTTCGTATAAGCATACACTACAAAAATACAAATAAGAAGCTGCAGTCTTCATCTTTGTCGGAATGGCACACACGAATGGCAAAGTGTGGCTAACCAATAATGATAAAAAACTATCCAACATTCCAAGCAACTAGCAACCAACCATTTAGACTTTGACAAAGGGTTAGGCTAAGGTTTAAAGTGTAAAATATATATATATTTTTTTGGATGTAACAAAAGAAAAGAATGGCTCGGAGGGTGTTCTAAGGGTATCTAGCACTAAAAATGAGCGCTAACAAATAGGTCCATATGGGTGGTCAACTAACCGATGTGGCTAGCTAATATATAATTAGATGTAAACGGAAAGCCATTTGGTTTTATCCAAAGGGTGCATCTTTGTCACACGAATACACTTATATCACACGAATGTAATCTCACAGCGGTCTGGTAATGATTTGCATGCACAAGTTCTAAAATAAATAAAATCACCGGCACACTCATAGAAAAAAGATCAAGCATAAAAGATGTATGCTATATGAAATAGGCTCAAATCCTTACATATCTAGTAGTAAAGGGCTATAATTGTGCTAGCAATGTGTTATCGATCCTAAAATGGATTGCAATGTCAATCAAGACACATCTCGAATTTTTCAAAATTTACCAATTTCACCAGTGGGATGATCTAGCTATTCTAATATATTAACCTATATGCGTGAAAACAACTAGAAGTTAAGGGTAAACAAGTATACAAAACATTAAAATTGGCCAAAAAATATGAAAATTTAAAACTAGTTTCGTTTTCCACTATTTTACTTTCCCCCCACACTTAAGTTACGCATTATACTCAATATGAAAAATAAACTTCAAAGCATGAAACATAGGGAAAAATAAGATAAGAAAAGACCGAGAGAAACGAAACTTCAGGGGCTTAAGAAATTGCGATCGAACTCCATATGATAAGATGTTAAGTACGCGAAATCAATCGATTTCACTTCCAACCAAACATGTCCAATCAAGAGTGTAATGCCACAATCATCTAATCTCAAAGAGCTTATTAAATATGCAAAAAGAAACTAAACTACAAAAAAAAAAAAAAAAAAAAAAAAAAAAAAAAAAAAAAAAAAAACGTAAAATTCTAAAACTCATTTTCGTAGGCATCACGGTTGCATTTAGCGTATGCAACAAGCCTTTTAAACCCCTCGGTGGCCAGAGTGGACGAGTTAAGTCTCGTGAGGGTTTCCAGTGAGTATACCCACAAAGTTCAAAACATCTTTTTATTAAAAACAAGTACTTATTTATTTACGACGTACTACAATTAAGAATAATTTAAAATGCAAACACAAGTTTAAGTAGAAAGAAAGTGATGTTCAAAGATTTTTATGAATGATTTCATAAAACATTTAAACTTATTAAAGAAAAACTAAATTAATTAAAACTTAAGCAAGAAAAAAAAATAAACAAAAAAAAATAATTTATTATTATTATTATTATTATTATTATTATTATGATTATTATTATTATTATTATTATTATTATTATTATTATTATTTAAGAACTTTTTTTTTTTTTTAATTTTTTTTATGAACTGTAAACCGAAAAAAAATAAACAATTTTTTTTTTTAATTTTTTTATTTTTTGACGAAAAACATTTTTTTCTTTTTTTTTTAAGAATTTTTTTTAATATGAATAGTAACGGAGAAAAAAAAAATAAATAAACTTTTTTTTTTTTTTTTTTTGCTACAGTAAATGGCGGTTCAAATTTGAACCGGGCGGCTGGGCTGGTTCAAAATTTACCGAGAGGTTGAACCGGTCCGGTTGGATATTGAACCGGACGATTGGGAATTGACTGGTTCACAGAGAGTTTTGAACCGGGGCGGTTCAGTTTTGAACCGTCGGTTTGGACTTTTTTAAAATTTACCGAGAGTTGAACCAGTTCGGCTGAGATTTGGACCGGCGGTTCGGACCTTTTTTAAATTTACCGAGAGCTTGAACCGGCGGTTCGCATAATTTTTTTTTTTTTTTTTTTATTATTATTATTATTTTTTTAATTTTTAAACTAATCGAAACGAGCAAAAGAAACAATTGGTATTCGCATGAACCTGTTGACAACGAATAGCAACATTATTTTGACAACTTTTTGGCTCATTGCTACCATTATCAATTTATTTTATTTTATTTTTCTTTTTCTAGACAAACCTTTTTTATATATATTCATTTATAAACAAGTTTAAACTTTAAAACTTTTATTAATCTTAAAAATAAAGTTAAACACAAAAGAAAATTAAGAAAATTAAGTCAAATACAATTGGTGGGTTTTTTTTTTTCTTCGCAAGCAATTTCGAGCACAAACTTTGGAAGCAAACATTTGAATGAGCATTTTTAGTACACATGACACCAAATCCCAACACCAAAACACTTTATTTTGATGCCAAGATCATTAAACAAAAGATGAGAATTAAGAGATTTTTTGAAACAAAACGCAAGGGAGGCAATTAAGCAATTATCATGAGCAAACAAGCAAGCAAGAGCAATCAAACAAGAGCAAAGAAACAATCATTCATTAGCAAGAGCAATTCGAACAAATTAGCAAACAAGCAATCAATCAATTCAACAATAAAACGAACAAGTAATCAATTCAATATATCTAGCAAATGAACAAACAAACTAACAAAGAGCAAAACAAACAAGTCCCCGGAAACGGCACCAAAAACTTGATGCGTTCGAACGAGGTTTGAAATTTATAAACAAGAATTACCGGTTAACTAGGAACACATACGAGCAAGTATACTCGTCCGTATGTAGCAAGAGGGTTGGTAAGTCAAGGTCGTCCCAGGAGACTTGGTTGTACTCAAATGTTTTTTGATTGTTTAAGCAAGTAACAAGTTGATGGTTATGATTGTCACGGATCAAACCAACAAGAAAAGCAATTATAAAAGCATGATGTAAGAACACAAACACTTGTTTAGGAATAGTAACCAATCGTGATGGAATGTTGAACATGTTTGGGTGAAACATAGAAGGCACATATCAATTTTCATAAGGTTTTCTAGTCAATGGGTAATATCAAGAAAATCCATGTTTCTACTAGTTTCACGGGTGAGTCCTTCCGGCCCATACATAATCCCATTATGCTAGCTCTTTGTGTTATCAAATGTAAGAAAAAGATGATTAGTTACATTAGTTCTTACGAGTCCTTTCGACCCTGTCTCGTGATTAAATATTCCCGAATTCATTTAAAAACTTGCATACTTAATAGTTGTCAATTATCAAATACCAATCCATTTTGGCCACCAACTTCTTGGAATTAAACAATATTAGAAATCCTTTCAACCTTTAAATCCAACAATGTTTAATCAACAAGTTTTAGAACACGAATTATATTTAAACAAAATTATGAGAACAATCACTTTTTCTAACCAACTAATCATTCAATCATTCACATGAAAGTCTGCATAATCCCCAAACTAGTATAAAGAGATAATAGTAATCAAACAAGTAACACAACACACAAAGGAATTCTCATGATCAACATAAGCAAAGACATTAATATGATTGAATTTAAATAGAAACAATACCAAACATTAGAGTCAAGGCATCAAGTGCTACAATTCCAACCATGTAATTCCAACCAAATGAAGCTACCAAAATACAAATCATCCATCCCTAAACCTTCCTGGAAATCGACCTCATGTTGTGAGTATATGACTTAGGGGTGTTTGGTAATAAGAATTGTTGGTGATATATGTGGTTTTTAATTGGTGTGAATTATAATCAAGCCTTATTTTTTAAGGATGATCAAGTCATATGTCTTGCAAAGGTAGACCAAACCAACTCCCCAACACCTTTAGAAATGGGTGGGGAGTGGTAGTAGAGAATCCTCCAAGTGTAGAGAGAATTGGTTGTAGATGGTATGAGAAAGATTATTTTTTATGGGTCTTTGATGCATAGCCAAGCTCTCTTATTTACGGATGAATGATCCTTGGTCACCAAGCATGTTTCTTGGGCACAAAGGGTCATAAAGATGCAGGAAAAATGAGTTATTAGGACTAGATGATCGGACTTTGGAGTAATGGTACTTAATTATTCACTTAAATGCAACTTTGGAAGACTTTATGTGCCTGAACCCACGGCTGGGATCTTGAACCTGCGGCTGGGATGTCTGCTGAACCTCAGGTTGAGCTTTGAACCTTCGGTTTGGAAATGACTGCTCAACCTCAGGTTAAGATATGAACATTTGGTTTGAATTTCAGCTTCAACCTTGGGTTGAGAAGTATTTTGCACAAGTATTTCACCCTCGAGTTAGCATATAACTTCATCCTTTAACATTCTTTTTTGCATTTAATCTTGACTCTATTTTCACATCTTTCTCTTGAACATCGGAATTAATCGTAGCACGATTCAATATCTTTGAAGACGATCTTTTCTTGAATATTTACTTGATTTCATAGCTTTTCTTCGTCATTCCTTTAATATTTCCTTGTACCTAGACTTGAACACATCTTAACAAATTTTAAGCGTAAAATGATCATAAACATAGCTAAATAATATGGAAAAATATATGAATAACGCGATAAAAAGTTGTACAAAATGAGCGTTATCACCCTTCGGTCTAAAGAACGCAGGGGCAACTTATCAACGATTGGTAGACAAGGACTTCCACAAGCAAATAGGGAGGAACTTGGAAGCTTACGTTGATGACATGATAATAAAAAGTAGGACTGAAGAAGACCTACTCTCCGACATTCAAGAAACCTTCGATCAGTTAAGGGCAATCAACATGAAACTTAACCCAAAGAAGTGCTCCTTTGGCATGGAAGAAGGAAAATTCTTGGGACATCTGATTACCATACAAGGGATTAAGGCTAATCCTTCGAAGGTCAAAGCCATCACTGATTTACAAGCTCCAAAGTCACTAAAAGAGGTACAAAGCCTAAATGGGAAGCTCGCAGCACTCAGCAGGTTCCTATTAAAGGGCGCAGATCGGTCTCTACCATTTTTTAAAACACTCAAGGGGTGTACAGATAAGAAAACTTTTCAATGGAGTTGTGAGGCGGAAGTCACCTTCGAAAAATTAAAAGAGTTCATGGAAATCTTGCAAACACTCACAGCCCCAATCAAAGGCGAAGTGTTATTCATTTACATTGCGGCATCCTTCAAAAGCATCAGTGCGGTGCTCTTAGCCGAAAGGGAGAAGAAACAAGTCCCAATCTACTTCGTTAGCAGGGTTCTGCAATGGGCTAAATTAAACTATCCGGAGTTGGAGAAGCTAATCCTAGCCTTGGTTTATGCTGCAAGACGCCTTCGAAGGTAGTTTCAAGCTCATCCCATCACGGTATTGATTGACAAGCCAATCAAGCAGATACTATCGAAGCCTGAGAAATCAGGTAGGGTAGCCAAATAGGCCATCGAACAGGGAGAACATGAGATAGAATACAAGGGTCGAAACTCCATAAAAGGTCAAATACTTGCAGACTTTCTCGCTAAAACACCTTCCGGACCTAGTCAAGACAAAAAAGTCTCTAAGGAGAAGCCCCAAAAGACGAAGGAGGGGTGGAAATTGTACACAGACGGAGCCTCAAGCTCCGATGGTTTGGGAGCAGGTCTAATGCTGGTCAGTCCAGAAGGGAAGGAGTATACTTATGCATTACGTTTTGAGTTCGAAGCAACCAACAATGGAGCTGAGTACGAAGCTTTGTTAGCCGGTCTTCGACTTGCAAAGGACATGGAGGTTCGAAACCTCTCCATTTTTGTGGACTCACAACTAGTCGCTAACCAGATCAAAGGCTCCTACGAAGCAAGGCAGCCCACCATCAAACAATATTTGGAGAAACCCAAAGAACTCCTCCAAGGATTCGAGTCCTATGATATAGCACATGTTCGCAGAAATCAAAACAAAAAAGCAGATGCCTTAAGCAAGTTAGCTTCGATGGCATTTGCTCACTTAACAAAGGAAGTTTTAGTGGAAGTATTGGCTGACAGGTCAATCAAACGAGGCGAAGTGTCTGACATCATACCCGAAGAAGGCACTAATTGGATTACTCCAATTAAGGAGTATTTGATCAGTGGTATCCTACTGGAAGATCCTAAGCTTTCTCAAAATTCAAGGTCAAAGCGCCCCAATGTAGACTTATTGGGGACAATCTCTACAGAAGATATTTCTTATCTCCATGGCTTCGTTACGTGGGACCAAAACAGGCTTCAAACATCATCTATGAGGTTCACGAAGGATCTTGTGGACTCCATGCGGGTCCTCGCTCTGTTGTATCAAAAATAATGAAGTTGGGATACTATTAGCCATCCATGCATAGGAATGCGACAGAAATCCTACAAAAGTGTGAAGCATGTCAGCTTCACTCCAGAGTTTCAAGACTGACCAAGCAAGACATGACCTCTGTCACATCGGCATGGCCTTTCTGCAAATGGGTAATCGACATAGTCGGACCCCTGCCAGTGGCCCCAGGAGGGGTAAAGTTCTTGGTCGTAGACATAGACTACTTTACCAAATTGTTCGAAGCCAAACCTTTGGCATCAGTTACAGGGAGACATATGGAAAAGTTTGTATCGGAACACATAATCTGTCGTTTTGGCGTTCCTCACATTACCATCCCCGATAACGGGAAACAATTCGCTGAAGGGGTGTTCCCAACCTTCTGCGAAGGCCTAAAAATCAAGCAATCATTCACTTCCGTATACCATCCTCAAGGCAATGGACACGTTGAAGTTACCAACAGGGACATTATCGACGGAATCAAAAAAAGATTAGGACAAAGCCATCATGGGTGGGTAGACGAACTACCCTAAGTTCTGTGGGCACATAGGACGCATCCCAAGTCAAGCCAGGGGGAAACTCCTTTTAGCCTTGCTTATGGAACGGAGGCTGTCATACTCTCCAAAATAATCATCGAAACAGAGCGCATTGTGAACTTTGAAGAAAAAAAAATGACGAAAGGCTTCGGGAAAATCTTGATCTTCTGGAAGAAAGAAGAGAAATAGCCTCAATTAGAGAGGCTATCTACAAGCAGAAGTTTGAAAAGTACTACAGCAACCGAGTTCGACCCTCCACATTCAAGTCAGGTGAATATGTCCTTCGGCTAAACAGCGCAAGCAAGGCCGAGTATGAAGGAAAGCTAGGGCCCGCATGGGAAGGACCCTACGTCATATCAGAAGCCTACGGCAATGGAGCATACAAGCTCGCAACGCTTAAGGGAGAGGTCATGGATAGGACTTGGAATGGTACCAATCTTCGTAAGTTTTACATATAAGACATACTACTATTAAAAGCACTCAGTTTGTTTTTTCAAATTCATGTAACGCATTCTTCTCAATTGGGGAAAGAAGCATTAATGGTAGGTGTCTTAGTATTCATTTCTTAAAATGATGTAATCCTCCCTACCCACTTAATAATATAACACATTTCCCTCAAATCTTTTGTTTCGTTATTTACAACAAAGATTTGTTCAGCCAAGTACTTTACAAGTTTCAATGTCGAAGGATGAAGCAAGACACATGTCTTGTGTACGAATAACATCCACTACAATTCACATTCACTTTCCTATATAGTCTTAGGGTATTCTAAGCCCTTTGCAACTTAAGGATGAAAACGGAGTGGGTCGCGACCCTCTGTCATAGTCAAATTATACGATTGCTAAAAATCTTGGTTCAAAATACACACAATAAGGTTATAACCTTAGGTTGTATGTGTACGTTTCTTGTAAGCGTAAAAGAAGAAAAACATGACATATAAAGAGGGACACTGTCCCCTAACTGGCATTACTAAGACCATGCATGGTCAAAGCCAACAAAAAATACCTAGGCAATTGTTTGGAGCATGGGTCGGAGCCCAGCATAAAGCAAAAATAAATTGTTTAAACATGCAGGTAAAGGCCAAGCAAACATCATGGGACATTATTTAAAAGGGTACATGCCACCCTTAAGACTAAATCATTGCCAACACAGCAGTCCTCGTGCATTCTTCAAGGAAATTGGGTTCTTTGATAGAGACGGAGGTCTTAGAGGGCGGTTGCAGTCTTCTTGGTTGGAGAGGGGGGCTGAATTTTCCTTGGTTTCTTCGCCAGGAGATCTTCTATAGAATTCGAAGGGTCTTTGGTTACTTTAGTGAGGAAAGGGTACTCTGCTGACGTGAACGCATTACCAGCATCATTATACTGTTGCTCAGAATTGGGACGATAGTAAGGTATCTCCGACAAAACCACAGGTTTCTTCTTCTGGGCAACTTTTTCCAACGTTGTACACGTACCATAAAAAATGGCCGTGTTCACCAGCCTCCCAATAACCTCCCCCACCTCATCACTATGATACAATTCCATTGCAATGTGAGGAACGACCTTCGAAACCACCCCAGCTCGGTCTTCCTTCAAGTTCTTACATTGGAATTTAAGTCCTTCAATTTCCTCGCAAAGCTTGCTCTCCTGCTCAACCAGCCTAGCAATTTTGGTTTCCAGACCTGTACATTTGGACTCAAGCACAGTCATTTGTGCTCTATAACCGGATAACTTAGCCTCCTCAATCTTCAACTTGCCGCATTCTGCTTGGGATTCCCTCAATTGTCCATCGACGCTATTGATTTTTGCTCGCATGTCTTGGACGACAGGATTTTTCTCAAAGTTCTCCATTACTTCTTTGCACTTGGCCTCTAATTCGTCATACTCATTATCCCTTTCTTTTTCTTTGGCTAAGATGGCATCCATTTTCCCTCTCACAGCCACCACCGTTTGAACCAGTTCCCTTGTTCGAGAATTAAGATGATTATCCAAAACAGCCTGTCTAGCATAACTCTTGGAGTGAAAGTTACAAAGCTCCTCCATTGACATATTATCCAAAATCCCTCTCCAGCTGGGAGGTGTCATCTTGTCAACCAATTGGTGACACGCAAGATCATTTGGAAGCTCCCTTACGTCAGGCAGACCTGCGAAGGACAGAACAGTCAATCATGGGAAGTATGGTCTTTATTATGCATGACAGATTTCAACTTACTAGGAGTTTCATCCTCGGGGATCTTTAGGGTGGTAGGCATGAAGGTTTTAGCATGGGAGACTTTGGGTTTCACAGACCTTGTCGAAGGGGTTGGAAGATATAATTTTCTTTTTGGAGGAGTTTTCACAGACATCGCAACTCTTCCTTTCTTACTTTTCTTCTTGTGTGACGTGCCGGAGAACCGTACGAGCTTCGCTTGAAATTCCTTGATAAGGGGATCGTCAGAATCTGCTACATTTTCCACAAAGTGTAGAGTCTCCTCATTGTTGACTGATATTGACAGAGAGCCTACTCCGTAGCTCACATTCTTTGGATCTTTAGGAATGAAACTAACCTCGTTGGTACCACGAGCTACAACGAAATTCCTGAATGCCATTCCTGCAAAAGAAAAAGGAAAGAGATAAATATCAGCAGATAAGTTATTTTACTTTATTTGAATGGGTATATACATACTTTTTCTTTCAAATATTATCTCAGGTTTCAACGGAGAGCCTTCCCAATGATCTTTTAACCGAAGCACGAAGTACAGTGCTGTGTATGTGTATTTTGGGCGCAAAAGAAAAATTGATCTAGGGTTAGGTCACGAAAGGTTTACGTATATCTTTGGTAGTTTTTATCCTAGCCATACACGTGCAATCATAATTTGAGTTATACACGGACTCCAATTCGATTTTTAAATTTTGAAAGCTGTTTGTGGTTAGCGAAATCCTAGCTATTGCAGCTTAGGCTATGGTAGTTGGATATTAATTAGCCGCATTTATTGCATAGTTGTTTAAGCACATATCTTCTTTTCGCCTGAATTTGTAACGCAAGAGATATGGTGTAGCATGTTGTTTTTAAGTCGAATGCAATTTATACTCGTACGTATATATCACTTTTGACTGGGGGGCTTGATGATCTACCCTCCGAACGGGTCGAAGGACTCCCCTTCGAGCCTGTGTGAAGCCCTCTATTCGGAGGCACAGGTTAATCTCCTAACACATTTCATTGGCGTAAAACCATTCATCTATGAAGTGGTTACCATGTGGGAATCCGCCAATCGAAGCCTTAAGACCTTCGAGGTATCTCCTACGAAGGAACTACAACGGAGAGCTACCTTGACCTGATCATACCCACGTCTCCTCTTCCTTTAGGATTTCCCGCCAAAGTAGAGATCGTGGGCTACAAAGCCCTAGCGGTTATCAAATTTCGTGGGACGCCTCCATGATCTCTGAATCAAGTGCAACCGCCTTATAAGGCCTATTTTTCCCCTTTAAATAGCTTAGACGGGCCATAGCCATGGTAATGCCAACTTAACTCTCTCAACTTACTACAAACTTACCATATCACATACTCACTCGCACGCTGAAGGTGGTTCGCAGGGTCCAACCCCTGCGCAATCACTTAACGTAGTGTTTTAGTATTTCTTATTTCAGGTTAAGACAAGCTTGGCGCAACCTCAACACCCCATAAATCCTTTGATCATCATCGAAGGCCTGGTAGTGCAATTTATGGTACAATCAGGCAACATAGGATAGTCATGGTGTTATAAGGTGGCTAAGGTTAGGAAAACCGTCCTATGATCCGCCAGAGCCGGAGGGATCTACCCAAGGAGAATACCGAATAGTTAGTATTAGAAAGTCCTTAGGTTTGATTATAAAAAAAAGGAGTAATATGAGAAATGATTGAACAAATAATTGCACAACCAAGCCTTCGATGGTGATCAAAGGAATAATGGGGTGTTGAGATTGCGCCAAGCTTGTTCTTAACCTAAAAATAAGAAATACTGAAACACTACGTTAAGTGATTGCGCAGGGGTTGGACCCTACGAACCACCTCCGGCGTGCGAGTAAGTATGTGTAATCATTTGAGTAGGTTGTAAATGACAAGAGTGAAGTTAACTTACATTGTTCATGCCTGACTACGCTATTTATAGGGGAGAAATAGGACATAGTGGGCGGTTGCACATTGTTCGGAGATCATGGGGACGTCCCATGATTTTGTGGTAACCGCTAGGGCTTTGTAGCCCACGATCTCTGTTTTGGTGGGAAAGCCAAAGGGAAGAGGAGACGTGGGTTTGACCAGGTCAGAATGGTCCTTCGTGCTAGTCCCTTCGATAGGAATACCCCGAAGGGCTTAAGGCTTCGATTGGCGGATTTCCACATGGTAACCAGTTCGCAGGCGAATGGTTTTACGCCAATGAAACGTGTTAAGGAGATTAACCTGGGCCTCCGAAAAGAGGGCTTTCTACAGGCTCGAAGGGGAATCCTTCGACCCGTTAGGAGGGTACATCATCAAGCCCCCCAGTCAAGAGTGATATATACGTACGAGTATAAATTGATTTCGACTCAAAAAACAAATTACATGCAAGTCCTTCCATCACAAAGGCGTATGAGTAGGATAAATGCTTAAACAACCTTGCGCAATAAATGCGGCCAGTAAATATGCAACTACCATTTCCTAGCTACATCAGCTAGAATGTCGGTACCCGTAAACTTATTTTCAAAATTCAAAAGCAAATTGGAATCCGTGTCAAACTCATACTATGACTACACGTGGATGGCTAGGATGAAACAACTAAAAATATACATAAACCTTTTATGATTCCCACTGATCGTATTGTTTTACTTTGCCCCAAAGTACACATACACAGTACTTGTGCTTCGTGCTTCTGCTAAAATTAAAGGTAATTATCTTTCCTTAGTCTCATTATTTCGAATACAAAATGAGTATGGCGGCAAAAAGTACCATTAGGCAACAAAAGTGTATCCTATCAGAACAGGATTTGGCAGATTTTCTTGAGAAGTATCCCATACCTAAGAAGTATAAAGTGATACTCCTAAACGAAACCCAAAGTATTTTTGATGCCCCCGCTGGGTATGTTGGGTTATATGTTCATGCTTTTACAGAATCCAACTTTAGGATTCCTATTCACCCGCTGATCTTAGAATTTTTACAGTATTATCAAGTACACATTTCCAGGTTGAACCCCTTTGGCTTAGCCAAGCTAACCACCTATATTGTAGTATGTAAAGCTTATGGTTATGAGCCCACACTTAACGTGCTTAGAGGCTTTATCAACCTTTGCCCTGGTGGTGATTGGTTAACCTTAGGTAAAAGAAGTGAACCTGACGTCCCTTGTTTAATAACAAAACCCTTTGCCAATATAAGAAAATGGAAAGGTCTGTTTTTATACGTGCAAGATACAATTATACCTCCCAATTATCCAGCGTTACTGGATAAAGATAATTGTTTTGACGAAAAACGCTTTGATGATCCTTTGCCGCACTTCGTAAGAAGCTATCCCCTCTATCAACATCTTGAACGTCATCCATTTGATGTGCAAACGTTTCCTGAGCCAATATTATTTCTGGTGGGCATTATAGATCATTGGGAAGGTTCTCCCTTGGAGCCTGAGATAATCTGCAATGGGAAAAGTATGTATGTACATATTCAAATAAATTAATGCCTTATCTGATGGTATTTATCTCATTCCTTTTTTCTGTAGGGATGGCCTTCAGGAACTTCGTTGTAGCCCGTGGTACTAGGGAGCTTAGTTTTGTCCCTAAAGAGCCAAATAATGTGATTCATGAAGTAGGTTCTCCGTCGACATCAATAAATAATGACGAGACTCCGCATTTTGTGGAGACTGTAGCAGACTCCGATGATCCCCTCATCAAGGAATTCCAAACAAGGCTCGGAAGGTCCTCCGGTCTTTCAAATAGGAAGAAAAGTAAGAAAGCAAAAGTTGCTATGTCTGTGAAGACTCCTCCGAAGAGGAAATTATCCCTTCCTACTCCTCCAACAAGAATGGTGAAGCCCAAAGGCTCTCATTCGAAAACCTTTATACCTACTCCTCTGACAATTCCTGAGGATGATACTCCTGGTAAGTTATCATGCATGCGTAAAAAATACCCTTCCTTATATAACTTGCGCCTCTGTCTTTCGCAGGTCTTCCCGATGTTAACGAACTATCCAATTCTACTGCTTGCCGCCACTTGGTTGAGAAAATGACACCTGCTAAATGGAAGGACATTCTGGATAACATGTCTATGGAAGAGCTTTGCAACTTTCATTCTAAAAGTTATGATCGACAGGCTGTTTTGGATAATCATTTGAATTCAAGGACAAGGGAGTTGGTGCAAACGGTGTTGAATGTGAGAGTTAAAATGGATGCTATCTTAGCCAAACAAAAAGCTATGGATCATGAATATGATGAATTGGAGGCTAAGTGCAAAGAAGTGATGGAGAACTTCGAGAAGAATCCTTTTGTTCAAGATATGCGAGCCAAGATTGACAGGCTCGAAGGGCAATTGAAGGAATCCCAAACAAGGTGTGATAGGTTGAAGGTTGAGGAGTCGAAAGTGTCCATCTATAGAGCCCAAATTGAGATGCTTGAGTCTAAATGTACAAGTCTGGAAGCCGAAAAGTCTAGGTTGATTGAGCAGGAGGCCAAGCTTTGCGAAGAGGTCGATAGTCTGAAGTTCCAGTATCGAAGCTTGAAGAAAGACCGAGCTGAGGTAGTTGCGAAAGTTGTTCCCCATGTGGCAACGGAGTTGCATCGTAGTAATGAGGTGGGGGAAGCTATTGGGAAACTGGTGAACGCAGCCATCTTTTATGGTACTTGTTCCGCTTTAGAAGAAATTGCTCAGTCAAGGAAGCATGTGGTTTTGTCAGAGGTACCATACTATCGCCCTGATTCTGAGAAAGAATTTGATGAGGCTGGCAATGTGTTTACGTCAACAGAGTTCTCCTTACTAGCTGAGGTAACCAGAGATCCATCGGCCCAAATAGAGGAACTTCTGGCGAAGAAGCCTATGAAGATCCAGCCTTCGTCCTCAATAAAGAAATCCACCTCTGCTCAACCTTGAAATGATTTTCCAACATGTTGTTTGTTTGAGACAATTTATCTTTGTTCCTGTTTGAACAATTTATCTTACGTGCTGCTGGGCTTCGACCCATAACTTATAGGCAATTGTCCTTTTTGTGATTATGATGGCTAAGACTGTACGTAGTCTTTATTAATGCAAATTTAGTGGGATATGTCCCACTTTTATTGTCATGTTTATCTTCTCTTACGCTCATTTCAAGAACGTACACATACAACCTAAGGTTATAACCTTATTCTGTGTATTTTGGACCAAGATTTTAAGCAATCGTATAATTTGATTGCGACAGAGGGTCGCGACCCACTCCGCCTTTATCCTTAAGTTGCAGAGGGCTTTTAATACCCTAAGACTTCATAGGAAAGTTAATGTGAATTATAATGGATGTTATTTATATACAAGGCATGTGCCTTGCTACATCCTTCGACATTGAAACTTTTATACTACTTGGCTAGACAAATCTTTGTTGTAAAGAACGAAACAAGAGATTTTAAGGAAATGCGTTATATCATTAATTGGGTAGGGAGGATTACATCATTTTAAGAAATGAATACTAAGACACCTACCATTAATGCTTCTTTCCCCAGATGAGAAGAATGCGTTACATGAAATTGTAAAAACAAACTGAGTGTTTTTTTTGTAGTAAGTTTTAGATGTAAAACTTACGAAGGTTAGTACCGTTCCAAGTTCTATCCATGACCTCTCCTTTAAGTGTTGCGAGCTTGTATGCACCATTGCCGTAGGCTTTCGATATAACGTATGGTCCTTCCCATGTTGGCCCTAGCTTTCCTTCGTATTCGGCCTTGCTTGCACTATTCAAACGAAGGACATATTCACCTGGCTTGAACGTGGAGGGTCGAACTCGGCTGTTATAGTACTTTTCAATCTTCTGTTTGTGGGTAGCCTCCCTGATTGAAGCTATTTCTCGTCTTTCTTCCAGAAGATCGAGATTTTCTCGAAGCCTTTCTTCATTTGTCTTTTCTTCAAAGTTCACAATACGTTCTGTTTCAATGCTTATTTCGGAGGGTATAACAGCCTCCGTTCCATAAGTGAGGCTAAAAGGAGTCTCCCCGTGGCTTGACTTGGGGTGCGTCCTATGTGCCCACAGAACTTGGGGTAATTCGTCTACCCACCCATGATGGCTTCGTCCTAACCTCTTCTCAATTGCCTCGATAATATCCCGGTTTGTGACTTCTACTTGTCCATTACCTTGGGGATGATAAACGGAAGTAAATGACTGTTTGATCTTCAGGCCTTCGCAGAAGGTTGGGAACACCTCTTCGGCGAACTGCTTTCCATTGTCGGAGATGATAATGTGAGGGACACCAAAACGACAGATTATGTGTTCCCACACGAATTTCTCTATATGCCTTCCTGTTACTGATGCCAAGGGCTTTGCTTCAACCCATTTGGTAAAGTAGTCTATAGCTACGACCAAGAACTTTACCCCTCCTGGAGCAACTGGTAGGGGTCCGACTATGTCAATTCCCCATTGGCAGAAAGGCCATGCTGACGTAACGGAGGTCATGTCTTGCTTAGGCATTCTCGGGACTTTGGAGTGGATCTGACATGCTTTGCACTTTTGTATTATCTCTATTGCATCCCTATGCATGGATGGCCAATAATACCCAAGTTTCATTATTTTTTATACAACTGAGCGAGGGCCTGCGTGCAACCCGCAAGATCCTTCGTGAAACTCATAGATGATGTTCGAAGCCTGTTTTGGTCCCACACAACGAAGCCATGGTGATAAGAATGATCTCCTGTATAGGTTATCCCCAATAAGTCTATATTGGGGAGCTTTGATCCTTACCTTTCGAGCAAGTTTAGGATCCTCCGGCAAAATACCACAGATCAAATACTCCCTGATCGGAGTCATCCAATTGGTGCCTTCATCGAGTATGACGTCGGAAACTTCGCCTCGTTTAATTGACCTATCAGTCAATACTTCTACCAAAACTTCTTTCGTTAGGTGAGCAAATGCCATCGAAGCCAACTTGCTTAGGGCGTCTGCTTTCTTGTTTTGATTTCTGCGAATATGTGCTATATCATACGTTTCGAAGCCCTGAAGGAGTTCTTTAGCTTTTTCCAAATATTGCTTGATGGTGGGTTGCCTTGCTTCGTAGGAGCCTTTAATTTGGTTGGCGACTAGCTGCGAGTCTACAAAAACGGAGAGGTTACGAACCTCCATGTCTTTTGCAAGTCGAAGACCGGCTAACAAAGCTTCATACTCGGCTTCATTGTTGGTAGCTTCGAACTCAAAACGCAATGCGTAAGTATATTCCCTTCCTTCCAGACTAACTAGCATTAAACCTGCTCCTGAACCATCAAAACTTGATGCTCCATCTGTGTACAGTTTCCACCCTTCCTTTGTTTCTTGGGGTTTCTCCTTAGGAATTTCTTTATGTTGGCTAGGTCCGGAGGGTGTTTCAGCGAGAAAGTCTGCAAGTATCTGAACTTTGACGGAGTTTCGACCCTTGTACTCTATCTCATGTTCTCCCAATTCGATAGCCTATTTAGCTACCCTTCCTGATTTCTCAGGCTTCGACAGTATCTGCCTAATAGGCTTGTCAGTCAATACCGTGATGGGATGATCTTGGAAGTATCTTCGAAGGCGTCTTGCAGCATAAACCAAAGCTAGGATTAGCTTTTCCAACTCCGGATAGTTTAGTTCGGCTCCTTGTAGGACCCTACTAACGAAATATATAGGGACTTGCTTCTTTTCTCTTTCGGCTAAGAGCACTGCACTGATGCTTTCGAATTATGCTGCAATATACATGAACAACACTTCGCCTTTGATTGGGGCCGTAAGTGTTGGTAAGATTTCCATGAATTCCTTTAGCTTTTCGATGGCTGCTTCCGCCTCACAACTCCATTGGAAAGTCTTTTTATCTGTACACCCCTTGAGTGTTTTGAAAAATGGTAAAGACCGATCTGCCCCTTTGGATAGGAACCTGCTAAGTGCCGCAAGCTTCCTATTGAGGCTTTGAACTTCTTTAAGTGACTTCGGAGCTTGAAGATCAGTGATGGCTTTAACCTTCGAAGGGTTAGCTTTAATCCCTTGTTTCGTTATCAAATGCCCCAAGAACTTCCCTTCCTCCATGCCAAAGGAACACTTCTTGGGATTATGTTTCATGTTGATAGCCCGCAATTGACCGAAGGTCTCTTGAATGTCGGAGATGAGGTCCTCTTCGGTTCTGCTTTTTATTACCATGTCATCAACGTAGGCTTCCAAGTTCCTTCCAATTTGTTTATGGAAGGCCTTGTCTACTAAACGCTGATAAGTAGCCCCCGCGTTCTTTAGGCCGAAGGGCATCTTCTTATAGCAATAGACACCCTTTCCTATGTAGAAGGCTGTCTTCTCCTCGTCCTCTTTTGCCATTTGTATTTGGTGATATCCTTTGTAGGCATCCAAAAATCATTTCAAACGGAACCCCGAGAGGGATTCGACCTTTCAATCAATTTCTGGTAGAGGATAGCAATCCTTTGGGCAGGCTTTGTTGATGTCGGTAAAGTCAACACACATGCGCCACCCTCCGTCGCTTTTCTTTACCATAACTGGATTAGCGACCTAAGTTTGGTATTTCACTTCTCTGAGAATTCCTGCTTGCACAAGTTCATCCACCTCTTCACAAGCAGCTGCGTTTCTTTCTGGTGCCAGGCTTCGTCGCTTTTGCTTAATTGGTTCAATGCGCTTGAACTCGTTAAGCTTATGCTCTGTACCGAAAGGCTTGCCGTCGATCATAAGAGTCCTGGGAACCTCGGTCATATCTGAGTAGGTCCATGCGAATACGTCTTTGTTAGCTTTGAGTAGCTTCTCCAAGTCCGCTTTGAGGTTAGCAGGGAGTTGCTTTCCGATTACCACCGTTTGCTCCGGATAGAGCTCATTCACCACGATACGTTCTTCGGCATCTGTACAACTTAAAATAGCCTTCGGAGGCTCCTCCGAAGTTTCTCTAATCTTTTTGCTGTTATCTCCCGTCTGTCCTTGGTTGTAAGTGGAGAATACGGTGCCTATCCCATAAGGTGTATGGAATTTTACCGCTGCGTGTATAGTGGAGACTACGATACCCATCTTTTGCATGGCAATCCTTCCTATCAGCAAGTTGTAAGGAGAGTTGGACCTTACGATAGCGAACATGAGGGTTTCTGTTCTTGCGAGCTTGCCTTCCCCAATCGTTATTTCCAGCGGAACTTCTCCCAGAGGCCACAAATGTTCACCAGAAAACCCTACCAAGGGTATTTTCGAATCAATCCGCTGTGACCTGATCGAAGGATTAAGCTTAAGGAAGCAATGCTCATAGATGACTTCGCAGGAGCTCCCACAGTCCATATAGGCTCTATTTACTTCCCGGTTGGAAATGAGGACTTTGATGATTACCGGATCATTTGAAGGGACTTGGCCTGCAAGAGGAGGAAAAGTTACCTCCCCTACTTCGTTACCCTCCATTACCTTTCTCTTCAAGCTGGCTTCGCCCCAACGGACCATGAGTATTGGGGCTTCGAGAGGAGCAATATCTTTAGCCAATTGAGTGTCGGTCACCTCTTCCTTTCCTTTCTTTATACCCTTCACCAAATGTGCCAATTTCCCGGACTTCACAGCTTCCTCTATCTGTTTCTTCAGTTCTCTACAACTGTTCGTATCGTGACCATAATTTTCGTGGAAGTGACAGTACTTGCTGGTATCCCTGTTTTTGCCCTTACTTGTCATACGAGGGGGTGCTTCGAAAGCCTTGGCAGCCCTCTCCGTAGCAAGTATTTCCTTTGGAGACTTCGTTAGACTGCTTAGCAAACCATGGTTGGGGCCTTTGTTGTACGGAGAAAATCTATCTCTGTTAACCCTTTGTAAGTTGTCGGAAGGTCAGTGGACAAGAATTCCACCAAACTCCGATTTCGAAGACCATGTACGAAACCCGAAATACGCTGATCTTCATGAAGACCCAAAATCTGCAAAGTCTCATCGGTGTACCTAGTAACGAAGGCCCTTGTGCTTTCGTTATCTTTTTGTTTGATGTTGTGCACCGTTAAATGAGTCCTCGTGAACTTCTTTTGCTGACTGAAGTGTGACCGGAACTTAGCCTTAAGATCATCAAGATTGACGATGCTGCCGGGCTTTTGTCCATTCCACCAGATACGAGCAGAATCCCTTAGGGTGTACGTAAACATATGACAGGCCACTGGCATAACCCATTTTTGCATTTTGATAGCCCTTTCGAACAAATGTAAGAAATTGTCCGGATCCCCCTTCCCATCATAAGTCCCAACGTGCGAAGGCATTTTCAACCCATCAGGCAATGGGTAATCTTCGATCCACCTAATGAAGGGTGTAGCTGAACCCATAGGGTCTGAATATAGACAGTTATAAGGTTGTGCATACAGGGGAATAGTATTATATGGGTTGTTGCTTGGGGGTATTCCCATAGGAGTTTGGCTTAGGTAGGACTGATAAGGTGCATTCATGGCGAACGGGTAACCGTTTCCCATGGCGTACGGAGGGTACGCCATAGGATGCCCGAAGGGCATTCTCCCATAAGTTTAGGGAAAGCTTGGGTTATTTGGCTGTCCATTTATTGGAGGATATAAATTTTGAGGATAAGACTGAGTTTGGAACGAAAGGTACATACCATTGGGAGGAAGATTTCCTCCCATATTAATTGTAGGCGTATTGCCTTCTACGCCTGATGCGTGAGAAGGCTGCAATGGAACCCCAGCTTCAGTCCTTCCAAGATGAGCTGCTAGCAATGGAGGGAAAGTCACCCCCACTTCTTCCCTTCGCTGGCTGCTATCGTTAGAGCCTTCAGTAACCGCCCCGTGCCTTCTTGTCGGAGCCCTCTTGGGGACTCCTTCTAAACCAACGGATCTTTTGCTTAGCCTTCGACGGACTGGAGACCCAATTCTTAAGGCCGATAGGGTTGGTCCTTGGGTCGGGGGCCTAGGTTTCATCTCTATTTCTTCATCATACTCATCACTTGAGTATTCCAACTCCCTTCGCACCTCAGCATTCCTAACTTGCCTGTTACGAGCCCTTAAGAGGGATTCAACCACTTCGTGGTTGGCTTCGACAAAGGCTGGGCTAATGACAGGTTCGGGATTGGCTGATGTCGAAGCATGATTGTTGGTTGTGATTTCTGGGTGAGAACGTGTTGTGAAAGTGGAAGCGGTTATTGGGGGAAGGTTTTTAGTTTCGTTGATTGGTATTGGTGTCAAGGTCGAGAAACCCGGTGGGGGAGTATCTTCTCTCCCTTGATCCATGCCGGAATAATAGTGAAAGTGGTTGGTTGGTTATAAGCTCGGAATTAACGAGACCAATTGTAGCGGTCCCACGGATGGCGCCACTGATTGAACAAATAATTGCACAACCAAGCCTTCGATGGTGATCAAAGGAATAATGGGGTGTTGAGATTGCGCCAAGCTTGTTCTTAACCTGAAAATAAGAAATACCGAAACACTACGTTAAGTGATTGTGCAGGGGTTGGACCCTGCGAACCACCTCCGGCGTGCGAGTAAGTATGTGTAATCGTTTGAGTAGGTTGTAAATGACAAGAGTGAAGTTAACTTACATTGTTCATGCCCGACTACGCTATTTATAGGGGAAAAATAGGACATAGTGGGCGGTTGCACATTGTTCGGAGATCATGGGGGCGTCCCATGATTTTGTGGTAACCGCTAGGGCTTTGTAGCCCACGATCTCTGTTTTGGCGGGAAAGCCAAAGGGAAGAGGAGACGTGGGTTTGACCAGGTCAGAATGGTCCTTCTTGCTAGTCCCTTCGATAGGAATACCCCGAAGGGCTTAAGGCTTCGATTGGCGGATTCCCACATGGTAACCAGTTCGCAGGCGAATGGTTTTACGCCAATGAAACGTGTTAAGGAGATTAAGCTGGGCCTCCGAAAAGAGGGCTTTCTACAGGCTCGAAGGGGAATCCTTCGACCCGTTTGGAGGGTACATCATCAAGAAAGGAGAAAGAAGGGGTTGAAGAATTAAAAAGAAATGTAATGAGAAAGGGTGAAAAGAAATAGCCCTCCAATTATTCAACCTTAGGGCAGAAACCGGGTTCAATTCATATGCTACTGGTTGTTACTAAGGTGACGCCGGTATTGAAGACAAGACGTCATGGACCCAGTAACGCACTGCACTAAACCTTCTAGCCACTAAAGTTCTCTTAAAAGAACTTGTTTCATTCTCACAAGGAACCCTGCATAATCTATCGACCGCTCATTACAAGTTATGCTGATATTGAAACAGGAGACACCGCTCCAGTCTCCGACTACCAAAATTGCACTTATCGAGTCTAGAGCCGCGGGATACATCATAAGATCTCATAGGAACACTTGATACATCTACACTGGTTGTTCAACATTAAGGACACCAGTTGTAAACTTATGAGTCCTACGCAGATCTTAGCAATCTGCCAGGACATTTATGAGGGAACTTACAAATGTAATTCTCAGTTATTGAATGAAAATTCCTGCCAGGGTCAACATCAAGCAGCCCTGAAAACAGGTCACTTCGGTAATTCCTTGTGGATTACGCTTAGTGGTCGCGGCGGTTTCAAACGGTCTATAGTCGTGGAGTGAACTCCAGCGAGTCACTTAATTGTTGATGTACTTCGGTAGATCTTGTAAGCCCTCTCGAGGGTATCCAATTTAGGAACGTCCTTGGTAAGGATTAGAGAAAGTTTTCACACTATGCTGTTAACAATCTCGAAGTCTGAACCTGTAAGTACCGGACGTTTTATAGCTAACTGTCATATGCAGGAATCCTTGGCAGTTGCAGATGATTGCAGAAAAGATGCCGATCCATCACCCCATGCTCACACTTCATCATCATAATCCAAGAAATCATGATAAATGAAACACTTTCAACATCGCTTCCGCTATTCTGATGATGAATATCATGATCCAGAAAAAGTGTGAGCATGCCGGTCCAATGATCACTTTATCACAAGGATGCAACAGTACAAAGAGAATGACACACAAACTACCAAAACTGATGATCACAATGAATGTTCAAAGATCGCACTTACCAAAGGAACATTCATCAGAAGATCACGACTTAAAGTACAAAGCTTACCAATTATGAAGAATCAAAGACTATGAGCTAGAAAATTAGGTTCATTGGAATACTAGGATACAAATTGTAATTTTTGGGGTGACCTCCCTTAGGGGGAGATTGTTAGGAATATAAATATTCATATGGAAGACTCGGTCACCACGAGTATCTATTAGCATTAAGTTAGCTCGTAGGCTTATTAGTATTAGTTTAGTTATCGTAATATTAGTTTAGTCATAGTAATAGTTGTGGAGTTGGGTCGGGTCTTTACCCACTTTCAGCTCAATCCACAGCCTATGTGGGGCGTATTATTTGTAACTATAAATACCCTTTCCCACCTAAGGGAAAGGGTTGGATGTTCATTTCATTTGATGCTAATACATTGAACTTTCTCTCACTAGAATATCCCATTCTCTCTCTTTCTCTCTTTAGAATTCGGTGTATACACAAATCCGACCTTGTGTTATGATTGCCAACATCTTACAGTAGTACAAATTTGCACTAACAGTACAAACTTTGTACGACCAGTACAAACTCAACATGTAACAGCTTTAAAATTCTACCTCCTCTAGCTCCTCCCCCAAATGCAACATATCCTCCATCAAATTCCTTGAAATCTGAGAGATAAGACATGTTCCTATTCATGTGCCTGGAATATCCACTATCATCATATCCTTGATCTTCTTCTTCTTCTAGTGGATGTTCCTTCACATGAAAATAAGGAAATTAGATTCCTTTAGGGACCCAAGCCATCACTGACTTGGATCTGCCTCGTGCATCAATATAGTTATGTTTCTTCAATATGCTTGATGCACTATTAGGTTTGGTAGGTCTCTAAACCCAACATGCTGAGGCCTTAACAACATTTGCCCCTTTTGCCCTGACTGCATTTACCACTTGAGAATTTGACCTAGCAGTACTAACAACTAGCCTAGCAGTACTAACTGCTGGCTTAGCAGTTCGAACTGTTTAGCCCCAATTCTTTTTTTTAAACACTGTTTTCTCATAATAGGACCTTTTACCAGTTTGTTGTGCTAATTTTGTAAAACATGTTCTTGGTTTAGCACTTGAAACTGTTGATTTGGGGTAAGAAGTACAAACAGACCTATCATTATTAAAATGTCTAAGGCCAGTTCTCATCAACACTTCTCTGGGAGCCATGTTTCTTTGAGCATTAGGGTGATTATACATGACAAAATCACTTCCTAGTTGTTTGGACTTCAAGTTATTCCAATTTCTCTGGTTACCCCTAGGACTTTGTGATCTCTTTTGTGATCTATACATCTATGCATATCTAACTTGCTTCCTAACTGGTTTTTCAATTTCTATTTTAGCCATACTAGGAACAACTGTTTTCTTTTCTAGCTTAACTTCAGACACATTTTCCTCAACCAATGAGGTGTCACTAGCACTCTCAAAAGATTCCTTAATCTCTTCAGACTTCTCTGCACCATCACTTTTACCTTCAGTAGATCTTAGGCTTACAATTTCAAGTTCTTTAAACTCATAGCTCACAGGTGGAAATACCCCTCTATGAGGAGGTGCAACATCCTTATAACCTAGACCTGTCTAGAAATTGATAGTAAGCTGACATTCTACTATCTTTTCTAAGCTTTTAGTTGCCCCTGCATATCTCTCTATATTCACTTCAATGCTGTCTCTATCTAGCTTAATATTTTCTAGTTCTCTTTTAAGCTCATTAATTTCTAAGACTTTAAACATAACATCTCTTTTCAAGACAGCAATATCCTCAGTGAATACAGTTTCATTCTTCCTGTAAAATACTAGTTGTTCCTCTACAACAGCTAAACCTCTTTTATAATTTGCAAGTTTAAAATTTGATTGGTTAAGCTCTACTCTTAAGTAATCATACTTATTTTTAAGTTTTTCATAGTCTTTTAAAGCTAAACAAGATTTTGAACAAGCTTTAATTGTATGTACCTCAGAGTCAGAGAAAGCCATCTTCCTATAAGTAAACTGTTCTTCCTTGTAGGTTTCTTCTAGAGTAAAGTTTCAGAACCTGTAACTCTGATACCACTTGTGGATCCCAATACACGATATCCTTGAGCTTTGTTTAGAAGCTTTGAGTATACCAAAGAGTATGCGGAATCTACTCTTTAATAGTTAGACGAAAGCACTTAACAATATCAATGTAACAGTAAACAAGTTATGAACACAGTTTAACCAAAACGATTCAATATTATTAAACTAATAATACGAGTGATCTGAATATCACTAGGATTTAAAACCTTGAATCTTAACACAAACTCTTGTATATGAGATATAACCTAGGACCTCCTTTTATAGACACAAGGAGTCCTTTACAAGATAACTATCAATATACAATATATTCGTATCATTCTAAACTTATAAGATATTTACTAAATATCTTCTATACATATCTTCACACGTCTTCTAAACCTTGGCAGTATCAATCTTCCAACAACATTCTTCAGCAGTACAAAGTAAAACTGGCAGTACTAATATTTACACTAGCAGTACTAACTCAGTTAGTATTGTTAGTGTTATTCTTCAATAGTCTCATCTTTAGCTTGGCAATATTAACTCTGAATGAACTAGTTCCCAACATACACTACACATCCCTGGGGAGGATATGGACCCTATTAATGCACCTTACCCCGATGACGAGGAGGACCCAGAGATGGAGGATGATGAGCTAGGTCCCAAGGATTTGGATGATGATGATGATGATGATATGGACCCAGAGGAGGAGGATCAGGAGGCTCTCCCACCGCCCCCTTCACCAGCAGTATCTGACATTACCTACAGGTCTGATATTTCAGATGCACTGGGTTATGCACTCCCTACAGATGGGATGTCTGGTCCGCCGTCTACTTTTGAGGTTGGTGAGTCTTCGTCAGCACCGCGAGTTACACACTCAGAGCTTAGGGCCGAGTTAAGCCATTTGCGTCACAATATCAGTTGGTGTACCGATCGCTATATGTCTATGTCACGATGCTTGTGTGCACGTCAGACTGAGGTTATGGTGCTGCGGAAGCAGATCAGGAGAGATCGGAGCAGTATGGAGATGTTTGACTTAGAGATGAATGGTTTTGCTGACAGAGAGAGTACTACTGAGGAGATAGTGACAGAGTTGCATACTTGCCTTACAGCTTTGGAGAAGAAGATGGCAGAGGTTGAGGAGACAGTGATGCAGTTGGACATGCGAGCCATTTTCACTGATATAGATGGACGTCAGCACTATGATGATCTTCAGGAGTTGTGAGCTGATTACAGTGGCAGGTGTATTAGGATAAGATGGAGAGGTTTCGTTTCAACGACAGTATTAATGTTCTAGCCACATATGGAGATGCGCGTCAGTGAGAGAGCTAGACACCATCTTTTACCATAGTTGTTGAGGATCATAATAGTTGTTTACCATGTAGATTCTAAACTGATTAGACTTAGTTAGTGGATTTATAAGAAGCTTGTACTGTTTTGCATATTGATGATGTACCCTTCGAATGGGTCAAAGGACTCCCCTTCGAGCCTGTACGAAGCCTTCTCTCCGAAGGCCCAGGTCAATCTCCTAAAACGTTTCATTGGCGTAAAACCATTCATCCATGAAGTGGTTACCAAGTGGGAATCCGCCAATCGAAGCCCTAAGCCCTTCAGGGTATCTAATTCAAAAGACTAGAATGGAGAACTATCTTGACCTGGTCACACCTACGTTCCCTCTTCCCTTAGGCTTTCCCGCCAAGGATGAGATCGTGGGTCACAAAGCCCTAGAGGCTACCACAAATCATGGGACGCCCCCATGATCTCCGAATTATGTGCAAGTGCTCTCTAAGGCCTATTTCTCCCCTATAAATAGCTTAGACGGGCAAGAACCATGGTATGCTAACTCGAATCTCTCAATTTACTGCCAACTTATCATAATACATACTTATTCGCACGCCGGAGGTGGTTCAAAGGGTCCAACCCCTGCGCAATCACTTAACGTAGTGTCTTAGTATTTCTTATTTCAGGTTTAGAACAAGCTTGGCGCAACCTCAACACCCCATATATCCTTTGATCATCATCGAAAGCCTGGTCGTGCAATTTATTGTACAATCAGTGGCGCCATCCGTGGGACCGCTACAATTGGTCTCGTTATTTCCAAACTTATAACCAACCAACTACTTTCACTATATATCCGGCATGGATCAACGGAGAGAAGATACTCCCCCTCGGGGTTTCTCGACCTTGGCGCCAATACTAATTAACGACTCCAACAACCTTCCCCCAATAACCGCTTCCACGTTCACTACACGTTCTCACCCAGAAATAACACCCAACCATCATGCTTCGATATCAGCCAATCCGGAGCCTGTTATTAGCCCAGCCTTTGTCGAAGCCAACCAAGAAGCGTTGGAATCCCTCTTAAGGGCTCGCAGAAGGCAGGTTTGGAATACTGAGATGCGAAGTGAGTTGGAATACTCAAGTGATGACTATGAGGAAGAGATGGAAATGGAGCCTAGGCCTCCGATGCAAGGAGCAACACTCTCGACCCTAAGGATAGGGTCACCAGTTGGTCGAAGGTCAAGTAGAAGGTCCGTTGGGTTTGAAGGAGTCCTGGAGAGGGCTCCGATAAGGAGAGAAGGAGCGTTTTTTGAAGGTTCTAATGTATTACAACCTGACGGCGTCTGGTGCATTTAAAGACCAAAGTCACGTACAAAGTTAACAAGAGACGGCCCAGATCATTTAACAAAGGACGGCGTCAGAGATCATAAGCGACGCCGTCACAACGGAGACTTGCATAATAAGAAACCCTAATGGCGGTGAGCTGACGGCGTCAAAACCTATAAGGTGACGCCGTCACAAGTCTAAAACTATATATATTTTCGTATGTTTTCCAAAATCCGTGTAACATCTTGGAGTATCACTTAGGGAAAGATTTTCTCAGCTTTTGTAAGGGTTTTACAGCCCCAAAAACTCATGTTTCATTGAAGATGAGTTATCATATTAATCATTCAATATGTCTATGTGTTGTTTGATTACTTGTTTCTGTTTTCTTCACTTTAACATGTTCGCTTAAGTTAATTAGTTTTTTTTAGATCTAATGAAACCTAGTTATTGATCATTGGTTTGTCGTCTCTTGTTTAATTGATTGCCTCGCGTTAGGTGTAGGAAAAGTGGCTATTTTCTTATACGTGTTAGCTTGAACATCTTACTAAACACAACCATAGAGTGCACTATTGGTTTTTCTCGTTGTATTTATTGCGTGAATTGCGGCTTGTAGATCCTAGAAAACTTAATAGACTTTAAGGTTTTTAGGGGATACTTATACATTCATAGAGTTGGGGACTTCGGTACCTCCCCACGACCAATATTATGGAATACAACGCTTCAATTAAAAAAAAGGACGTGACAATTCAACCAATCAATAGGAGATAACTAGGGAGTAAAGAAATCTAAGTGAACACACTTTCCCTATCATATGAGTTACCACCAATTTACTTTTCTTGTTATTAGATTAATTTAGTTTAATTTGTAGTTTTGGTTTAATTAACTAGTAGTTAAACCGCCCACTCTTCCAAACCCCGATATTTTTATTTGCTTTTCATAAAATATAAAAATATAAAATGAATCATCCCTCACCTTTAGACCTATCTCGACAGACACTTCGGCTTAACGACACTATTACCGTAGAGAACGATCAATCCCCCGTGTCTTACCTATACTACACTACAACGGTTAGGTACACTGCCTAGGAGGATTGTAAAACTTCTTTTGAAGGTTTGCAACCACCGCATCAAGTATTTGGCGCCGCTGCCGGGGAATAGTTAATAGTTTAGGTTCGATTTATATCTCGTTTAGGTCTACTCACTAGATTCCAATCAAGTGAGATTTTTGTTTTTCGTAGCTTTCTTTAGTCTATCTTTTCTTTGTTCCCTTTGTTGGTAACCATATCACTTGCCATTATGGTGGGTGATAATATCTTTGACCAACACCAAGCCCCACCGAACCACCTAGAACAACCACACAAAGAAAAATCACACCAAGATCCACCTTGAGCCCGTATGTTAGGTTTTAGAGATACTGCTGCTCATATAATTACAACTGCTCATGGTTTACACAAAAAATGCTCTAAGTCATTACTACTGCTAGTTATAAAGATTAATGCTGCTTATGGCAGTTAAGACTGCTAGAGTACATTAAGACTGCTGACAGACTTCAAGGAAAATACTCTAAGTAGTTAATGCTGCTAGATGGAAACTTAGTATTACTAGTACTAAGTTAATGTTGCCAGAACAAAGGGTTAATGCTGCTAGAGACTTAATGATGCCAGAGTAAAGTATTAGTACTGCTGAGTGTTTGTTAATACTGCTGGAGTATTAGAGTTGGTTTATGTTTATAGAATATTTTGTAACGAAAGTATAGTAATAGATAAATATAGAAAAGATATTTATCTTGTATAGAAAGTTATTGTAAGCCGACTAGGACTCCTTATTCTATAAAAGGAGGTCCTAGGGCATAGAGATAGAGAGATCAAAATACGATTTTTCATAGAACTTCAAGGTTGTAAACCCTAATACTTTTGAGTATTCGTATTATATCAATAATATTGAAGTGTTTAGTTTGATATACTTGTGTTATTGTTTACTGTTTGATATACAAAGTCTTCTTAAGATCAAATACAAGATTCCGCATTGTATTTGATAAACTTCAAGGCAGTTTTTATACTTAGTTGTTTTAGATTTATCTAAGATATCTAACCCTTACAAGCTAAGGAATTCGATCAAGTGCATAACTGGGATCAACAAGTGGTATCAGAGCTCAGGGAGCTAGTAATCTAGGGGTTGTACAAGGTTTTAGTCGAAGAATGAAGAAAAAATTGACTTTGATTTTATTTTCATAACTTTCTGCAGTGTTGTTTTTAAAAGGCGATATCTCATTCGTTAACCGTTGGATCTTAACAAATTTTTTATTGGCGGTTCTCTATATATCAAGGTATATTCGCACTGGAGGGATCTTCCATCTGGGCTGTCAATTAAAAGATATAAATTGTCGAAGTCTGCTGCAGAAAAGTGTTGAAGCAAGTCGGATTTTTAGGGGTTTTTAAGGGTATCGACCTGGATGTTTTGTTTCAGTGTAACGACAGAATATCATTACTCATTAATCTCGTTTGTCGTCTATTGCATGCTGGTTTGATGCAACTAAGGTAACCTCGTACTTTTATCTGTTACTTAATCTGATTGATTGGTACAATTAATTCATTCTAGATCATGGGTCGGTGGCAATTTATCTTAGTCGACTATAGGGTATTAATTCTTCATCAATCTTGGGATTATTTTAATCATTAAACTATTCTATGCCATTGAATGAAGTTAATAGCATGCTGGATATAAATTCTTTTTTGTGCTTTGTTGCATGTAAACCGACCATACCACTTTGTGCTTATATTCTGATCGTTTATGGATTAAACAATTGGTGATTCGTTATTGATTCTTAACATTGCTGGATGAACATTAACGCTGGTTTGTGATTGGTCGTGAATATTGGTTACAAGAGAGAGGAACAGAAAAGGGAGTAAACTTATTAATGCCACGATTATCTTTGAGACTAAGGTTACTGAACCAGAAAGTAATGTTACGCATAATGGTGTTACTGATGACTAAGGTTACTGATAATACTTATAACGTTATTTTCTTTGGGAAGTAACCCTACTTGATGTAGGAGGAGGCTGTGTGGTTAACAGGAATTAATGGTGGAACGATTTAGTTAGTGTTGCTAGTTGTTTTATTAATGCTGCTCGTTCCTAATTAGTGCTGCTACTTTGATGGTTAATACTGCTGCCTACTAAAACTTAATACTGTTCGAAGGAATTTACTGCTGCTCATTGAGTTTTTGGTGCTGCCCATTGAAAGTTAGTACTGTTCGTCATTAGTGCTGCTAAGTTCTCTGGTTGTTTATGTTGCTTGTTATGAATTTACTACTATTGTGATTTAAGGATTTATATATTCATTGTTTACAAGTTGGGTGTACATGGGCTACCAGATTAAATGATAACATGAGGGTGTAGCTAGATTTTGATGAAGTTCAATCAAGATTTGTCCAGATTTATGCGAAAAGAAAAAGTATATTTAATGGAGTTGGTTCCTGATTGGTATGGTGATGTCAAACACACACAAGAAGATTGATTGGTTTTGGATATTGTGAGATGTCGGATAACACACACAAATATTCTTAAATGATTAAAAAGGCTCGTTTTTTGATTTATTGACAAGTGATTACGAAGAGAAATTGTTTATCTCTTATTTGAGATTGAAGTGAAGTTTCACGAATGCGTTTACTTATTTCATCATCAATATTCCTAGCTATTGATTGGTGAATTGCTTGTTTATATATGGTTTATGATTGGGACTTGGTTCATCTAGTTTTCATAGGTCAAGGGGTGGATAGACGAAGACCTAATTAACTATCACTTAAAGGAGATACATTGTAGTACTCAGTGTCACACTATGAAGTCGATGTGGATAAATTCAAGAGGTTTAGAGATTTGATACACCACAACTCTCTATACCGTTTTCAATTAATAATAGTGCAAGCTTAAGTAACAAGTTTGGGATATTTTACTTTAGTTTCAAGTTTGGTATATCAAGTTTTCTTCATTAGTGATCATTGCAAGGAGCCTACAGATTTAAAGAAACATGAAGATGATTAACACATTGGTTTCAGGGGAAGCTTTTTCTTATGATGTGTTTAATCATTTGATGTTCATGCACCACTCAAGGGGAAGTTTTTGATTCTTACTACTGTTGATCATTATTACTAATGCTAGTTGGAGTTTCTACTATTTTGGATTCATTTTTCTTATGTATACGTCATGGAGGGCAATTTGAAACATTGAAAGGCTTGGATTAGGAGTATGGTATTGGTTTGTAGTGGTCAATATAATATTTGCATACGTTCCTTATTTGATTATAACAAAAAGGGGAAGAGATGTTGTGGTGGCATGGCATGGATTAAAGGGAAGACAAGATTGTTTCATTCATGGTGAGATTTAATTATCTCAATTTCTTTACTACGTCTAAGGAAGTTCGTACAAGAACGTGTATGTTTTGTAATCATCAAATAGGGGAAGATTGTTAGGTCAAAAAGATTTGAAGACACAAATCATGAAGAATGAAACATGAAGGACTTAAAGTGACAAGAAGGGAAACTACAAAAGATGGAGCTTTTAGAAGATTCTTAGAAGATATGCTTAAAATAGTTTCCTTACTATATTAGGAATGTTTTCCTTTGTAAACCCTAGATGTCTCTAGTATATAAATATACATAGGGGCGTTGAGTTTATTAGGTCTAGACAAGATGTAGTCGACTAAAGGTGTTTGTGTATGTAGATGTTTTGTCCTTGAAAAACGTCTAGGTTTAGTTGTGTAGTCTCAAGATCAAGTGATCTTGATCCTTGTTATAGGTAGATAACACGTTGTATTTTGTTTAATATAATTGAGACTTGATTGGGAAAAACCTTGTTCATAATAACGTTAATTCTTGTTTGAATATTCCGCTTTCGTTGTTATTGTTCCTAGATAATATGAGGTCTAATAAACCTCGAGCTATACCGATCCAACAGAAAAAATATATTCACCATATTAAAACTTATATTAGTTAATATCTCTAGAGACCTACGATGGGTAATAATTTCCGATAGCTAATCAGACTCGTTCTTGTTAGTTTATCCATGTAAACATGTTCCTCCCAGGCTCTTTAGTGATGAACTACATCTAATGTGATTTCAAGTATAACATATTGAGTGATATTCTTTCAAAACCTTGTTTCAAATTCGAAGTTAATTCTTGAATTTTCTTATGTCAATGAGATCCACAAATTCAAAAAAACCAAGACATCACTTCAAATTTGGAAAGAGTATCACTAATCATAAATGTTTTCTTGGTGAGGAATATATGAAAAACAGAAAGAGAGAAAACAAAAACACAAAAAGAAAGTAAACCGTGCGTGAATAGAAAAGAGCGTACGTTGTGTGTCAGAAAAAGCAAGTACAAGGCACACAGGAAAGAAAATGAGAAAAAAAATTGAAAAAGAATTGCCAGAACGTATAAAAAACAGAAAGAGTTAAAAAAAAGAGAGAATCAAAACCCGTTGTATTAATTATGAATCTAATTCATTTTTGTCTTAATCTCCTAACTCAAATGGCACAACAAGCTATGCAACAACTACTTTCTGAGGAACAACTGGTACCGGGACATTCACTTATGGGAATTGCAGCTTGTAATGCCAGAGTCAACCTTGACACCATAAGCTGCAATGCAAAGTACCAAGTTATTCCCGAAATACTCAAACATCACCCGATAGCCTCTACACTCACGAATTCCGCAACTATACCTGTCATATACATAAAATAATTCTGGAGCACTGTTACCTTCTTCCCGGAACACTATACTTTCAAAATAGACAGAATAACCATCAAGCTTACTCTAGATGAGTTTCGTGCCATATTGCGATTACCGCAAAAATGGCAAATAAACAACAAAACTTTGCTGAACTTCCTCATTTCAAGCTTGATATCATGGACTTTCTGAGATCACTTAGATTTGACGATCCAAAAGAACCTAATATCTCATAGTTCAAGAGAAAGTTCTTACCCTAACCGTGGAACACCTTATTAATAATTCTCAACTAATGCACTACCGCAAAGGTTATCGGGCTTGACGGGTCAACACTGTACACATTACGAATGTTTTGGTGAATTGTGACGAAAAAGCATGTTGACTACGCCTCACTGATATGGGAAGATATGACTTTTCAGAAGTCCAAGCTAGACAAGGCCATACCGTTTGTCAGATTTACAAAGCTCATTATTGCCTACGTCCTCAACAATCACCCAAACATTCCAAAACGAGCTGAAGCTTCAAAGCATAAAGTCGATGATGACTCCGCTCATACTGTAACAAAGATAAATATTGAAGCCGCTCATACCTCGGCAAGAGGAATGACAATTCCAGAATGGTTGTTAGTTAATGCTGTGAAAGATACTAAGGCATACTTGGACTATGTAATCGATAGAGCTGGAATAGACGTTCCAATGGCAAGACCGCAACCGGTGGCGCCTACCCAAGGAACGATGAAGCTTATTTTCTAGATCATGTTTTAAATTTATAAGTCTCGTTTACCTATGATCTACGTGAGCACTAACGGGCAGTATACCCGGTCATGAGTAGTCTAGAAATTCGTAGAACCGAGGCCGTCCCAAGAGCTATAAGCGGAATCTAACTTAAATCTTAATTGTCACTAAAATGGGTTTTTGAGTTGAATAGTATTTAACTAAATGAATTAACGAAAATGAACTTGAATTAATCAGTTGGAGAAAGATGTGCTAGCCTAGTTACTAATATTATCATGCCATGATCCAGTTCTCATAAAAGTGTCTATTATCGACGTATGTAGTGGTTAAATGTCGTTAGGCTCAGATGGTCAAAGCTACCTAACCTATAATCGTAGACTCCAAATCCTATGGTCAATTCGTCAGAAGTCTAGTCATAGTCATTACGCACCAGCTATCTTCTAGACCTATTCTTAGTGATTTAAACACTAAACCAAGGTTTGGTCTACTCAAGGTTCCCGCACTACATAATCATTTCCACTAGTGTAGGTAATCCTATGGTCATTTCGTACACAAGGTTGATGGTCACATCCCTCTCAACCTAGTAAACTAGCTTTCTATGGTTAATACTAATTAGCATAATAGGCCCTAGTTTCAATGCTACCAAAACACGGGGATCAATGATAGGCTAGAAAGATATCTACATAAAGCAATAAATAATCTAAAAACAGAAATCAAGGCATGGATAAATTCATAACTAGGCTAACACATAAAGTGTTTAGCCTCTCATATTAAATAATGCAGCAAAAATAATGCCGATAATCAAATGAAGAGTAAACATTGGATTCGATACAAATACTTGATACAAAGCTAAAGCTATTGAATTAATGGAATGATTTCTCCCTTGGAAAATGATGTAGGCTGCTGAATTTCGTCCTTTCTAAAGCCCTAATTGATCCTTCTTCTGATATGGTGAGTGAATGATTATAATGCATTATTAGGGCTTGTATTTATAGCCTCGACATAGTTATGGCGTAACCTTAAGTAAGGGTTACGCCGTAACCCCATATAACTGGACGATTTTATCCTTTAATGATCTCTATGACGTAACCTTGTGATGAGGTTACGCCCGTAGAACAGTCATAAAACTTTTCTTTATATCTTCGCCATAACCTTGTGATGAGGTTACGGCGTAACTTTCTTGATCACTGAATTTTGGATAAGTCATAGGATTTCTATGGCGTAAATTTGTCGAAGGTGTTACACCGTAACCTTGAGCAACGTCGACTTTAGTCTTCTAGTGAAACTCCTTCTTATGGCATAGGTTCTACGTGGCTCCTATGCCATAACCGTCATCTGGTCAGTAAACCAATTTGTTACTTCGTTAGTTTTCTTTACAAATCCACGTTTCTTCGTTCCAATGCTCATTTATACCCTGAAATGAACTAATAGGCAATGGGAGTATATATTCATGCAAAACTACATAAATAGTGAGCATATTAGGGGGAAATTGACACTAAAATAACACGACTATTTGATGTTATCAAATATCCAACCACTTAAACTCTACTTGCCCTCAAGTAAAACTTATTAAAATCATTCTTAAAAAGATAACTCCCAAGTTAGCTTGGAAGATATGAATTTAAAAACTTCCTATGCTAGAAACATCAATCCAAACACCTCACAAAATGGGGAACAAAAACACTCATATGCTCTCTAATCTAAGTGTTAGGAAATTAAGCTATAGTAGTTAGTACGGTTGAAAATGAAAGTTAGTATTGCTGAAGAGTTTTGTAGACATAAGCAGTTAGTACCGTTGAATGAAGAAGTTTGTACTGTTTATGATAAAACCGTGTGAAGATAATTATAGAAAAGATTTAATGTATATCTTATAATGGTAGGTTGATAGTTATCTTGTAAAGGAATCCTTAGTCTATAAAAGGATTGCCTAGGTTAAAGTTTTGATACGATTGTTTTTAGTATTGTTTTGTTAAGGTTCAAGGTTGTAAACCCTAGTGATAGGAGATCACTCGTATTATTTATTAATAATATTAAATCATTGATGTGAAAGTATATTGTTCATTGTTCATTCTTTGTTGATTCGTTAATACAAAACACAAACAAACAAATCTTCTAAGTGCTAGCTAGTAAATTCCGCGTGCTAGACTAGACATCATTCAAACTATTCATCTAACACAAGGAGTGTGTGTAGATCCGGTCAAGTGGTATCAGAGCCAGGTTTACTGATACTTTGGTTTAGAAGATCCAGATGAATTTGTTTAAGAAAAGATGGACATGGAGACAACAACAAATCAGACTAATATTGTTGCTAAGCTTCCAATGCTTAAACCTAATGAGTTCGATATGTGGCGATTAAGAATTGAGCAATTCTTCCAAGTTCAAGATTATACTCTTTGGGAGATCATTGAAGAAGGAAACTCCTTTTCACCCGTATCAACAACAACTGTTGTTGAAGGTAAATCTGAGACTACAGTGCAGACAAAGCCAACCACTACTGAAGAGAAGGCAAGGCACAAGAATGATGTTAAGGCTAGAAATTTGATTCTAATGACTATTCCCAATGATCAGTTGTTAAATTTTAGCAAGTTTAAGTGTGCTAAAACTCTTTTTGAAGCTATTGTTTCAAGATATGGTGGAAACGAAGCCACCAAGAAATCTCAGAAGACCCTTCTCAAGCAACAGTTTGAGAATTTTTCAGCAACAAGCAACGAGTCACTAGATCATATGTTTAATAGACTTCAAAAACTAGTGAGTCAATTGGCTGTTCTAGGAATTGAGATGCCTCAGGAAGATCTCAACTCCAAATTTCTGAGGAGTCTACCAGCTGAATGGGCTATGCATGTGTTTGTATGGAAAAACAAGCCTGATATAGATTCCATGAGCTTAATGGATCTCTATAGCAACTTCAAGATAGTTGAACATGATATTAAGAAGTCTGCTGGATCAAGCTCAAGCTCAAGCTCAGGGAATTTGGCCTTTGTATCAACTCCCAGTACCTCAAGTCCAGATGAAGAAGTTCAAGTGACTGGAGCAGTTGATACTGCTAGTTCCAATATTGGTACTGCTAGCACAAGCAGTACTAATGGACTCTTGGATGAGAATACTTATTGTGCTTTCTTGACTGCTCAGCACAATGGAAGTATGTTGACTCATTCAGATCTTTAAGAGATTGATGAAGATGATATTGAAGAGATGGATATCAAGTGGCAGCTCTCTCTTCTCAGCTTGAGAGCTAGGAGATTCTTGAAGAAGACTGGCAAGAAGATTGTCATAAACAGCAATGATGTTGCAGGGTATGACAAGTCCAAGATTGAGTGTTTCAATTGCCACAAGAATGGTCATTATTCAAGGGAGTGCAGATTGCCAAGCCAACAAGATGGAAAGAGCAAAGGATATGGAAACAATTCAAGGGTTGTGGAGGTTACTGATTCAAGCTCGTAAGCCATGGTTGCCATTGATGGCTTAGGGTTTGACTGGAGCTACATTACAGAGGAGGAAGCAGAAGCATCTACAGAGATTGCTCTCATGGCATTTTCAGACTCTGAGGTACAAGTTTCTAAATGTTCTAAATCTTGTGAAGCTTTAAAAGATCTAGAAACTCTTAAGAAAAGATATGAGGATCAGAGAAAAGAGCTAACCCAAACTGCTTTTAACTTAGTAAATTATAAGAGGGCTTTAGCTGTGTTAGAAGAACAAATTGTTCATTATAAAAGTAATGAGTCAAAGTTTTCTGATGATATGATTATTGTTAAGAGAGACTTAATGTTTAGAGAGAATGAAATTACTGTGTTGAAACATGAGCTAGAACAAGTTAAGAAAACAAAGAAGAACATTCAAATGACAGTTGACACACTAGAATTTGCAACTCAGGGTGTTAGTAAGATTGTTGAGTGTCAGATCCTTAATAAAGCTAAGTCAGGCCTAGGTTATAAGTCAGTTCCACCTCCCTACAGAGGAATTCCAACACCCCCAGGCATAGACTTAGAACACACAGGACTACCTGAATTTCAACTACCTGAGCTTAAATATGGTCCTCAACCTAAAGAAAGTGTAGTTGATAAACCTGTGTATGAGAGTGCTAGTGATAAATCACTATCTGAGGACAAGGTGTCTTCTGATAGGTCCTCAGCTAAGGACTCAGATGCTCCAACCATTGAGGAATGGACTTCTGATGATGAGGATGATCAGGCTGTGGTTAAGCCTGTTAGTGTTAAAGTGGAGGAACCAAAAGTTCCAAAGATGGTTAAACCTGAGACTGTTAGGCTTAGATCAAATGCCAAACCTTTTAGACCAACAGTTAGGTATGCAAAAATGTATAGAACCACAAACAAGCCAAGAGGTAACCAAAGGAATTGGAATGACCTCAAATCTCACCAATTAAGGGATGATTTTGTCTGCTATAGGAAAGCTTGTTATTCGTGTGGTAGTTTTGACCATCTTGCAGCCTTTTGTGATAAATGGGTAAATACGTATTCAAGTCCTAGGGTGAACACTGTTAGACCTCCCACTCACCCAACAAACACTAGAATGATACCTAGATCAGTTCTTTTAAGGTCTGGACCCAAAGCAGTTCAAACTGCTAGACCAGCAGTTCAGACTGTCAGACCTATTAGACCTGTTAACCCAAGACCAACAGTTCAAGGTGCAAAACCAGTTTTTAAACCAGCACCAAAAACTGTTAATAGACCCTTTCATCACAAAGCAGTTGTAACAAACCAAGTTTGGAAACCTAAGGTAACAACTACCAAGCCAGTAGTTCCAACTGCTAGCAGAGTAATTGGTACTGGTGTTAATAAAAACACTGCTAAGGGAAATATGGGAAATGGTGTGAATGCATCAGCATGCTGGGTTTGGAGACCCATCAAACCCAATGGTGCTAAAATTGTTTTGAAAAGAATGAATTATGTTGATGCAAGAGGAAAGCCTAAGTCTGTTTTGGATTGGATACCACAAGGAAATTAATTTTTCTTGTTATGTGCATTGTTAGTCATATGCTTGTATCTTGTTTCTTTGTTTTTGGACTAACATTTGCAGATTTTAGATGATAAACACCAAGGAATTAAATGCTATATGTTTTGGACTTTAATGGTGATTTGGAGCTGAGTGTGTGATCTTTGCACACAACAAATGGTAATTGGTTCACCATGTCTAACCCACATAAGAACCAACTAGTCCAGAGCAAACGGTTTCTGGTAAAGACCCGTTGATGGTTGACAATTTACCAAAAATTGTATGGTTATCAGCTCACCATATCTATCTGTGAAGAGTTGGCTAGTCCAAAGCAAACGGCTATTGGTAAAGACATATCAAATCCGTTGATAGCTGATAGTTTGCTAAAAATTATGTTTGAGCCATGGTATTTTAAAATCCTTTTCAATAAGTTCATACGGCTCGACAAAAAATTTTCAACAGTTGGTACGGTTAGTACAAAGTTAGTACGGCTCAACTAGCCATTGTAAAAATCTGTCAGTAATTAATTTTATAGCCGTTGGGGTAAACCCGTTATTCTTAAGGTACTTATAGAGATTTTTTTAAGATAATTATCTTTTTACCATAAATTCATTTATTCTATTTCTAAAGATAATTTATCTCATACGCATATTTCACAAAACCCTAAACAGTACCTATAAACCCCAATAGACTACATAAAACCTCAATTCCAATTTAAACGATCATCGTATTGCTATAATCTTTCATTTTTCTTCACTAAAAATGGCTGGATTGGAATTTGTTAAGCGTCATAATCAGGTTACGTTTCTTGAGAAAACAAAGGAAGGAGATGGACCAAAGTTTTATGAGATTGTGGACTTTCTCAACCACTCTCACATAAGGTATGCTCTAACTGTTTCTCCTACTCTTTATGTCTCGCACATCACACAGTTCTGGCAGAATGCTACTGTCTTGACTAGTGAAGATGGAGACTTAGAAATTCATTCTGAAGTGGATGGTGTATCTTTTGATGTTACCGAGTCTATACTTAGGAGACATCTTAAATTAAATGACTCAGATGGTATTAAACACTATGCCCAACACTGAAATATGGGAAGAACTTACCAAAATGGGGTATGATACATCCGCACATAAATTAACTTTTCAAAAAGGATGTTTCTCACCTCAATGGAGATTTTTGATACATACCCTTTTACATTGTTTAAGTCCTAAAAAGACTGCTTGGGAGCAGTTCAGTAGCAATATTGCTATTGCTCTCATTTGTTTGTCTACAAACAAGGTTTTTAACTTTTCAAAATTTATTTTTGAGGGTATGGAATCTAATGTTAAGAGCAAAACAAAGTTTCTAATGTATCCCAGGTTTGTTCAAACACTTTTGAATAAAAAGACATACCTGCTTACAAAACCAACTGAAATTTTTGCTACTCCTAGCCTTCAATCAAAAGTTTTTCAAAATATGGCTATGGCTAGTAGGCTTTTTCAAGGGGAACCAGTTCCATTGTTTCCTCAAATGCTTCAAACTAAGTTGGGTGAAGGTTCAGCAGTTCCAACTGATCCCCATCATACATCCACTCAAGTACTTGAAAGAACCCAACCATCTCAATTGCGCATCACTTATAGGAGAAGGGAAACACCCAGAGTGATTCCTAGATCCTTTCCCCATGATTTACCTCTCCTAGCAGGTCACACAGCTAGAAGTGATGAGGGTAGTTCTAACCAAAATGCATTGATGGAATTATGTACCAAGCTAGTTGCCAAAGTTGAAAGTTTGGAGACAGATCTTGCAAGCACCTAGGATGAGCTCAAAGCACACAAGGAGAATTCTGCTAAAATTTTTAACAGGTTATCTTTAAAGGTCAAAAAGCTAAAAGATCAACTCAAGCAGAAAAGGGCAAGAATGGTATTGGATGATGATTCTTCTAGTGATGACTCAGATGATTCAGCTGATGTTGATGGTGGAAATTCTTCCAAACAGGGGAGAAAAATTGGTAAAGACAAAGATGGATCAAGTTCTCAGGGGAGGCATTATGAAGAGGAAGAACAATTTGATATAGGTTCTGGTAATGCAGATATGGAAGAAGAAGAACTTGAAGCAGTTCAGACTAATACCCATGAAGCAGAAAAATTTCAGACTGTTGAAGCAGTTCCAACTGCTGAGACAGAGCATCAAGCAGTTTCAACTGGTGATACTTTAGCTGAGCTAGTTTATGAAAGAAGAAGAGCTGACAAAGGTAAAAGAGCTATGACACAAGAGGAAGAGAAAGCAGCTCAAGAACTTGAAAGGCTCAAGACATTAAAACCAAAAACTCAAGCTCAGATAGATCATGATGCAGAAGTTGCAAGGCAAAAGATAGAAGAAGAATTGGCTGATGAAGAAGCTAAGAAAGCTCAGATTGCTCAAGATGAGGAATTAGCAAGGAAAATGGCTGATCATGATGAAAAGAACATAGCTGGTTTCATGGATAGAACAAGAACTGAAGATTTTAATCAAGAAGAGTTTAATGAGCAACTTCAATATTTGTTAAATTCTGATTGTATTATAAAAGCTCATGCTGTGATGATTCTTAATGATCAGGAGTTAAATGAAGAAGAAAAGTCAGAAGAGCTCAAAGAATTTATCTTGAAGACAAATAAAGAAGCTACTTGGAGTAACATAATGCACAGAATCAGAGAAAGGTAAAAGTCTGGTTACAAGACCAAGTTACCTACCAGGAAGGAGAAACTCAATTTCATGAAGCACTATTTGAAGAATCAAGCTAATTATAAGATGAGTGACTTTACTGGATGGACAGATGCTGAAATTGAAAGGAAATTCTTTGAATCATATGCAAGGCTGAATACTCCAATCAGAGAGGACATGATGTAATGATCAAGATTCATGTTCGGGAGGTCGGGGGAATTCAAAATAAAGATTAGACATGGTATTATTAGATTAATAATGGGGGAAGGTGTGTGTGTTTTCTAGAGAGATGGAGGAGAGAAACCACACATACCCTCAATGTTACAATGAATTCCCTAACCTCCTAGTCTCAACTAGGAGGGTATATATACAAAGATCCTAGCTTAACTATCCGATATTTGCTAAACTAGTCCCTGTACTTAATAACTATTGCAATTCCTAATATAACATTACTTTTAAGGCTAACAATCTCTCCCCAAAGTGATGTTATACGGGAATTACTTACAAAGTTCCCTACAAGTAAAATATAAACCATAAGCACAGAGAATGGTCTTCAAACTTCATCACTTCATTCAGCTTGCAGAATCTTCTCAGCTTTCATTTCTTTACTTGCAGAAGAATGTGAGCAAATCTAATTGGGGTTTAATTCTGGGTGCCCTGAGTGCTCTCCCCTAATTAGTGCTCTCCCCCAAACTAACAACCTTTCTGATTACTGCCGTGATTCTGAAGAAGTCTTTTGATAGTTAACTGCATCCCGTCTTTTATCTTCTAACACGCAGCGGAAAATGTAGAACAGACTGTAGACTTGACCTTCTTCAAGATTATCCATTCGGGGGAAATCGAGTATCAACATCTTCATCTCACCAAATGCATCCCAGTTATCTTTCATATAATAAATCAGCCCATAACGTACACATGAAATGATAACACCAAAGTAACAAGTTAAACCACTGATCATCTTGATCTTGTTGCCCGAAATTGGTGAAGGTGGATAAGGTAGAAGTGCGTAGAATAAGATGAGTAGAAGATAAGACATAGAATCAACCAATCTCCGACACAAATCATTTCATAAATCATTAAGCCCAATCACATGAACTTGTTGTGCGTCCTCGATGTACACATTTCTCTCCCCTGCTGGTTACGATTTATCGGAATCAGCATAATGATGTGTACGTAAAGTATTAACTGGAAGCACTTTATCATTTAACCCAATCAGCCTATGAGAAGATGTCGATAAACCCAATCTACTGACAATACCATTTTAGATGTCTAACTCTTTATCAACCTCCTGTATCAAAAACAACAGCTTTTTGTAGTAACCACATGAGAAGATAACCCAACATGACGATCTTGAGAATGAAGTAAAATCACCCAGATTTGTGACTTAATCTTGTACGATCCTTGTGACTAATAACGGTGTACCCTATACCCGCAACCAAAGTATTAGTAAAAAACCTCTTGACGTATCCTAACTACTTTGTGAGTACAGAGAGAAAGAATCACAAAAGTAATTAGATATCCAAGTCTTCGTCACCATTAATATAAGCCCAAACAAGTCATCTTCGCGGGAGGGTCGAAAGAAAGAAGATGAAATAAGTACACGCGTCCATAAAACCTTACTTCAAACCCAAATAAATAATAACGAATCATCCCCGTAGTCACATTTCATTGCAAACTTTAGCCATTGTCATTTGATAGTGAATCTTGATCAGGATCGTTTAAGCGATACGTGGTGTTTTGAGGATGTAGGCCAATAATTTTTTTTTACTCGTCACATGCAATCCTTTTCATGCCAACACATGTTAAAAAATTAATCTACACGTCACACGTCAATTCTTGTCACCTTTAAAAATTAAGCCCATTCTTGTCACCTTTCTAATGCAACATTCTTGCCACACGTCAATTCTTGTCACGTGCAAACACACTGAATGCCACACACGTTTCTTTCATGCTATGTTTCATGCACACATAGTTTGTAATAACCTTGCTCCTTCGACTGGAATGCTCCTTCAATAAACTTGCTTGTTCGATGAAGTTGCTCCTTCGATCACCTTGCTCGTTCGATGAAGTTGCTCCTTCGATCACCTTGCTCGTTCGACTGGAATGCTCCTTCGATAACCTTGCTTGTTCGATGACAGAAGTTCCTTCGATTATAGAAGTTCCTTCGACTATATGCTCCTTCGATCATAGAAGTTCCTTCGACTAGACTCTCCTTCGATCATATCCAAGCTCCCTTCGACTAGATACTCCATGGTTCGACTAAAATAGTCGTTCGACTAATTAGTCGATCGACTATAGAAGGTGCTTCGACAAGAGTTGCTCGTTCAACAACATGTTGGTTCGACTATAATAGTCGTTCGACTATTTGGTCGTTCGACTATCTAGTCGTTCGACTATGTAGTCGTTCGACTATTTAGATCGTTCGACTATCTAGATCGTTCGACTATTTAGTCGTTCGACTATTTAGTCATTCGACTATGTAGTTATTGGATCACATCAATCTAGCTCGATTGAGTGATGTTCGTTCGATGACATGCTGCTTCGATGAAATGGTTGCTCGTTCGATCAAGGTACTCGTTCGATGAGATTGCTCCTTCGACTCTACTGGTTCGTTCGATCAAATCTTCTCGTTCGATAAGCCCAATCTCTAATGAACAGAACGACGCAAAACATGAACAGTAACGAGCCCTAGATCTCTAATATCACCTCAAAACCCCACGATTCGCCCCTGGTTAGCTCTGATGCCAATTGTAATGATCAAGATTCATGTTCGGGAGGTCGGGGGAATTCAAAATAAAGATTAGACATGGTATTATTAGATTAAGAATGAGGGAAGGTGTGTGTGTTTGCTAGAGAGAGGGAGGAGAGAAACCACACACACCCTCAATGTTACAATGAATTCCCTAACCTCCTAGTCTCAACTAGGAGGGTATATATACAAAGATCCTAGCTTAACTATCCGCTATTTGCTAAACTAGTCCCTGTACTTAATAACTATTTCAATTCCTAATATAACATTACTTTTAAGGCTAACACATGACAAAGAAAAAGAAAAGACAACCAGAAGTTCTTGAATCTGATGCTGCAAAGAAACAAAAGTCTGAAGAAGAAGGGTTAACAAATGAGAAGATCAAGAGCATGATGATGATTGTTCCAGAATCTTCTTATATCAAACCTTTACAAGTAAAACATCCAATCATTGACTGGAAAGTTTTCACTGATGGGAGAATGAAAGGAGGGAAGATAATCAGACTTGGTGATATTTCTGAAAGGTACAAGTTGTTTGAAGATTTACTCAGAGGTTTTGACAGAGAAGATCTTAATAAACTATGGAGTTTAGTAAAAGAGAGATTCAGAGATAAAGATCCTATTGAAGACAAAGACAAAGAATTATGGATTCAGTTGAAAAAAATCTATGAACCAGATAGTGGAGAGTCAATGTGGAGATTTGAAGCACAAGTTAAAGATGTGTATTGGTATTTGTTTGAATCGTATGGAGTACATAGAGTTTCTACTCCAGATGGGATAGAAATCTATATGTTGGTGGAAAAAGACTATCCACTCAGATCATTTGTGTTAGTGGCTATGATACAAGGAAGACTCAAGGTTGAAGAAGACTCTGAGATGGCAGACTTGTTAGTTACAAAGATTTTCAACCTTGTAGAGCAAAGAAAAGTCAAAGACTAAAGTGACTAATGTGATAGATGTTTGAAAGAATTTTCCACATTAAGATGAAGAAGCTTAATTTGAAGAAACATAGTGATTTGGATAGAAATCATAAGTTTAGGGGAGGATTGTTAGGAAATTAAGCTATAGCAGTTAGTACGGTTGAAGATGAAAGTTAGTACTGCTGAAGAGTTTTGAAGACATAAGCAGTTAGTACTGTTGAATGAAGAAGTTTGTACTGTTTATGATAAAACCGTGTGAAGATATTTATAGAAAAGATTTAATGTATATCTTATAATGTTAGGTTGATAGTTATCTTGTAAAGGAATCCTTAGTGTATAAAAGGATTGTCTAGGTTATAGTTTTGATACGGTTGTTTTTACTATTGTTTTGTTAAGGTTCAAGGTTGTAAACCCTAGTGATAGGAGATCACTCGTATTATTTATTAATAATATTGAATCATTGATGTGAAAGTATATTGTTCATTGTTCATTCTTTGTTGATTCGTTAATACAAAACACAAACAAACAAATCTTCTAAGTGCTAGCTAGTAAATTTCGCGTGCTAGACTAGACATTATTCAAAGTATTCATCTAACACAAGGAGTGTGTGTAGATCCGGTCACTAAGTGTTCAATTTTGGGGTGATCACTCATAAGCACAGTCATAGCATGTATTCTATCATAGGCTTGGCGGTTACACAAAACTCCACCACTAGAGCTAAGGTCAAGACAATTCTTAAAGGTAATATTAGGTGAAGAATAACAAAGGCTAGGGGTGAGTTGTTTTCTAAGTCCAGACTCACAAGTTATAGCAAAGGCGACAAAATCAAAGATACATGACCAAATCCATGGACAAGACTGCTCGCTCCCTCACCTAAAATTGAAGCTTGGAACGTCAAAAACAATATGGGTAGGATAAGACTTGGGATACACATATTAAGGTGTAAAAATTTGAAAAATAAACAAACAAATAGTCTTAGTCGATAATCAAGTAATCACCGCCTATCGTCCATCCCCAAGCATTCAAGATGCGGAAACCGGATCATCAAATAACAAGTTAGTGTGCTATAAGTATGTTAAGATCGTTTATAGCTCAAGGTTGTTTAGACCTCATCTAGGGATTACACAATAATAATGAATAAAACACGATATGCAGTGGAATAAACAAAATCTTCATTATTTTTGCTACAAGGTTTCTTCGTCATCATCTCCTAACAACTACTAACATACAAAACCTAGGCGTCTACACTAAGACTTAACGCCTAGACACAACCTACACCTTTTCTGGTGTTTACATCTTGACACACACAAACTAAAAACCTACGCCCCTATGTCTCTTTATATAATAGAGACATTAGGGTTACAAAGGATAAGTATTAGGAAATAAAAAAAATCTTCCTAATCTTTTAACAATATTTCCTATAATCTTCTTTCTTTAGAAGAATTATCCTTTGTCTTCTTTAGCCCTTCATCTTTCACATTTTGTCAATATCAACTCTAAATATAATTCCCAACAATCTTCCCCTAGTTGATAATGACAAAACCAAGTATGAAAGATGTCGTCTTCCCCTTAAGCCATGCATATCATCAAGGATCTTCAAGCTGCAATCTTCAAAATATTCTTCTTCCCCTTTTTGTCATCATCAAATAGGGAACAAAAGGTATGCAACCTCGATTTTCATAACCACGAGCCAGTACCATACATCCAACTTAGTCTTCCAATGTCTTGAATTGCCCTCCATGAATGAACACCAAAACGTTTTCTTTTATAAATGAACTCAAGACAGAAAAATCCCAAATCTTCAGTAAAAATACCAACGAGCAATCATAAATACCTTCACCTCGATGTAGCACATAAATGGTTAATCATTTGAACACTTAAGCTTCCCCTGAAACCCATATGTTAACCATTTGAATCTCCAATTCTGTAGACTGTATGTATCGAAGAAGAAAACTAACCATTACTAACTTGATGCTGAAGTAGAATAACCCAAACTCATGTCTTAAATATAACTTCGAACGTATACCCAAACCGATGTATAGGGAGATCGCAATCTCTTGACAATAAACACTGAGCACAATAATGTAACTCCTTCAAGTGTTCGTCAATTCGTAGATATAATAAGAACAAAAACCCGAATAATTCCACTTCATCTTCAAATAAGTAACAAGTAATCGTCTTCGCCAATGAGAAAATAAATTCAAGCCTTGAAACATTTAAGAACCGAAAACCAAATCCAAAAATAAAATCTCTCTCGTGTGTGTCTTTTCCCCGTGTGTGTGTATTGGAACAAACGTGTTCCAAATCAAATACATATGCTTCCCCTCACTTTGATAATCTCATGCCATTACTGATTAAAATCACCTTTATCTTTACATGTACTCGAATTTCCACCGTCCAATTATAGAAACACTTTTACCTCATTACATATAATGTTGGGAATTAAATGTTCTGAAGATTAGTACTGCTGGTTCATAAAGGAAAATACTTTAAGTGTCGATACTACTGCTAGTGTATTCAATACTATTGCTAGTGTTGGAGATACTACTGCTGAAAGATACTATTGCTAGAGTAAAAGATATTGCTGTTGGAGTGACTCATACTACTACTGAGTGGATAACTATCGCGTATTCTACTGCTGAGTAGATAAGTATGAAAGAGATATTTGTGTATAAAAGTCAAATATATACGGTAGATAATATCTTAGATATGTGTTCAGTCAACAAGTTGTAAACATAGAACATGTTGTATCCTAGCTACTGACACACACAAGCTAGCAAGTAGTCGAATACTCAAGTGTGCATGTGCTTAGATATTACATATATAGAGAGTTAGTCATAAGTTAGAAAGTAACTGAGTTGATATAATACAATAGAAAATAGTCTTCTTTGTAATAGAGATTCAAGGTTTTGTAACCCTAGTGATAGTGAAGATCACTCGTATTATTCTCAATTATATTGAATCATTTGATGTTATACTTTCTGTGTTCATTATCCAATAACAAGCATTACTGTTCCATTTCCAATAACCAATATCCTTCTAAGTGTGGTTAAGTAGATTCCGCATACTTAATCATATTCACTCAAAGTATCATATACACACGTTACAAAGGACTAACATCCTCATAGTGTATTTAAAACAATCCTCACAAGTGATAAAGGGTTGTTTGATCCTCTCAATTGGTATTAGAGCAGGCTGATATCTTTGATTTAGAAGAAGAAGAAATGGAGATGGAGAATACCCAGTATACAAACATTGCTGCTAAGTTACCTATGCTTAAACAGAATGAGTTTGAGATGTAGAGGCTAAGGATTGAACAATACTTCTTGGTTCAAGATTATGCTCTCTGGGATATTATTCTGTATGGTGATTCTTTTACAACAGTTCTTACAGAATCCATTGTTGAAGGCAAAACAGTTCAGACAAGGAACACTGGACCAGTTACCAATGATGAAAGGATACATAAGAGGAATGATCAAAAGGCAAGGAATTTGCTGCTTATGACCATTCCTGGTGAACAGATGTTATCTTTTAGCAAGTATCCTGATGCAAAAACTCTGTTTGAAGATATATTTGTATGGTTTGGTGGTAATGAAACTACCACGAAGACTTAGAAGAAAATGTTGAAACAACGTTTTGAAAACTTTAGCTCAAACAGCAATGAATCTCTTGATAAGATGTTCACAAGAGTGCACAGGCTTGTCAGTCAGTTAGCTGTGTTGGGAGTTAAGATAGCTAAGGAAGATCTCAACATGAAGTTTTTAAGAAGTCTACCTGTAGAATTCAATACACATGTGGTTGTCTGGATGAATAAGCCAGACATTGAAACCATGAAACTCAATGATTTGTACAATAATTTCAAAATTGTTGAACAAAGTCTGAAGAAGTATGGAAGCTACAGTACTAGTTCTGGGAATGTGGCACTTATGTCATCTCCCAGCATTAGTAAGATAGAAGAGGTAGATGATGTTGAAGGTGTTTCTACTGCTAGCTTTGGTGTTTCTACTGCTATTCCACAGAAGAATGTTGTTGGACTTGGAGATTCAACATTCTATGCATTCCTGACTAGTCAAACTAGTAGTTCTCCTCTAACTCATGAAGACCTTGAACAGGTGGATGATGATGATTTAGAAGAGATGGATATCAAGTGGCAGGTTGCTTTACTTAGCATGAGAGCTAAGAAGTTTTGGCAGAGAACAGGAAAGCAGATTACCATTAATGGTAATGAAACTGCTGGGTTTGATAAAATGAAAGTAGAGTGTTTCAATTGTCACAAGTTGGGACACTTTACAAGAGTGCAGGAAGCCAAGAAAGTAGGATAATAGGAACACATGGTATAAGCAAGACAAGAAGAAGGAAGTCTCAGTGGAAGAGCCAAAGGCTATGCTAGCCATTGATGGTGTTAGCTATGATTGGAGCTTCATGGATGATGAAGAGGAAGCACCAACAGAAACTACAATGGTAGCAATTGAGATTGCATTGATGGCCTTTTCTGATTCAGAGGTAAATTCTAAAATCAGTTGTTCTGAATCTTGCTCTGCTCTTAAAGCATTTGAAATACTTAAAAAGCAATTTGATAATCGACTGTTAGAGCTAAATCAAACAAGTTATAACTTATCTAATCATAAAAGAGGTTTAGCTGTTCTTGAAACACAAATTTTGCATTATAAAGGAAATGAATCTAAATTTAGTGATGGCATAGCTGTGCTAAAAAGAGATTTAGATTACAAAATAGATGAGATATCTATGCTCAGGGAAGAACTAGAAAAGATCAAAAAGGTAAATGCAAATGTCAAGATAACAGTTGATACTCTAGCTCATGCCTCAGATGGAATCAATAAAATTTGGGAAGCTCAAGTTGTCAATAAAGCTAAGTCTGGTATAGGTTACAATTCTGTTCCTCCACCATACAGAGGTGTTCCTTCACCTCCATGTATTGATCTAGCACACACAGGTTTAGATGAATTTCAAGAACTAACACTTGAATATGGTTCTAAGTCTACTGAGAGTCCTAAAGAGGTTTTTGAGAGTGCAAGTGATGCTTCACTCCCTGAGGAAAAGGTGTCCTCTAGTAAAAACTCAGATGGTCCAATTATTAAGGACTGCACAACTGATGATGATGAGGAAGATCAGGTTGTGGTTAAACCTGATGTTGTTAAGTTAGCAAGAACAAGTGTTCCTAAGGAGGTAAAAAATCATACTATTAGGCCTGAAACACATGTTAAACAGTCTAGGCAAACAGTTAGATATGTTGAGTTGTATAGGTCTACAATAAGGTCTCATGTTCCTAGGGGAAACCAAAGGAACTGGAACAACTTAAAATCTCGACAACTTGGTAATGATTTTGTGATGTTTAATAAAACATGTTATATATGTGGTAGTTTTGAACATCTGTATGCTAACTGTGATTACCATCGGGGAAGAAAGATGGTATATGGGAAAACTAGAGTTACTGGGAACACAAACTCAAGGGTAAATCAAAACAATGTTTCTAGAAAAACATACCCTAATGTAAACAGCACAATGAACCCCAGAACAAAAGTTTTGATGAAGTCTGGCACAAAATCATTTTCTACTGCTAGACTAATTCATACTACTAGAACAAAACCAACTGTTTCTTGTGCCAAGCAAACAACAAGGTTTATACAAACAGCACAAAAACAGTGAAAAAGCCCTTTAACCTAGAAAATCTTGTTCACAACATAAAATGGGTACAAAAAGTTCAAACAATTGAGCCAGCAGTTTCTACTGCTAGACCAAAAGTTTCTATAGCTAGGTTTGTGAACACCAAAAGGGCAAATAGGGGCAATGCTGTTAAGGCCTCAACATGTTAGGATTGGAGGCCAATTAAACCCAATGGTGCATCAATTATTTTAAAGAAATTTGATTACATTAATGCACGAGGCATATCCAAGTCAGTAATGGCTTGGGTCCCAAAAGGAAACTAATATTCCTTATTTCATGTGCAGGAACATTCCAATGCTAAACAAGAAGACCATGACGAGGCAGATCCAAGTCAGTAATGGCTTGGGTCCCCAAAGGAAATTTGATTACATTAATGCACGAGGCAGATCCAAGTCAGTGGATGTTCAAGGCACATGACTGGTAACATGTCATACCTTTCAGACTTTACTTCTCTGGATAGAGGATATGTTAGCATTGCAGGAGGTATTGGTGGCAAAATTTCTGGTAAAGGTACCATTAAGACTGAAAATTTAGACTTTGAAGATGTGTACTTTGTAAAAGAACTTAAGTATAATCTCTTTAGTGTCTCATAGATGTGTGACAAAAAGAACAAAGTTCGTTTTACTGACACTGAATGTCTTGTCCTTTCTTCTAACTTTAAGATGCCTGATGAAAGTCAAGTACTTCTTAGAGTTCCTAGAAAAGGCAATTTATACAGTGTTGATATGAAGAACATTGTTTCTAAAGAGAATCTTACTTGTTTGCTTGCAAAAGCCACCTTGGATGAGTCAATGAAATGGCATAGGAGGCTTGGTTATATTAATTTCAAAACCATAAATAAAATTGTCAAAAATGGTTTGGTAAGAGGTTTAGCTCATAAAAGATTTGAAAATGACCAAACATGCATTGCTTGTCTTAAAGGCAAACAACATAAAGACACTTGTAAGCCCAGACTTTTTAACTCTATTGATCAATCATTGTTTATGCTTCATATGGACTTATTTGGACCTACTTCTGTGAGTAGTATTAAGCATAAAAGATTTTGTATAGTTGTTACTGATGACTATAGTAGGTTTACATGGGTTTTCTTTTTTGGTTCTATGGATGAGACTTCTAGCATTCTTAAGACATTCATTACTGAGATAGAAAACCTAGTAGCCAAGAAAGTAAAAGTCATTAGATGTGATAATGGGACAGATTTTACGAATAGAGTTATGGATGATTTCTGCAAAGAAAAGGGTATTAGAAGAGAATTTAGTGTTGCTAGAACTCCTCAGCAGAATGGAGTTGCTGAGAGGAGAAATAGGACACTCATAGAAGCTGCTAGAACCATGTTAGCTGACTCTAAGTTGCCTATCACCTTTTGGGTTGATGCAGTTAATACTGCTTGCTATGTCCAGAACAGAGTTTTAGTAGTTAAGTCTAATAATAAGACATCATATGAGCTTTTTAGAGGTAGAACTCCTGCAATAGGATTTCATAGACCTTTTGGATGTCATGTGACAATTTTGAATACCTTACACCATCTAGGAAAATTTGATGGTAAAGCAGATGAAGGATTCTTAGTTGGATATTCTCTCAATAGCAAAGCATTTAGAGTATACAACTCAAGAACTAGGAGAGTTGAGGAAAACCTGCATGTGGAATTTCTAGAAAACAAATCCAATGTAGCAGGTTAAGGTCCCAAATGGCTATTTGATCTTGAGAAACTAACCCAATCAATGAATTATGCGCCTGTTGTTGCAGAAACTAATGAATTTTCCGGTTCAGAAGCTGCTAATGCAACAAATGAGGCAGGGTTAGGAAAAGAGAAAGATCAAGATTATGTGATGTTGCCAATATGGAAAAGTGTGGATTCAACTTCAATGAATGGTGAACCTTCTTCTGATGAAGCTAAAGAAGGGATTGAAGGTGAAAAAAAGGAAGATGGGACTACGGAACAAGAGAATCCAGTTAACAGTTCTCATAATGATAGTACTGTTGAGACAGAGCAAGCTACTGCTAGGCCAAATATTTCTACTGCTAGGCCAAATGTTTCTACTGCTGGCCCATCAGAACCAAATGAAGCAGAATTCTCAAAAGATGAGGTGGATTTCAACAACCTCCCAGGTGACTATCATGTTCCTACTACACCACACACAAGGATTCACAAAGTCCACTCCCTGGACAATGTGATTAGTGATGTACAATCTGGTGTGAAGACAAGGAATCAACTTATGTCTTCAAACCAGCAAGGGCTTCTTGATGCTCTTTATGCATCAAAGTAGCATGAGTATGCAAACTCTTGCTTATTTGTATGTTTCCTCTCACAAGCAGAACCCAAAAATGTTCTCATAGCCTTAGATGATTCAAGCTGGGTAGAAGCTATGCAAGAAGAGCTTCTCCAATTTAAAATTCAGAAGGTTTGGATGTTAGTTGATTTACCCAAGGGTGTAAGGGTAATTGGTACTAAATAGGTTTTCAGGAAAAAAAGGGATGAAAGGGGCATAGTGATAAGAAACAAGGCTAGACTTGTAGCCCAAGGGTACACACAAGAGGAAGGGATAGACTATGAAGAGGTTTTTGCTCTCATAGCAAGAAGTGAAACCATTATATTATTTTTAGCTTATGCTTCATTTATGGGCTTCACAGTGTATCAAATGGATGTCAAGGGTGTTTTCTTATATGGTACTATTGAAGAGGAGGTTTATGTCTCACAACCTCCAGGTTTTACTGATCCAGAACATCCAGACAAGGTGTACAAGGTAGTCAAAGCTCTTTATGGCGTTCATCAGGCACCAAGAGAATGGTATGAAACACTGGCTTCCTATTTAATTGAAAATGGATTTCAAAGAGGCAAGATTGATCAGATATTATTCATCAAGAAGCACAAGACCGATCTTTTGCTAGTTCAGGTGTATGTGGATGATATCATCTTTGGATCTACAAGGAAGGAGATGTGTTTAGAGTATGAGAAACTTATGCATGATAAGTTTCAGATGAGTTCCATGTGGGAACTTACTTTCTTTTTGGGTCTGCAAGTTAAGCAATCAACTGAAGGCATATTTATCAGCCAGGATAAATATGTAGCAGAGATTCTGAGAAAATTTCAATTTGTTGATTCAAAAGTGGCAAGCACACCAATGGACTCTGAGAAGCCTCTTCTTAAAGATGTAGATGGAGAAAATGTGGATGTACACACATACAGATCTATGATAGGTTCTTTGATGTATCTCACATCATCAAGACCTGATATCATGTTCTTTGTTTGTGGTTGTGTAAGATTTCAAGTAACTCCTAAGGTTTCTCACTTAACAGCAGTCAAGAGAATCTTTAGATATCTCAAGGGTCAAACTAGGTTGGGTCTATGGTATTCTAGGGAATCACCTTTTGACTTGGTAGCATATTCAGACAGTGATTATGCAGGTGCAAGCTTGGACAGAAAGTCAACAACTGGAGGATGTCAATTCCTTGGATGTAGACTCATTTCATGGTAGTGTAAAAAGCAAACAATTGTGGCTACTTCAACAACTAAAGCTGAATATGTAGCTGCTGCAAGTTGTTGTGATCAAGTGCTTTGGCTTCAAAATCAACTTCTTGATTATGGGTACAATTTCATGAACACTGTCATATATATTGATAATAGTAGTACAATTTGCATAATAAAAAATCCAGTGCAACACTCTAAAACAAAACACATAGAAATTAGACATCATTTTATTAGAGACTGCAATGAGAAAAAGTTGATTCAAGTTGTTAAAATTGATTCTGATCACAACTTTGCAGATCTTCTCACAAAAGCTTTTGATGTTGGAAGGTTTCAATACTTGGTAGCAAGTATTGGGATGCTTAATCCTCAATGATTTAAAACTCTGTGTTTTTGTACATAAAATTAAGTTTGTACTGCTAACATTGTAAATTGCTACTGTTATTGAAAAGTTTGTACTGCTAGTACAAATTTGGATTGTTTTGTTCATACTGTTAGTCATATGATATTACTACTATAAGCCAAATGCTTTGCATTTTGTTTTCTTGGTTTTGGACTAACAATTTCAGGTATGAACATCTGAGCACAAAGGAAGTTTCAAGTGAACTGTGTAAGCAGCAGAATGATCATACAAGTTGCTGACATAATAGGTTCATGATGGACAGAGTTTGGGAATCCATTAACAAAGGTTTACACCTAAGTTAAATTGATTTTTAAAACTTCTTTCTTGAAACCTAATTATGATGTTTCACATTGACTTGATGGCTCAATTGGTCAGATAGTATAATGAGCAAGTCTAAGGACATCTGATAGAAAGAACAACGAGCAAATGTGAATCTAACACTTGTGTTAGAGGCAACAATTGCCACGAGCTGGAAACCCTGTCAAGAAAGCCCTTTGAATGGGTTTATCTGTACACAGGCAGTTATTTATAACTGAACATATTGGTTCTCACACAACCAGAGGTTAATTTAAACCGAAATCTTGATTAAGTGTCTGTTACTACACTTAATCCCTTCAAAATGGTTGTTAGCAGTATAGTTTTTCATTAAAATCAAGTTCATACTGCTAGGTCAAAAGTTTCTTAAAATCTTTTGGATTCATAATGATTCAGAAACCCATCTAATGATGGATTATGAGTTATTGCCCCATGATTCACCTCTCACAGGAGTTAACACACTTGGAAGTGATGAGGGCAGCAGAGTGAAATTTAAGGAATTGATGGCTACATGTACAACATTGTCTGAAAATATGTTCTAAATGGAAGATGAACTCAAGAAATTTTAAAAGAAAAAGTTCATATGATGATGAGAGATCTTCCAAACAGAGGAGGAAGATTAACCAAATGTTGGGGAGGAAGATTATCAGAGGATGAAAGATTGTGGTTGTGTATGCTCAGAATCAGGGGAGGAAGTTTAAATTGATCAATCAGAAGAGAAAGATTCTGGAGTATTATATATATTCAGAAGGAATGAAGCAATTCAGTTTTAATTTTAGTTCACTACGTTTGTTCATCACTTGCTTGGCTTGCTGAGAGATGACTTGACTTCTTAGAGCAATTACAATGAATATAATATCAGGCTTCAAGCACCCAAGATACACAGCACCATTGCCTCTTATAATTCCTTCATCTAAGGAAATTGCACCATCTTTTACGCAATGAATGGAGCCTAATCAATGTACTGTTAATGTTCAACACAAAGAAGATGATGTTATTGCTGAATGTGATACACAGATGGCAGATGAGGTGGTCAGAAAGATACTTAATCTTACAGAACAAAGGAAAGCTCAGATCAAGAGTCTGACTATGAAGTGTTTGAAAGATCTTCACAATCCTCATTTAATTCAGAAGAAACTTGTTGATTTGGGATAAATCACAAGTTTAGGGGAGGACTATTGGGAATTAAATGTTCTGAAGATTAGTACTGCTGGTTCATAAAGGAAAATACTCTAACTGTCGATACTACTGCTAGTGTATTCAATACTACTGCTAGTTTTGGAGATACTACTACTGAAAGATACTGCTGCTAGAGTAAAAGATACAGTTGTTGGAGTGACTCATCATACTGCTGAGTGGATAACTATCGCGTATTCTACTGCTGAGTAGATAAGTATGAAAAAGATATTTGTGTATAAAAGTCAAATATATACGGTAGATAATATCTTAGATATGTGTTCAGTCAACAAGTTGTAAACACAGAACATGTTGTATCCTAGCTACTAACACACACAAGCTAGCAAGTAGTCGAATACTCAAGTATGCATGTGCTTAGATATTACATATATAGAGAGTTAGTCATAAATTAGAAAGTAACTGAGTTTATATAATACAATAGAAAACAGTTTTCTTTGTAATAGAGATTCAAGGTTTTGTAACCCTAGTGATAGTGAAGATCACTCGTATTATTCTCAATAATATTGAATCGTTTGATGTTATACTTTCTGTGTTCATTATCCAATAACAAGCATTACTGTTCCATTTCCAATAACCAATATCCTTCTAAGTGTGGTTAAGTAGATTACGCATACTTAATCATATTCACTCAAAGTATCATATACATACGTTACAAAGGACTAACATCCTCATAGTGTATTTAAAACAATCCTCATAAGTGATAAAGGGTTGTTTGATCCTCTCATATAATATAGCTATCAATGTCCAACATGCACATTAAATAAAATACCAGACATCGTCCAATATGATAAAAGGAAATAAAATATCACTGACCCACTATAGGATTAGTAATATATAAGAGTTCAGCCACCGTCTAATATCATACAAAATTCGACTATAACATGCATCATTGACCAATTATGTGCTAGGAATAAAAAGATATAAATACCACCGATCGATCCATTATCATCCCTTTATCTCTACTGTTGATATATAATATTCTCCATGCAAGTATTGCTTCCTTCATAAATCATTATCGAACCAAGACCAAGTATTAATTCCAAGCAACCAGTATGACATAGAGAGCAGTAGAAATTTGAGTCTGGTGTCCTCGAAACTGGCAGTACAAAGTATCTCACCAACAGTACAAACAATATAGGAAGAGCAGTACAAACCTTTAGTCGAGAGCAGTACAAACTAAAACCAATTACGAGAGCAGTACTAACTGGGTTTCCATGAACAAGCCGTACTAAGCGAAACCAATAGCAGTACAGAGTTATAAACCCAGCAGTATTAATATCATAGCAGTACAAACTTGTCATTCTTTTACATCTCGCATAACCCTCAACCACTGAATCATGAAAAATCAAAAGTACGAGGTTGAATTTTGTTGAATCAGACAACCATATGCGCTAGATCAGAAGCAAACAAGCAGCAAAATAACCAATCGAATCGAATAAAAGTCAGGGTTTCGTTTGTCTGTATAAATAATGTAACCTGATCAATGGATAATCTGATGATGGATTTGTGTTGTACCTCCTTGTTGATGAGCTGTGAGAGAATTACTAGAGTTTATATCAACCTAGGGTTTTGTTAACGCTGGCATTGATTAAGAACAGATCTTGGTATTCAAGAAACCCAAAACTTATTTTCTGATAAACCCTAAAGAGCAATCACACTATGATTCAAACCTGATTTCTTCCATGAATCATAAACACCAAACTTCGTATAACCAACTTCTATAATGAATAAATTTTAACAGAAAACGAGATCAAAAAGTTGATAACAAGAAAACCCTAAAAATTGATCATACCAGAACTGTTCTGCAGTAGTTTTCGATGAACCATAACTTTTAATCTAGAGCTCAGATCAAAGATCCCTCTGGTGAAAATCTTCCTTGATGAATGAAGAATCTCTAGTAAAAATTTCAGCCTGATCCAACGGTTAACGAAAAAGTTATCGCCCTTTGAAAACAACACTGCAGTGAGTTTTGTAAATACGAACCTGATTAGAATTTTTATGTTTTCTTCAATTTTTGACCAACGAAACCTTGTTGAATCCCACGATCACAAGCCCCTTGGCTCTGATACCACTTGTTAAGATCGTTTATAGCTCAGATTTGTTAGATCTTTATCTAGGATAACAATAACAAAACAACAATATGCAGCGAAATAAACATGAACAATTGTTATTGTATAAAGGTTTTTCTCGTCACCACTTGTTAAGATCGTTTATAGCTCGAGGTTGTTTAGACCTCATCTAGGGATTACACAATAATAATGAATAAAACACGATACGCAGCGGAATAAACAAAAGCTTCATTATTATTGCTACAAGGTTTCTTCGTCATCATCTCCTAACAACTACAAACATACAAAACCTAGGCGTCTACACTAAGATTTAATGCCTAGACACAACCTACACCTTTCCTGGTGTTTACATCTTGAAACACACACACTAAAAACCTACACCCCTATGTCTCTTTATACAATAGAGACATTAGGGTTACAAAGGATAAGTATTAGGAAATAAAACAAATCTTCCTAATCTTTTAACAATATTTCCTGTAATCTTCTTTCTTTAGAAGAATTCTCCTTTGTCTTCTTTAGTCCTTCATCTTTCACATTTTGTCAATATCAACTCTAAATATAATTCCCAACAATGTAGTCTTCATACTATGGTGATAAATGCACACTAACTTGACCTTCCAAAAGTTAGTTGGTGTAATGTAATCACCAACTCAACTCATCAATATGTACGAGGCATTCCCTCGTGTTTACTTAAATAAGCTCATCATCAGTCACATGGATTAGCGTTTATAGTGTCCATCATTGAGGTTGACACTAATCCATTCTTCATTAACTTTAAATAATTGTTCAAAATATATATATTTATATATTTTTTTAATTCATAACTATTACAATAAAACAAAAAGGTCATCCCCCCACTTAAGATGAATCATAAGTGAAACTAATAAGGAATATGGGGGGTCTTCAACGATCTTCAAATATGTGTCTTCCATGAAAGTGTAGTTCCCGAACCTCTCAATTTGGATCAAAGACTTAGGCAAACAACAATTTCCCAACCATAGACTCAAGACTACATGGTAGGTTAAGGCGACATGGTGTAAATGAAACAACATATAATTAGGTTAAGAAATGAAATATTCGCTCAAAAGGGTGTATCTAAGGGTATCTTGCACTAAAGGTGAGTGCAACAAAAAGGGTTTATCATGGGAGGTCGACAAGTCGAGGTGACTAGCCGATAAACACACAATATAACACATATGGGCTGTTTTGGTGTAAATCCTAAAATATTGCCTTCTCGAAATATCTATCCCAAATGCACCAAGAAAACTTAATGCACTACTCGTCTATTGTTCAGAAATGATGCAAAAGCCCAGTTCTAATGTATACAATACTACCGACACACTCAATATTTGGTGGTTTATTTCATATGAGAAAACGGATATTAGGCTATGATGAAGCGAAAAGTGTACCGCTTTTAGGGGGTCATTTAAGCCCTAAATCGTATTTATTTGATCAAATATTGCCCTAAATCGTTCCTTTTGTCATTTTAGGTACTTTGGAGAAGAAATCTGGAAAAGGAAGCATTTTGGACGTTTTTGGAGCATATAAGTGAAGAAAACGACAAAGTCTCCAAAGCTGCTGGAAAAGTACACGTGACGGCGTCAAGTATTGCTCCTGACGGCGTCACGGCTTGGCAAAAGAGGTGGATATGACAAAATACACGTGACGCGCCAGAGAGTTTTACAATGAAAATCTGACGGCGTCACCCTTTAAGGTGATCAAGGTCGTCACGGTTTAAGTTAAAGAGAGACGGCATCAAGCACAATTCTGACGGCGTCAACCCTTGACGCGCCAGAGAGGATTTTTGAGGATTAAAGAGGGACGGCGTCAGGAAGACCATCCGGGAACCCTAGCCGCGGTGAGGTGACGGCGTCACCTCCTACAACGTGACGCCGTCAGCCCCTAAACTCTATATATAGTTTTGCAATTTTTAGTTATTAGGGTGCAACTTTGTGAGGAGAAACCCTAGACGAATTTTCTGCCATTTTTAAGGGTTTTATACGCTTGGATCTCCCATGTTTAATTGAAGATAAGTAATCAATTAATCATTCAATATGTCTATGTGTTGTTTGATTATATCTTGTTCTTGTCTTTTAATTAACATGCTAGGCTAGATTTATCTTGTGTTTGCTTAGATCTAATGAAACCTAACTATTGATTATTGGTTGTTGGTGTGTCATTAATTGTATTGGATGATTGTTTATCGATGTTAGGCTTAAGAAAACTGGCTAACCTCCTATACGGTAACTTGCTTGAACGTCTTAAGAAACATGAACCAATGCGTACTAAGGTTTTTATGGTTGTATTTAATGCATGAGCGAATTCTAGTGATCCCATGTTAGGAGCTTCTTAGCCGGCTCGACATAGGAGTGAAGTAGGAGCTTGTAGAGTTGGGGAAGTACGTACGCCACCCCACGATTGGTATTAAGGAATACACCCGTCATCCACGCAATTAACACACACTAATCAACCGGTAAAAGATAGTTAGGGAGTAAGGAAATCTAAGTAAACACATTTCTCTCCATATAAGTTTCACCACCTTTTCATTTTCAGTTACTTTATTTTATTTGCATTTGTAGTTATTTGGGTTAGTTGACTAGCAACTAATTCCGCCCACTCCTTCAAACCCGAGATTTTACTTGCTTTTATAAAAATATAAAAAATATAAAAAGAATCTTCCCTCACCCTTAGACCTATTAGAGTAGTTTTTCAATCCTAACGACACTATTCCCCTAGAGAACGATCAATCCCCCGGTACTTGCCACTACACTATACTACATCGGTCAGGTACACTGCCTGGTGGGGATTGCAAGCCTCTTGAGATCCCTCGAGAGGTAAAACCTGTTGTAAGGTCGCAAAACCACGCACCAAGTTTTTGGCGCCGCTGCCGGGGAATAGTTATTGTTTAGGTTGAATTTTTATTTTATTAGGTCTACTCACTTGATTCCTTTCTAGTGAGATTTTTATTTTATTTTTCTAGGTTTTCTTTAGTCTATCTTATTTCTTTGTGCTTTTGTTTGTGATACCTTCCACCTACCTCATGAGTAATAGTGATCGCTTGATCCCTGTTATTCGTATTTTCCGCCGTGCAAACTTCCAACTACCCGTTCCCGCCCCCATCGTAGAAAACAACAACCTTTCACCCGACCACCACTTTGGTAACAATTCTGAGATGGAGGAGTCTGACCATGAGAATGACTTTGCAGTTAGTCCATTTTACGACTCAGACTCCGATGAGGATGCTGGTAATGGAGAAGTAGTTAACGAGGAATAGAGAAAAGAGGAAATTGATCCCTTTAAGTATGTTGACCCTAGGACTAAGATCGAAAAGGATAGCCTCTTTAACATGCAATTTCCATGTAAGATTGGTTATCATAGTTTTCATGCTTATCTTAACTCATCTTTGCCTATGAACATTATCTCTCGCGCTAATTATAATAAAATCATGGTAGATGAGCTAGAATATCAAGGAGATAACATTGTTGCTAGGATTAAGCCACTACACGTATTCGTAGGAAGTTTTGTTTATTTGGTGGATTTTATGGTTATGGAGAACTTAGGAGAATTTATTGATAACAAATTAACCCAAGTCATTTTTGGAGAACCCTTCAAAAGGATGACCAACCTTGATGAAAAACTTGTGGACGGGTTAATTACATTCTCGGATGGGGATGAAGATTTTGTTTACCAAATGCCCCGATCACATCCTAGGTTTAAGAACTTCTCCATTGAATCTTGCAATAGACTTTTGCCTATTGACTTGCTAAGTGAGAATGATAAGAGGAAGGGGCTCAAATATCCACATGAGAAAAATAAGAGACATTATCATGGATGTCTGGAGCTGAGTGATGAATACAAGAAAGATGAGGCAACAATTAGATGGCTCACACTCGGATACGTGAGCATAAGCGACACTAGATGAGCCTTACTTTGAGTCTAGCTACAAGACTCGTTAATAAAGAAAAGCGCTTCTTGGGAGGCAACCCAAGCTTTATTTGCTTTGTGTGTTTATTTATTTGTTTGTTTGATTTTATTTGCTTCCGTATGTAGGTTTAATTTTTATTATTATTGATTCATGTTCAAAACTAAATTATGAAAATGCTTTATCTTGTTTTTAACTTCGTCTTAACTACATATAAAGGTATTTTGCAAAAGATAAGTGTAAGGGAAATCCAAATTGGTTTATTAGAACAAATGAACATGAATCATAACAATATTAAATTAACATACATATTAGTATTTGTTTGAGTCAAATGCTTGTATCGAGTCATAATGATATTTTGCAGGAATTCCAGGAAGTAAGGTATAGGTTTTTCCAGAAATTTTCCGAAAACTTAACATGAGAATTCTGTCAGATCATTTCTGACGGCGTCAGGCATTACAACCTGACGGCATCAGGTTTTAATTTTCTGAAATTTTTGAAAGTTTTGTTTTCATAAAAAGTTTTTATTAAATCTCTAACTTATAAACTCCAGGAATCTGCAAAATAATCATTCCACAAGCATTATATCCTTATATAGATTTATCCCGCCGATGTTATGCAGGTTTTCGTGTTTGTTTTCTCAGGTTTAACAGGTTATTTTGGACAAGGAGATGTATGTGGAATCAAGCTTTTGGCGATGCTTTAGTCTTGGAGCTTCTACTTTCTCTTGGAAGAAGATCTAACCATGTTACCTCTTTATCCACCGAGCGAATCAGTGGAGTATTTGATTTCATTCTTTTACCTTATTTACTTTTACATCTTGTTATTTGAACATTGGGGACAATGTTCATCTTAAGTGTAAGGGGGGTAAAGTACGATACTTTAGAGAATACAATTGCACTTGATTTTTGTTTGTTTGATGGTAGATGTGTAATAAAACTGAGATAAATACCTTTAGGGCAATTTTAGTGCCAAATTTAAAATTTTTTACAACATATAGGAGTGAAACTTTGATCTTAATGAGCGTCTCACGGATAGGAGTTATATGACTAGCACAAAACCGTACCACTAAAAAATTTTCCACCCCCAAATATGTGAGGTTCGCCCCTAGAATTGGTAGGAAAAGCATTTATGCTATGATGTGTGTACCGGTAGCACTTAGATTCTAGAACTTGCGTTAGGACCATTCCGAGGCCACAAGTGAGACTACATTCGTGTAGTTAGATTTACTACATGATAAGAGGCATTAGGATTAACCCATTGTTTAACACCTATGTTTTTGTTATAATTACATTGGCTACATTAGTCAAGTAATTCTCCCACACCCTTTGCGTTGTACTCATTTTTAGTACACGATACCCCTAGTACACCCCTCAGAGCCTATCTTTTCGTTTCGACCTTTAAGCATTTTACTTAAAGGAAGAATTTGTTACACCCCACTTAAATGTACACCCAAATCGCCTTAGCCTACCTTGTATGCACTCATTTTTAGTGCATTATTGTGACAACATTTGTTTAAACCCCAAGTTAATTATCTAATTGATTACATGGTTGCTAAGTCGAGTCATATCCTTGAACATATTGTTTTGGGACGATTGGGACTCATGGGTAAAGTACTAGTGTAATGGAGTAATGGGGAAGAACAACATTATTACCCCCATATCTTTAACTATATATTTGTCTAACATGACAGCGACACATAAGCGTAGAAATGCCACCTCAATGATGACTCAATGATGACATGGCAATTTAATGATGACATGGCACACACTAATCATGGATTAAAAGTCGGAATTTTTAAAAAATTTGCATTTGTAGGAATCGAACCCATGATCTTTGCACAATGAAACAAGCATGCCTACCACTAGATCACTTAATGATTTGTGTTTAAAGCTTTCAAAACAATAACTACATGCTTTAACTTCCCTAAAAATTAGCATATCATTGTTCTCTTAAATAATTAAGCTTCTCAAATTTCAAATTCTCATAATCAAATTTGAAAAAATTCCGAAATTTATTGTAGATAATTAAGGCAATAATGCAGGCACAATTAATCTGCTTATCAGTTACATTCACCTAAATCAAAGTTTTCAAATTCACAATATATTTTCTAAAATTATCTCAATTCAACCTAAAACAAATCACCAACTATGTCGCCATTATCAAATTCAACCACATTCACTGCAACTAACCTAAATCTATCACACCAACCAACCAAGTTCGTGTTTGTTTTTTGGTTCTTCTTCGCGATTTTTAAACACAATAACATTGTAAGCGTTAATAACTTTGATTTTAATCACGATATTTCTTTTCATTTTTCAATCTTGTCTATTATGTGGGATTTAATTCAAGAATTAAACACCTTCAATCATTAGTATTGGGTTTAACTTTGCTGATCATAAATGTTATTTGAATGATTTGCAGAGAATAAGGGTTAGTAATGATGCTAAGATATCGAATATCAAGAAAGCGAGATTGTTGTTGAATTATTGATGCAAACAAACTTCTGAGTTTGATGGCAAGCAAAAGATTGAATAAAATAATCTATGCTCCAGTAAGTGTAAAATGTTTATTTTTTGAAATATATGTATGTTTCAATGTTTGTTTGCATGATTCACTTATTTCCATTTAAATTATCAAAAATATGTGTCTCATGAGGCTTGCCAAGAAGTATCAATAGTGGGTCAAACAAGTAGTTTGTTGATGCATCTCTTATAAGACGTTTAGTTTTAGTATGCTTATATTTAGTTTTTATTTGTAATGTGTAATAATCTTGCTAACATATATAAAATGGTTGGTAGCAAGAGCTGCCTAGATTTATGCGGAATTGTTTGGAGGAAGCTTTACACGAGATGCATACCTGACTAAGCCTCATCCTGATGGTTTCCCAATGCTTTACTGCTCATTCTAAATGTATGTGACCTACTCATTTAACAATCAAATGTTACATACATTTCTTTAATACCCTTACTTGATGATCCTATTAAAAAAATACCGAGAAAATAATAGGGTTCTGGAAGGATAAAAGTATTGGTAGAACATGGGATTTTTAAAAAAATAGTTGGGTCGGACCAGAAGACAAGTTGCCATACATTGTCATGTTTATTTTTGAATCCGTGAATCAATGTTTTGATAAACTATGGTGATTTAAAAGTTGTTGGATATCGATTTGTTTGTTGATAATGAAAAGTTCATAATCGCTACTTAAGATTCAGGGTTATTTCATACATTATGGAAGGTTTGTAATTAATAAGCTATAGATTTCGTGTTACTAACATTTGGATTACTTCTTGCTAAACTATTGTATTACTTTTTTCAGGTTCCTGCACTTCCTATTGTTCCCATGATGGGAGATACCTTTCATTTAAATGACCATTAGCGAACCCACTACATTAAGCGCTGTCGTGTGGCTGCAACTTCTGGTAACAAATTTAATCCACTTCAATATACTGTTTAGATTGGATGGGTTTCTACCATTTATCAGTTTCATTACCTTCACCTTATTGCAGATGAAGTCCCTTTTCTCAAGCGACACCGTCAGACAAGTGAAACCATCGTTGCTGAAAGTGGTGAAACCTTTTAATTGTTTATTGCAGGTTATTTGTTAGGCTTGTGGCAGTGAGCAGTCGGAATATTCACATCAGGGACATATTACATGTATAATCAGCAATTGCCTCATAAAACATCAGTACCAACGAGTCCTGAGACTGGGGAAGGCATGTTGGGTAGCCTAGGTATGTTATATTGTTCATAAATTTAAGTTTGCACCTGTATTTGATAGTGTTTTCTCCATAATGCAAAAGAGGTTGCAACAGTCTGTTAAATTGTTCTCACATTAAGTTGCAATTGCAAAGTATGCATGTTTAGGTTTGAGGTTATACTCATAACCTCTTTCAAATAAATTATGTCTTATTGATCTTATCTAATTGTGTGTTGTGCGTTTAATATGTTTTTTGTGAATTGGGAAAGTTACAGAACGACTATTTCAGCATACTAATACTATGTTGCACCTGAAGTTTTTCATAAACATGATGGACCCAAAATTGACGTCTGGAATGCAGGTGTTATCCTATGCATATTATTATCCGGTGTCCCACCGTTCTAGGCAGGTAATATCTTGAAGAACACTAGATTGTTGGTTTGTTGTGTTACATACATAATAACATGGCTTATGCAATATGCATTTCAGTGTATTCAGGTGGTTTTACGCATATGTTGAGGGGAAAACTTGACTTCATTTCTGAACCATGGCCAAAAATTTCAAAAATTGCAAAAGACTTGGTAACAAAGAAGCTTGACATAAGACCACAGCAATGAATAAAAGCCCAAGGAATCCTATGTAAGTGGCAATGTCTAAGTAGATTTTACAAATTTGTTCATTTCGTAATGGGCCATTTTTTTTTTTACTTTTATCAGGTCTGAAAAGAATATGAGAAAATGGTCCAAGTACAGCTTCATTAATAATTGTTCCATAAAACATGCTCGAGACATTTACACAGCAGGGCGGGGGGTGTTGGCTTGAATCTTGTAGCTGCTCACATGGTTTTGTCTCTATCCTGTGACTTTTATGATTTTTAGTTTAAGTTATAATAATGTCGGAATTATTAGATGCACTTTTAAGTAGAATATTGCTTTTCTTTTTGGACATGAGTGACAACTTCTATTTCAGTTTTAGAAATTACTGTATGTTACAAGCTATAATGCCCCTCCGCCCACTAAAGATGATACAAACTGCAGGCCGTATTCTATGACAAGCAGGCTCTACAGCGAGCACATAGGATTGGTCAAATGAATTAAGTGATTTCACTCAACTTGGTCACTGCCGAGACTAATAGGAGAGGTAAGTCATAACTTATAACAGAACTTCTTAAAATAAACGTTCTTGACTTCTTGCTGCTTTAATATCCATCCTTGGTCATAACCAGTTGTGTGCAGGTAATTCTTGATTCATTTTTCTATATTTTAGATGTGTGATGTATTGGCATATGAGATAAGATTTGGATATAAAGAGCAAGAGAGAGGTAACTCTGAGTTAAAATTCCCAAAATTTATAGGCAATGTGTGAGATTTAGTATCTTATATTATCACCGCTTTAATAATACTTGTCATAGTAATATTAACGCCTTAACTGCTTATGAAGTTTAGAAAGATAACCAAAGTGGTGTCGGCACGTAAAACTGACCAACCATTTTGTTTTATTTTTTAAACCACTTTTGATCAGTGATATAACCTGTATGACCCGCCTAATTCCTCTCCTATAGTTGTTCTCACTGCAATTCCTTTTAAACATTTCAGGTTGGTTCCCGTTGCACGTAATGATTAGTATTGAAGCTGCACTCTCTCATATCCACACTTTATAATTTATATGTAAACATTACTGAGGGCAAATAAACCAAGTGAGCTATGCACATAAGTTGACCACAATAAGAGGTCGCCTTAAAAAATCTATAAAGAGAAGGAACTTCCCAATGGAACTTGCACTATTCTGAGTTCAAGGGTTCGGATCACAAAACATGTGCAATCCAACTTGAACATGTAAGTTCAATTATAAATATTTGAGATTGAATAGGTTTTGAATCGACTATAACTAATATATATGTTTTATGTCACTTTTACTGATTTCCCCAATACTAAAAATGATTTTAGGAAGCAAATTCATGTATCGGATCTCATAATATGTGTTGTAATGTTGGTTCTGTTGTTTGTAGTTAAATGCGCACCAGACGGAAAATAATCGCACCTCAGGAAAACCTTATAGCATGATCTAGTTGTTTGCTTGCGACAACCACGAAGGTATGAAAAATATTATTATCTCAGAGTGATGGCAATCTAATATTACTTGCTAAATCTGTAGTATCTCAAGTTTATATTTAATTTAGTTCATTCATTAGTCATAAGAAGGCTACAAGTTTAGCTTAAACCATACGTTAAGTATTCTTTTAAAAGGTACTGTTGAAGCTTGGGCTTTATTTTATCATTAGTCACATGTTGCAGCTGTTCTTACACCATATGCGTTTTGCGAACTGCAAGAACTAATGTTATCCCCACAATATGCATCCGTACTTAGTATTGATGATGAAGATGGTGAATACGGGGAGTTTTTGCATTTTCCTGGGAGGAAGTTCTTAAATTTCGCGCAAATTTGCGTAGACATTCAGGTATTCTATACTTTCTTATTCTTGTGTTTTACAGTTATTAACAATGTACAATGTTAGTAATCAGGCTTTCTAGAAGTCGGGCTAGAATGTGGGTCGAATTAAGTATAGATATAGATTTCTAGAAGTCAGGCTCTTCAAATCTAACTAATCGTTTGTCATAGGAAGCATGAATAGTTGATAATTTACCCATTTGCGTAATTGAACTTACCCGTAAAGGAATGATTTTAGGTAATGGTGCTTAATCAAAGTTGGATCTTTTTGTTTATTTTATAATGAGGTTTGCTCAAATTCTAATATATTCAAGGTTTAGGCAACGGGGTTTGCTCAAATTGGATCTTTTTGTGTTTTTTATTAATGGAGTTTAGTCAATATTTGATACTTTTTGTGATTTTAATTCCGGGGTTCAAACTGTGTACTAATCAAAGTGTTGTCATGGCTAACAGATACCTCTGCTTTATGAGCTCTGGAAAGCTTCATTGTTTTTGGAAAACAAAGTGGGGGTTATCTATAAAGTTGTTTAGGGTAAAAAGAAAGATGGACCTATGTGCTACGTTGAAGGTCAGTTGTTTAACACCTTTACCAAAAGAAGCAGTCCTGGAAGTGTCAATAGTAGGGGCGGTTAATCATGTAGGAATGGAAGAAATGAAAAGTGTCAGTGGGAGAAGAAAAAAAACCTCAAGTGAGTGCCAGCAGAAAGGTTCCCGGGACAGAATATTACAACATTTCTTTGGTTCATCTTCACCTGAACCGTGTAGCATACTTTATTTCGTATATGAATAAGGACCATGTACTTTATTTGTTCTCACTTTTCATTGTTATTTATACATATATTACATGAACACGTTCCTTCTTTTTTCTCCATTGTTTGTGTTTAAAATATTTTTCGTTATTCATTGTTTATCTATGTCCAGTTAGAATTCGTAAAATATAAAACCGACAAGTTAGTTTTGTGTTTATCATGGTTTTCGCTTTTCAATATTTATTTAGAGTAAAATGCAGAAATGGTCCCTGTGGTTTGCCCAGATTGTAGGTTTAGTCCCTGTGGTTTCGAAAGTGCAGGCGGCCTCCCTGTGGGGAAACCTTGGTTCCGTTTTGGTCCCTGGACGTTGTAGAAATGGTCCCTTTGGTTTGCTCATAATTGCACGTTTAGTCCCTGGCCCGGGACCAAAATGGAACGGAACCAAGGTTTCCCCACAGGGAGGCCGCCTGCACTTTCAAAACCACAGGGACTAAACCTGCAATCTGGGCAAACCACAGGGACCATTTATGCATTTTACTCATTTATTTATGTCCACTTATTATTATTAATATTATTATGAAGCGAACCCGCACATGTAGTAATAATATGTTGGTATTCTTCAAGGTTGTTGACATACTCATTGCTTATAAAAAGGATAAAAATGAGGTAGCAGTAAGGTTGACCATGTAGTGTAGGTTGACCATGTAGTGTAATGAGGTTTCTCAATTATTTTACTGCATTTGATTGGAAGCTTCGTAAATGAATAACTAATAATGATCAGATAATTTTAGTTAATAATGAATAACTTATAACTAATAATGTTTTTGTTTATATTTTTCCTTTTGCATTTGCTTTAACAACGTGTTTTGATAATACTCTTAATGTTATTTTCTACATATAATACATGATCAATTAATAAAGTCATTTCATTTATTTTTGTTAAACATAATCTTCCGATTATCAATATTTCATTATTGTAAAAATAATTATGAAAAACAATTTAATGAAGCGTACCCGCCCATCGGGCGGGTCATGAAGCTAGTGTGCTAAATATTTTAAAAAGTACTCCAAGTATTTCGATTATCTTAATTCGAGTCATTAGAATAGTTATTTGTAAAGTTATGTAAAAGTTCAAGTGTAAGGGGAATGCAACGCCCCTATGATGTATTATTTTGGATGGTAGGGCAAGAGTGTATGGAAAAAAAAATGAAAAAATTAAAGGAAAATACAAAAAAAAAATGAATGAAAGAAAAGTATAAAAAACATACGGACTACCATCCCGTTTCATTTTATGTTTATTTTATGTTTTTTGTTATTTTGTTTTTAGCTTAAGTCGAGTCTAGTCTTGGCTTAGCAACGCCATATTGTACATGTAATTAATCAAGATCTTTAACTCGCCACCAGTAAAATATCCCTTATCCAACAAAACCATGTTTATCATATCCCTACACCTAATGTTATAACCCATTTAAAAGACCTCTTTGATAGTTTATCTTAGGTGCTTACGCCTAGTGGAGGAGGTTTTTGATCCTTTCCCAAGCCTATGGTAATCTATTTGCTATGACAGGTAGTGAGAGATATTATCCGTTTTCATTTATGAGATATACTTTTGTGACACCTGAGAGATGTGAGTATCTAAACACTACTTGTGAGGTGCTAGTTTGTAATCTCCGTGCTTATAATGATTAAAGTGGAACGACTATTTGTTGTAATTACTTTTATATTAGCATTAAATGACCCCTAACTTGTAATTTGATTAGAATAAAAGCGCATTTCCTTGAGGACAAGCAAATCTCAAGTGTAAGGGTATTTGATGAAGCGAAAAGTGTACCGCTTTTAGGGGGTCATTTAAGCCCTAAATCGTATTTATTTGATCAAATATTGCCCTAAATCGTTCCTTTTGTCATTTTAGGTACTTTGGAGAAGAAATCTGGAAAAGGAATCATTTTGGACGTTTTTGGAGCATATAAGTGAAGAAAACGACAAAGTCTCCAAAGCTGCTGGAAAAGTACACGTGACGGCGTCAAGTATTGCTCCTGACGGCGTCACGGCTTGGCAAAAGAGGTGGATATGACAAAATACACGTGACGCGCCAGAGAGTTTTACAATGAAAATCTGACGGCGTCACCCTTTAAGGTGATCAAGGTCGTCACGGTTTAAGTTAAAGAGAGACGGCGTCAAGCACAATTCTGACGGCGTCAACCCTTGACGCGCCAGAGAGGATTTTTGAGGATTAAAAAGGGACGGCGTCAGGAAGACCATCCGGGAACCCTAGCCGCGTGAGGTGACGGCGTCACCTCCTACAACGTGACGCCGTCAGCCCCTAAACTCTATATATAGTTTTGCAATTTTTAGTTATTAGGGTGCAACTTTGTGAGGAGAAACCCTAGACGAATTTTCGGCCATTTTTAAGGGTTTTATACCCTTGGATCTCCCATGTTTAATTGAAGATAAGTAATCAATTAATCATTCAATATGTCTATGTGTTGTTTGATTATATCTTGTTCTTGTCTTTTAATTAACATGCTAGGCTAGATTTATCTTGTGTTTGCTTAGATCTAATGAAACCTAACTATTGATTATTGGTTGTTAGTGTGTCATTAATTGTATTGGATGATTGTTTATCGATGTTAGGCTTAAGAAAACTGGCTAACCTCCTATACGGTAACTTGCTTGAACGTCTTAAGAAACATGAACCAATGCGTACTAAGGTTTTTATGGTTGTATTTAATGCATGAGCGAATTCTAGTGATCCCATGTTAGGAGCTTCTTAGCCGGCTCGACATAGGAGTGAAGTAGGAGCTTGTAGAGTTGGGGAAGTACGTACGCTACCCCACGATTGGTATTAAGGAATACACCCGTCATCCACGCAATTAATACACACTAATCAACTGGTAAAAGATAGTTAGGGAGTAAGGAAATCTAAGTAAACACATTTCTCTCCATATAAGTTTCACCACCTTTTCATTTTCAGTTACTTTATTTTATTTTCATTTGTAGTTATTTGGGTTAGTTGACTAGCAACTAATTCCGCCCACTCCTTCAAACCCGAGATTTTACTTGCTTTTATAAAAATATAAAAAATACAAAAAGAATCTTCCCTCACCCTTAGACCTATTAGAGTAGTTTTTCAATCCTAACGACACTATTCCCCTAGAGAACGATCAATCCCCCGGTACTTGCCACTACACTATACTACATCGGTCAGGTACACTGCCTGGTGGGGATTGCAAGCCTCTTGAGATCCCTCGAGAGGTAAAACCTGTTGTAAGGTCGCAAAACCACGCACCAGGCTAAACCTCATGTAACACCCCAACCCGATAATGGTAGAAGTATTACGTTATGGTGACATATCAAAGCAAACACAAGCATAAGACTTAATTAATTCAAATGAAATTCAAAGGTTACAAAGGGAAAATATGAAATACAAGGTTACATGGGAAAAATACAATAATAAATTCTAAGTCTACAATCGTAATTACTTCTAGTCATCTCTAATCCAGGATAGCTATGAAGTAATGTCCTCTAAGTCCCAAGTGCTCTCCACTCATAACCCAGCTTCCATCTAAAACCTGCCGCATGGAAAGAAATGCGGCTGAGCTTAAAAAGCCCAGAGAACAGATATATATAACTTAACAGGACGGTAAGTAAGCATAAGAAACGAAGGAATAAGATTACAAAACGAAAGTATAATTATGAAAGTCATACGAATTTAAAGAGAACTAAAAATCAGGAATGCATGAGAACTGAATAATAATTGAATCGAGAGAAAGAATGAAATAAATAAAAGGTTCATATAAGGATGTACCATAAGAACTCCATACATAATCTATCAAATCATACTAAACCAATACAAGTATACGAAGAGGGGAGACCTCTAATTAAATAAAAGTATGAGAAGGAGTGCAAGGCACACACCACCTGGTCACCATAATCACATAAAACATAAAACCTAGGATGCATCCATACGCTCCCTAACATAAGTATGTATGTCAGTACAAGACTAAGCACACACACGCATTAATGGCCAATAGTGATCGCGATAAAATACATATACATAAGGGGGAACGCCGTAGATCTATCACACCTCTACGGGAGTGTCATGCCTAGGGTGCCATCAAAGACATGGTCCTGGTACCTCCAGAACTAGGTAAGCTCAGGCACAGATCTATCATAGCATACAACAATATAATCTAGCATGGCAAGAGAAACAAGATAGTAATTCAAATAAGCATGGCAAACATAAGCATAGCATAGCAGAGACATTTAAATAAATGTCAGAATGAATAAATAAGAATGACAATCATAAAATGAATGTCATGAGTCAATGAGGGAATTATATCAGGCATAGGATCTCAAAGGTTCGAAATCAAATGGTTCATAGCAAGGTTCAATTCAAAGGATTCTATCAAATGTTCATTTAAAGAAATCTTTTAATAATGGTTTTCATAAAAGTAGTCTTTAAAAGTAGTTTTCATAAAAGTTTAGTAAAATTTCATATAAAAGTGGTATCGCATCGTTCATAAACATCATTTTAAAATTAGTTTTTCTCAAAACATTTCCATGATAAAATTAAGAAAGGTTTTCACATCCAATTACAAAATCAAATGAACCTTCTAAGCATCAAGTGATTCGAATACTTATGTCATAGGGTCATAATGACGAATGTCAAATGGATCATGAAGAACGAATCAGAGTATAAGGGAACATAGCAATGGCTTAGGGAATCCTAATGAATCAAGATCAAGAAAGTCATGAGAATGAGAGCACCCTTACTGAAAAAGGGTAGAATATCTGTACCTTAGACCGCAAGTGACAACACAACTAGTTACATAAAGATCAGAAGCAAACTCCATCTTCAGCGAATCTATACGAATTTATTATCATCTTATTAATAACTTATCTTAAATCTAATTTCTCATTTTAGTCGGCTTTTCCATTTTAAGTAACTTTCCATATTTAGTAACTTTCCAAAAATATTAACTTTCCATATTTAGGTTTAAAAGCAATTTAGGGTTTCTAAAAATAGTAAGTAGTGTGTAAAAAGGTTTAAATAGTTATAAATGTCAAAATCGAGTTTCATAATTTTAAAATGATGTTGTTTCACAATTTAGGGTTTTACAAGTCAAATTAGGGTTTCCAAATTAAGTAAATGCGAGATTAGGGTTTCTAATTACACAAGTCATTTTAATTGATCATTTAATGTGATTAAACTCCAATTAGGGTTTCATACATTCAAATTGGTCAGAATTAGGTTATATTTCCCGAATTAGTAGTTTTAGTGTTTAATTCATATCATTTGGGTTTCATATAATAATGGTTCAAAGATTAGGGTTATTATTGCAATTTTGCCAAAGTTCAAGGTCGATATGATAATTATTCAATACATAGGTTAAACAATTTTAAGATGACACAAATCTTATTTAAGTTCTAAATGTAGAGCAAATAAGCTTATAAGTGTTTTAAATAAGTAATTTCTTAATTTCATCATTAACATCAAAAACAGATCCGACTTTTTCATTTGTTAAAATACCTTCACGAGCTTAATAAATTCTATAATTTTACCCAGATGTTCATACATGTCTTAAGTATTTTAGTTAATTTTTCCAGATTTTATTAAGTAGTACAAGTGTAAACTAAAAATCGATATTCACAACATGTTCTCGAATCGGATCTGATGAAACACCCCGAAAGTATACAATTGTTTACCCACATTAAAATTTTCAGTAAAATTTACAAAAATTACAAAAATTAACTCATATCCCATATATTATTCTGTCCAAAACTCAGGTCTTAATTCATTATAGATATTAAAATAAAAATCATAAACCACGACTGAATTTTCAGAACCTGAAATACAGTTTTGACACATGAATTCGTAAAAATCAAACGGGTGCCTTCCTGACCTCTAAAAATCACCAAACCAATTTCATTCGAACCCTATTTCACTGAATTAAGTTTTAGACCAAAGAATCACCAAAAATCATGTTCATATCATTGGTTAACAATTCAATTTGTTATCACATAATTTCTGATAGATTAGTTTTCATATATACATGTCCGATTTTCCATAACATAAATATTCATATTGACACATTTTATACATATTGATCCGAAATATTATTTTAGATTGGAGTTTACATGTTACCTCTTAGATTAAATTCGAATGGAATGCAAGAACACAAGATCTCTACGAATCACCAATGCTCTCTTCTCCTCCTCTTGATCCAATCGAATGGAAGAACAAAACAAATACATGGATCGATTAGGGTTTGTTTCAAAAATTCGAATGGATTAATTGATGTGTATATGATTACCTTGTCGTGATACGAATGAAAGAAACAATGACCAAGATCAAGCTTTGCTCCTCCTCTTCTCTTCTTGTGTCGAATGGAATGAAGATTTTAGGGTTTGTTTTGGTCTTTTACTTCTTGCCGTCAAATGGAGAAGGGAGAAAATAAGTTTAGGGTTTTCTTGGAGTGTTAGGGGAATACACGGTTAATCAAAATTAGGGGAGGAGGGGAGCCAAAATTATGGGTGTGTAAATGGTGATTTGCAACATTCCAAGTTTACCAAAATTTATACTTATCTTCTTAATATGTTGTGCACAAGTTTTTATTATTTTCGGACTATAGAAAGCTTCTTAAACGTGCCATACTTTTATTTATAAAGTTCTTATATCATTTCATATTTTACTTTAGGTCATAAGTTCATATCGTATGGTTTCGAGTCACAACACGTTATATAACTCAAAATTTTAATTTATAGCGTTTTTTATAAGTTCTTGAAATTTCAAAATTAGAGGGTATTTTGGTCATTTCGGATTGTGGTAATTTTGGGGTTTTACAATTCTTCCCCTCTAAAAGAAAATTTTCGTCCTCGAAAATTGAAGTAAAATGAAACGGAAGCACAAAGGACCGGAAACGGAAATGCGAATGACTTGTTTCTCATGACTCTATCTTGTTGATCAAAATAACTTCGTTTTCTTCAGGAAGGACAAACCATACTGAATCCGGATCAAAAGAATAATATACCAAACGTAACAGATGATAATCGTATCCTCTCAGAAGAGGTACAGGGAGTACGTAGGGTTTGACGGATATATCGTCCGTAGAATTGATTAGACAAATCAGATGAGAACGTACAGAAAACAGATTGTTTGATATCATCAATCGGCAGAAAGTTCTACAACAGGACCTAAGATTATTATCGGAAGTATAGAGGTCAGCAAACGCGTGACGAGAATCCAGACGTATCAAATCGCATAACGGTGAAAGCAGATTAAACGCATAGGTAGAATGAACCTAAAGTCTCACTAACACAGATAATCTCCAACAGCTATCACAAATTCTAAGGCTTCTAAGGCACTCCTCGAAATATCCTATGCCCACAACAAGTGCACGTTATATGATGTAAGTATTATTACGTTGGCCAGAAGTTATAATACTGGCATCATATAAATATGCCCTCATGATGGTCATACTTTATCTCAAGCCTTGAACAAAATAACCTATCTTAATCCACCTAATCCTTCTACAGTCTCAGAGTTCATCAAAATCAAACAACATGACTAAAAGAAGAACGAAACTACTCGTAAGAGTAACGGAAGTCCCAGAATGTCTATCAGAATTTAGGTACGTCGTTAATAGCGTCAATCCTTCATCACTCACCGAAATCAACTCAGCCAATATAAGTGGTTGCTTCAACATCCGCCCATTCCTGGACATAAATCTCAAGGTTCCATCCATAATTCGTCAAATTTCGCATAACAAGACCGTCATCCAACATATGCAGAATGAACATAGAACGGAATTATTAGGTAATGAAAATTTAAGTAGGTTGAGAGGAAGTGAATTACGTCATCAATGGCTTCATCCTTCACAGAACCAACTCTCCCAAACACAAATGTTCGCTTCAAAATTCATCCATTCAGATACATGATTTCAAATCTCTTCCAATTCCAAGTAGTCTGTCTACGTCTGTCCATATGATCATAGGGTGGAAAGGAATTATAAACTTGAGTCTGGTCCCTCAAGCCTTCGGCACCTCTTCTGGACACTGTGGTGTGGTAACGTGAATTTCTTCTTATATGCTTCTTTCATGGTAACGCCTGTCACGAACATCTTCTACTACCCTTCTACAAGGATTCTAACTCTGACAACGGTCTTCAATCTTGGTCCTTTCTGTGGGAAACTCTGTCATCGCAAGATACCTGGTAGTGCTGTCTGCAACAATCTCCGAATGCCAATCAAACCTATCTTCCAGAACACAGGGGTCATTCTACTCAATACGAAAATGATCTACATATTCCTCTTTCGTCTCTGAGCACAAACACACTGTCATACTATGACAATTGTCCAACGACTCGCGAAGAACATGATTCTTTTAGCCAATACAATTGGCATCATCTAAAACTCATAACGATTGCAACGAGTATGAAAGCAGCTTCAGGAATCGTCTTAGGGAAACTTCATATCTACTTCACATCACCAAACTTCCTCTTCGCGAATAAAACGGAAATGCTTCGCGGGGTTACTCTCAGTTAGTCAACTCCCTTCTTAGAATTTTTGTGGCTGTTTCTTCTGTCCTTCAAACCTAAATGAGACCATCTGATACGGAGTTTTCAAAGATAGGCCAAATCGATCATTGATACGCGGAAATGGATAATGATTTCGGATGTTGATATGGTTAAGTTCACGATAGTCGATACGCCGCTGCATACTTCTCTCTTTCTTCTTCATGAGCCAACAGGAAAATTCCAGGATAAACACTAGGGTGAAGAAAATCATATTTCATCAGTTCCTTTAATCTCTCAACTTCTATGGCATCATGGTTTCGTCAATTGAGATCAATTCGATGCCAACTCTACTTCCCAAGCAGGAGGGAATCCCAAGAGGTTCATCTGAGAACATCGGAAAATTTTCGTACAACAAACTACTTCCAATGTCAGAGCTTTCTAAGGGTGGATACTAATAGATGTCAGGAGAAATTTGACAATCAAATGGGATCGGAATATGTGCTTTCATAGCAACATTAATCTTAACAATTTAAGCGGTTGAGAGTCATTATGACAAAAGTAGGGTGAAGCAGATTGTTAAAGGTTACATTTCAGATACGGTAGTCTATGGTAGCTTTACGAAGAGCCATCCAATCCATAACTAAAAGACCTCAAAGTCGACTATATCAAAAGTAACAGATCCGTAGAACGAATACGGTCGTTAAACCAGACGGGTAGTTCATATATCAAGGTCAAGTACACGGTTCATCATTGTGTTGAGATAGATAAACGAACAGTTCAAGGTATTGGAATTTTGTTTAGCATTTTAGCATAAGGGCAGGTAGGGTGTGAATCATCGGTAATACGAACATCGTATAACTGTCAAAAGCGAGATGTATGGAATATCAGTTATCAGCATCATCATGCTCAGTTAACAATTCCATATTGAGACAATATTTTCGTCATATCCTTCCAGGGAACTGGTTGGTAGACAAGGTTCATCATTAAAAGGGAGGGAACAAAACTTCCTATATCCATGGTTAATAGTTACCAGAGTTCTCATAGGAGTAGTAAGGGATTTGCAGGACTGAGTAGTATCGGATGATACATTTATATCTAGCATAAGTAATGAATTCATAGAATGTGTCAAACACATTAGGGTTAAATGACCTTTGGGATGGTCGGAAAAGTATCAACTGTTTATCAAACAGATCGGAGGTGGAGATCAAAATCAGGAAGTGAAACTTAAGTGGTGCAAGGTATACATGAAGTTCCCGAGGTATCTCAATCTTACTTGGTTTCTAAACTTAGGTTGCAAAACTTTCAAGCTTCTGAAACAAATGTTCTTATAAGGCATAGCTAATGGCAGAGGCACAAATCAGAGTGATGCGGAAGCAATGCTACTAACATAGATGTCCTAGTCTACCCATTCCTCACCGGTATAACTTATGCTCCTATGGGGAAATCCTAAAGCAAATTTTCAAAGGTTATCTTATGAGTGCCTACAGTGGAAACTTACTGGTCCAAACTTCACAGGTCAAGGGTAAATGTTTTACAAGTTGCAGTCTGTCGCTTTGATACCATAATTGTAACACCCCAACCCGATAAGGGTAGATGTATTACATTATGGTGACATATCAAAGCAAACACAAGCATAAGACTTAATTAATTCAAATGAAATTCAAAGGTTACAAAGGGAAAATCTGAAATACAAGGTTACATGGGGAAAATACAATAATAAATTCTAAGTCTACAATCGTAATTACTTCTAGTCATCTCTAATCCAGGATAGCTATGAAGTAATGTCCTCTAAGTCCCAAGTGCTCTCCACTCATAACCCAGCTTCCATCTAAAACCTGCCGTATGGAAAGAAATGCGGCTGAGCTTAAAAAGCCCAGTGAACAGATATATATAACATAACAGGACGGTAAGTAAGCATAAGCAACGAAGGAATAAGATTACAAAATGAAAGTATAATTATGAAAGTCATACGAATTTAAAGAGAACTAAAAATAAGGAATGCTTGAAAACTGAATAATAATTGAATCGAGAGAAAGAATAAAATAATGAAAAGGTTCATATAAGGATGTGCCATAAGAACTCCATACATAATCTATCAAATCATACTAAAACAATACAAGTATACGAAAAGGGGAGACCTCTAAGTAAATAAAAGTGTGAGAAGGAGTGCAAGGCACACACCACCTGGTCACCATAATCACATAAAACATAAAACCTAGGATGCATCCATACGCTCCCTAACATAAGTATGTATGTCAGTACTAGACTAAGCACACACACGCATTAATGGCCAATAGTGATCGCGATAAAATACATATGCATAAGGGGGAACGCCGTAGATCTATCACACCTCTACGGGAGTGTCATGCCTAGGGTGCCATCAAAGACATGGTCCTGGTACCTCCAGAACTAGGTAAGCTCAGGCATAGATCTATCATAGCATACAACAATATAATCTAGCATGGCAAGAGAAACAAGATAGTAATTCAAATAAGCATGGCAAACATAAGCATAGCATAGCAGAGACATTTAAATAAATCTCAGAATGAATAAATAAGAATGACAATGTAAAACCCAAAATTTCCAAACATGCAAAATTACCAAAATACCCTTGTAACTTAAAATTTCAATTAATACTTAAATAAAACATCAAATAAATCCTAAACTCTTGGAAACTAGCAACATATGAAGTATGATAATTTTTGCATGAACATTTTAATATTCTAAATGTCCTAAAAATACTTGTCACATCATAAAAAATTATATGGGCCGAAAATACTTGTATATATATATATATATTTATTTTTCTTGTTAAATAATTAAAATCAACTAAATAAAAGATAAGCACTACAAATTGAGAGGAAATCTTTGCAAATCATAATATTGATCTCCTTGTACTCCTTGGGCCGAAATCCATGCCCTCCCCACATCCTTATACACGGTTTCTAATTGTTTTCCCTTTTATATCTCTTAAAACCCTAAAATCAAAACTAAAAACCACCAAGGCTATACACGAATTTTTGAGGGCTTCCACCTATTTTTCCTGGGTACTTACAAGTTCAAGAGAAGTGATAAAAATAGTTCCAAGGTTGCAGGGTCGTTCGTGTGATCGAGGGAATATTGTTTGGGTCGTATTCTTCCAGCCGAGAAGGGTTAATTCGATCGGACTCATCCTCTGTCCATTATTCGATTTGGTATTTTTCTAGTGTCCCTAATATCACTATTATTCATGGAAAATTTATAAAATTTAATCATGCAAAGTTATATGATCGTTTGAATTAAAATACGATCTAAAACCCTAAAAACCAAATAAATTGTGAATCGGCTATTACGAATTTTGTGTCCTTCAATCCTATTTTTATCATGTCCTATTCGTGCTAGATAACACTAGAAAAATCAGTAACATAATTTTCAAGGCTTAGATTCGTGTTTGGGAATTAATTTGTAATCGGCTGAATTAAAAAGAAAGGTAAATAAAAAGGAAAAAGGTTATACGATTAGGGTTAGGGTTTGTAAAGAATTTTCCTGGAAATAAATGCTTGTAATAATGATGTAATGATGGTGTATAGGCTTTGGAAAAAATTAGGGCTTGGTTTGGTTGTTTTTAGAAGTAGCCGATTAGGGTTTTAAAAAGAAAAGGGTGTGTTTTGTAATTTTATAAACTTGTGAATTATTTTTGTAAGTGACTTTGGACCAGGGTGAATCATATAAATTATTATATGGGGGTGTTATATGTAAACTTTGTAACTAAAAGATTTATATGGTAATTTGTTTAATTAATTAATCCGATTTGAAAATTTATAAAATAGAGGGACTTGTTTTGTAAATTATGTAAAATGGAGGATGTTTCGTATAAATATTAATGTAAGGGGTGTAATGTGTAATTTTGGATAATGAAAGGCTTAATGTGTAAATATTAATAATTAAGGATTAATTTTTATTTTAATTAATTAAAAGGTTTAATTTGTAATTCAATTAATTAAAGGGTTTAATCTGTACATTTGTTAAAATTAAAGGATTGGAATTGTAATATGGGAAACTTAAGGGTTAAAATGAATAACTTGTAATACTTGCACTTTAGACCTTTATCTTTGGCATAATTGCCTTTAAAACCCTAAAATATAGAAAGTTGTCATATTTAACCCTAAACTATTATAACTTGTTAAAATGAACCCTATTCCCATAATAATATTTAATAAATGACTTAACCTAATTACTTTATGGAATTTATCTAATTATGGAAATTTGCTATTTTTGGAAACTTACTAAATAAGGAAACTTTCTAAAGATGAAAACTCACTAATCTTGGAAACTTGCTAAAAATAGAAAGTTACTTAAAGCGAGTAAACTTACTTAAAGTGGAAACTTATGGAAAGTTTCTAAATTTGGAAAGTTACCTAAAATGGAAAGATAAACTAAAATTAGTAATCTGAGTTATAGGAACAACTTGTAATTCTGTCTTCTATTCCTTTAGGTGTGGAGAAGGAGTGATCTGATTCTTTTCAGTGCTTGCTATCTTGTGTTTGTTTACGTTCCGAATAAGGTACAGATATTCTGACCTTCTCACAGGTTTCTCATGAACTCTCTCTCTCTCTCTCACTTGTCTATCTTACTCCCTTGAACCTTGTTATGCTCCCCTTGATTTGTGAACCTTGTTATGCTCCCCTTGATTTGTGAACCTTGCTATGCTCCCCTTTATTTGTGAACCTTGCTATGCTCCCTTGATAAATTGAACCTTGCTATCTTCCCTTGATACTTGATATAATTTGTTCGTCACCCTGTGACATGAATATTCAAATCCTTGGATACCTTGAAGGTTCATTTGATATTATAACTGGATGCGAAAACCTTTCTTAATTATATATGAAAATGTTTTGAGAAAAGCTATTTTAAAACGATGTTGTTGAGCACGATGCGATACCACTTTTAAATGAAATTTTACTAAAAGTTTTATGAAAACTACTTTTAAAGACTATCTTTATGAAAGACTTTACTAAATATCATTTTATGAAAGTCACTTATTGAAAGATTACTTCTAAATACGCGTTTGATATGAAACCTTTGAATTAAATCTTTACTATGAACCTACGAATCATTTGATTATGAACCATTGATATGATCTATTTGAACTTTGATTTGAACCTTTGCTATAAACCCTATGCTATGATTCTTGGTTTGAACCTTGACTTGAACCTTGATATAAACCTTGATATGATATACTTGAAATGGAAACTTGATATGAAACTTGAACTTGGACACTTAATACTTGATTTGACCCTTGATCCACAGTTTGAGACTACGAGCCACCACTTGTATACTAGGCATGAGGGTTTCATGTCCTTGTCATTGATGCACCGATGGCATGACTCTAGGGTAGGAGAGTGATGACCTATCCCGTCCCTGACTTGACTTGCTACGTAGAGGAAGTACTTGGCCTACTGGGGCATATGGATGCATCCTAGATTTGTTACTTGTTTCGATGGATTTATCATGATATTACTTGTTATATACTTGGTGACTGATGGTGTGTGCGATACACGTCTTTCACAGCTTGGGAGTTAGCTACTTAAACCTTTGAGGCATCCCCTTACATTATACTTGGTATCCTGAGGTCACCCCTCCGGATACATGGCTACTTGGTTGCTTGATACTTGACTTGATACTTGGCTAAATATTTGACTTGACATGGGCTCGTGGTGGATTACTGTTTTCTTTAACTTATAATCTTTTACTTTTTCCCTAACTCTTATTATACCTTGCATTGTTTCCCTTACTTCACTATTCCATTATTACTGCTTGTTACCTCTAAATCTGTTCACTGGGCTTTTTAAGCTCAGCCGCATTTCTTTTCCTGCGGCAGATTTTTGTAAGAAGTTGGGTATGAGTGGAGAGTACCGTTGGACTTAGAGGACTACACTTTGATAGCTATTTTGAAATAGAGATGACTAGAAGGATTTGCATTTTCAGACTTAGTATTTATCTCTTTGTTCTCTTTTGTAACTTTGTATTTCCTTTGTAACCTTTGAGATTCCTTTGTATTACTAAAGATGTATGCTTGTGTTTTCTTTTATATGTCACCATAATGTGGCACTTCTACCCTTGTCGGGTTGAGGTGTTACAACTTATGGTATCAGAGACAGGTTGACGACTTGTAATACATAAACCTGGACCTGTGAGTTTTGGACCATTAGGCTTCCACTGTAAGAACATAGGAGAACACCTTGAGAACTTGCTTTAGGATTTCTTAATATGAACTTAAGTTTTGACCAGTGAGGAATGGGTAGACTATAAGGCATTTTTTTAAGTATCATTACTTCCGCATCACTCTGTTTCGTGCCTTGCTTTTGGTTAAAGCCTGTTGAGATCACTTTTGGATATTGAAAGCTTATGCTTTGCACCACCTAAGATTTGAAACCTAAATAAATCTTGAAGGCATTGAGAATTGCATAGTAATTTCCTGACACTATTTGATCCTTATCTTCAGATTCCGACTCTGACCTCTGATCCTTTTGTTAATCATTTTTTATGCCTCTTCGGGCATTCTGAGAATCTCCATGGCGATGACGTACTTGATACATTCTGTGATTTGTCTCTTGCTTTTGATAAGCATCTATGAATCTTCTGACGCTATTTGATTTCGTCTTACCCATCTCTGTCCCTATGAGAAGTCTTGTGGTGTTTAACCACGAGTATAAGAATGTTTCCCTCTCACTTTTGAACGATAAGATTTGCTATGTTGATCTGTCTTTCTTTGGATAGTTAACTTCGATTTTATTCTGATAAGGGATTGGTTGATTGAGCATTCAAAATATTGACAACTATCCTCCTATGTCTCACCTTTGGCGCTTGAAACAATTTTGAACTACCTACCATGATTACCGATTGTTAAACTTTTGGCTATCACTATTACTCTGGAGACTCGTGTGTTACTTTTGCGGTTATGAAGTTTTCCGAGAACCCATTTCGTACACCAATGAATGAACCTTATCTTGAGAATTATTTGGCACCCTGAGTTTTCTGAATATGATTCCTGGTTGAACAACCAAGTTTTCCACCGGAGTGTGAAGTAGGATTTGACATGATACCGAGAGATTGTATAGTCACCAAGCGAAGATGTCTTTCAGATGTGTTCAGGATCATAACAATTGATTTGAGCAACCGGGAAGAGCAGCAACCGAAGACAAGGAAGTGAGTTTGCTTAAGTGTATCTTCTGGGCGTGTTTCAGTTTCGTTCGCCATTAAGAAGGATGGTGACAGGGGATATGTATTGATTACTGGAAGCTGAACCGTATTGCTGTTAGGAACCATTAATTCTCCACCCTGAAAAGACTATGTATCTGTTAAATTTCAGAGCGCGAAGTTTCCTTCAGATGGAAGTATGAATTGAGGTTATTCTTGGAATCGCCTTCCGTATTAGTAAATACTGCTATGACGGTTAGTGACGCTAATAGTATTAGCTAAAGCTCTGACTGTTTTGTGAATTTGATAAATGATGTTTTCTCATGAGTACTTGGGCAAATGGTCATTGAATGACTTAATAGTACATTCGGAGACGAGGAAGAGCATGAAAAACATTTTTGCACTTTGTTAGAAATTTGACGATCATTTGTGCATTCTGGGAGGTTGATATTTGTTGAGACAACGGTGTTCTTAATTGAGGATATCTCTTTAAATCCTGCAAGTTTTGAAACTATCACCAAGTGGTCAAGACCGATAACAGAGTGGAGAACTGAAATCTTTTGAACTTTGCAGAAGAATTTTGGAAGATGTTTACAACTTGCGTTACCATTGATAAATTTTGTGAACAGAGAGAAACAGTTTAGTTTGAGTGAGAATGGAGTTTTGGAAAAGCTGAAATAGAAATTAGCTTCCATACCTTCAAGCGGAACAAATTTTGGGACATTTCAGAAAGAGAATCGGTTATACTCCCTTGCAGCATAGAAGGTTTTACGCATGCATCAAGACAACTAGAAACATATCAGAAGAATTACTTCACTGCCTGACCTGGAGTTGACAACAGCGGTGGCTACCCTGAAGAGTGAAGACATTCCTTACAAGGAAGAAGTGTTGGCGATGCAGAAGAAAAAAAAATCTAGTCAAGATGGCGAACCTGGAGCTGATGAAGACATGCAGTCTCACTTCCCTATTCATCTTGGTTGTACTAAGATGAATTTAGAACGGAAGCAGACTGGATGATGAAGGGATTTAAAGATCGTGCCAAAAATTCACATTACTCCATCACATTCCAAGAAGAACTGCAGGAGGCTTGATGAACCAGACACAAGTTCACGATTTTGTTTCACTTCCAGATAGATGGACAAACAAAGACAGATTAACCGGACATGAAGAGATTGGATGTTTTGAATGAACGGATTTTTGAAACAGACCTTTTATGTTTGGAAGAATTGATTCTGTAAAGGCCGAAGTTATTGACGACTAATTTCCACTTCCATTGACTCACTTAAGCTTCGTTATATAGTAATAAGATCCTCTAATGATTTAAGTTCCCTAGAAGCATTTCAGTTCCGTGTTTATTTTTCGTATGTTCGATGATGGCTTTGTTTTGGGGAATTTTGGCGAATTGTGGAAGATCTGATGCTTGTGGATGGCGTACCTTACTTCTGCTAGGCAATCTGGGATTCCGATACTCTTGCGAGTAGTTTTGTTATCCCTCTTGACTATGACATTTGATTTTGTTGACCTCTGAGACTGTAGAAGTACTAGGTGGATTAAGATAGGTTGTTTTGCTCACGACTCAAGATAAAGTATGATCATCATGAAGGCATATTTATGTGGTGCTAGTATTATGATGCCTGATCAACGTGATAATACTTACACCATATAACGTGCACTCATTGTGGCCATAGGACATCTTGGGGAGTACCTAAGAAGTTTAGAATTTGATCTCCGTTGGATTATCCGTGATTAGTGAGACTTTAGGTTCATTCTACCTATGCGTATACTCTGCCTTTGTTCATTAAATATCTGGATGAGTTTGGACTCTCGTTTTGCATTCTGTTGACCTTAGTTATAAATCTTAAACTCTTTGTAGAGCTCTCTACTGTTGATACAGTTAATTTGATTTGAAATTTTGTTCGTATTCCATATGAGTTTTCCAGAAGATTCACCTATCATCCATTTTATGTTGCATGGGCCTTTTGATCAGAATCAACCTAATTTGTCTCCTTCTGAGAAATTTGAACCCACCTTGTTTTGATTGAGTCATGAGAAACTATTTGGTTTGAAGATCCTTTTTGGAAGAACCTCCCCGGGCGTGAGAATGTTTGTGACGATCTTTTGCGATTTGCTACGACTTCGTCTAACTTTGCGACTTCAAATTTCGAGGATGAAATTTTTCTTTTAGATGGGAAGAAGTTGTAAAACCCAAAATTTCCAAACATGCAAAATTACCAAAATACCCTTGTAACTTAAAATTTCAATTAATACTTAAATAAAACATCAAATAAATCCTAAACTCTTGGAAACTAGCAACATATGAAGTATGATAATTTTTGCATGAACATTTTAATATTCTAAATGTCCTAAAAATACTTGTCACAACATAAAAAATTATATGGGCCGAAAATACTTGTATATATATATTTATTTTTCTAGTTAAATAATTAAAATCAACTAAATAAAAGATAAGCATTACAAATTGAGAGGAAATCTTTGCAAATCAGAATATTGATCTCCTTGTACTCCTTGGGCCGAAATCCATGCCCTCCCCTCATCCTTATACACGGTTTCTAATTGTTTTCCCTTTTATATCTCTTAAAACCCTAAAATCAAAACTAAAAACCACCAAGGCTATACACGAATTTTTGAGGGCTTCCACCTATTTTTCATTGGTTCTTACATGTTCAAGATAAGTGATAAAAATAGTGCCAAGGTTGCAAGGTCGTTCGTGTGATAGAGGGAATATTGTTTGGGTCGTATTCTTCCAGCCGAGAAGGGTTAATTTGATCGGACTCATCCTTTGTCCATTATTCGATTTGGTATTTTTATAGTGTCCCTAATATCACTATTATTCATGGAAAATTTATAAATTTTAATCATGCAAAGTTATATGATCGTTTGAATTAAAATACGATCTAAAACCCTAAAAACCAAATAAATTGTGAATCGGCTATTACGAATTTTGTGTCCTTCAAGCCTATTTTTCTCAGGTCCTATTCATGCTAGATAACACTAGAAAAATCAATAACATATTCTTCAAGGCTTAGATTCGTGTTTGGGAATTAATTTGTAATCGGCTGAATTAAAAAGAAAGGTAAATAAAAAGGAAAAAGGTTATACGATTAGGGTTAGGGTTTGTAAAGAATTTTCCTGGAAATAAATGCTTGTAATAATGATGTAATGATGGTGTGTAGGCTTTGGAAAAAATTAGGGCTTGGTTTGGTTGTTTTTAGAAGTAGCTGATTAAGGTTTTAAAAAGAAAATGGTGTGTTTTGTAATTTTATAAACTTGTGGATTATTTTTGTAAGTGACTTTGGACCAGGGTGAATCGTATAAATTATTATATGGGGGTGTTATATGTAAAATTTGTAACTAAAAGATTTATATGGTAATTTGTTTAATTATTTAATCCGATTTGAAAATTTATAAAATAGATGATGGGTTTTGAAGTTGCTGCTGCTCCTGGTACTTATTGAAATACACCAAGTATAACTCTGCTGCTAGGGGATTTACTCTGCTGCTAGTCTGAGTAACTCTGCTGCTAGTGTATTTAGTCTGCTGCTGGTGTTATCTGATGGATGGTATAATAAGTTAAGTGTAATTCTGCTGGTAGCTACGAAGACTCTGCTGCTAGAGTAATTATGCTGCTGCTTTTTGGATATGTATAGTTTGTTAGGATAAGTATAGAAAAGATATGTAAAGATATTTTTCTTGTATAGAAAGTTTTGTAACCGACTAGGACTCCTTAGTCTATAAAAGGAGGATCTAGGTTTAGGTTTTACGTACGTATCATTATTGTTTTACACTTCAAGGTTTCTTGTAACCCCAATGCTATTCAGAGCAACCGTATTAATATATTGAAGTGTTGTTTGATTGTTAGTTATCCTTCTTAAGATTAATTACTAATTTCCGCATAGTAATTGATAATTTGTTCAAGAACAGTTTCTATATCTATTGTCTTGGGTTTATATCTAAGATAATTAATAAGATCGTGAAGCTCGTCTGGGATCAACAATAGAGGGACTTGTTTTGTAAATTATGTAAAATGGAGGATGTTTCGTATAAATATTAATGTAAGGTGTGTAATGTGTAATTTTGGATAATGAAAGGCTTAATGTGTAAATATGAATAATTAAGGATTAATTTGTATTTTAATTAATTAAAAGGTTTAATTTGTAATTCAATTAATTAAAGGGTTTAATTTGAAAATTTGTTAAAATTAAAGGATTGGAATTGTAATATGGGAAACTTAAGGGTTAAAATGAATAACTTGTAATACTTGCACTTTAGACCTTTATCTTTGGCATAATTGCATTTCAAACCTTAAAATATAGAAAGTTGTCATATTTAACCCTAAACTATTATAACTTGTTAAAATGAACCCTATTCCCATAATAATATTTAATAAATGACTTAACCTAATTACTTTATGGAATTTATTTAATTATGGAAATTTGCTATTTTTGGAAACTTACTAAATAAGAAAACTTTCTAAAGATGGAAACTCACTAATCTTGGAAACTTGCTAAAAATAGAAAGTTACTTAAAACGAGTAAACTTACTTAAAGTGGAAACTTACTAAATATGGAAAGTTTCTAAATTTGGAAAGTTACCTAAAATGGAAAGATAAACTAAAACTAGTAATCTGAGTTATAGGAACCACTTGTAATTATGTCTTCTACTCCTTTAGGTGTGAAGAAGGAGTGATCTGATTCTTTTCAGTGTTTGCTATCTTGTGTTTGTTTGCGTTCCGAATAAGGTACAGATATTCTGACCTTCTCACAGGTTTCTCATGAACTCTCTCTCTCTCTCTTGTCTATCTTACTCCCTTGAACCTTGCTATGCTCCCCTTGATTTGTGAACCTTGCTATGCTCCCCTTGATAAATTGAACCTTGCTATGTTCCCTTGATACTTGATATAATTCGTTCGTCACCCTGTGACATGAATATTCAAATCCTTGGATACCTTGAAGGTTCATTTGATATTATAACTGGATGCGAAAACCTTTCTTAATTATATATGAAAATGTTTTGAGAAAAGCTATTTTAAAACGATGTTGTTGAGCACGATGCAATACCACTTTTAAATGAAATTTTACTAAAAGTTTTATGAAAACTACTTTTAAATACTATCTTTATGAAAGACTTTACTAAATATCATTTTATGAAAGTCACTTATTGAAAGATTACTTCTAAATACGCGTTTGATATGAAACCTTTGAATTAAATCTTTACTATGAACCTACGAATCATTTGATTATGAACCTTTGATATGATCTATTTGAACTTTGATTTGAACCTTTGCTATAAACCCTATGCTATGATTCTTGATTTGAACCTTGACTTGAACCTTGATTTAAACCTTGATATGATATACTTGAAATGGAAACTTGACTTGAACCACTTGATATGAAACTTGAACTTGGAAACTTGATACTTGATTTGACCCTTGATCCACAGTTTGAGACTACGAGCCACCACTTATATACTAGGCATGAGGATTTCATGTCCTTGTCATTGATGCACCGATGGCATGACTCTAGGGTAGGAGAGTGATGACCAATCCCGTCCCTGACTTGACTTGTTACGTAGAGGAAGTACTTGGCCTACTGGGGCGTATGGATGCATCTTAGATTTGTTACTTGTTTCGATGGATTTATCATGATATTACTTGTTATATACTTGGTGACTGATGGTGTGCGCGATACACGTCTTTCACAGCTTGGAAGTTAGCTACTCCAACCTTTGAGGCATCCCCTCACATTATACTTGGTATCCCGAGGTCACCCCTCCGGATACATGGCTACTTGGTTACTTGATACTTGACTTGATACTTGGCTTGATACTTGACTTGACTTGGGCTCGTGGTGGATTACTGTTTTCTTTACCTTATAATCTTTTACTTTTTCCCTAACTCTTATTATACCTTGCATTGTTTCCCTTAATTCACTATTCCATTATTACTGCTTGTTACCTCTATATCTGTTCACTGGGCTTTTTAGGTTGCGTTTGGTATGGTACTAAGGGAATGGAATTATGAATATCATAGTGATTAATGGTGTTTGTTTTAGTTGAGAGGGCCCACAACTATGACTATGAAAGTTCAATATTATCCATACTCCATATACCTCAAACTAGAGGGGAATGGAACTTTCATAGTTGAGGGACCCACCACTACTATCAAACTCATACCCATTGTCATTCCTCGCAGCATACCAAACGCACCCTTAAGCTCAGCCGCATTTCTTTTCCTGCGGCAGGTTTTTGTAAGAAGCTGGGTTATGAGTGGAGAGTACCGTTGGACTTAGAGGACTACACTTTGATAGCTATTTTGAAATAGAGATGACTAGAAGGATTTTCATTTTCAGACTTAGTATTTATCTCTTTGTTCTCTTTTGTAACTTTGTATTTCCTTTGTAACCTTTGAGATTCCTTTGTATTACTGAAGATGTATGCTTGTGTTTGCTTTGATATGTCACCATAATGTGGCACTTCTACCCTTGTCGGGTTCGGGTGTTACAGATCATCATAAAATGAATGTCATAAGTCAATGAGGGAATTATATCAGGCATAGGATCTCAAAGGTTCGAAATCAAATGGTTCATAGCAAGGTTCAATTCAAAGGATTCTATCAAATGTTCATTTAAAGAAATCTTTTAATAATCGTTTTCATAAAAGTAGTCTTTAAAAGTAGTTTTCATAAAAGTTTAGTCAAATTTCATATAAAAGTGGTATCGCATCGTTCATAAACATTATTTTAAAATTAGTTTTTCTCAAAACATTTCCATGATAAAATTAAGAAAGGTTTTCACATTCAATTACAAAATCAAATGAACCTTCTAAGCATTAAGTGATTCGAATACTTATGTCATAGGGTCATAATGACGAATGTCAAATGGATCATGAAGAACGAATCAGAGTATAAGGGAACATAGCAATGGCTTAGGGAATCCTAATGAATCAAGATCAAGAAAGTCATGAGAATGAGAGCACCCTTACTGAAAAAGGGTAGAATATATGTACCTTAGACCGCAAGTGACAACACAACTAGTTACATAAAGATCAGAAGCAAACTCCATCTTCAGCGAATCTACACGAATTTATTATCATCTTATTAATAACTTTTCTTAAATCGAATTTCTCATTTTAGTCGGCTTTTCCATTTTAAGTAACTTTCCATATTTAGTAACTTTCCAAAAATAGTAACTTTCCATATTTAGGTTTAAAAGCAATTTAGGGTTTCTAAAAATAGTAAGTAGTGTGTAAAAAGGTTTAAATAGTTATAAATGTCAAAATCGAGTTTCATAATTATAAAATGATGTTGTTCACAATTTAGGGTTTTACAAGTCAAATTAGGGTTTCCAAACTAAGAAAATGCGAGATTAGGGTTTCTAATTACACAAGTCATTTTAATTGATCATTTAATGTGATTAAACTCCAATTAGGGTTTCATACATTCAAATTGGTCAGAATTAGGTTATATTTCCCGAATTAGTAGTTTTAGCGTTTAATTCATATCATTTGGGTTTCATATAATCATGGTTCAAAGATTAGGGTTATTATTGCAATTTTGCCAAAGTTCAAGGTCGATATGATAATTATTCAAAACATAGGTTAAACATTTTTAAGATGACACAAATCTTATTTAAGTTCTAAATGTAAAGCAAATAAGTTTATAAGTGTTTTAAATAAGTAATTTCTTAATTTCAGCATTAACATCAAAAACAGATCCGACTTTTGCATTTTTTAAAATACCTTCACGAGCTTAAAAAATTCTATAATTTTACCCAGATGTTCATACATGTCTTAAGTATTTTAGGTAATTTTTCCAGATTTTATTAAGTAGTACAAATGTAAACTAAAAATCGATATTCATAACATGTTCTCGAATCGGATCTGATGAAACACCCCGAAAGTATACAATTTTCTTACCCACGTTAAAATTTTCAGAAAAATCTACAAAAATTACAAAAATTAAATCATATCCCATATATTATTCTGTCCAAAACTTAGGTCTTAATTCGTTATAGATATTAAATTAAAAATCATAAACCACGACTGAATTTTTTTCAGAACCCGAAATACAGTTTTGACACATGAATTTGTAAAAATCAAACGGGTGCCTTCCCGCCCTCTAAAAATCACCAAACCAATTTCATTCGAACCCTATTACACTGAATTAAGTTTTAGACCAAAGAATCACCAAAAATCATGTTCATATCATTGGTTAACAATTCGATTTGTTAGCACATAATTTCTGATAGATTAGTTTTCATATATACATGTCCGATTTTCCATAACATAAATATTCATATTGACACATTTTATACATATTGATCCGAAATATTATTTTAGATTGGAGTTTACATGTTACCTCTTAGATTAAATTCGAATGGAATGCAAGAACACAAGATCTCTACGAATCACCAATGCTCTCTTCTCCTCCTCTTGATCCAATCGAATGGAAGAACAAAACAAATACATGGATCGATTAGAGTTTATTTCAAAAATTCGAATGGATTAATTGATGTGTATATGATTACCTTGTCGTGATACGAATGAAAGAAACAATGACCAAGATCAAGCTTTGCTCCTCCTTTTCTCTTCTTGTGTCGAATGGAATGAAGATTTTAGGGTTTGTTTTGGTCTTTTACTTCTTGCCATCAAATGGAGAAGGGAGAAAATAAGTTTAGGGTTTTCTTGGAGTGTTAGGGGAATACACGGTTAATCAAAATTAGGGGAGGAGGGGAGCCGAAATTATGGGTGTTTAAATGGTGATTTGCAACTTTCCAAGTTTACCAAAATTTATACTTATCTTCTTAATATGTTGTGCACAAGTTTTTATTATTTTCGGACTATAGAAAGCTTCTTAAACGTGCCATACTTTTATTTATAAAGTTCTTATATCATTTCATATTTTACTTTAGGTTATAAGTTCATATCGTATGGTTTCGAGTCACAACACGTTATATAACTCAAAATTTTAATTTATAGCGTTTTTTATAAGTTCTTGAAATTTCAAAATTAGAGGGTATTTTGGTCATTTTGGATTGTGGTAATTTTGGGGTTTTACACCTCACCAATGGAATCAAGGGTTTTTGTGTGCTCGGCAAAGATCTACTCTAGTTAGGTTAAGAAAAACATTTCAATTTTTTTTAAAGTGGCATAATTTTTAAAAATAAACTAGAAAAATGAGGGCAATAGAGTTAAGTGATAATTATACTCCCGTCCCCCCACTTGAATTGTACAATGTCCCTATTGTACACAAAAATGGAAAATAAAAAGAGACAAGTAGAATTAGAACGAGAACTCCCCTGAAATTTGCTCCAAAATGGTAGAAGGAACACATGAAAAGAAGTGCCTTGACTTTGCCTACATTTTCCCTGAAATCAAACCACTACCAAAGCATAATTCTAGAAAAATATACAAAAACCACAAATAAAAACCTACCTCACTTTTGTAGGAATCATGGTTGCATTTAGCGTATGCAGCAAGCCTTTTAAACCACTCGGTGTCCCGATTGGACGAGTGTAGTCTCGTGAGGGTTTACAGGGAACACACCCACAAAGTTCATTTAGTTACTATTACATAGTTATGGAATGCAAGTTATTTGAAAAACAAATTTTTGCTACAGGATTAATCTAAGGCGTAACCTCATTACATGAGCTACACCGTAGAAGAGTTAACCTGACGTTTTTGTGGTAGACCGGGGAAGGTTACGGCGTAACCTACTCGATGGGCTTACGCCGTAGAAAGTCTCTGATGTCGCTCTCCCCAAAAATGTGCAACTCTATGGCTTGCTCCAAGCCTTCTTACGTCCTCCAATGTTGTAGACTCCTGCAAAAAGAAATAAGAAACAAACCAAACCCAACTACACTAATAAAAGGAAGAAAAGAGTAAAGACGGGTTGTCTCCTAACAAGCACTTTTCTTTATTAACGAGTCTTTAAGTTAGACTCAAAGCCATGAGGCTTACGGCTTCCCTTGGAAACATCCAGCCTCGTCCATCTCCTTCATCAAGTTACCCCTTACCCACGCAACATTAGACATTGTTCGTTGGATTTCATTTCTTTCAATACTTCTTACCTTTGCAAATCTTTCATCAGTACCGATTGTATAACGTTTGATTTCAAACTTTTCGGCTACAATAGGTGGCGGTTTTGTGTATGTAATTTCGAGTAACTTACATCTCCTTTGCTCGTATTCTTCATTTCCCGGATCGGTAAACCCATCATACCCTTGTAGTTTGAGATAATCCATGATTCCTTCCAAGTCGTCATTGTTGGCCTCTTTTCCTGAATACCACTCATCATTGAGTTTATATTCGATTAACTCGAGCAAAAGCTTTTCCTTTTCTTCCCCCAATTTATCGTATAATCCTTTTTGGCCTCAAATTTTTGCTCACTCTTCCCATTGTGACCAAGCTCCGCATCATGTGATTTGGGATCATTGATGGTGACTGGCGTTTCTTCATCATGGGAGCGATTGAGGTCATCCTAAATCTTCCCCTTGGTCAATCTATCTACCATACCGTAAAAGATTTGTATTCAATCATCAAAAGTTACCATACCTTCCCACTTAAGGTTCTTGTTGGGAATTATATTGAGTTGATAATACAAAGGACTCTTCTCACCTCAATTGAAATTTTTAATCCATACCTTCTTACATTGTTTAAGCCCTAAAACAACTGGATGGAATGAGTTTGGTACTACTATGGCTTCTGTTGTAGTATGTCTAACTACAGGACAGAAGTTTAACTTTTCTAAAATGATTGAAGGTTTGGTTAAGAACTTGGATATATCAAGCAACTATTTTTTATATCCAAGATTTTTGCAATGGTTTTTGGATAAACAACTTTCTCAACGGAAAGTTCACAAAAGAAAATTTGATGCACCCTTGCTAACAAAGAAACTGTTTGCAAACATGAGAAGGGTGGGTAAAGTTTTTTTGGGAAAGTGAAACCATTATTTCCAAATATGGTGGCACTTGTCCAATCTCAAAACCAAGGTGAAGGTTCAATAATCCCACCTGAAACCCATCACACACCCACAATTTTACCATCCACATCAACATCTCAAAAGACCTATATCCGTAGTTTCACCAAAAAGGGCACTCAGCTACCTCAGGCTAGTGCTAGTATGGCTGTAGATGAGGCTGTGCATAAGGAGAAGGGTCATAGATTGGTAAGGGCTGCCACTAATGCTGCTAGCTTAGATGCAGAGCAGGTCGGTGGTAACATAAGTAAGACCCAAACCGAGGCAACACTTAATGAGTCAAGTTTCTCTGGAACTAGCTTAGGTAGTGGTCCCAGCCAACCGGTTTCTATGGGGGGTATGGATGCTCAAACTAGGTTTGAGGCTATACCTAACACACCCAATGATGCACAACTCGGGAGAGGTAACACACTCCGAAGTGCTGAGAGTAGTCTTGAACTAAAGGAATTGATGGAATTATGTACCAAATTGACAAAAGATGTTTTTGACCTCAAGTAGACTACCACTTCTTAGGATATTGAAATTAAAAGTTTAAAGAGAAGGGTTAGGTATCTTGAAGGGAGGCAGAGGTCAAGAACACACAAGTTTAAAAGACTACACAAGGTAGGTACTTCTCAAAGGGTTGATTCTTCTGAAGATGCTAGTTTGGGGGAGGATGCCTCCAAACAGGGGAGGAGTGATAGCAAGGGTTCAGGGGAGGATACTCAGATGGATGAGCAGGTTGAGAGGAATGAGTTTGTTGTTGTTGATCAAATGGTTGATGCTGCTAATCTTAAAGCTGCTGATGAGGAGGTTAGTACTGCTAGTGAGCAAGTTAATGCTGCTAGTGAAAAAGTTTCAGCTGCTGGGTCAAAAGTTTCTACTGCTACTTCAGAAGTTAGTACTGATGTGCAAGAAATTAATGTTGCTAGCACAAAGGCTACTGCTGCTAGTTCAGAAGATGATTTAACTACATTGTCTCAAGCTCTAACTTCTTTGAAGAGCACAAAAACACCAGTTAAAGGTGTAGTGATCAAAGAACCATCTTTTGCAATAACAACAACAACAACAACAACAACAACAACAACAACAACAACAACAAAACAATCACAACCACCATCACAGGGCAAAGGTAAGGCTATTATGATAGAAGAGTCTGTGGTGAAACATTTATCAAGGAAGAAGCAAGAGATACAAGATGCAGAGTTTGCTAGAAAGCTTCAGCAAGAAGAGGAAGAAGAAGAAAGACTAAGACTCCAAAAAGCTCAAGAAGAACAAGCTACTCTTGCAGAGATCAACTTATGGGATGACATCCAAGCTAAATGTGAAGCTGATCACATGTTAGCTCAAAGGATGTGGCAAGAAGAGCAAGAGGAGCTATCTTTAGAGGAGAAGTCTAATTTGTTTATGAAGTTTTTAGCTGATCAGAAGAAGTTCTTTTCCAAGAAAAGATCTGAAGCAAAGATGAATAAACCACCTACCATGGCACAACAAAAGCAGATCATGATAACCTATCCGAAAAATCTGGGTGGATGGAAACAAGCTCAATTTAAAGGAATGAGCTATAACAGCATTAAAAAGGAGTTTGATATTGTTTTCAGAAGGGTTAACACTTTTATTGCCATGAATGAAGATGAGGTGGTAGGGGGTTCTAAGAGAGCCGGAGAAGAATTAGGAGTTGAAGGCAACAAGAAGCAGAAAACACATGAGAAAATAGAGCAAACAGAGCAACTCCAAGAAAGTGATGCAAAAGAAATAGCTAATCTACAACAATTGATAGAAATAGCAAGTGATCATGATGAAGAATTTGTTGATGCTGTTCCTTTGAAGACTAAAGTCCCTATCATAGATTGAAAAACTGGTTATCGTGGAAAGACTGCTTGGTGGGAGATAATTAGAGTTGGTGGACAGTCTTAAAGGTTTATCACTTTTGCACAAATGCTCAGAAACTTTGACAGGGAAGATTTGGAGACCTTATGGGCATTAGTCAAAGAAAAATATGGAGATTCTAGACCAGAAGACATTTTGGATAGAATTCGCTAGGGTGACTTGAAGATTATGTTTGAAACTTATCATGAAGATAGAGTTTGGCGTGATCAATACTCCAATAAAGTTTTGCTTTGGAAGCTTTTTCAGTCATGTGGAGTTCATACTGTGATGATGAGAGGACTTCAAATCTACATGTTAGTGGAAAAATATTATCCTTTAGCTAAGTGTACACTTGACATGATGCTCAATGGTACTATCAAACTTCAAGTTGATTACTGGAGTGAAATGGTGTATCAGCTTCTCAAGAAAATGAAGAAACAACTTTATGAGACTGATTACAAGAAAATGAAAGAATAATGTTTGGAAGCATCCTCTTGGTGAAGGATTATACTTTGAAAGAAACTTGATGATTTTGGATGAAAATATCAAGTTTAGGGGAGGATTGTTGGGAATTGAAGCTTCCAAGAGTTGCTGCTGCTCATATTGTTAAGACTGCTCTAAGGAATTACAACTGCTCAAGTGTTTAAAAGGAAAATACTCTAAGTGTTTTACTACTGCTGGTGAAAGACTTAAGACTGCTGGTGTAGATTACTACTGCTGGCAATGCTGTTGAATTTCAAAGAAATACACCAAGTATGTTAGTGCTGCTGGAACAAAGTTAGTGCTGCTAGTACTAACTTACTACTGCTGAAGAGTTAAAGCTGCCAGAGTTATTATTACTATTGCTAGAGTATTTAGTTAATAGTGCTTAAGAGATATACTTGTATAGTCGGTTAGATAATTATAGAAAAGACTCATTAAAGATTTATCTTGTATAGAAAGTTATTGTAAGCCGACTAGGACTCCTTAGCCTATAAAAGGAGGTCCTATGGCATAGAGTTAGATATATTATTCATAACTTCAAGGTTATAAACCCTAATACTGTTGAGTATTTTTATTATATCAATAATATTGAAGTGTTTTGTTTGATACAATTGTGTTCTGTGTTTACTCTTATATGGCTATAAAGTTCTTCTTAAGATCAAATACAAGATTCCGCATTGTGTTTGATAAACTTCAAGACAATTTCTATACTTAGTTGTTTTAGATTTATCCTTGGTGGTATAGCATGTTATGTAAGTTCACACGAGTTGAGCTTAAGGGCAAGATTGTTTCATTCATGGAAGATCTAGAAGAATGTTTTGTAATTATCAACTAGGGGAAGATTGTTGGGTTTTATATTGAGTTGATAAATACAAAACAATAAAAGAAGAATGAAGCAAGATGAAACTACAAGGACTTGAAAGATAAAGAATAAAAGTTAGGAAGATTTGTTTCCTAATAAAGTTAGGAGTCTTTGTAAACCCTAATATCTCTCTATATAAAGAGATTAAGGGAATGAGTTTTTAATGTGTGTTTCAGTCATGTGTTGGGAAAACACCACCGATTCCACCACTTGGGATCGGTTCAACACTGCAAGATCAATATTATTGATCCTTGTAATAGTTAGGTAACATGTTCTATTATGATCGAATAGAATTGTAGTGTGTATTTGTAAAACATTGTTAATAACAAAGTGTTTTGATTATTCAACTGTGCATATTGTTTATCTTTGTTATTATATATCCTAGTTGAGTCTAAACGATTCTTATCAGTTCTCCCTTTCTATATCATTTGTTGACGTCCAGAGGTATTTATTGTCATTTTTCAGGCTTCGTTACCTCCCCCGTCGCATTTATCACTTTAAGGGTCACAAGATGGCCACAATGTGTACCATTTCTCGGTGTCAACGGCGATTGCTTCGCACCAATGCCTTCTTCGTTCAATTTTATTCGATATGTCCACATACTCCCTCTGATGTTTTACTAAAGTTTTCAAAACTATTTCTTCCTCGGTTTGGGTCATCAGAAAACTTATTACCACAGGGTTCTCAGGTTTTCCATCCACCAATGTCTATTCCAAGTGTAGTTGTGATTCCCCATCCATACTTTTGCCACTACTTCCGATATACGGCGTAACCTTGTTTTCAGGGTTACGCCATAAGCTTGTTCTGTCAGCCATAATGCACTACTTTTGTAATTCCTCCTCATCATCTCCCGTGTTTTGCTCTTCCTTATTTATCTACACAACCTTATTACTCGAAGTACCTAAAAAATTAGTCAGTGAGTCACTAAACAATGGGGTAGCTTGACCAGGCTTGGTTTCTGTTATCTTTATTTCATTTTTCTCATTTTCTTTTACCACACAAACTCATTCGATAGGGCAACCCATCTCACCCTCTTCCATGCTAAAAAAAAGTTTCTTGTTTTCAATTTTCAAAGAAAATAATTTATTGAAAACATCGATTTCAGCATTTGCGGTGGCTAGGATTGGTCTTCCTAAAATTAAAGGCAGACTAAAGTCTTCTATTATGTCCAAAATGACAAAATTCACTGGGAAAGTAAACTTATCAATTTTGACCAATACATTTTCCACTATGCCTTTAGGTATACTAACAGTTCTATCTGCCATTTCTATTGTCATGCAAATTGGCTTAATAGGCCCCAAGTTCAACCTTTCATACATGGATAATGGCATAATGCTTACAATAGCCCTTAAATCGGCTAAAGTATTCCTAACACACAAATTATGAATAGAACAAGGAAGAATAAAACTCCATGGGTCCTTCTCCTTAGGAGGCAACTGATTATGTAGGACAGCCGAGCATCGTGCGTTAAGCTTGATTTCTTCTCCATCCTCGGTCAATTTTCTTCAATTAGGCTCTCCTCCTTTGGAAATTGTGCCAGAGGTGGGTAAGGTTCCAAAATTGGTTGAGCGGGTTCCATCCTGGTAATAAAGGCCTTTGTTCTCGCCTCTTGTTCGTCTTCATATTCCTGATCATCCTATTAAGACACTTGAGAAAAATAATTAATTTCAGCTTCAGAATATTCAAATGGTGTGTAAAGATGTAGGCCTTCGCCTTGCATTGCCCTACTCTGTTGGAAGAACTAGCTTTTCCCTTAATATTCTGTCATTGCACCTCATTGGTCAATAAACCAATTTTGGTTTCAAGACTTCAAATGGTTTCATCATGAGCTTTTAGGTTCAAGTTTGTTCCTTCTTGAAAACTCTTCAACCATTCTTCACATTCCGTCTACTTTTTGGCCGATTCCTCTAACTACTTATAAATAGTTTCCTAAAGACTAGATCTTCTTTCCCCGTAAGGAGGTCGGTTGTCTACTCCTGAATAGTATCCTGGTGGCCCCACACGGTATCTTGCTCCTTTACTTCCATTCCCTTGGAAAGATCTGCTAGCTTCTCCATACTTAACTTCTTTAACTGCCTTTACCTCCTCGTTTAAAGGGCAATCCTTAGCCAGATGTGCTCCCCCACAAGTATTGCATCTTATCTGAATGGTATGCACATTCTCCTTTAATTTTTTCATATCTAGCATAAAACTATCAATCTTGTTTGATATTGCTGGGGTTTCATCCGAACTTCCCCCAATACTTCTACTGCTCGCCCCATCGTGCCATTTCTGAGAATGGTCAGCCATATCTTGAATTGTTTCTAATGCTCGAGTGGGCGTCATCCCAGGGATCGGCCCCTGAGAGTCTAGCATTTGCCTGGTTGGAACACTAAGACCTTTGTAGAAGATATTCACCGATTGTTGTTTGTTGAGATAATTGGTTGTGCACTTGTAGAGGAGATCATTGTACCTATCCCATGCTTGATATAAAGTTTCGTCTCCATCTTGCTTGAAGTTATGGATCTCCTCAAGCTGTTTTGCCATCTTTGATGGACAGAAATATCTTTGGATTAAAACTTTCTTGAGGAGGTCCCAAGTGTTGATTTTCCTAGCTGGTAACCTATCGACCCATCTCTTAGCTGCTCCAATGAGTGTCATCGAGAACACTCGGAGTATGACCACATTGTGAGAAACACCCGGTGTGTTGAAAAGACTCACGATGTATAAGACCTTGTCCACATGCTCAAGAGAATCTTCGGTCTTGTTTCAAAAAAAGGGAGCTTCCCTCAACTCCCGCATAAACTGATTCTTGATCACAAACTGCACATTAGCTCCAATGGCTGGCCTAACAACCCCCGGCCCTTGATCTTCTCAAGTCATAGCTAAGTACTCCTCGAGAGTAAGAGTGTTGATGTCGATGTCTCCCATTGTTAACCTGAAAATTGTGAAAATTATACAATGAAATGATGAAAATTACCAAAAAAATTATAAAAAACTAAATTAAATCCTATTTAGCTCCCTGGCAGTGGCGCCAAAATCTTGATGCTAATTTTCTAGATCACGTTTTAAATTTATAAGTCTCGTTTACCTATGATCTATGTGAGCACTAACGGGCAATATACCATTCGTGAGTAGTCTAGAAATTGGTTAAACCGAGGTCGTCCCAAGAGCTATGAGCGGAATCTAACTTAAGTCTTAATTGTCACTAAAAGGTGTTTTTGAGTTGAATAGTAAGTAACTAAATGAATTAATGAAAATGAACTTGAATTAATCAGTGGGAGAAAGATGTGCTAGCCTAGTTACAAATATTATCATGCTATGATCCAGTTCTTATAAAAGTGTCTATTATCACCGTATGTAGTGGTTAAATGTCGTTAGGCTCAGATGCTCAAAGCTACCTAACCTATAATCGTAGACTCCAACTCCTATGGTCAATTCATCAGAATTCTAGTCATAGTCATTATCCACTCAAGGTTCCCGCACTTCTTAAGCATTTCCACTAGTGTAGGTAGTCCTATCGTTAATTCCTACACAAGGGTGATGGTCACATCCCCCGCAACCTAGTAAACTAGCTTTCTATGGTCAAGACTAACTAGCATAATAGACAATACCTAGTTTCAATGCTACCAAAACACAGGGATCAATGATAGGCTAGAAAGATATCTACATAAAGAATAAATAAACTGAAAACATAAATCAAGGCATGGATAACTTCATAACTAGGCTAACACATAAAGTGTTTAGGTTTTCAAATTAAATGATGCAGCAAAAACAATGTCGATAATCAAATGAAGAGTAAACATTGGATTTGTTACAAATACTTGATACAAAGCTAAAGCTATTGAATTTATGGAATGATTTCTCCCTTGGAAAATGATGTAGAGCTGCTGAATTTTGTCCTTTCTGAAGCCCTAATTCGTCCCTCTTCTGATATGGTGAGTGAAGGATTATAATGCAGAATTAGGGCTTGTATTTATAGCCTCGACATAGTTACTGCGTAACCTTAAGTAAAGGGGGTAACCCCCATATAACTGGATGATTTTATCCTTTAATAATCTCTACGGCATAACCTTGTGATGAGGTTACGCCCGTGGAACCCTCGTAAAACTTTTGTTCATATCTGCGCCGTAACCTTGTGATGAGGTTACGGCATAACTTTTTTTATCACTGAATTTGGCTAACTCATAGGATTTCTACGGCGTAACTTTGTCGAAGGAGTTACGTATTAACCTTGAGCAACGTTGACTTTAGTCTTCTAATGAAATTCCTTGTTACAGCATAGGTTGTACGTGGCTCCTACGCCCTAACCTTCTTCTGGTCAGCAAGCCCATTTGTAACTTGATGCGTTTCATAATAGAGGATCTTATTTAGTTTATTATCTCTAAACTTCACTTCAAATTTTAATTTTTTTTTTATTCTTATTACCATTATCATTTCAAAGAAACACACACGAGCAAGTATACTCGTTCAATTGTAGTATTGTTGATGGTAAATAAGGTTCGTCCCAAGGAACTAGTTAATTGTGATTTTAGTAACATTAATGGTATAGCACTTAAGATTGTCACGATCAAAAGTACTAGAAACGATTTAAACGAACAATGGTTTCAATGTAACTCGAGCAAACAAACAATTAAAATAAAGCATACTTATTTAGGAATCATGACTAATCGTGATATGATGTAGAACATGTTTGGGTGAAACTTAGAAGGCACATATCAATATTCACAAGGACTTCTAATCAAATGGTAATATCAAGGAAATCCATGTTTCTACTAATTTCACGGGTGAGTCCTTTCGGCCAAATCTCATCCCACTACGCTATCTCTTTCTTAATAAAATGTATGAAAAAGTTGATTAGTTAAATTGGTTCTTACGAGTCTTTTCAACCCATTCTCGTGATTAAATATTTTCGAATCCGTTTAAAACTTGTATATTCGATATTCGTCACTTATCGAATACCAATTTGTTTGTCACTAACTCTTGGAATCAAATAATTATTAGAAGTCTTTTCATCCTTTAAATCCAACATTACTCAACCAACAAGTTTTAGGACACAAATTTATTTAAACAAACCCATAGAATTAATCACTTTTTACAACCTACTAAACGTCCAACATTCATATAATTAGTCACATCATTCCCAAACAAGTATCACGAATCATTCCATAACAAGTATCATAATAAAACATAAAATTGCATTCAACTTAAACCAATTCAACATGATTAATAATAAAGAAAATTACCCAATAGTAAAATTACAATAAGTAATGAAAGAGTTGTAGCACTCTTTGAGGCCTCCAATCGAACAAGGGAATCTTCCACCTCTTCTACTAGTTATCTTCCTTGAGAATGGCAGAGATTTTTAAGCTCTTTTGGGTTAGAAAGTAGTATAATCAAATCCTTATGGTGTAAGGTTTGATTGTGAGTGTTGTCTCTAAAACAAGTGATTAGGGGTCTTATTTAAGCTTGTAAGACACCCCTAAAACTGATATTCTTCATCAATAATCATAATTAAAAAGCAAATGATTGGACTCAATACTTAATGGTGCTTAAAGTGGAGAGTTAATGCAACTCTTCATGTCAGTTTTTCTGCATACCTCGGGTATGAAAATGTAAACCCTGGGTATGGGCTAAACCTCAGGTATGAATTCCCATACCTCAGGTATGAGCTCCCCCTTCTCAAACCTAGGGTCTTGAAACTTAAACCTTGGGTCTGGAACCAATTTTCTTCACATATTTTGGCTTCAAGCTAGCATAGAGCTCAAACTTTTAACACACTTTTTGGCTCCTAATCTTGACTTAATCCTTTCATCCTCTAACGTACAACCGGAAATGATCATATCATGCATCCATGTATTTGTTGACGAACTTTTCTTTGATATTTTCTTGAATTTCATAGCTTTTCTTCGTCTTTCTTGATATTTCCTTGTACCTAGACTTAAACACATCTTCAACAACTTTTAAGCATAAAACCATCATAATCATGACTATATTTCGCATAAAAACACACAAATAACGCTATAAAAACATGTACAAAATGAGCGTTATCAAATCTCCCACACTTAAGTTTTGCTTGCCCTCAAGCAAAGTAATCATTTGGAAAATTATTTTTTTTAATAGCCATCATCCATTATTTTCTAAAATGTCACTAATTTCCCTTAATACCGAAGTAAAAAGTCAAAAAGTGATTTCTATTATTTTATTTGTGAAATCAAAACGATTAACTTGATCAAGCTAGATAACACAACTAAGCTCCTCACGAAAAGAAGAGAATAATTTAATTCACTCACACTCATTTCTTTTGTTTGGGAAGATATTTCACTCAATTGCTCAGTCGTGATTCATGTCATACCATAAGCTTGTACAAGTATCAAAACTAATCCAAATCATGTAAGAAATAAATTAATTTATCAAAGAGGACTTTCATTTAGGTTCAAGGCTTCAAGGGTTGATATCAACTTATGCTCAAATAACTATTGTACAAAATATAATAGATCGCTAACAACGAATTCTTGAATAGTCAAATAACGGATGGTCACTAAAACACGTTCTAGTTCGCTAGCAACGTTGTTCAACTATTCTAAAACCGGATGGTCACTACAATATTCATACATTCGCTATTTTCACAAAAGCAAAAAGGGTAGGATAAGACATGGGATTATTTGGTTAATATAATTTTCAAGAATCAAGTTAAATACCAGAATTACTTGATGCAAAAACAATCGAACCATGTATCCTCAAATGATTATAGCCTTTCATCACAATTCTTCCTTCCTCCTTTATTCATCCATCGATCAACATTCATATCTTATCATTTAGCGCATTGGCTAATTCTTACGATCATACCTCATTGGCTTTCTCTTTTTTTTCTCTTTTTTTTTTTTTTTTTTTTTTTTTTAACTTGCTTCCCCCACACTTTGGATGAGCATATACCTCAAAAAGATACAAATAAGAAGTAGCTACCTTCGTCTTCGTCAGAAAGGTATATTCGAAATACAAAGTGTAGACTCATAATCATCAAAAATTCTTCTGATCAACAACAAGTAATTCATCGATTCAACTTGACTAAAAAAAGGTAGGCTAAGGTTTAAAGGTGCAAAATTTCTCTTTTCTGGGTTGAATCAAGAAATGAAAAGATAGGCTCAAAAGGGTTGAACTAAGGGTATCTAGCACTAAAAATGAGTGCTAACAAATGGGTCCATATGGAAGGTTAACTAACCGATGTGGCTAGCTAATATATCATTAGATGCAAAATAGAAGGCCATTTGGTTTAACCCTAAGTCGCCTCTTATCATTTAAATTCATTTATATCACAAAAATGTGACCTCACTTTGGAATTCGTAATGCATGACAAGTACAAGTTCTAGAATCAATTCAATCACCGGCACACTCTTAGCAAGAAAATAGAATTTAAGCATAAAATATATGCTTCAAATAATAGGCTCAAATCCTCACATATTTGGTAGAATCGGCTAAAAATGCTCAAGCAATGTTATCAATCCTAAGAACAGATTTATTCACTTAACCGAGATTCGTTAAAAATTTCAAAATTGCCATTTTATGCTATTGTAAAAGCAACTACTTCCTTAAGGGCAATAAAAACAAACTCCAAAATAATCACAAAAAATTAAAAATCGAATCATTTTCACTATTTACTTCCCCCCCCCCACACACACTTAAGTTTTGCATTGTCCTCAATGTGAAAAATTAACTTCAAAGTAAAGGAAATAGGGAAAAATAAAATAGTAAATGACATCACCGAGAAATCAAGCGCATTCCATATTTGGTGTTAAAACGCATGAGTTGGAAACTCCAAGCTCCAAAATATACCAACCATATGAACTAGCCATGATCTCATGGTATCGCAAACCTGAAAAGTAAGCAAAACAAAACACAAAACACAAAATGCAATAATACCAATAACCAAAGTAAAAATCCTAACCACACATAATAATAATAAGAGGTCTAAGACATAATATTACTAAACAAACATAATAAAGTATGAATAAAAACATAAATATTGTTCAAAACTCGCCATAGCCATGAATGAAATTCATTCATCATCCGTCTCATCTCCTGCATATGTAACCAAAGGACCATATCCTCCTCCTGATGACGTTCCTACTTCATAACTTTGCGTCCCAACATTAGAATAATATCCCGCAAAAGCTTCTTTGCTAACATTGCACCCTTCATTACTTGGACCTGTGCTATATGTTGGGTAGGGTACATGTCCCGAAGGATAAGGCGTGTAAGGGTAAGGGTACGGTGGAACTTCAATTGGTTCATACGCCATAGGAAAAGTATAAGGTGGTACACAATTTTGTCCAACGTGGGTGAGAATTGGTGCGCAATAATCCATTTGATGTCCAATTCTTATCAAGCTCATGTCCCTCCACACTTCTCTTCTTTCCACTTGTGGTAAATTCGCGTGCCAATCACCCCCAACTAGCATTCAATCCCGAAGACTCTCCAACATTTTGTTGATCTTGTCGTGGTGGTGGTGGTCCGCGATTCTCATTTCTAAGTCTATCAACCAAACACATCCTTTCATCATCAAGTAAATCTTTTAACACCTTCTTGTCAAGCTTCTCGCATTCTTTTATCACTGTTATCTTACTCAACTCTTCCTCCGTATCATATCCTAAAGTTTTTCCAATCCTAGTCACATAGTGTCCACTATTTATATAACCATGTTCAGACATGATAGTCGCTCTTTTTGACAAATATACCGCCAAAGTCCACAGAATATTCATATTTTTATCTGGATCCATAAGCATTTCTATTATCCACAAATCTATCGCATGAACTTTATGATTACTATGCCCCCTATGCACAAATGAATTCACAATGATTTTGTGTAGAAGTAGGGCTAGCGGTGATTGAATGTCCCTTTCTTTATAAGGTGCAACACTATTCGGATCTCCTATTTCATTCCATATTTTCCTTCCAACATACTTGTCCGGTTCTCTCTCTAATTGAGTCATATGTGCTTCAAAATCTGCATGCTCAAAGTCATCATCGTCATATAACCCAAGTAATTGCCCGAACTCCAGCAAAGTACACACATGATCATGTCCACATAACCTAAACCAAATACATTTCTCATCCATGATATCTTTCACCTTTTGGTTGAAATAAATGGTGGAAAAGAACTCTAGACACCATTCTTTATAGATTACCTTTTCTGCTCCTACAACGGCATACTCAAAACTATGATCTTCATATGCTTGATCTCCATGCTCCATACTCATCCTCCATAGGTCTTTAAGAGTGCCAATGAGATTATATTGTCGCAACAAATTTCCACTCAATAACCTAGGTACCGCAATCTCTTTCTTTTGTAACTTTGCCAATCTCCTATTGTAACATGATTTCGCTTCTTTACTCAACTTAGTCCATCTTAGATGTTCACTTGTCACGGGCATAAGATTAACAACTTCGTCGTCATCGAGTTTCTCATTCAAAGCAATGAGTGGATTGACATTTATGTCTCTTCCAACTCGCTTCTACAAAACAACCAATCAAAACACAAGAGGAATATTGATATTAAAGGTTAGAACATAAAATCGTTAACAAGAAGAAGAAAGAGAAAAAAAAATTCTTTTTTTTTCAACACAGTAGCCCCATGCCGCCCGGTTTGCGATTATACCGGCGGTATGGGTTGAATATGATCCCAGGCCGGCGGCATGGTTTTTCCGGCCGTCGGTCTGCAGCTTCTCTTTTCAAAAAAAAAATTTTTCTATCTTCACTTGAAACAACTAATTCATCTTAATCCTTCTTGATTCTACCTTTCAATCCATAATCTCCTAATTCCTTCCATGTCTCATCTTAAAAATCAAGATTAATCACAACTAAATAGTGGTCCATATAACTAATCATCTAGCATTCAAACACTAATTCTTAACCATATACCACATCAAACTCATTTAATCTTGATGAATTATCCCAAAATTTTTTACCCTAAATCTTATAACATCAAATTCTCTCTCAATTCTTAATCATTTCATTCAATTCGACTTCCAAACAATCCTTATAACCCATCTCTAGTAAACCCATCAACTAATTGCACTAAATTCAAACTATGTAAAAAACGCCCAATTTAGAACCCTAAAATCAAATTCGAATTAGAACAATGTAGTTTAGTTAGGATGGATGTTACTTACTCTTTTTGATGCCATAGGTTATCAACTCAATTGATCTCTATCTCCAAACTTTTGAAATGATGATGATGATGAACTTGTGGGTTTTTTTTTTCTTCTTTCTTTCTTTCTTTCCTTTCTCAAAGTTTTTGAACATTCATACTAAACCGAAGGTTTAGTACTTGGACTGTAGGTTTGGTTCTAAAAACCGAGGGTCTTGACACAAAATTCATTTTTGTCTTCTCAAAAACATTCATTCATTGAATAAACATTTCCACAACTTCAAAACACTTTCATCATTTCATTCAATCTTATCATTGATCAATTCAAACAAACTAACAACCCAAACTTTTCATTGCTTATTCTCATAAATACTCAAGAGCTAAAATACACTTCAACTTAACAAAGAAATGCAAAACATCATAATAATAAGCAAACAAGATAAAAACTCATAAGAACAAAATGAGCACAAGCTTAATCATAAGCTTCTTTATTCTTCCTCATCCTTGCTTCGTTTAGTCAAAATAACTCCCAAACCTAAGAATATCCTCCGAATGAAACTTCCCCGAAAGAACTATATCGGTTTCCTTTGTTTTAAAAGCACGAGTGAATCGGCGTCCACCCGGACTAGTGATCTCTATCTTAGTGTGCCAATCATTATCACCTTCAATCTTTTGATATTTGCTATACCCATCCGATATCCATTCAATATTTTTAAGCTTAATTGGCATGGAACCAAGGAAATCAACCATTTTCTTGAATACTATAATGTTCTTGAATGGATTGAAGTAATTCTCCATAGCCAATGCTCTTTCCATATCATCTTCAATGTGATCAAATGATGGGGCTGTTTTCCCATATTTTGGATTTCCTTCATTGTCATGGCTTATATCAAATACATCCAACCAATCTTCATCATCCGACTCTTCATCGGCTAAAACTTTTTCTCTCTTCTTTGCATGGTAGATACTTCTTGCTACTCCATCATCTATTTCCATAGTTCCTTTCCCATTATCAATAATCGCTCCTATTGTGCTCAAGAACGGGCGTCCCACCAACATAGGTGTCTCTTTATCAACAGGTACATGCATAACCAAAAAGTCACACAAATAGGTTTGAAATCCAATTTGTAACCTCACATTCTTAACTTTACCATAAGCTTTTGCCACTGAATTATCAGCCATCAATAAAACATCATTGGAAGGAATAGCTCTTCCCATTTCCATAATTTTGTAAAGCTTATAAGGCATTATGCTAACACTTGCCCCCGTATCTGCCAATGCATTGATTGCAACAGTTCCATTCACTTTTAGTGTAATGAGATAATTACCCGGATCTTCTTTCTTTTTAGGTAACCCTTTCTCCATCACTTTCTCCTCTTCTTCTTCCTCAATTTCCTTCTTCGTATCAAGCTTCATTTTCTCCACCGAAATTTCATCCAATAACTTCCTATAGTGAGCGTAATGTTCCAACACATGAAGTATTGGCTTTTCATTCAGTAATTCTTTAAACTTCATAGTAATCTCTTCAACACATTTTGCTTCATCAATGGGTTCTTTGGTTGGTTTTTCATTTAGTGAGGATGTTTTGTTGGAAGAACCTTCTCCTTTAATGAGGGTGGTAGGGTGTGGCAATGATGATGGTAAAGGTATGAGACCTTTAAAGGGTAGGTGTTTTTGTTTCAAACGGGTGGCCTTTCCCATTTTAACCATTTCAATACTTCCATTGAAACCATCTTCATTTTCACAAACTTCCTCCATTTGTTCAATCAACCAACTAACATCTTTATCATCTTGCAATTCTCCAACTCTAACTTGCATTTCACCCAAATCAAAATCAATAACACATTTGGTTGCCAACAAGAAATTTTGCCCAAATACCACGGAAGGATCCGTCGTATCTTCATATTCATCAATAACCAAATCCATGGCAAAAGTAAAACCATGAATATCAATCTTCACATCTCTTGCAATTTTCCTATTATACTTGTCAACTTCAAATTTTCCATTCCCAAATTTTTCATAGAAAGCAAAAGTCACATAACTATCATTTTGTCCAAGATTACATTCCGCATCCCAAGCTCCTAATCCTTCCACTCCACACGGTGTGGAATACCTCATAAATGGCTCGTCATATTCTCTCAACTTAGCACGAGTAAAAGTAACTACCCGAGGTTTTTCATGCTCAAATTCCATACTTTCAACTTCCTTCCATTTCTCTTGCAACTTCACCTTTTCAAAATCAATCATTTTTTCCATTCTAGACATAGCATCTCCTTCGTCCATCAATTCCTTTTCCAAATTTTCCAAGTAAGCCGAAACTTCGCTAAGTGTATCCATAACAAAGAATAAACTAAACATACATAACAACATAACCAAACCAAACGTTAGGGGTTAGTAAAAATAAAACTAATTAACTACGAGGAAAAGAAAATCAAACAAAAAGTTAGAACAACTAAATACAACCAAGGTACAAGAACAAATACAACTAATTACCAACAAAGAAAAGAAAAGAAAAAGAAAAATTAAAAAAAAAAATTTAAGCCATACCGGCGGTATCTTTTTTTCGGCCGGAGGTTTTTTCAAACAGAAACATTATACCGCCCGGTATGCATTTATACCGGCGGTATGAGTGAAGACATTTTTTTTTTTTTCGGGAATCGGAGGTATTGAAATTGCTGGCCGGCGATATCCGTAGACAGTGAGTTTATACCGCCCGGTATAGGATTATACCGGCGGTTTCAGAAAATCTTTTTTTTTTTTTTTTCGACTGCTGCCATACCGGCGGTATGGAAAATCCAGCCCAAGGTTTGCAGCAAAAAATTTTCTAAAATCATCTTAAAACTTGTTTTTCTTTTATAGATTTCGACATCCTTATGCATAGTACTCATTATATTAAACTTAATAAGAAGAAGATCAAGGAAACTCAAAATAAAACAAACAATCAAACACTCAACAATCATCAACCAAACACACCAACTATGCAAATAAGCAAAAATTGAAACTAAAATGACGCAAACAAATACTAAAACAACTTATACCATTATATATACCAAAAGTAATTAAAAATAATCATAGTCCCCGGCAGCGGCGCCAAAAACTTGATTCGTTTCATAATAGAGGATCTTATTTAGTTTTTTATCTCCAAATTTCACTTCAAATTTTAATTTTTTTTTAATTCTTATTACCATTATCATTTCAAAGAAACACACACGAGCAAGTATACTCGTTCAATTGTAGTATTGTTGATGGTAAATAAGGTTCATCCCAAGGAACTAGTTAAATGTGATTTTAGTAATATTAGTGGTATAGCACTTAAGATTGTCACGATCAAAAGTACTAGAAACGATTTAAACGAACAATGGTTTCAATGTAACTCGAGCAAACAAACAATTAAAATAAAGCATACTTATTTAGGAATCATGACTAATCGTGATATGATGTAGAACATGTTTGGGTGAAACTTAGAAGGCACATATCAATATTCACAAGGACTTCTAATCAAATGGTAATATCAAGGAAATCCATGTTTCTACTAGTTTCACGGGTGAGTCCTTTCGGCCAAATCTCATCCCACTACGCTAGCTCTTTCGTAATAAAATGTATGAAAAAGTTGATTAGTTAAATTGGTTCTTACGAGTCTTTTCAACCCATTCTCGTGATTAAATATTTTCGAATCCGTTTAAAACTTGTATATTTGATATTCGTCACTTATCGAATACCAATTTGTTTGTCACTAACTCTTGGAATCAAATAATTATTAGAAGTCTTTTCATCCTTTAAATCCAACATTACTCAACCAACAAGTTTTAGGACACAAATTTATTTAAACAAACCCATAGAATTAATCACTTTTTACAACCTACTAAACATCCAACATTCATACAATTAGTCACATCATTCCCAAACAAGTATCACGAATCATTCCATAACAAGTATCATAATAAAACATAAAATTGCATTCAACTTAAACCAATTCAACATGATTAATAATAAAGAAAATTACCCAATAGTAAAATTACAATGAGTAATGAAAGAGTTGTAGCACTCTTTGAGGCCTCCAATCGAACAAGGGAATCTTCCACCTCTTCTACTAGTTATCTTACTTGAGAATGGCAGAGATTTTTAAGCTCTTTTGGGTTAGAAAGTAGTATAATCAAATCCTTATGGTGTAAGGTTTGATTGTGAGTGTTGTCTCTAAAACAAGTGATTAGGGGTCTTATTTAAGCTTGTAAGACACCCCTAAAACTGATATTCTTCATCAATAATCATAATTAAGAAGCAAATGATCGGACTCAATACTTAATGGTGCTTAAAGTGGAGAGTTAATGCAACTCTTCATGTCAGTTTTTCTGTATACCTTGGGTATGAAAATGTAAACCCTGGGTATGGGCTAAACCTCTGGTATGAATTCCCATACCTCAGGTATGAGCTCCCCCTTCTCAAACCTAGGGTCTTGAAACTTAAACCTTGGGTCTGGAACCAATTTTCTTCACATATTTTGGCTTCAAGCTAGCATAGAGCTCAAACTTTAACACACTTTTTGGCTCCTAATCTTGACTTAATCCTTTCATCCTCTAACGTACAACCGGAAATGATCATATCATGCATCCATGTATTTGTTGACGAACTTTTCTTCGATATTTTCTTGAATTTCATAGCTTTTCTTCGTCTTTCTTGATATTTCCTTATACCTAGACTTAAACATATTCTTCAACAACTTTTAAGCATAAAACCATCATAATCATGACTATATTTCGCATAAAAACACACAAATAACGCTATAAAAACATGTACAAAATGAGCGTTATCATAACTTCATTAGTTTTCTTTCCAAATCTGTGTTTCTTCATTCCAATGCTCATTTATACTCTGAAATGAAATAATAAGCAATAAGAGTATATATTCATGCAAAACTACACAAATAGTAAGCATATTAGGGGGGAAATTGACACTAAAATATCAGGACTGTTTGATGTTATCAAACAAATAGGAAAGAATCTTGCGACACTAGGATTAAAAGAAAGAAAGCAAGTACGGGAGTATCAATCAGGGAAATCAAGGAGATGGGTAGAAGAAGAGGTCCAGAATTGTCAAAGAAACTGAGGAGAAAACGAAGGAAAACACTTCTGTTCTAACTGCTGCTCAAATCGAAGATCAGCACATCAAAGAAATAATCGACTTAAGCCTTGCTGAGGAAATAAGTAAACGTGATGCAAGAAAACGAGCAAGAAAAGAAGCACTCAAAAAAGTAGAGTTATATGAAGATGTAGAAGAAATGGTTGAGGAAGGAGAGAAAGTGTCAAAGGCTATGGGAAAAAGAAAAATGACACTTAATGATGAAGACGATGATTCAGATGAAAAAAAATCTGATAACGACATAGATCATGGCACCGAACGAAAAATCATCTGGTGCAACACAATCCAGCTCCCAAAACCCTAGCTCCCTTAGGAAACCTTCTTCACAAGATGATACCCATCTTGTAGAAGAACCGAATGTTTCTAACGTGGGTAAAGTCACAAACCGAGTAGAAACAACCGACGCAACTCTAGTAGTGAACTCCAGTCTACCGGGATCGGGAGGAAATCCTGAGCAATCAGGTCAAGCTGGAGTAAATCCTAATATTCATATTATAGATTATCCACTCGTTAACGAGTCGGAGGTTCCTACTCCCTCTTCAGTCTTGGAAAGGAATCCTCTGGGTTCAGAATAGGTGATTGAAGACTCAGATGCCACTGATACAACCAAGACGATTCCACAGTCTCACACCACTTCACAACCAGCCACCCCACAAATAGCATCTCACTCACCACCACCAACATCTCCTCAACACAACTTCACACCCGCTCAAATCGAATAACTAATGAATTTCATGAAAGAAACCTTCATCACTAGAGACCAACATGATCAACTCGTAGATGGAGTCGGAAAGGTCTTAGCTGCGGAAGTACACAAGCATATGAGTGGCATTGTGAAAAAGGAGATATTCATGGAGAAAAGATGAACTTTATATGCTTACATGCTCAAAAATCCAGCACTACAAGCCGAAGATCCTGAATTATTTGAAGTTTTGAAGACAAGTGACACACGTGAGCTAGAGATACCAACTTAGAGCATACAACGAAGAAGCTTCCCAGGACAACCACGTAAATGGTAATCCTGGGAGGGACAAAACAAAAGAAAAGATCACGTGAATCACTTCAAACATACTTTCACAAAGAAAATGCATTTTTTTTTTGGTAAAGTTAACATGGATTCTTCAGAGACACATATCAAGCTTCGTGAATATATGTGATGATAAGAAGCTAATGTGATACAAGACCAAGATGGAACGCTTTTGAGCCAAGACCTGAATAATCAACCCTTAGGGGGAGATTATTAGGATTCATTCTACAAGTGTTTCCTAGGTCTTGTATGTGTAGGAAGTCTAAAACGGTCTTAGTTTATCATAGGTTTTATAATAAGAAACGAGGTAGGAACTAAGTGTTATGTAACGAAGTAAAGGGATCCGACCCAATAGGCCCAATTCCTACCTCGCTAGTAGCTCTACCTCGCTGGTATTTTAGTATAAATACCCCTTACCTCATGGTAAGGGGTGTGGTTAGATAGGTTGTGTAGGTGTATGATGAGTGCCTATTTACTCATCATTTTATACCCATTTGATACATAAAAAATGCTAAAAAAAAGCCAAATATACCATATTATACTGCAGATATCCTTGGTTTGTGTTTTTATGCGTTTCAGGTACAAAAGGATTGAAAACAGGGCAAAAACGGACATAAACGAGCACGAGATTGGAAAATCATCAAAAGCCGAAGCCGGGGAAGGAATTTTCAAGTTTGGACCGAGAAATTGCTCAAGTGTCAAAAGTCAACCTTCAAAGAAAATCAAAATGGCAAAAATGGTCCTTGAAAACACTTTCCCTATTTTACAGTTTTGGCCCCTCAAAGTTTAAACCAATTCCAAGCTAATCCTTAACCATTAAAACCTTAACTTTTTACCCTAAACTAAAAACCCAATCCCTACCCCTTAACCCAGCCCACCAACACAACAAGCCCAATCAAAAAATAAACCCACACCCCGTTTATCCCTTTTAGTTAAAAATCCCAGGTTTGACTTCGGTCAAAACCACTCACCCTTACCGCCAAAACAAAAACCACCCTCCCCCACCATTTTCACTGACAAAACCACCCTCCCCCTCACCCTGCTTCTCCTCCTACTACACTCCACCTACCCCAGTCCAAAAGCATTTAATGCTTCCCCAACATCACAAGATAACCATTACAAAAGTTAGTATCTACTATCACCATTTTGGCGCCAAAAATGGTGTGGACGGCTCAGATGATTTCAACCTAATCCAAGGGTTGGAAAATGGTCAGAAGAAGTCAAAGAAGATATCCCATCTGTTTTTAGTATAAATAGGGCACTTTGTAAGCCAATTTGGCAAGTAGTTTAGAATCAGTAATCGTAATGTTAGTTTAATTATTAGAAATTGTATTCTCAAGCTTTCAGTTATTAATTCAAGTCATTTTCAAGTTAATTGTTCTAATTTTATCAAGCCTTGTACTCAGTTTCAATTATTAATAGAAATTCAAGTTTTTCTTATAATTCGAATTAAGTTCCTTAGTTGTTAGAAATTAATCACAAGCTTCCTTACCCTTTCTATAAGCCCATAGAAGCTCATTATAGCTTCTGGTGAGCTTATAATAGTTAATTTAGTTCTAATCCAAGAAAGTCAATGATTGGTCAAAGGTACTATTCACTAGCTTATTTTAGTGCTTATTTCCTTTTTCTGAGTTCACTTGTTCTATTAGATGCTAATGTGGTGTAGATTGATAGTTAGTTAAAGCTTAAGTCTCATTTCCACTTCAAAAGCTTAAAACAGTCCTAATTAGCATAATATAAGTTTAGCTTAATTAGTACTTATTCACATAGAGATTTCCTATTAGGAGTCAAACAAGATAGACAATCATCAATAAGTCAGAATCTTAGGGTAAATTGGTGGTTTCTAGTTTTAATCTCATATCAGCAAGTATTAAGGAGTGGTTGGTTTAATAAGTCAAACGGGTAAAAGTTCATAGTCACTGTTCATTTGCAAGTTTATGAAGTTTGATCTAGATTTAATAAGCTCAGTTTAGGTGTTTGTAGGAGATTTTAAGTTGTCATTAAGGATTTGATAGATTTGGACTGATATCTTGACATTTTGAGGTATGCACTATGTTGAATAGCTTATTATAGAATCAGCTCAGTTAAGCACTTGTTTTTGTTTTCTTCATACTCATTTTGGACCATTTAGTGAGTTGGAAAGAGTTGACATTAGTTGGTTAGGATTTGAGGAAGTTAGATCAAAACAGTCTGCACATTATCAATTTTCCCTTTTTGCAGCCTTCTTTCTTGAATTTTCATGGCTTTATTTTAAGTTGGAATAAGCTGAAATTTGGCTCAGATAAAGTTGGCTAGCTTATCTAGGTATTCCCATTTTTCTTTGATTTTTAAGATCAGCTTTTAGTAGCTTTTAAGTAGCTAGAAATCCCCTATTTTTCCCCTGTGTACCCTAGTATATCAGCAGTTTTTTTTTGCTCATTTTGTTCTTTTCAGTGCTTATTTTCTGAGTTCTTGTAGCTTTTTCATTTTCATTCTTGCTTATTGTAATTTACTCAGCTTATTGTTGTTCCCTTTGTAGCTTCTTTATAGTTTAAATAACCTTTTTGTTCTAACCCCAGCCCATTTCCCTTTTTAAAGCTACTGATATAATAAGCTCAGCTTAATCTGAGCTTATTAAAAGTTTTCAAAAATGTTTCCTTTTCAGAAAGTGCTTATCTTGTGTTGCTTAATCAGTTTTTATAATAAAAATCAAAAAAATAAATAGTTAACAAAAAAGCTGAGGCAGGATTCGAACCTGAGACCTCAACCTACCCAAAGCCTCAACACACACACAGATAACCAACTGCCCTAGGGTCTTTGTCTGGTTGTTCCTTTCCTTCTTTTTTTATTTAACCCACATTTCTCATCTTTTGCTTATTTTCAATTAGTAGCTTATTACAGCTTATCCATATAAGTTGGCATCCAACTTTTATTTTTCCTAGGATAAGAATAGTACTTAGGACTTTCCCTAAATTTTTCATAATTTTTCATTTACGTTTAATATTTTTAATCTATTTTTCTTTTTAAATTAGTTTTTAATTCGTATTAAATTAAATATTAGTCAGAAAAATTTAATTCTTTATTTCAAAATTTTCTTTTATTAATTAGAATTTAGAAAAATTAGTTTGATACCCGTAGAGTTAGTATTTCATTGTTTTGACGTTTAGGCTCGGAATTTTCCCGGTATAAACGTATTTTCAGTTTTCTTTACGTTTTTAGCCACGCATACTTTAGATTATCGTTTTCCTTACCTTTTAAGTCGTTTTTAGTTAATGTTCACTTATCTTAGTTTAAAAATCCCCAAATCCTTTTATTTTCACTATTCAAACACGTTTCACGAATCGAGATCACAAATTCCATTCAATCCTTCGTTGGGAAAACGACTCGGGTTTACATATTTCCTTTGTAAATCCTTGGAAAAAATACGTGTTGATTCCATCGAATCAGTGTACTTTTCACTAAGAAATAATACTTTTTATCTCAACTGTCTTTCTACCTCGCCTCTCTCTCTCTCTCGTATACATTCTCATAATCTAAGTTATACTCATTGTGTGATGATAATGATTGAAGGAAAACCTACAATATTAAACACGTCATATAATATAGTTTAACAAATATGCAATCACATAAACAAAACATATCAATCTAATGCAGTTCAAAGCAAAATTAAACAAAACAACTTAACTAGTAAACAAAATTACACTATCATGAACTTAAAACACGTGACAATTTGAGACCCATTGGTTAAACCTGGATTTAGTTGGTCAAAAGATTTTTTTGGGTTTGTACGTTTATTACATAAGTATCCGTTTTTATACTTTTTTGTATGTTTTCGTACGTTTTTGTACGTTTTCATATGTTTTTCTAGGTTCTCTTACGTAAAACGTATAAAAACGGATAAAACGTACGAAAATAGACGAAAACGTATGAAAACGTGTGAAAACGGATGAAAATGTATGAAAACGGACGAAAACGTAAAAACCGTAAGAAAACGGATGAAAACATATAAAAACATATGAAAATGAGTGAAAACATATGAAAGCGTCTGAAAATGGCAAAAAATGAATGAAAATGGACAAATAAAACGTCAAAAAACGTATGAAAACATATGAAAGCGGATGAAAATGTATAAAAACGTCTGAAAATGGCCGAAAACGGACAAAAATGTAAGAAAACGTATGAAAACAGATGAAAACGTATAAAAACGGACGAAAACGTATGAAAATGGACGAAAACGTATGAAAATGCACGTAAACGTCTAAAGTGACCAAAAATGTATGAAAACGGATGAAAACGTATAAAAACTTGTGAAAATGGCTGAAAACGCATGAAAACGGACGAAAACATATGCAAAGGGACGAGAACGTATAAAAACAAATGAAAACGGATAAAAACAAACGAAAACGGATAAAAACAAACGAAAATGTATGAAAATGGACGAAAATGTATGAAAACTGATGGAAACGGATGAAAACGGACAAAAACGTATGAAAATAGACAAAAGCTTATGTAAAAACGGACGAAACGAATGAAAACAAACGAAAACGTAAGAAAACGGATGAAAATGTTTAAAAGCGGACGAAAACGTATGAAAACAGATGAAAACGTAAGAAAATGGACGAAAACGTATGAAAGCGGACGAAAGCGTATGAAAACGTCTGAAAGCGGCCGAAAACGTATGAAAACGGACAAAAACATATGTAAACGGACAAAAATGTATAAACGCAAGAATATGTTTTTATTGTGAGACGTTTATTTGCCATTCTAAAAAAATCGTGTATGTGAATAAATAATAGACAATAAACTAAGAAAGACAAAAAAGATAAGAAAACGATAAGAAAAAGACAAGAAAAGACAAAAAAAAAATAGGTTTAACCAATTAAATAGTAGATTAAACCCCCATTATTATATCGGATTAAATAAATGGTGGGAATGTGTCCCACAGTATGTAGAAAAATAAGAGTATGCAAATGAACTTTTTACTATAATTTATATAACAAAATCATTTGTAAGACTTTTAACACATGACAATAAACTTTTCTTAAACTTTTCCTAAGTTCAATTCGTAGTATTAATAATGTTAACAATGTTTATGTATTCACTTTACCAGATAGTTTAAATTTGGAGACTATAATGATTTTTCTTTTTTAATTTATTAATGGTCATTAGTTTTCTTTATTTGAGATTGTTTTTACTTTTTTTTATAAATAAATATATATATATATATATATATATATATATATATATATATATATATATGTATGTGTGTGTGTGTGTGTGTGTGTTTTACATTTCTTTAAGATATAACCAAGCAATATTAATGCAATAATATGCCCTCATTGTATTCCTTAGCATACCCTTTGCAATTCCCTTTTCCGATTCCTCGGTTTGAACCAAGCATACCCTAAGTATTAGAGTATAACTCTATTGGTTAGCATAGTTCTTGCTTAAACACTTAACCTTGGTTTTGTATTTAAGTTCAGTGAGAAAATCACATATATACTTGTTATTCAATCCCAAATGTTGTTCAAAAAATACTTGGGTATAATTTTTGGATATATATCTAATAAGATTTATACGTTGAAAACTTTGTGTCTTAACTTAAAAGTATTTATATCTTACACAAACATCGTCGAAGCATCATATACAACGGGCATATCAATTTCCCTCATCCACCTCATGCCTTTCGACAGCTGTTAGGTCCTAGTTTAAGCTTAACACAAGATATATAACACACAAATAACTATAACTCATGCGTATAATAACTAGAGAACGAGAGATGAGATGATAAGAAGGTTGAATCTATTCCATACTTGAGAGTGACAAAGGTTCAGTACAAGATGAAATAAACCAACAATTACAATGATCACATATGCCTTCTATTTATAGGCAATTTCTAGGGCATCATGTGCTTAAGAGTTTCTAGAAAGAATTCACCATACCACACGGCCCATGGGCCTCTAATGGTGACGTGTGGTTAATCTCTAACTTAAAGCCCATTTATTGAGCAACCTAATTAATACAAATGACCAATACATGAAATATTACAAAACGTGTTCCCAACAATCTCCCCCTAAGGATTGGTCATCTAGGTTGCTTGACGTCATCTTGGCTTCTTTGGCTTCGACGTCTTCAGAATCTTTGTTCTTTGTTCTTGTTGTAATGTGATATGGTAAAATCTTGATCTGCCTTCCACCGACGTTCTTAATCTTTATGTCTTAACATCTTTTCCACCATGCTCATACGTCTTTTGAACTTTGTTCTTCATATATCAAGTTGTTCTCACTTCATAAGCTTCAATCATTGACTTGTGAAAGTTTCTTATGCTTGATCTTTGACTTTTCTTTGACTTCTTTGTACTTTTGTTATCTCTTAGTCTTTGTGAGATCTTTTCTTTGGGATATGAGCATGATGGAATTGGTGGTGGTGGAACTCCTGGTCTCCATGATTACCTGAAATGTAAACAGTTAACAATAAATCATCTGGCACTTACAGATTCGGACTTCGAGATCGTCAACAGCATAGTGTGAAGACTTTCTCTAATCCTAGCCAAGGCCGTTCTGAACTGGATGCCCTATAAAGAGCTAACACAGATACACCGAAGTGTATCAACGATTCAGTGAGCCGCTGAAGTATACCGAAGTATCACTCCACGACTGTAGACCGTTTGGAACCACCAATAACACTAAGCGTAATCCACAAGGGATTACCGAAGTGACCTGCTGTCAAGGCTGTTTGATGTTAACCCTGGCAGGATTTCCATTCAATCACTGAGAATCACAATTTGTGAATTCCCTCATGAATGTTCTCGGCAGATTACTAAGATCTGCGTAGGACTCTTATAGTTTACAACTGGTGTTCTTATTGTTGAACAACCAGTGTAGAAAAGTAAAGTGTTCCTATGAGATCTTTTATGCATCTCGTGGCTCTAGACTCGATTAAATGCTTATTGATTTTAGTCATCGGAGGCATGGAGCAGATTGCCTCCTTTTCAATATCAACACATCTCGGAATGAGAGGTCGATAGATAATGAAGGGTTCTCCGTGAGAAATGAAACAAGTGTCTTTTGAGAGACACCTGAGTGGCAAGAAGGTTTAGTGCAGTGCGTCACTGGGTCCATGACGACTTAATCTTCAATACGAGTGTCACCTTGGTGACAACCAGTAGCATATGAGTTGAACCCGGTTTCTGCCCTAAGGTTGAACAAATGGAGGGCTATTTCTTTTCACCCTTTTCTTTACTTTTTTTTTTCATTCTTCAACCCCTTATTTCCCCTTTCATTTCTTTACTCCTTTTTTCATCATACCTAGGACTTTTCTAGTACTAAACTATTGGTATTGTCCTTGTGTAGATCCCTCCGGCTTGGCGGATCATAGGACGGTTTCCTAACCTTAGTCACCTTATATCTCCATGACTATCCTATGTTTGCCATTAAAACCAATTCTTTTTTAAAATCTCTCAAAGTGTTTATGAATGTAAAACTTATATTGTTTACACTTTGAGAGTTTTGTAATTTTCAGAAATACTCCCCCCTTAACATGTGCTCGTACGTGTTTGAAGTAAATTTGCACATGTCGGGTAGAGTCAGCACTTTTGAATTGATTGATTTTCAATGAATATGACCTTTGCGAGACACGTTTACATCACTAGTTAAACTAGCTTGAAATTATTACCCGTCCCGGCCATATTCAAAGAATAATCTCTCGAAATCAGTACATTCTACTTAGACAAGTCCTTTGCGAGACACGTTTACATCACCGAATAAACCGGCTTGAAATTATTACCCATCCAGGACATGTCTTTTCGATTACAGACTTTTGATATCGTCAATTCGAGGGTTCATTCTGAGTCGAGCTCATGCGAGATTTCAACTTTTTTTTCATTACCATATTTTAATCACATCTTTATTCTCCCCCTCAAAAATAGCATATTCATGTTGTTTTTGTTAAACTTTTTATTAAAATATGCTTTTTGAGGTTTACGGAAAGAATTCCAAGAACTTTTGTGTTTTTAGAACAAAGATTTCTTATTTCAAGTACTCCCCCTTAACAAGGGCGTACTTGTTCTTTTGAGCAGAATTTTGTAAAACTTAGAAAATTCTGGTTAATTCTACTCAAAAGTAAGAAGCTTTCGCTCCTTATATGAGGATTGAGGCACTGAAGCGTAACTCAGGGTCCTTTCTTTACAAGATCGGGTTGTGCACTGTTATATGTGCACAAACCATGATGAACAATCATATAAGCAATCTATATCAATCAAAGAATATAATCAACACTTACATCATTCGGAACTTCTGAATGCAGTGAAGACTGGATCGGGTCTCTGGAAGTTCCTAACTGGGAATGATGGCCTCCCGCCAACATAACTCTCTAGCCGCCTCATTTGATCTCTGTAAAATAGCCTTCTCTCGATCTTCAATATAAACTGATGGACTTCTCTTAGCTAAGAACATGTCCACCTGCTTATCTTGTGCAACTCCTGATCTCGAACTCGTATTACCAACCTATCACGAACCTTCTTCAGCGTGTGATCGTAGAACTTATGAACTTCCTTGTACGCCATGAAGCAGTTGATCGTCAAATCGTTCTTGTAAACGAATCCGAAGGTTGGTTCCTTCTTCATGGTGTACTGAGGTTCATTGTTGATTTAAGGAAGTGTTAGAACTAGCGCAGTTAGATTCAACTCCCTTTGGTAGCTCTCGACCCCAAGCTGCAGATCTTCTACACGTTCTTGTATGATCTTTCGTCTGATGAAGTGTAGTATGGCAGTGCTGAACGCATATTGTAGATCAGTCGAGAAGTGTTGCAGCTTCCCTTGAACCTTGATAAGATACATGTCTTCAAGGTCATTCATGTTCAAATCTAGGAGATCTGCTTCTGAGAGCGTGTAGAGCTGCTGGTCGTGTCTTCTAACTTTGATTTCTGTCAAGAAGGTGTATTCATATCTTTTTTCACCCTCTAGACTGACCACAGCAAGAATCCTTAGGTCACTTTTCACCGGAGTAGAAGACATCTTTGTAAGTTTACTCTTGTACCATGTTTTCCTCTTCTCAAACCAGTGATAAATGCCTAGATGCGCATCTTGATCATACTGCACTTTCTTTGAAATGAAGAGATTTGTAGCACTTTCCTCGATGGCCGGTTGAGTGTAACTTGCTGCAGGAATCAAAGTTATTGAGGTTGCGTATTTTGGTTGACATTTGATGCCATGTGCGAGCAGTTCGAGATCGTTGTTGAAGAAGAACTGGTAAGGAATTGCAGGCTGATCGGAGACTCTTATCACTGGCAACGGCTTCATCCAATCCGTGATATATGGTTGGTTGGTTCTAGAACTGGTTCCAACCATTATCACATCTGGATTGGTCCAGCTGAACTCACTGGACATTGCTCGGGCAATGTTGTAACCACTGTGAAAAATCCCACGTTATAATAATCTAGCACTCATAATATTTATCCTTTTCTACATGTAATTTTTTTTATTTGATTATGATTATTATCTTATGTGACGTAACTCACATCCTCGATAAATGTGCTCCCACGCAACCCAACCTAACGAACCTAATGTTTATTATATAAACATATCTATATGAAATCATTACAATATACCAATTATCATTTTACGATAATTTCTTAACGAACGTACAAACAAAACATTCATTATCTATATAGAGTTTCTAGGAAACCCTAAATTTATCACAACACCAAATATGAATAATAAAACCCTAAAACATAAAAGTACAACTCATCTGAGCTAATGTACAAGTTACTAAAGCATCAGAAATCCTAATTCTATTTTAGTTCCCGATAAAACCCTAAATTCATAAAACTATAATTTTATGTATCAAATTCACAAACCCTAGTTTATTTATATAATATTTTTACAAAATTATAAATATACAAGTCATATAAGCTAGAGTACAAGTCCTTTATGCATGAAACATATATATTCATAAAATCCTTAATAAAACCCTAATTGTATTTATTTTTAAAGCATGATTTGCAAACTAATCATGCATAAGTTTCAAAAACTAATTTTTCTAAACTCACTAAATATTTTTACAAGTCTTTAAACTCAATGTACAAGTGCCTAATGCACAAAACCCAAAAAAATTCCATTTATTTACTTTTTAACTTAATAAAAATTAACAAATAATTTTTATAACATAATAAATTATTAAACTATATTTTTCCTATATTCTAAATTATAGTACACCCCTAATAAGCCTATGGTACAACTTCTCTAAGCATAACTCATATTCCTTTTATTTCTTATATATATATATATATATATATATATATATATATATATATATATATATATATATATATATATATATATATATATATATATATATATATATATATATATATATATTATATATATATATATATAATTCTAATATTTTCTAATTAACTAAACACATAAACTAAACTAACTAATCCCTAAACCCTAAAGTACTACTTACTAAACCCAAGATACAATACCACAAAGCCCAACCGGTTCCCATCTAAATATCCTAGTCAAATTCTAGTCCCAAAATCTAACTAAATTACCTCTCCATACAACCTACACTAGATGCATCTCCTTTCTCCCATATTACACGCCTCTCTTCTCCATGCATCTCTTCAAACAACAACTCCACGTGTCCCCTCTAAAAACCCAAAACCCTCCTCCTTAAAAGCTAGACAACTTGGCTAGAATTCAACCACATCACCTCCTTTTCCATTCCATACGCCAACACCTTCCCCTTCCTTCTCTTCAAAGAGACCTTCCACTTGTCTTTTCCCTACCCCACAAAACCCTAATCTTCATCTATAAATAGCAACTCCATTTCACCCCTTCATTCCATCCCAACTCGACCCAAAACTTCCCAACTCATCTCCACATCAAACGACCAAACACCAAAGCAGCTTCATTTCCATTTCCTTACTAATCTCAGCCCCAAAACACAAGCTTAATAAAATCCTAGGAAGATTAGAAGAGGAGGAGAATCCCTAGTGATCAAGCAAACAACCCATTCGATCCATAATCCTACTCGAACCCTAAACCTAAGTAAGTCACTCAAACTCTTGTTAATCCAGTTTTACTTACTTTATTTATCACTAAAAACGTCACTTAATAACTACTAAAATGAAACAAGATCAAAAACATTAAGTGTTCATTTCTTTTATTTTTTTCTGATCGAACAGTAAACACAAACGCACCCTATATGTTTGAACTTTTGTTAAAACAAATCAAAGATATGTAAAACATGTTGAAATATATCAAATATAATCATATCATTCATAAAAGTTTGTCAAAAATGTTTAAAAACATCAAAAACCCAATCGTTGTTTTCTGTGTTTTCTGTCGAGCAGAAAACAGCCCTCAAGGCTGACTTTGGACTTAAATATCGACAACCTAGAGACCTTAATAAAATCTGATTTTTGGTTTATATAAAGACCACCCAGCAAGCTAAATATAGAAGAAAGAATCATGAAATATGATTTAGATTTCACAAAGTTATTTACATCCTAATTTCTGTCTATCGTTATAAGTCAAAAGTTTTATTTCAGTTTATATTAAATATCGACCCAACTCACTAACTTTAGACCAAGTTTTCGAACCCTATACGACCTCTAAAATTTATAAGTTTTTACCACAATTAAGTTCACATAGCTAACTTAATTTAGGAAGAAGAATCATGAAAAATGATCTATTTTTCATCAAGTTATCGAACTCCAAAAATCTGCCTATGTCGCTAAAACTAGAACCAACATTTCCAGTTATGTGTTTTTCGTTCAGATGCCTAACTTTCGACCTATATTTCGACCCCTATATGATCTCTAAACATTCCAAGTTTTTAACATGTTAAAACCCACTTAGCTAAGTTATTTTAGAAAGAAGAAACAAGTAAAATGATCAAACCAATAAAAAGTTATTATTCTTCAAAGTTCGCTCAACCGCTAAGGACAAAAACTCATTTTCAGTTCTTATCAAATATTTGTTTCAGTAGGTCGACTTTGAGTAAATATTTCGGGTTGCAAACGAATTTTATAAATTATAAAACTTAGCCTATTTAAAGATGACCCAGCTAGCTTGTTATAGGAAAAGAGAGCTCGTAAAATGATCTATTTTTCACATAGATGTTCGAGTCCAAAACTCTCCCTTTATCACTAAGTTTATTCGCAACTTTTTAAGTGTTTTCGAGTTAATAAGTTCAAATAATTAGCTATAAGTATAGAATAAGCTATTTAGAAAATTTATTTTGACTTTTATAAAATAACCATATCGAGTCTTGCCTTTTCCCGAATTTAAAAAAAAACGCGTTTATATAAACCAAGGACCACGAACGTAATAACTAAAATGTTTTGAGGGTCATTTTTGACAAAACTCTAACAAGTTTTATAACTAGGACTTTAATTAATGTCGATTTATAACTCAGGGGTAGAAAATGTTATTTTTGAAACTAAAGGGTAAAAGTTGTCATTTTCCAAAAGTTCAGGGTATAAACTGTCATTTGACCAAACCTTAGGGATAAAAGTGTAACTTTTCTTAGCTATTATTTTTATTCTATTTTCCTATCTAATAGCGAAATTAATAAACGTAATACGTTTATTTCAACAACGAACCAACGAACGAACAAACAAGTGATAGATTAAACGAACGCAAGATATCTTTAACGAACAAACAAACGAACGAAAGATATATATAACGAACGAACGGAAACATAAGAACGAATAATAAGATAAAATATTATTTTTGAAGAGACTTCATGTTGTCTCGTTATAACATTTAATCAACAATCAAATAACGAAACGAAACGAACAAATGAACATATATCATCCAAAATCAATTACTGAATATTGGCATAACGAACCAAGTAGCGTGTCCGGAGACGTTTATCAACTTCATTTCATTTTTTTTCCATCCAGATTGCTAAGGTGAGTTCATAGTCCCACTTTTTATATACGTTTTTCCAAACTTGTGGGGAGATACATGCTACAAACCTGAACATAAGTATTTTTCCGTATGTTTTCCTGATTAATATTGCCTAAGACACCCCATTTGTGTTATCCGGATGGATAGACTTTGTGCTAGCCGGATTGATAGCCAAATGCACCTTATTTGTGTTAGCCGGATGGATAGACTTTGTGCTTGCCGGATTGATAACCAAATACACCATTACTTATATCAAATTATGATATCACACACACACACACACCATTAACGTTTAAGTTCATGAGACTTAGAGCAATATATATATTTCTGAATTACTTTCTATTTAGCTTATGTTCAAACCGATTATAATTTTTAAACACTATGGATTCACTTAACCTTTGTGTTGACTTTTTAAGCATGTTTATCTCAGGTAACTAGAAGTATGATTTGGCACGGAGTGGCGGTGGACTTTCTTTTAAAAGAGTGTCCGTTTTGTTATCATTCAAATGAATAATGTATCATTTATAACGTATTTCAAAACCTCCCACTGGGACCTCTATATGTAAACTCTGAATTAATAAATGAATGATAACAATTTATTTAAAACGTCTCTTTTTGAGTCGTTTTCTATACTCATGATTGTGAACCTTGAAGTAGCACCCCAAACTTATATTTCTGCTGCAAATATCGAAAATGGGGGTGTTACAAATGTTTTCAAGATGATACTCGAGCTCAGCTGCACCGGATGACCTATCCTTGAGCAGATTGACTGCATCGTTCTTGATGCGACGAAGTTCCCCTTTAGTCATCTTCTTGATCCGTTGGTCACGTTTGAGTCTTTCTGTGAACTCAAACGTACTACCTTCGATCACTGAATCTTCGTCCATCTGGGGTTGAGCACTTGTGAGCTGATCAAACCAATCATTTCCCTGAGTCATATCTTCATCTAGCCAAGAGGCAACAGTTGGTCGTTTGGAAGTCTTGCTAGATTTAGAGGATGTAGATTTGGTCTTAGGAGGTGACTCTGGTTGATCATAATGTTGTTGAAATTCCATTTCCTCAGTTGCAGTATGCTCGAACTGATGCTCCATTTCTGTAGGTCCTGATCCCGAAGCCTTTTGTGGTTAAGTGGCTGTTGTGGATGATGGACTGACTAGTTCTTTAAATTGGGAACCAGATCCGCCGTCACCCTTTTGTTTCTTAGCTTGGGTGTCTGGATCTGAGTCCTCGTCCTCTCTTGGACGTTTACCCTTGTCGGCCTCAACTTTACACGACTCCTTCTCCAGATTAGCTTTTATAGCCTCAGTGAGGGCTATTTCTTCTAGAGTTGGAGAGGTGATGCTTATGAGTCTTGTCAAGAGTTGGAGTTGGAGTTCTTCAAGAGTTGGTTCCTTAGGCTGCATTGGTTGGGTTGTGAAGACAAGAGGAACCGATGCTACAACTTTTTTGACTATGCCTTTTGGGATCGATATACTCTTCTACCTTCTGAGATACAACCTTGGGCAAATACTTCTTTACATATGCCTTGGTATTGCCCTTGACTTCTTTGAACAACCGGTCTTCAAAATCGTCGGCAAGGAATTCGTCCATACGAGCTTTGGTCTCTTGCATCTCGTTTACTTGACTGACATGGCCATTGACCATATTGGTTAAGTTTTTGACTTGGTCACTGAGCTGGTTATCTTTCTTTGCACGTGCCAGCTTTGCGGCCTTTCTTTCCTTTTTAGATGCTAGTGAGATTACTTCAACCCGTTTCAGCCTAGTGATCTTCTTAGTTTTCTTGCTTTTCATGATTGTTTTTCCTTTTGTTTCTTTTGTTGTTGCTTCAGTGGTTGGTGATGGTGGTAGTGGTGAGGGGTTTGTGGATGATTCTAGAGGTGTTTGAGCCTTGGGTGGAGATGCATACTGAGACACTGGTGGTGTATCCAGAGCAACTAGTGTGGAATGTGGAGGAGTGATTGGAGGTGTTAGAATATATTTGTCTGCTTCTTTTTCTTCAGCCGTCCTTTCATCTTTTTGCCTCTTCATTTCCGATTCTAGTTCTTCAGCAGCTTTAGTTATCTCCTCCTCATCAGTTAACTTATCTGTTTCTTCCCCTTCATCAAAGTCTTTCATCTGTTCGTCTTCATTCTTTTCCTTATCTGTTGACACCTTTTCTGTTTCTTCACCTTCATCTAAAACAAAGTCATTTGTCTGTTCATCTTCTTTCGTTTCCTCATCATTACCGGGTTGATTAACCGGATCTGACTGAGGTGGGATGGATTCTTTCTCAAGTTCAGACCTACCGGGTTGATTAACCGTATCAGTCTGAGGTGGAGTAATATCTTTAACAACACCCGACCCACCGGGTTGATTAACCGGATCAGGGTGAGGTGGAGCTACTTCTTTCTCTACCCCAGACCCACTGGGTCGGTTAGCCAGATCGTCATCGGTCTGGGTTTCACCAAAGTCTCTGTCCAGTTCTTCATCCAATCTTTTTTGTTGTTCCTCCATCATCTACTCTCGCCTTTTCTGTTCAGCTTTGAAAGTCACTCTGCTCTCTTCTAGTGCAATCTGAGTAGCTATTTCCTCTTTATAGACTATTGGTTCTTCATCGGTTTCCGTATCTGAATCGGATTCCTCTTCCTCAACAATCTTTCCTTCTTCAGGTTCAGGCTTAGCTATCGTAACCGGAACTCTTCTTTTAATGATTTTGGGAACTGATGGTTTGATTTTCTTACATACACTAGAAGTGCTTTCTGACTTGCTGCTATCCTTTGATCGAGTCCTAATTGATGCAAACTCATCATCATATTTGCAGAAACCGACATGACCTTCTTTGAAAGCTCTATCATATTCTCTGTAAGCTTTTGTTGTCTTCACCTTATTAGTCAGCAGAGATTCAGGTAGTCTCATCCCTTGCTTTGGTGTGCTGCTTTTGGGAATGTAGACTGACCTGATGGTCTTGTCCATTTTGAACAGATGCATGTCCCGGTCTTCAGCATGATCAGAAATGTCAGTGTTGTCATCAATTAAATGGGTGATGAGAAGCTTGGTGTAGCGAACAAATGGGATTTTGGTTAATGGTTTTTGGTAGTGGCTTTTGATTTGGTAGACAAGATCATCCCAGATAAGTTGAACAAAATCAATCTCCTTCTGATTAACCATTCCCCAGAATATTTGAAGATGAGACAGATGGGGGTTCTCGTGACCATTTTCTCTTCCAGAGACAGATCTGGCCAGGATGTAGTATATGGTTCTCTAGGGTTGTGGGATGAACTTGGCTTCAAGCCTTTAGAATTTTGTTAAAGGTTTGTTTGGTTGTACATCGTAGCCTATATCTACAAGAAAGTTGAGAACCTCCTCTTCTGTAGGTGTTGGAAAGAACTCTTGGTCTGGTTCAGGAGCTTCTGGAAGTAGCAAAGCCTTGCGAAGGTAGTTTGCATCAATGGTTACTTCCTTTCGGTCCAGTTTGCATGTAAAATAAGTTTGTCTCAAGTCTAGCTATATAGTATTCCACATTTTGTGAATGTAGAGTTCTGGTACACTAGCTGACTTGTCCAGCATGCTCCTGCACTTGTGAGCCTTGAGAACCTCTATAGTAATCTGACAGGTTGGTTCAGCACACTTGACCTTATGAAATTCCACTCTTTCATTGTTCTTGCCTATCTCCACATCATAGACTTGTGGAAGAACATCAGCTCTTGTAAGCATTGGGAGTGGTGGTTGTTGTTGTGGTGCAGCTATTTGAGATATCTGAAACATCAATCAAACATAGATTTGCAGGATACATGAAAGTTAGCAAATAATCAAACTTGTTATCATTCATGTGGCCTTTAAGTTGCTTAATTTGATTTTACAAGTTTAATCATAGCAATTTACATCCTAGGACATTATGTAGATAGTAGTTAAATTTGATTTCGGCTGTGTTTGGTAAAAGTAGCAGTAGCAGTGAGCTGTAGCTGTGAGCAGTGGCTGTGAGCAGTAGCTGTGAGCAGTAGCCGTGAGCAGTAGCTGTCTTTTAAATAAAAACGTTTGGTAACATAGTTGTAGCTGTATTTATATATATGTAAAATGACGTAAAAGGACGTGATAGATATATGTTAGGGTTTTTATTAAGATAGGGTAGGGGTATTTTAGTCATTTAGTATTAAAAAGCTCTTGTAAATTTCCAAAGCTTCAAAATGAAGCATTGGAAAAAAAGCTCTTCTAAAAAATTGTTTTTCTAAAAAAGCTTTTCTAAAAATTTACCAAACGAACACGAAAAATAAAAAAGCTCATTTTCACCGCTCATTACCCAAAAAAGCTCTAAAAAGCTTCATGCCAAACATGCCCTTCATGTTATTGACCAAGGAGCAATTTCGACAATTTGTAACTTATGTGAATTTCGACAGCAGGATTGCGACAGATATCTAATTGTGATAGTTTGGCCAATTTCGACAATTTTACAAATTTCGACATATTTATGGTCCAATTCCGATGATTTTGAATTTCGATGACATTTGGCCAATTCTGATGGAAAAACTTTGATTGCGATAAGTTTTGTTGAATTGCGATGGAAATCTTGAATTTCGATAAATTTGTCCAATTGCGATAAAAAATGTTGAATTTCGACAAGTTTTAGGCAATTGCGACAATTTTATCCAATTTCGATAGATTCTGCAATTCCGACAAAACTTATCCAATTTCGACGGATTTTGCAATTTCGATGACTTTTGACCAATTGCGATAAGTTTTGTCCAATTGCGACGGAAATCTGAGATTGCGATAAATTTGCCCAATTGCGATAAAAAATGTTGAATTTCGACAAGTTTTGGCAATTGCGACAATTTTATCCAATTTCGATAGATTTTGCAATTTCAACAAAACTTATCCAATTTCGATGGATTTTGCAATTTCGACAATTTCTTAAACAAGAAATTGCGATAAACGCTGTAGACATACATTATTCTTGGTTCTTTGTCGAAATTTGGTTCTCCTGTTCAATTAAACCAATTCACAAGTTATTCTTTTGCACATTAATCCTTGTTTATCAAATTAAACACAACAGACCTCAATTCTGACAAACTCTTATGAAATTATCGGAATTCATAAACACTGTTAAAGTTTTGTTTATCTGATTCCAACACATTCCGATGATGTTCCTGAGTTCTTTGGTCTAAATCTTAACATATTTTAACCACAAAATCGACAGATAGAACTTATTCGAGTTCATTCAAAACCCTAAGTATCGAAATTACTTCACATATGTTTCTGGGTTCGATTTAACAGCCAAAACATGTAATTTGACACAAATAATTACTATCTCAACAACTTAATTACACCACAACACACTTATACGATTTTTTCCCAATTCCGACATATAAACCCTAATCATGAATCATGCATCAATCGTGTTTCTGGGTTCAATTAAAGGCTCATAACATGTTAAGGGAACAATTCTGACTAAAACCCACTAATCAATTACATCTCAAACACATAAACTTATAAAAACCGATTCAATATAAACCCTAAGTCTAAAACATTCAATTTAGAAAAATTCAACCGTTGGATCTTGAAATCCTTCAAAACCATTTCTTAGAATCATGTAAACAGTGTATATTCACTCATAGATTTGAAGAAACTTGTTCGGATTTCTTGATCGAATTAGGGTCGTTGATTGAGGTGGTTGAAAAAATTGAATATGGTTGGTGAAAATTTATGATTGCAGCAGAAAATGCAGTAAATGCGTTTTTCCCTTTGTTTTGTTAAAGATTTCACTTTTTCAACTTAGTCGCATTTAGTCCTCTAACCTCATTGTTTTTTTCAATTTAAGTCCTTACTCACAACTTTTAAACTTAGACTTGACATGAGATTTAGACAAAAACAATTCAATACTCTCCCTTGACTTATTAGTATTTGAAAAAAAAATTAAGATCAAGGAGGGTATCACATAGATGATATTACCACCATTTTGTGAAGCAACAATTATAAAGAAAATATGCAAGTACAAATTTTAATGAAAATTTTAAAATTTGAATTACTTTCTCCCCCTCAACACTTGTTCAGTAAAAAATTGTTAATGTTTTGAAATGAACCAAGTGTTGATGGAAATTTTGTACTTGCATGCATTTTTTTTTAAATAAAGAAGAAGAAAATCTTTTTGTGTTTTTCAAAAAAATATTTACAATGATAGTGTTGGTGTTTGACTTTCTTAATTGTTTGTAAGAAATTTGTTTAAATCTTCAGGAGTCAAACACCTCATGCCAATCTGGTGACCTAATTCCATAAATCTTGCATGAGGTAAGGCTTTGGTGAATAAGTCTTCCAGTTGGTATTCTGTACCCACAAAGTAAAGTTCAATTGTACCCTGTTCCACGTGCTCTTTAATGAAGTGATATCGAAGTGCTATGTGTTTAGACTTCGAATGCTGAACTGTGTTGCACGAGATAGCAATGGCACTCTTGGAGTCACAATACATTTGAATCTTGTTGAATACATAACCATAGTCCATCAGTTGTGATCTCATCCAGATGACTTGAGCACAACATGCTGACATGGCTACATATTCAGATTCTGTAGATGACAGTGATGTACAATCTTGCTTCTTCGACTGCCAAGAGACAAGTTTGTCTCCAAGGAACTGCACTCCACCAGACGTACTTTTATGAGTATCTAAGCAACCTGCATGATCAGCATCTAAAACGTGATTAGTTCAAAGCCAGAATCCTTCAGATACCAGATCCCCAAATGAATGGTTCCCTTTATGTATCGAAGGATTCTCCTAACCTCAGAGAGGTGTTTTTCAGTTGGTCTAGACTGATAGCGAGAGCAAAGATATGTTGCAAAGACAATATCTGGTCTGCTGGCTGTTAGATACATGAGTGGCCCAATCATACTGCGGTATTTGGTAGGGTCAATTGGTGTCTCATGTAAATCAGCATCCAGCTTTGGAGATGATGCAGACATTGGAGTATTATATGTATCACAACTTGTTATGCCATGCTTTTTCAAAATTTCAAGAGCGTATCTGGACTGATTTAAGAAAATACCACGGGGTGATTGATGAACTTGCAATCCTAAGAAGAACGTAAGTTCACCCATCATGGACATCTCAAAGTTTTGTTTCATTAATTTAGCAAAAGCATTTGAGTACTTTTTATGGGTTGAACAAAAAATGATGTCATCCACATAAATTTGGACTATTAAGATGTCCTCCCCGTGTTTTTGTATAAACAAAGTAGGATCAACGGACCCTTTTGTGAAATGATTAGCAATTAGGAATGCAGATAGTTTATCGTACCATGCCCTCGGGGCTTGTTTAAGGCCATAGAGGGCTTTCTTGAGCCGGTACACATGATTTGGGTGTTCTGGGTCGATGAAGCCCTCTGGTTGTGTGACGTACACTTCTTCACGGAGTTATCCATTCAGGAATGCCGTCTTCACGTCCATTTGGTAAATAGTGATGTTCTTGTGGGCAGCGTACGCCAGAAACATGCGAACGGCTTCAAGTCTTGCCATTGGTGCGAAAGATTCCTCAAAGTCGATACCTTATTCTTGACTGAAACCTTTAGCAACCAACCTAGATTTGTTACGAATGACCGTGCCATCAGCATCCAATTTGTTCTTCCAGATCTATTTCAGTCCGACAACGTATACTCCATTCGGTGTTTCTACCAGTTCCCAAACCTCAAGACGCTTGAATTGTTCAAGTTCCTCTTGCATTGACTCAATCCAACTGTCGTAGGTTAAGGCTTCTTTAATATTTTTGGGTGGAGTCTTTTTCGTGTCATGACCAGATTGTCTGGATAACCTATCACGTTCACTAAAGGATGATCCTTGGTCCATTTGTAGGTAGAAGGGTAGTGTTGAAAATTGTTGTGCATATTTGACGGATCCAAATTGCTCGTTGACGACTCTACAATATCTGGAATGGTTGGAGCTGGAGCAAATGGATTGAAGAAAGCATTTATGTCATAATGTGCGGGTGTGGGTACTTCAGAAGATAGGAGGGGATCGTCAGCTGCAGTCGCAGTATTAGAAGCTGTTTGTTCTACTGATGATGATGCTTCTGTTGGAGGTGCATCTTCAGCAACTTCTGTTGTTGTAGTTACTGGTGTATCATGTACTGGATTTTGGACAGGTTGTGTAGCGGAACTGGTGGATACATCTGAAGCACGACTAATGAGAGAATCATCGAACAGCGGAGAAAAAAAATCTTCCAAGTCCTTACGGTTGAGAGACAGAGGTGCAGCTGATTGATCAGGGAAGTTCAGACGGTTGGAATCGGGTCCTAAGCTATTTTGCTCAGAAGCCATATCTGTGAGTTCATCAAAATGAGCGTGTATGGTCTCTTGAATTTCTCGGGTTCGACGATTCCAGATACGAAATCCTTTAGAATTCTCATAGTATCCAACAAAGATTCCAATATCAGCTTTGGCTTTTAACTTTCCAAGGTCATCACGATCATTATTTGGGTAACAGAGGGCCCCAAATACATGAAAGTAATTTATGTTCGGTTTTCTTCTGTGAACAAGTTCATATGGGGTTTTGTTTTTCCTTTTGTTGATCATACAATGGTTTTGGGTATAGCAAGCGGTTGAGACAGCTTCAGCCCAGAGGTAATCAGGTAATTGAGCATTTATCGACATCGTCCTTGTGGCTTCCACTAACATCTGGTTTCGTCTTTCGACTACTCCATTTTGTTCTGGGCTGCATGCAATAGATGTTTGGTGTTCAATCCCTACTTTCTCAAATTACTCACGAAGAGTGTGATTCTTAAATTCGGTTCCATTGTCAGTTCTGACTTTTCTAACGGTATTACGGAGCTGAACCTGAATTTCGGTGAGAAAGGTGATGATCATAGAAGGAGCTTGATCTTTAGTTCGAAGAAATTAGACCCAAGTCCATCTTGAAAAATCATAAACAATTACCAATATGTATCGCTTCCCATTGATTGTTTGAACTCGCATCGGGCCACACAAATCCATATGTAGAAGTTGGAGAACATGATCCGTATTGTGCTCGGTTTTAGGAGGAAAATGAGCACGAGTACTCATCCCTTGTTCAAACGCTGGACAAAGGTGATCTTTGGCATACCAGAATCTTGGAAGACCGTCGACTAACTTATGACGAGCAAGATCGGTCATTGTTTTGAAATTCAAGTGAGACAAACGTTTATGCCATAGCCATGCTTTTGTAGAGTGTGCCTTGGAGAGTAAGCAAATCGGAGAAGAAGCGGTCATGTTTGACAAGGAAATGGTGTAAAGACTCGTTCCGCGTTTTTTTGTCATAAGGTCGTTTCCTTGTAGGTCTCGAACAAAGCAGGTTTTCTCCTTAAATGCAACTTCCAAGTCACCATCACAAAACTGCCCTACTGAGAAAAGATTATGTCCAAGGCCTTCAACGCAGTAGACACGGCTTATCTCGATGTTTCCGTTGACATAGTCCCCATAGCTCATGATAGCGGCAAAGTGGTCATTCCCGAATCTGACAGTTCCTATGAACTTTGCAACAAAGTTTACTAGAAGTTTTAGGTTGCCTGTCATGTGTCGGGATCACCCTTTATCAACAATCCAAAGTACAATCTGAATCACCTGCATCACAAGAAGACAATGCAGATGGAGAGACGGTAACGGTGGAACCCGTTGGATTAGTAGTACAGTTTTTAAGCATCTTTGGTAACCAAGTAAAACTAGGTTTATGCTGTAGCCAACATTGCCAAGTCCAACTAGATTCTGCTTTCTTCTAAGTAAATGCACTAGGTGTTTGGATTGTTTTGGTAGCAACTATGGTCTTGTCTACGGTTGTCATAGAGACTACATTTGGCGGTTTTCCTAGAATTAAATTAGCAGCGGTAGTGGGCCTAGAGGAAATGCCATATGCACATTTCTGATTACGAGATAAAAGGGTCTTTGCAACATAGTTTTTATGATTACCAGACAAAATACGTGTACGACAAAACACACAATAAGCATCAACAATAACATCATTCAGAACATTCATAGTCTCAGCATTCGTTACATCACAATTAGAATTACACGTTTTAAAGTTTGATTCTACTTTAGACATAACATGTTTTTTATTCAGATTCCTAGTGTGAACCTCTACTTCTTGATCTTTAGGAGAGCCGCTCTTAGGTTTCCAGATACTAGTCTTCTTTTTGTTCTTTTTGGTCTTGGATCTGCTAACCTTAGGAGGGATGCCTAGTCCTATAGAAGTTGAAGCATGCACATTAGAGGTCTGAGAGGATGCTTTCTTAGGTGTCTCATCTACTCTATACATGCCTGGTGCAATCACATTCTTTTGAAAAAATTTCCCTTTTTCAGGTACTTTGATTTTCTCTTTCAACTCAATGATGATGTATTTTTGTTGTTGAATTTTGGAATCCAACTCTCAGTTTAATCGAACAGTGTTATTCCTGTTTCGGTAAACTTCATCAATGTCCTTTTCATATTCAGAAATTTGATGTTTTAAAACAGCATTTTCTTTTTCAATATTCTGAATTTTGGAAGCATGTCTGTTTTGAAAGGACAATGATTCTTCTTGGCTTTGTAATTTTAACTCAAAATCAAGACTTTGAGTCTGACACCATTGCAATTTTTGGTTGAGTTGGAAAATTTTTTTTGAAAATTTGTTTTCCACATCATCATTGACTTTTCGAAGTCTCTCATTTTCTTTTTTAAAATTTGCAATCTCAAGTTTCAACATCTCAGTATCAACAGAATGATCATTAACGAGCATTGCATTACATGACACATATATGGAATTCATAATCACAGATACAACATCAGAACATAGAATATTCTCCAAGAGTCGATCTGCTTCTTTTTGCAAAGCTTTGTTTTTACATTTTTGTTTTGAGATCGTTGTTTCTGTTGCTTCGAAAATGTTCATCATGGATGCAACCTCTGATTGAATTTCATGTTCCCAATATGTAACACAAAGTCGCAGGTGTTGAACGTGTGGCAAAAATTGCTTTTGAAAAACTTCTCTCTTTTCTTTCTCGTAAGGAGAAAGAAAAGTAGAGACTTTTATCTCTGAATTTCGTTCAATTGCTTGTTCCAAAAGTTGTGTGTCTTCCATAAATGTATTAAAATATCTAAGGACACGACATTTTTTTGGCAATAGTGCAATTACACCTGGATTTGGTAAAGGGCCATTGACTTGTGCTACTGTGTTCACAGGGACAACTTCAGAAGTTTCATTCATTTCAATTAAAGACCATGTTTGTTCTGATTTATCTTGTTGTGGTACAAAGGTGTCGCTAATATGAGGTACTCTTGAGTAGTCATATGGTTTATTAAATGTGACATTTCTCATTTTAGATCGACTCTCTTCGTCCTGTTCCATTTCCTCTTCACGATTATAAACAACAACACGCATGAAAGAATCATCAAACAAATGTTCTGCACTGTATAACTTTGGATTTTCCTTGAGTGCTTTATATAAAAAACTTGGTTTGTCATCCCCAATAGCAAAGCCATATCCTTGGGGATTTTGCTTGACAGAAAATTTCTGAATGGTGGTTACTGACTCACCAGTTTTATACACAATGTTTTGAAATTCATTAAGTTTGCATTCCAACTCAATGATTTCCTCAAGATATGAATCAACTCGTTTCCTTTATATTTTTCTGTGTTCAGAAAAATTATCTTGACAGGTTGACAACTCTGTTTTTGTTTTGGAAAGTTCAGAGTGTAGAATGTCAACTTGTTTTTGAAAATCTAATCTTTCTTGTTCCCTTTGTGAAATTAATTCATTTTTGGAAACGGTTAATTCACGTACTTGATGTTCTAACTCTTGTGCTTTAACATAAGATTGTTGGAATGCAACCTCAAAACTTTTCTCCCATTTTTCTTTAGTTTCATAGTTTGAAAGTTGAAGTTTGTAGCACTCAAGATCCTTAGTCAACAATGCAACTTTTGCTTTTAAATTTCTATTTATTTCATTGCACTTATCAATTTGGGATTTCTGTGCATCTAACTGTGTTTGGGTGGTCAAGAGCAAGGTCATGAGCTCTGGATCTAGACCAGACAAAAGATCATCTTGTTCAAGTTGATCATTATTATCATCATCAAGAGGATCATCAAATGTAACAACGGGGTTAATTTGATCTTCATAAAATGTAACTATGGTGTTTCTTTGGTCATCGACTTGAGAAGATAAGAATGAGTCGTCTTGACCAACATGGTCTTCAGTTGATGCAGATGCAAAGGGTGATACAATTTCATGAATGAGACATTTAGATTCAGGTACCTGAGACAAGCCATCGGCATCATAAACCGGGCCTGTTTCACCCATATGCATCTCTTGCATGTTAGCCATCAACATTACGGCTGCATTGGCCTCCAGATCTTCCATATCATCGTCCGAGCATGCATTAGCCATAAAGTTGTGCTCCTTCTCAGTCAGGGTGCCACCAGCTTCATCTTTAAGAGCAAGAAGAAGAGCTTCCTTGTGGTACACACTCCCTCTGGTCCTTGGCTTGGGGCAAGCATTGGCTATGTGACCTTTCCCTCCACAGTTGTAACATTTCACCATTGTGTTTCCAATCCCAGTATTCCCTGTATCAACAATTTCTGCCCTTCTTTGTGCATTACCAGTGCTGTTCCTACTACTTCCAACTGAATTAAACCTCTACCCAGATGAGTTTCCCATATAGCCACCCGAACCATATCTCCCAGAAGCTCTGTTTTGAATTTCAACTCTGCCATCATGAATAACTGCCTGATTACGAGTGTTGGATGAAGACCTAAGACGGTTGTTAGATTTGTTTGAAAATTTACTGAAAGCTCTAGCAATCAAAGCAAATCCTTCGTTCAACGAATTGAAAGCATCGTCTTCATCATTGTTGACATTTGAGTAAAGCATAGAATCGGTGTTGTCATATGAAACCAGTTGATTATCAACTTGTTGCGGTGATGCTTCGTATGGAACGAGTTGGCTTGATGAAGTGTGTGAGGGATAAGTATAATGATCTTGTGGTTGGACAAAACTCTGATTTGGTTGTGGGGCAAAGTGAGACTGAGCAATCAAAGCTAGTGAGTTTGGAGTTAATGATGGTGAGTAACCTCCACGAGCTGCTCTGTCTTTATCAACTCCTGATTGGTGATGCTTTAAGTAATCATAAAACAGCCCATATGAGGCGTTGTGTAGATTCTTAGCTTGTCGAACAAAAGTTACATACTTCTGCCAATCAGGTCCAAGAAAACTTAGGAACTTAGTAGTCACTGCAATCCTAGGTAGTATGATGTTGTGACAGTCCAAGTCATTGATGATATTGGTAAACCTATGTTAATAAGACTCTAAGGATTCTCCAGCTTCAATCATAAACATGGTATTTTCCAAACAGAGCTTAGATTCCATATCCTCTTAGTTTAACTCTGTTCCTTCCATGAGAAGATGAACATGTTCCCACATGTCCTTAGCAGTCTTTTGGGCATGAATACTTCGAAAGATAGGATTGGGAATTCCTTGAAGGATATAAGACATTGCTAGTTCATTTGCTTCTTGCTGTAGTACTTGTTCTGCTGTGAGCTGAGCAACAAGAACAGGAGTAACATTTTCTTCTCTTGGAGGAATGGCATTGGGATCGCCAGGAACCGTTGTGGTAGGTACTAGATACAGTCCTTCAATAATTACCTTTTTCAAGTACTTTCTATGTGGTTTCTTGAGTTCAATAAACCGAAGAAATCGACTTGACCACTGCACGTAATTACCCGGAGTTAGCATTGGAGGTGTATCTAAGGATCCTGCTTCGTGTCTGGATTGTTGACTGCTGATTGCTTCGCACATTTGGTCAAACCAGTGAGGTTGTTTAGGTGGAAGTTGGTAAGTCTGCATTGGTTGTTGTGGATATTGTTGTTGTTGAGGGACTTGTTGTTGAGGGAAAAGCTGATGTTGTTGCATGAAAGCTTGTTGTTGAGGATATTGTGGTTGTTGATGATATTGTTGTTGCTGGTGATACTGTTGTTGTTGATTGTATAAATAGTTGTAGTTCGGTGGTTGAGACATTCTTGTGTTTTTGTGGATCTTGTAGACAATTAAGATGTGTGTTATGAGTTATGAAGTTTGGTTTTTGTTAAGTGCTAATTTAAATGTTTTTCTTGTTCAATTCCGACAATTACTGTTCACTATCAATTTCGATAAAACCACTGTTCACAGTTGCCAATTACGATAAAGTCACTGAATTCCGATGAGGTACTGAATTGCAATGAGTAATCTAAATTCCGACAAAATTGTTGAATTGCGATGAATTTATCTAAATTCCGACAAAATGGCTGAATTCCGATAGACTAGTGAATTTCGATGAATCTGAGAATTGCTATGGACTTTGCAATTGCGACAGAAATTGACAATTCCGATAATATATCTAAATTGCGATAGAACAGGAAATTCCGATAGCGTATCTAAATTACAATTCCGATAACTTTCTCACTACCTTATACAAGATAGGAGTTTAATCTTAAAGTCGAAGTATTTTCACAAGCTTATACAAGCAAGGAATATACTGAACACCAATTCTGATAAACCCTTAAGTCTGGAAATCCGACAAACCTTAGCGAGCAATTCCAACAAACCCCAGCGAGCAATTCCGAAAAACCCTAGCGAGCAATTCCGACAAACCCTCACAACTGAATTCCGATAAACCCTCTTTTCACCAATTTCGATAAAATGCCAGATTTTGCAAATCACTTTTACGACTAAGAGGCGATGTTTTAACAGGATTTTTTCGGTTCAAAACGTTTAATAACACGAAAATAATAGGAAAGTTTCAACCTTTAACGTTTAAACCAAAATTTGGTGAATTTCGACAAGATGCAACGAATGAAAACTAGTGTAAATCTAATAAAACTCGAACAAGAACTAAACTTTCGACTACAAATCTGATCTCTACTCACTATAATGATCTTTACACTTTACAAGTGTGAAGAAAAGTGAAAGAAATGAGACTTTTATGTCGAATTAAGCACAAAACCAATCGTTAAACTACTAAATCAAACGTATAATGAAAAACTGACGATCTAAACTACTCAAAACACACGATCTAACTATCTTCTAGCGAATGATACCACTTGTTAGGTCCTATTTTAAGCTTAACACAAGATATATAACAAACAAATAACTATAACTAATGCGTATAATAACTAGAGAACGAGAGATGAGATGATAATAAGTTTGAATCTATTCCATACGTGAGAGTGACAAAGGTTCGGTACAAGATGAAATAAACCAACAATTACAATGAGCACATATGCCTTCTATTTATAGGCAATTTCTAGGGCATCATGTGCTTAAGAGTTTCTAGAAAGAATTCACCATACCACACGGCCCATGGGCCTCTAATGGTGTCATGTGGTTAATTTCTAACTTAAAGCCCATTTATTGAGCAACCTAATTAATACAAATGACCAATACTTGAAATATTACAAAACATGTTCCCAACAACAACCTATATACAAAAGAAAAAAAACCTGTTAATAATTGTTCTACGTAAAACCATATTCCCCTACATTTATTGCAAAATATTAGTGCTAAAAATAAAATATATACATGTGCTGCAACTAGCCTTTGCGAAGAATAGTTTTGCTAACGCCATGTACAGAACTCCCAACGCTAACAACATCAATGTCAGGCTGAAACACAAATAGAGATATTAAAACAGGTATGCAATAAATTTCAGAACTCTAAAGACGATCGAAAAGCCATGTTGAAACACATTAATTGCAAAAGATGTTCACACTCATATTTTCTTTTGAAATCCACCTCATACATCGACACGACGTCCCCATATCACAAAAAACTATTGTAAACACATCAGACTCTAAAACAGATAATCCGTTTCCAATTTTAATCAACATCAAAACTTAAATGGGAAAAAACATAACTTATACATAGAGTATAAAACCAGTACCTAGCCAAATGATAAAACAACCTGAATTTGGGATCCGATATCAGAATGGGTGCAAACAACGGCTACATTTTATGCCACCCTTTTTTGCAACACCAAAATTACGACTCGTAAAGTAACTGAATCATCATAGACTGCAACGTATCATCCGAACTAGATCTACAAACATAAAACAATCATTGAAATTCCACATCTAGTAACCTGGCTCAAACATCAAATCAATTAAAAAAATACGGTTACATTATATGCCATGCAGTTCTTGCCACGCCCAACCCAAAGTTGGCTGCAAAGACAATTGCATTTTATGCCACCATATTTTTGCCAAAACTAAAATAAGAAGGATCATAAAGTAATAGCCTTTAAACAAATTACAGTACCTTTATACAAATAAGAAAAATCTCATTTATGAATTGGGGTTGGAAAATGCGGTTAAACAAAAAATAGTGCATAAAAGTGCTAACATTTTATAAAATATATATATATATATATATATATATATATATATATAAAATAACCATGAATCCAAAAAACAACCACATACATGATCCAAATCCTATGCTATACAACATTTAATGTTTAACACAAATTGAAAACTCCATATCTTCAAACAGCTTATTAGCTATCAATGTGACATGTACCTCACAAAATAAGCTAATACAAAACCGTGAGCGGTTTCTATGCTCATTACATGGTTAACCCAAAAACAACTTAAGTATGCATAAAGTAAGAAAACACAACAATATAAGAACATTATAAAGTACTTACATTTAACCAAATTTTACTATCTTTACACAAAATAAGAAGATCCCACTAATGAATTGTAGCTGAAAACTGCAATTAAACCCAAATTAGCTAATAAAAATACAAACGATTTGTAAAAAAATTTAAATTAAAAAAATCATAACACATATGAAATCAACACTTACAACCATGGCTTATACAAAGCTCCTATACACCTTATAATCGCATGTCATAAACAGTCCCTGCACTAATCAAGAATCTGCAAACTTACAACACATTAATCAAATTTTACAACACATGAATCAAATTTTAAACAACAAACACAACCAAATAACTCTTTTAGTTACCTGTAATAATGGAGCAAGCACAATTACCCATATTAGCCATAAGTTCTGCAAAATCACAACATACTAATTAGTGTTTTTAGAAACCTTAATCTGTGTTTGGAATAGTAAAATATTCTAGCCTTTTTTTAAGTGTTTATAAAATCCTATGAGTGTTTTCGAAACTCTAATTATGTCTTCTACCGAAATCACTAAATCGAAAATCCAATTACGTTAAATATTATTTGTGCACGCATGTGTAATTGATTAATAAATTATATTATTAGTTCACACCATTATATAAGTTTAGATTGCACTTATCGAAATTATAGTATTTAACATAAACCCTTTGAAATAGAAAACATATTAAAAAAGCTCGGTGGGGTTCCTACTTATCAAAACATTTTACTGTAACCGTTCATGACCACGACGACTAGGATTAATTTTGCATAAATTCCCATCGTAAAAATGATTCTACTCTTTTATTTAACATAAATGTACGTATAGTTCTACCGAGTCACTTTATTTTGCATACTAACAAATCTCTACATACCAATGGACTAACAAATCTCTACATACCAATGGACATATCTTGACTATTGGATCAAAAGAACAAAAATTAAGAAAAAAAAACGGAGGGACTAATGTTTAAATTACATCATAACTATTATTATTCCACTTTCCCCAAAATCCCACTACTTCACTCCACTTTCTCTCTCTACCATTAAAACCCTAGCCATTAAAATCAAAAATCAACCGTGAGTAACCATAAATTAACCATCAAAGTTCATTAAATCACAACAAAATGGAAGCATTTATCGTTAGGAAGTTGATTCCCGTAAAATTTACGGCTCGAAATGAACCAATCCAGCCTCCGATTGAAAAAATGGTAATGTACAGTATAAAGTCGAATATTCGTGATTAGATCCGGCAATTTATTGTTATTTATGTTGTTTTAGTTGTTTTTGTTGCCAATTATTGTGACATCTTTATTAGAATGTTTATTGATAATCACAAAAAATGTAGTTGTCACTGTAACATGCTTTTGGTTGTGTTTTTTAGTGTTTACATTTGGTTAAGTTTCTGAGTAGAAATGTTTGTATACATGGATGCACACCAAGTGTTTGATGAAATGTGTGAGTGAAAAGTATCATACGTTTGTATCACCAGTAATATTTGAAGTTGAACTGTATATGTGTATTACCACTAGTGATATTTGTATTATCACTTGTGAAATTTTGTTTATTTGATAGGTTTTTTTTGTTTACTTGTTAAGCTTTATCATATGTCATGTATAGTATCACTTTTGGTATTTCATTGTTATTGTTTTATAATCATCGTTGAAGGTTTTTTTTTTTTGTTAAAAGTTTTGATGATATACTATTTACTGTGTGTTTTATCACCTTTGTTTTATATTATAATTTTGATGTTTTATGTGCTTTTTGTGGATAATAATTGTGTTTTAGTTAATGATAAGCTGTTTATTATAGTGCAATATTGCTTATTATTTAAGTTGGTAGATTAAATAGCTTAAACAGATTGATTTTGCTTTAAACACATAGTTATTTAGTGTAATTTTGCTTATTATTTAAGTTGTGATTGGATTTTGTCTATTTAATGAATACATTGTGCGTATTTCAATAGGTTTTACAACGGGATTTGAAAATATATATGGTTGAATCAGCAAATTAAAGAAGCTATGGTTAAACAAAGCACAACATCTTCATAAACAAAGTGAAGAAGCTCAAACACATGTTATATCACATGTGATATCACCTGTGATATCACCAATTGATATCACCTGTGATATCACCTGTGATATCACACGTGATATCACCTGTGATATCACACGTGATATCACCTGTGATATCACACGTGATATCACCTGTGATATCACACGTGATTTAACAAATAAAAGAAGCTGACACATCTGTAATGTCACCTGTGATATCAAATTCTCCTCCAAAAAGTTGAACAGCACGAGAATGAGATACACGAAAAATTAGCAATAAAAGTGTGGTAGTTAGTAGTTATTGATTGATTGTTGTGATAATGTGGAGAATATTGTGATAATATGAGAAATCACAAGAGACATTGAGCTTGTAACATGCCTCTGTTAGATTTGTAATGCATTTATTTTCTTAATTGATAGAGTGTGTATGTTTCGATAGGTTTAACACCTTATTCGACACTAAATATATATTTATTAGGTCTCGAGCTACATTGCATGGTGCTCGAGTTTGTACTATTTCGGGAATGGTAAGTGACTTGTATGATCATTTGTATGTAAACTAACAATATGATATTACTTTTAGCTAACTAAAACAATTTGGTTTACATTAAAATGGATGAAAACTTATGAAAACGGACGAAAATGGGCGAAAACGTAAGAAAACAGACGAAAACGTATGAAAAATGGACGAAAACGAAAGAAAACGGACGAAAACGTATGAAAACGGACGAAAACGTAAGAAAACGGACGAAAACGTATGAAAACGAACGAAAACGTAAGAAAACAGACGAAAACGTATGAAAACGGACGTAAACGGGCGAAAACGTAGGAAAACGTATGAAAATGGACGAAAACATATGAAAACGTATGAAAGCGAAGAAAAAAAAACGTGAATATAAAAAAAAATGTGAATTATATATAAAAAGACAGAAAAAGTGAATTAAAAATTAAAAAAAAAAAAAAAAAAGAAAAAAAGAAAAAAAGAAAAAAAGTTTGAATAATAAGAAAGACAAAAAGACAAAAAAAAAAGGAAAAAAAATAAACATAAATTTAGGTTTACATATTAAATCTTAGATTAATCTTCAGCATTATATCAAATTAGATGAATCGTGAGAATTTGCTTCTACCAACATATCATTTTGTTTATTGATCGCATATACCCCAATCCATAAGTCAATTTGGAAAGATTCTAATTTGAGTAGGTTGTAATCAGTATTTAATATCTATGTACCTCTAATATTCAATAATTCGACATATCTAATACTAAAATAATACTAATGCTCTTATATAATACGGAAAACGAATCAACAAGACATAGAAACCCCATCTAAACCCCACAACGCAATTTTGTATCTCAAAGATCCCGTGGCTAAATTTACTTTTATACATATGTCGTTTAGAATATGTTGACTATTTTATAAAATAGTTTTGAAGTAATTTAAAATAGTGGCAATGATTATATGGGATGTAATGATGGTTGCACCTTACATAAAAAATAAAATGATTAAAATCGGAATAAAGATGAGAGAGAAGACTGCGCAGCCATAGCCGCCAATTTTTTGCTACCTTTTTGTGATATAAATCATAGTTAAAAATTGAATTATTTTTACATAAAAAAGCACAGAATTAAATAAGGAAAAATATAAAAGAGAGTGGTAGCCTAAAATCACGTATATAAATAGAGCCATAATGAACGAAGAAACCACGTCAATGATGAACTACTCACTCTCACTAATTCTCTCTCTATATCTATAAATTACTCACTCTAAAAACCATAAATAAAAACCGAAAATAAAACTAAAAAGAAAAAGGGAAAGTTTGAAAACGGCCCCTTTATTTCGTGGCTGTACTCAATCTTAATCGTTTTTCGAGGCACCTTTTCATCATCTTTTTATTTTTTTCACTTGATCACACCATAAATACCAACCATCTTCACACACATATCACTAGCCAAAAGAAAAAAACCAGAAAAGCATGATGGCTGACGATAGTGGTAACAATGGTGGTGCAATCGTTTTTATACGAGAATACAACCCTAAAACCGATGGTGAACGTGTTGAACAAGTTGAAAACAGTTGTGAAGTGGGTGCTAACGGTGAAGTATCAATCTATACTGATCTTTTAGGTGATCCCATTTGTAGAGTTCGTAACTCTCCTGCTTATCTCATGCTGGTAAGTATATATAATTATCATTCAATAAAATATGCTGTGTCGTGTTTATTATATCATATGTCATTCTTTTAGTGTAATTAAGTATTTAAAATAACGTGACATGTTTTATGACAGGTTGCTGAGATGGTTAAAAACGGTGGAGATGGAGTCGAAGAGACTAAGGAGATAGTGGGAATGATAAGAGGTTGCATAAAAACAGTTACTTGTGGTACAAAATTTAGCCGGAATAAATCCGGAGAACCACCTAAACCGCTACCGGTTTATACTAAAGTAGCCTATATTTTAGGCCTACGTGTGTCACCATCTCACCGGTAAGTTTCAATCTTCGGGTTGTTAATATAATGATATTACTAAAAACAGAAACTTTATTCGACCCATGACAAAAAGATTTTATGATTACATGTGAAAGATAGTTTTTTGGATTTACTTAAATATAGTAAAACTAAAATAAAAGGTCTTATTTTTTCGAATTTTCTTTGAATAATGTTTTTTTTTTTTTAATTTACAGGAGAATGAAAATTGGGTTGAAGCTTGTTTGTAGAATGGAAGAATGGTTTAGAGATAACGGTGCCGAGTATTCTTATATTGCAACTGACGACGAAAACGAACCTTCTGTTAGTCTTTTCACTGAAAAGTGCGGTTACTCTAAGTTTCGTAACCCTTCGGTTTTAGTTCACCCGGTTTTCGCTCATCGTTTACCCGTTAGCAAGCATATAAATGTTGTTAAGCTTACCCCTAGTGAAGCTGAGTCACTCTACCGAAGTCGATTCGCGACAACAGAGTTTTTTCCTCGTGACATTGACTCGATACTTAATAACATTCTTAACTTAGGTACCTTTTTGGCCTTACCAAAATGGTACGTTTGGGCGGGGTCGGATGAGTTTTTATCAGACCCACCCGAAAATTGGGCCGTTATGAGTGTGTGGAACAGTAAAGATGTTTTTAAGTTGGAAGTTAAAGGGGTGTCAAAGTTGATGAGAGGGCTAGCTAAAACGACTCGGGTCTTGGATCGGGCTTTCCCGTTCTTGAAATTACCTTCACTGCCCAATATTTTTTGCCCATTTGGGCTGCATATGCTGTATGGGTTAGGTGGGTCAGGCCCATTGTACACAAAATACTCCAAGGCTTTGTTTGGTTTTGCTCATAATTTGGCTAAAGAGTACAAATGTGGAGTAGTTGCAACCGAGGTGTCAAGTGAGGATCCGCTAAAGTTAGCAATACCACATTGGAAGAAGCTATCGTTCACTGATTTGTGGTGTATCAAGAGGCTAGGGGAAGACTACAGTGACGGGTCAGTGGGTGATTGGAGAAAGTCACACCCTGGTTTATCCATTTTTGTTGATCCTAGAGAGGTCTAACTTTTAGCAATATAGTAGATGGTCTAGTTTTACTGCTTTAAGGCTTTGTTTTGGCTGTTAGCTATAGATTTTTTAGCTTTTTTGAAGCCTTTATTTTAAGCTTAGTTTAACTTTTGTTTTTAATGGGTGGGTGGGGAAAGAATGGAAATGAGTAGCAAATGTGTTTTCTTGGGGTATATCCTCATGTAGGACCTACCCTTTTTGGTAAAATGAATTTAGCTTTTCTTTAGATCCTCTTAGCTCCAACCTTTACTTTAGATTCTATGTTGATATATATCCCAATTATGTTTTTATCACTATTTAGAAGAACATGTTCTATGCTACGCATATAAGATTAATCCAAATGGTGTCTCTATACATGCATCTTTGGTAATATGCAATCGATCAAAAGATTTGCGCGGATGATTACGGAACAATATAAGGCTTTTCTTTTGTCGAACGTGTTTAGTATGTCTGTCGCAATGATTTTCACATGCGTGCCTGCGATTTTCACATGCGTGCCTTTGATGATGTTATTTGACGTATCAACGTTTCAAGTATATATTAGATTGATTCGATAACTATTGTGCAAAGATCTTAGTTGACGTACCAAATGTTTTAAATTATCTTTGAGGTGTTCACTCGACCAGTATCGGAATATTTTGTTTTTTTTTTTTCGTATTTCTCCTTTATGAATCAATGCTTTCCCACTCGTCACTCTTCTGTGGAAGATTTGAGATTTTAAAAGGGATTGATATGTTTGATAGTTGATACTGATACATATATGATTCCACAAAGATTATGTGCATAGAGAATATCCCAAAACGCATTTCATGTAAAAGAATATTTGACAAATCAAGCTTCAGTTTTTTGCTTTTTATTCCAATGATTAAGTTGAATATATTACAAAATTATTGGTTTGGTAATGGAGATTATGAGAACAAAGTTGTTTTGGAAAATACACAAGGGGGATGATGTGTTTATTATATATAGTGTGGGCCTTTAGTGTTTTAAGTTATCTTTGGATGATTCTGCTTTTAGTGATGCGTGTTTTCTCCCCACTAATCAATTGATGGGAGATTTGGCTTTTTGCTGCTTTGGCATATTTCTCTTGTGTTTTTATTTTTTTTTGGTACGTTACTCTCTAGCAATTTTTTACCGCTTCTAGCTTACTTTTTTACTTTCTTTATGAATAGTACTCCCACCGTCTCAATTTATTTGTCAGGAGAGAGAAAACACAAAGTTTAATAAAAGTGGGGCTACTTTAATTTTCAACCACTAAAATGGAATATTCCTTCACTAGATTCTCTAGTTTTTACCAAATAAGAAAAGTGGACAATTAATTTGAGACATTCATAAAAGGAAATATGGACAATTAAATTGAGACGGAGGGAGTATAACATAGTTTTATATCAGCTTATGTTTTGTATTTTTTACTTTTTATCACTTTCTTTATTTGTTTTTTGTCAAATTTTATATTTTCTGTTACGTACTTTTACAATAAAAACAAATTTAAAAAAAAAAAAAAAAATTAAGATGGGCATTGAAATCACTCTAGAGGTGGTAAAAGTACTGAATTATATCGGCTTATGTTTTGTATTTTTTACTTTTTATCCTAACCGGCTAACCCTATTTCTTTTTCTTTTCGCAGCTTATTAATTTGTAGCTATGATTCATCGTATTTTGCTTAATAGACTAATAGTGACATTGGCTATAATCTCTTTTTTGGTTAGTGATCATGGACTTATTTTTGTTGTGGTGTGATTGAGACATTTAAGGTCCAAAAATATAGTTATCACATGATTGTTTGATTTTATGAATGATTGTGACGTTCGCACTATATATGTTTGTATAGAATAATGAACATGTCCATCTCAAAAACACGTCGACAACGTTGTTGAAATCTTCTTGTTTTATAACAACCCAAACCTTTAGGTCTGATTTTAATCGCGGCGTTCTTTATAAGTGATCGGATTACATCCGTCATTTTTACTTTAGTTATTGTCTAATTCAGTAGTTTAATCGATAGTGGAACCAAAAAGGTCACTCAATAAAAGTAAAATTACAAATTGGCATATATATTTTCTAGACAACATCACCTAATTACAAAATGAAAAGTGCACACTTGCTGGCGTGCGCCTACGTTATCAAGTTAAGGGGGGTGATAGTGCGCATTAGTTTTGTTAGTGACACCCTCATATTTGTTACAATCACATTTTAAATTTCGCCAATGCAACTCATTAGTTTTGGAAAATTTTGTATGATGCATTTGTGAAAATAAAAATAAAAAATAACGAGTTTATGTGAGACTAGACGATTACCCGCGCATAACGGCGACGATGTATAATAACGTTAATTTGTGTGTCTTTTTAAGTATATGCGGGTAGGGCTGTAAACGAACTGAACGGTAAGTGAACATTTCATGAACTGTTTCATGAACCGTTCGATAAAAAGTTCGTTTAAATTCGTTTATTTATTAAATGAACGAACATAAACAATATTTTACGTTCGTTTGGTTAAACGAACGAACATGAACAAGAGTCGCTTCCGTTCACTTATTTTCGTGAACATTCGATTATGCGTTCGTTAGCGTTCGTTTATGTTCATTTATTTATTAATGTTTGTATATCATATATTTCAATTGTATAATTTAAAAATTGATTTGTTTAAACAAAACAACACTTATAAAACAATACATTGTGTGTATACTTTAATAAAGTTTATATTTGTTTGTCTATTTTCATTTATGTTCGATCGCTTATGTTCGTTTAGTGTCTTAATGAACGAACATGAACAACTCATTTTCTTAATAAACGAACATGAACAAGAAAATTTGTTCGTTTAAGCATTCGTGTTCGTTTATTTTTCGGGATAAAATTAAACGAATGAACATGAACAATACTCCGTTCGTGTTCGTTCGGTTCGTTTACAACCTTATATGTGGGTGTGATGTAAGTGATAGTGAAAAAAATTAGTGGTCTAAATTGTAATTAAATATTTAAATATTTAATAAATTGCGTTACTTTTTATAAGTAAAGTATTTAAGTATAACAACATTATTCATTTTATTAAGTGTTTAACTTTTAAGCAAATGTGTTTTCTTTTTAAATATAGTATAGATAAAATAACGGATTTTACTGTTCAACAGCGGATTAGACAAAATAGTTGTACTTGTTTTGTTTTGATATGTTAGTGTGATGTTCATTAATGCCGATAGATAATTATCCATCACAATTTAGGGTGAAGGGAGTCATCCCTTTTTACCCTCCAACCCTCCCAAACTTTAACCAATCAAATCCCTCCACCTTATTTCAACCCTCCAACTCTCAACCCAATCTTTTTTACTGGCGCCCATCACTTTCAACCCTCCCAAATCTTTTTTTAAATATTCATAATTTTTCCTTCAAAATTATAAATTTGCAAAATTAACCCTTCCAATACTAAACAATTATATAAAACAAACAAACATTTTATTCATAACTGAAATTAAAAGTACAATTCATAAAACACACAAATATTTTATTCATAACTGAAAACAAACTACATAACTTAATCTTCCGGGTAATCGAGGTATGGTAAATCTTGAGACGCCACATGCTCCGTAAGATCAAATTGAAGACGATGATGGATGTGTTCATCTAGTAACTCCGGTAGTGCGTTGTCGTCATAAACGGGTTGCACCGGCGGATCCATTATATGAGTCCCTGATATTGCCCTCCCGTCATCTTTTATAATCATGTTGTGCAATATACAACACGCATAAACGATGTTAGTGATCTTTTCGATGGTCGTTTGACGGATCTTGCGATTCAGAATACCCCATTTTGACTTAAGAACACCAAAACATCGTTCGACATCTTTTCTTGCCGACTCTTGAACTTTCTTGAATTTCTTTTCCTTCGCTTCAGTCGGATACGGGAATGCTTTGACATGAGTTGAGTACCTAGGATAGATTCCGTCGGTAAGATAATATCCCCGTTTGTAGTTACGCCCGTTGACAACGAATGATGAGTCGGGAGCCGTTCCATTTCGCTCCCTAAGATACAAAGTCGATTGATTCAAAACATTGACATCGTTAAGCGACCCGGGAGGACCAAAAAAAGTGTGCCAAATCCACAAATCTTGTGAAGCAACGGCTTCAAGAATAATTGTCGGGTATGGATATCTCCCACTCTTGTATTGCCCTTTCAAATGCTTAGGACAATTTTTCCAAACGAAATGTGTACAATCAAGGCTACCTAGCATACCCGGAATCTTGTGCCTTTGTTCATGCGCCTGGTACAAGCGTGCAACGTCGTGACTAGTAGGCCTACGTAAGAACTCGCGCCCATATATCTCGATGACCGCGGTGCAAAAATGATCAAGGCATTCGCGTGACGTTCTCGCTGCCATGCATAAGTAGTCGTCAAAGTTATCCGGAGGGTTGCCCGATCCGAGTTGTTGAATTGCGGATGTGCATTTTTGTAGAGCCGTAAAGCTCTTTTTCCCCCTACCATCTGCACCCTCCTGAAAATACTCGAACCTCTGCTCAATATCACCAACAATTTGTAAAAACAACCTTTTTGACATCCGAAACCTCTCACGAAACAAAGACGGGCCAAACTTCGGTTCGTCAACGAAATAGTCACGCATTAGTGTTTCTTGAGCTTCTTCCCGAGCTCGCTCGATATAGGTTCGAGTTTCTTGCGTGCTTGCCGTGTCTTCTTCGAGCTCGTCAGCCACGGCGCACAAAAAAGGTAGCGTACTACCCGTGGATAAGTCCGGTAAGATGGGTAATTGTATCGGGGGCAAAAAGGAAGAAGAAGATGATGATGATGATGATGACATTTTTTTTTTTGGTTGTTAAGTTGTGTTTGAATGTGTTTTTTCGGTTTGTTTGATTTTTTTTGTTGAGAATGGTGTGTTTGATTCGGATTAAATAGGCAGCCAAGGGACCATTTATGTTTTTTTTTCTTTTCTACCCACGCTCCTTTTAACGTTCCAATTTCAAATTTCAACGTTCACATTTTGGCCAAGCCGCTGCGAGCTTTTTACCCGTGGAAGGAACCCGCCAGGCCAGCCCGCCTAGGCGGCGGTGGTGTTCCCATCCAACCCGAGCAACCCGCAGGCAAGCCCGAAGGCCACTCCCTCCAGCCTTAGACAAAATCGATGTAAACGATAATTTATTTCAATAAGGTTTCCGACAAAAACACTATTAATAGGAATTTCGATGATAATACTAACTAGTATTTACTTCTTTTCAAATTGCGTGAACACTATCAAGCATTGAAGAATCAAGAAGCCGAGAGTTCAGATCCTCGTACAAGGACATATATACCATGTATTCTTCGGGTGTAGAAGAACATCTTATGGTGACACGCGGAAATATCTAAAAAGGAATTTTATGCGAACGTACCGTTTTGAGTACTAAACATTTTTTTAAAATAGTCTATGATATTTTTAATTATAATATTTAACCTATTCTTGTATTCTTTTAGGGGGTGTTTGTTTTGGCTTATGTAGCCGGTTTATAGCTTATTTGGTTTGGGGCTTATGTTTCGTAAGCTCACTTTTTGTGGCTTATTTTGGAACTTTCCCGCTTATATAAGTTTATTATGTTATAATGAACTTATATAAGCCGAAAAGTTTCAAAATAAGCCACAAAAAGTGAGCTTATGTACCAAATAAGCCATAAACCGACTATATAAGCTAAAACAAACACCCCCTTAGTTTTTTACACCCCCTCTCGATGTTAATGTCGAAATGCTTCGATGGTGATTTCTATCAACTTTCTAGCTTTTTAATTATCAATATAAGATGTTACCTAAAAAATAAAATATACGCGAATCCAATTTCCTGGCTTTGGGTTTAATTTTTGTTAGATTAGTTTTAGGTTTAAAAATATATAAATTATTTCGGCTTTGATTTTTATTAGATTAGTTGTTGGAAATAAAATACTAGTAATACAAGAATATAAATGTAACTTCACATTATCAGAAATGCACAAACAATATCATAAAAGACTAATTTTTATTAATAAACATAAAAGATCCATCAACACCCATTAGTTACTACTTATTTTCAGACATTTTTTCAACATAACCTTCGTGCTTACGAATAGCAGCATCAGTTTCACCCAACATCTCTATGAAACGGACAAGCAGCTCGGTTTGCCTGGCCTGGATTTCTCTCAATGCATCCAAACCGTCAAGTGACACACCACGATCTCCCAAAGTTTCATTCTCCACAATGAGTTCTCTACGTTTTATTATTAGCCTCTTTAGATGATCAATGCAGCCACGAATTAACTTTGCCAAAACTTCTTCTTCGGCAGCCTCTTGCCCAAACCACAACCCCATTCGTTCATGTAACAGCGAAGAACCCATGACTTCCATTAGTTCATTCAAGATTAAGAAATTTGCCATTGGAAAATATGTGTGGAAAATATTTAGATCTAAATAGAAATAGATATGAAAGAAGAAAATATTTAGATGTAATTAGAAATCGATATGATAGAAGTATCAAATAAATAGGGAATACACAGTTACATGTTCTTGGAATTAAAAAACTGAAATGATATACTGTAATCATTGCAAATAGAAGCTGAAGAAGTTGACGTTTTATTAGTGGGTAAAAGCTATAGAATACCATCGTACTTTCAAAAAAGTACCAAGTTTAACCATTTACTTTTTTATTGCTTACTTGACCAACGAACTTTCAAATTTTAATTCGACTTGAAACATTTCTTTAGACCGTTAGTCTTCATGTGGCAACGTTAGTCCTATTAGTCAACGAACGTTTGCAAAGTTAGTCCTTTTATACTAACGATGTCAACGAACGTTTGCAAAGTTAGTCCTTTTATAATAACGATTGTTTTTAATTAACTAATAATTTGGAAAAAAATTTAAAAAAATTCGAAAAAATTTTAAAAATTCAAAAAATTTATAAAAATTCGAAAAAACTTATAAAATTTGGAAAAAAATTTAAAAAAATTCGAAAATTTTTTAAAAATTCAAAAAATCTATAAAAGTTCGAAAAACTTATAAAATTTCGAAAAAAATTTAAAAAAATTCGAAAAATTTATAAAAATTCAAAAAATTTATAAAAATTCAAAAAACTTATAAAATTTCGAAAAAATTTTAAAAATTCAAAAAAATTTTAAAAATTCGAAAAAACTTATAAAAATTTCAAAAATTTATAAAAATTCGAAAATATTTTAAAAATTCGAAAAAACTTATAAAATTTCGAAAAAAATTTAAAAAAATTCAAAAAATTTATAAAAATTCAAAAAACTTATAAAAATTCAAAAAACATTTTTCGAAATTTATAAAAATTTATAAAAATTTTAAAAATTCAAAAATTTATAAAAATTTTATAAAAATTTTATAAATTTTTATAAAATTTAAAAATTTTAAAAATTTTATAAAAATTATATAAAAATATAAAAATTTGAAAATTTAAAAATTCAAAAATTTATAAAATTTTATAAAAATTTATAAAATTTTAAAAATTCGAAAATTTATAAAATTTTTAAATTTTTTAAAATTTATAAAAATTCGAAAATTTTTAAAATTTTTAAATTTTAAAAAAATTTATAAAATTTTTATAAATTTTCGAATTTTTGAAATTTTTATAAATTTTTATAGATTTTTATAAAATTTTTATAAATTTTCGTATTTTTAAAATTTTTATAAATTTCGAAAAAAGTTTTTTGAATTTTTATAAATTTTTTGAATTTTTATAGTTTTTTCGAATTTTTTTAATTTTTTTCCAAATTTTATAAGTGTTTTCGAATTTTTAAAATATTTTCGAATTTTTATAAATTTTTGTAATTTTTATAAGTTTTTTCGAATTTTTAAAATTTTTTTAAGTTTTTTGAATATTTATAAATTTTTTGAATTTTTATAAATTTTTCGAATTTTTTTAAATTTTTTTCGAAATTTGATAAGTTTTTCGAATTTTTAAAAATTTTTCGAAATTTTATAAGTTTTTTGAATTTTTATAAATTTTTTGAATTTTTATAAATTTTTCGAATTTTTTTCGAAATTTTATAAGTTTTTCGAACTTTTATAGATTTTTTGAATTTTTTAAAATTTTTCGAATTTTTTAAATTTTTTTTCCAAATTTTTAGTTAATTAAAAACAATCGTTAGTATAAAAGGACTAACTTTGCAAACGTTCGCTGACATCGTTAGTATAAAAGGACTAACTTTGCAAACGTTCGTTGACTAATAGGACTAACGTTGCCACATGAAGACTAACGGTCTAAAGAAATGTTTCAAGTCGAATTAAAATTTGAAAGTTCGTTGGTCAAGTAAGCAATAAAAAAGTAAATAGTTCAACTTGGTACTTTTTTGAAAGTACGATGGTATTCTATAGCTTTTACCATTTATTAGTCACTATGCAAAGATATGGCTCACTTTTACCATAAAAAACCCCTCAAGTTCACAATGTGTAACATTAATTATATCTTCAATAGAGTGAATATATATGTGTGTTTTTGTAACAGCCCAACCCGACAAGGGTAAAGGTGTCACAACAACGATTTCATATCAGATACAAGCATTCAAAATAAAACAGCGGAAGTCTTAACATTATCACCAAAAGAACATAAGTCAACAAGACTTATATCAAATGCAAGACAGAAACAAATGAAGTACATAACATAATCCAAGTGCCCAAACAATGGCATAACAAAACAATATTCAAATGGCAAAACTAGAATGACCAAGGTCTAAACTTCACACAAATTGCTCTCATCCCAAAGCTAAACCCAGCTCCTAGTTTAAGTACCTGCCGCAGGAAAAGAAATGCGGCTGAGCTACGAGAGCTCAGTGAACAGATATAATGATAACAAAGCAGTAATAAAGGAATAGTGAAGTAAGAGAAACGATACAAGATATAACAAGAGTTAGGAAGGAAAATATAAAAGGTTATGCAGGTATATCAAGAGGTAAGAAATAGTTACAATAGATAAGAATAAAAGAAACCGTAACCCACCACAAGCCCAAGTACAATCAAGTCAAGTCTAGTCAAGTCAAGTATCAGGTTATAGGGTAACAGTAACAGAAATCCACTACGAGCCCAAATCAAATCAAATCAAATATCAGGGTGTATGGAGGGGAGACCTCAGCATACTAAGTACAGGGTGAGGGGATACCTCTCAGGGTTGGAGTCGCGGGCTCCCAGGATGTGGAAGACGTGTATCGCACACACCATCAGTCACCAAGTATATAAGTAATATATCATGTACAGAAACAGAAACAAGTCTAGGATGCATCCATACGCCCCAGGTGGCCAAATTCTACCTCACACGCCAATCAAATCAAGTCAGGGACGGGACAGGACATCACCCTCTTGCCCTAGAGTCAAGTCATCGGTGCATCAATGACAGGGACATGAAACCCTCATGCCTAGTGGGTGGCTCGTAGTCTCAAACTTTGGTTCAAGGTCAAGTATCAAGTATCAAGTATCCAGTATTAGGTATCAGTATCAAGTGTCAGGTATCAGGTATCCAGTATCAAGTATCCAGATCAAGTTTCATATCAGGGTTCAAGACAGGAGATCAATGCAAGGGTTAAGGCAAAGGTTCAATTCAGAAGGTTCATATCAGAGGGTTCAATATCATAAGGTCCAATATCAGGAAGGTCAATATCAAAAGGTTCATATCAATTGTTCAAAGGTTCATAACAACGGTTCAAATTTAAAGGTTTATATAAAAAGTTCGTATCATAGTTTCAAAAAGTAATCCTTTAAAAATGGCTTTCATAAAAGTGATCCTTAAAACAATCTTCATAAAGAAAGTCTTTAAAAGAAATTTTCAAAACATTTTCATATGTAATTAAGAAAAGTTTTTACATCCCGTTATAAAATCCTATGAACCTTCAAGGTATTCAAGGGTTTTAAATATTTATAATACAAGGTGGTACACAGGTGATATCAAGTATCAAAGGAATCATAGCAAGGTTCACGAATCAAGGAAAGCATAGCAAGGGCAAAGATTCAATAAGAAAGCCCCAATTAAAAGGCTCAGATCATAATCAAACCAATAAAAGATGCAAATGAAACATGAAGAACGAATCAAGTATAAGGGAACATAACAATGGCTCAGGGAATCCAATAGTGAAACAAGATCAAAAGACATGAGAAGGACACCCTTACTGAGAAGGGTAGAATATCTGTACCTTATTAGCAAGCAAGAACACAAGAGTAGCAAAACTGACAGGAGTCAAATCACTCCCTCTTCAAACCTAAAGGAGTAGAAGACAGAATTACAAAGGGGTTTTAGTTATCTTTCCATTTTAAGTAACTTTTCAGATTTAGCAAGTTTCCACTTTAAGTAAGTTTACTCATTTTAAGTCACTTTCTATTTTTAGTAACTTTCCAGAAATAGTAACTTTCCATATTTAGCAGGTTTCTATTTTTAGCAAGCTTTAAATATCATAAATTAGGTTAAGTCATTTATTAAGGATTATTATGGAAATAAGGTTCATTTTAACAAGTTATAAAAGTTTAGGGTTAAATATGACAAGTTTCCATATTTTAGGGTTTTAATTGTAAATACACCAAAGTTAAAGGTTTAAAATGAAAATACCTCAAGTTAATCATTTAATACACAAGTTATTCAGAATTACACTTTTAATACCTTAAGTTTCACAATTTACAATTTATACCCCTTTAGTTAATTAATTTACAAATTAAACCATATAATTACATAAATCACAATTTAACCCTTATCATATTTATATTTACACATCAAGCACTTTATTTTACCAATTTACAGAATATACCCTTTAAATTAATATTGGTACGAAAGCCCCTTCAATTTTCATGAATTACAAAACTAGTCCCTTGAATTTACAAGACTTATAATTCGAAACATAAATTATTAATAATTACATATTAAGCCCTTAATTATTCAAAATTACCCATTACACCCTTTATATCATTATTTACACCGAATAACCTTAAGTTTCCAGAATTTACACTTTTAGTCCCTCCATTTTAAATAAATGCAATTCGAATAACATAATTACAAATTAAATATTTTCTTGCAATTTTACCCATAGGACCCTCATTTTATATTTTTCACACATTACCCCAGATCCAAAACATGTTACAAGAATACCCCACAAGTTTCACAATTGGCAAAACACACCCTTTTAATTTTATTTTCAAATCGGTAAACTTTTTAAATTGTCAAAACCTAACCCTAATTTGCCAAACATCATTAAATCATTAAAACATCATTAACATATCATTATTACATCAGATCTAATCCAAGAACTCTAAACCTAAATCTTATAATTAGGGTTTTCATTTTTTTCTTTAATTTTTATAAAACCCGATTATAAACAAATAATTACTACGCGAATTTTATGCTTCAACAATTACCAAAATCATTTTTCCCATATCATATGATACGTATAGAGTCCAAATAAAATAGGTTTTCAACCCAGAAAAATCGTATGAACAATTATGGATTTTATTTACGTTTTCGCTATTATAATTAACACGATCAATATATATGTGCATGATTCGATTTAAGCATTTTATATGAGTCATATGTAATGTAAGGATCATAGGAAAAATACCAAATGAAGATTTGAATGTGTAGATAAACCGTGAGAATTATGTACCTCCCGGTTGGATAATTCGACAAACAAAAACCCTTACGATCAAACGAACGACTCCACAATCCCAAGACTATTTTTCCTAGCTTCCTTGGATGAAGATTAACACCAAAAAAATAATCACAAGCTTCCAGAAAATCGGATGAAGGAGAGATGAATTTTTGTGTGTGAGTTATGTGTTTCGGTATATTTTTAAAAGAAATAATTGGGAGTTTAGCTAAATAAGGATGATGGCCGGGATTAGGGGGGGGGAATGGGCTGAGGACTTGGCCAAGATATGACCAAATCAAAGGTTTTTGAATTCTTGATCATTTCCTAATTAAACTTGTAATTATCTTAACTTTAATAATTTTTAAATATAATTAATTAAATAAAATGATTTTCGGTTCATGTACAAGATTTTGAGGTGAAATAATAATTTTTGGACATGTAAGAATGTTAAGAATGTTGCTTCAAAATTATTTTATTTCATATGTAGCTCATTACCAAAGGTTTGGAATTAATTTGGTGCTTTATATGTGTTTTAATTAATTTTTAAAGTTTCAGGGGCAATTTGGTCATTTTGCATGCTTTTAGATTTTTGGGTATTACAACTTCTTCCCCTCTAAAAGAAAAAAATTTCGTCCTCGAAATTTGCAAAGAAACGGAAAGGAAAATAGAACGAAAATGAAACAATGACATACCAGACGCCTTATCTGCCTGGTCACGAGTAATCGAATAAACACGGCCGGTATTAGGAGTAGGGGGAGGAGGGTTAAGGTAGTTTCCAATTGCTGCCGTAGTCTGCTTAGGACAATCCCTCACCTTATGCTCAGTAGAACCACACCTATAGCAAGCACCGAAGTCGTACGACAAGCTCCAGTATGATTCTTTCCACAAGAAACACAAATAGGTAGGGGATTATAGTTCTCAGATGATCTCCTCTGCGAGTTTGATCCAGTATCCCGATCCTGCTGATAGCCTCTAGAAGACTGATCCCTCCACTGCCTTTGGTTGTCGTTGCGCCCCTGACGATCATTTCCCTGTCTAGTAGCAGACCTCGAATCCTGACCCCTCGAATCCTGACCCCGATGATTATATCCCCGATCCACCTGTCCTCGTGACTCAAAGCTCCTACTAGTCTGCCCCTTATTGTCTCCATTCTGACCTCGCTGCTGAACTCTGTCCCCGTCACGGTTTCGCTTATACCCGACACCCTCATGGAAGATCTCAATGTTGCGAGCTACGTCGCAACATGCTGACGAATCCGCAAACTCAGAAGTAAGCAAACGATCGAGAACCCATTTCTTAAGACCCCATTTGTAATTCTTAGCCTGGCGGCTAGCATCACCAGCAATCGGTCCCACGAAACTGACCAACCTCTGAAACCGCTGCAAATATTCCCCTGCATGCTCAGAATCCAGCTGGGAAATCGTGTTATACTCCCGAATAAACCTCTGCTGCTCAGAATCAGGAAAATACCTATTATAGAACGTGGTGCGAAACTCAGCCCAAGAACAAGCAAGAACATATGCGTCACCCCCTTTAGCTTCCTTATGCGCTTTCCACCAGTTCAGCGCATCCCCTTCTAACTTAAACGCAGCTAAACGAGTCTTAAACTCGTCCTCACATCCCAACACCTCGAAGTATTTCTCCAAATGCGTAATCCAGTCCTCAGCGGCTTGAGGAGTGGCAGCCGAACTGAAAGACAAAGGCTTGAGCTTGTTGAAGCTCTCAAGCCAACCATGAATGGTAGTAGGTCGACCCCCACCACCAGAACCACCCGAACCACCAGAACCACTAGAACCACCAGAACCACCAGAAGGACCCGCTCCATTACGAATGTCATGGATGATCCGAGCGATCACCTCATTGGTGTTAAGCCCCGGTAACATGTTGGCTACAACATTAGCAACCAAAGCCTCCAAGTCAGGGATCTCATCATCCCCATCAGAGTTACGTCCATTAAAACGGCGAGTGACGACCATCTGAACGATTATCAAAACGATTAGCAAGATTAAACAGAATATGACAGAGCAGAATCAAGGAAATATGACAGAGCAGAACAGGGTGTATGAAGGGGAGACCTCAGCATACCAAGTACAGGGTGAGGGGATACCTCTCAGGGTTGGAGTCGCGGGCTCCTAGGATGTGAAAGACGTGTATCGCACACACCATCAGTCACCAAGTATAACAAGTAATATATCATGTACAGAAACAGAAACAAGTCTAGGATGCATCCATACGCCCCAGGTGGCCAAAGTCTACCTCACACGACAATCAAATAAAGTCAGGGACGGGACAGGACATCACTCTCCTGCCCTAGAGTCAAGTCATCGGTGCATCAATGACAGGGACATGAAACCCTCATGGCTAGTGGGTGGCTCGTAGTCTCAAACTGTGGGTCAAGGTCAAGTATCAAGTATCAAGTATCCAGTATCAGGTATCAGTATCAAGTGTCAGGTATCAGGTATCCAGTATCAAGTATCCAGATCAAGTTTCATATCAGGGTTCAAGACAGGAGATCAATGCAAGGGTTAAGGCAAAGGTTCAAGTCAGAAGGTTCATATCAGAAGGTTCAATATCAGAAGGTCCAATATCAGGAAGGTCAATATCAAAAGGTTCATATCAATTATTCAAAGATTCATAACAACGGTTCAAATTTAAAGGTTTATATTAAAAGTTCGTATCATAGTTTCAAAAAGTAATCCATTAAAAATGGCTTTAATAAAAGTGATCCTTAAAACAATCTTCATAAAGAAAGTCTTTAAAAGAAATTTTCAAAACATTTTCATATGTAATTAAGAAAAGTTTTTACATCCCGTTATAAAATCCTATGAACCTTCAAGGTATTCAAGGGTTTTAAATATTTATAATACAAGGTGGTACACAGGTGATATCAAGTATCAAAGGAATCATAGCAAGGTTCACGAATCAAGGAAAGCATAGCAAGGGCAAAGATTCAATAAGAAAGCCCCAATTAAAAGGCTCAGATCATAATCAAACCAATAAAAGATGCAAATGAAACATGAAGAACAAATCAAGTATAAGGGAACATAACAATGGCTCAGGGAATCCTATAGTGAAACAAGATCAAAAGACATGAGAAGGACACCCTTACTGAGAAAGGGTAGATTATCTGTACCTTATTAGCAAGCAAGAACACAAGAGTAGCAAAACTGACAGGAGTCAAATCACTCCCTCTTCAAACCTAAAGGAGTAGAAGACAGAATTACAAAGGGGTTTTAGTTATCTTTCCATTTTAAGTAACTTTCCAGATTTAGCAAGTTTCCACTTTAAGTAAGTTTACTCATTTTAAGTCACTTTCTATTTTTAGTAACTTTCCAGAAATAGTAACTTTCCATATTTAGCAGGTTTCTATTTTTAGCAAGCTTTAAATATCATAAATTAGGTTAAGTCATTTATTAAGGATTATTATGGAAATAAGGTTCATTTTAACAAGTTATAAAAGTTTAGGGTTAAATATGACAAGTTTCCATATTTTAGGGTTTTAATTGTAAATACACCAAAGTTAAAGGTTTAAAATGAAAATACCTCAAGTTACTCATTTAATACACAAGTTATTCAGAATTACACTTTTAATACCTTAAGTTTCACAATTTACAATTTATACCCCTTTAGTTAATTAATTTACAAATTAAACCATATAATTACATAAATCACAATTTAACCCTTATAATATTTATATTTACACATCAAGCACTTTATTTTACCAATTTACAGAATATACCCTTTAAATTAATATTGGTACGAAATCCCCTTCAATTTTCATGAATTACAAAACTAGTCCCTTGAATTTACAAGACTTATAATTCGAAACATAAATTATTAATAATTACATATTAAGCCCTTAATTATTCAAAATTACCCATTACACCCTTTATATCATTATTTACACCGAATAACCTTAAGTTTCCAGAATTTACACTTTTAGTCCCTCCATTTTAAATAAATGCAATTCGAATAACATAATTAAAAATTAAATATTTTCTTGCAATTTTACCCATAGGACCCTCATTTTATATTTTTCACACATTACCCCAGATCCAAAACATGTTACAAGAATACCCCACAAGTTTCACAATTGGCAAAACACACCCTTTTAATTTTATTTTCAAATCGGTAAAAATTTTAAATTGTCAAAACCAAACCCTAATTTGCCAAACATCATCAAATCATTAAAACATCGTTAACATATCATTATTACATCAGATATAATCCAAGAACTCTAAACTTAAATCGTATAATTAGGTTTTTCATTTTTTTCTTTAATTTTTATAAAACCCGATTATAAACAAATAATTACTACGCAAATTTTAGGCTTCAAAAATTACCAAAATCATTTTTCCCAGATCATATGATACGTATAGAGTCCAAATAAAATAGGTTTGCAACCCAGAAAAATCGTATGAACAATTATGGATTTTATTCACGTTTTCACTATTATAATTAACACGATCAATATATATGTGCATGATTCGATTTAAGAATTTTATATGAGTCATATGTAATGTAAGGATCATAGGAAAAATACCAAATGAAGATTTGAACGTGTAGATAAGCCGTGAGAATTATGTACCTTCCGGTTGGATAATTCGACAAACAAAAACCCTTACGCTCAAACGAACGACTCCACAATCCCAAGACTATTTTTCCTAGCTTCCTTGGATGAATATTAACACCAGAAAAATAATCACAAGCTTTTAGAAAATCGGATGAAGGAGAGATGAATTTTTGTGTGTGATTTGTGTGTTTCGGTATATTTTTAAAAGAAATAATTGGGAGTTTAGCTAAATAAGTATGATGGCCGAGATTAGGGGGGGGGGAAATGGGCTGAGGACTCGGCCAAGATATGACCAAATCAAAGGTTTTTGAATTCTTGATCATTTCCTAATAAAACTTGTAATTATCTTAACTTTAATAATTTTTAAATATAATTAATTAAATAAAATGATTTTCGGTTCATGTACAAGATTTTGAGGTGAAATAATAATTTTTGGACATGTAAGAATGTTAATAATGTTGCTTCAAAATTATTTTATTTCATATGTAGCTCATTACCAAAGGTTTGGAATTAATTTGGTGCTTTGTATGTGTTTTAATTAATTTTTAAAGTTTCAGGGGCAATTTGGTCATTTTGCATGCTTTTAGATTTTTGGGTATTACAGTTTTAGAATCGTTTTATTTATTTATTTATAGTTTTAGATCCATGTGCTCATAATATGTGACTAAAATAAGATAATATAATAAATCATAATATAAGAAACACATGTAATTCTTATATGCAAATGAAACACAATAAAAACATAAACGAATCCATAATATAGTTCTAATATGCAAACATAGTTGTTTAAAACTCAAACATTAATTATCATCCACTTTGTTCAATTCTGAATTATATCAACGGCTTTAAGTTCCATATGTTTTTGTAGTTTTTTTTTCCGACTTCGCTCGAGCCTGAAAAATGACAAATTTTGAACATAAAACTAACGCATTATATATATTATATATATATATATATATATATATATATATATATATATATAACAAAAAAAAAAAAAAAAAAACTATAATGAAATTCAAAACATGTATTTATACCTCTTCTTCGGATGAACTGTTGCAAGCGTTTATTAGGCAAATACATTCATCGTTTCTGCATTCACATTGACAATACCCATAACATGTCGGACGGTAACAAAAAAAAAATACACATGATCAGTTGGAAAACAATCTATCCAATTACTTTTCCTCAAATCTTCAACAGCTTTTAGTTCAACATCAACAACATTAGAATTATGTATTTTCTTTGTATCATTAACTATCAAATCACAATCATTGACAGTTTCTTTGTTATATGTTACTCTATCTTCATTGTTTTTTTTTGGTGATTCCCATAGTAAACTCCAATTACGAAAGCAATGTATCTGCATTACATCAATAATAATATTAATGTAAACACATTTTAAGATATATTATAACAAAAAGTATATGAATCAAAACAATATATATTGTTAAAAACTATATTGAGTAAACCTGTCACACTTTAAATCGCAGTATGTATTAATGAATTAGGGTTGATAACTATTTGTGTTTATATTGACATAATTTAGTTAAATGTTTTTTAAGCCCATCATAAAGTAATTTAAATATAGAAAAGATATCGTTAAGATAACTATCGTTTTTACATTTTTTCAAATCACACTTTTTCCGATTTTAGTTATCTTTTATGTTTATCATTTTAATTTTAATATCTTTTTGTTATAAAATACAAAGATTGGAGGTCACATTGACAACACCCATAACATGTTGGGCGGTAACAAAAAAAATACGCAGGGTCAACAAAATTAGAATTATCTATTTTATTTGTACCATTGAATCAATGTTATTTGATAACTTATCTTTATTATCTTTGAAAATTTCTTTGTTATCTGTTACTTTATCTTTATCGTTTTTTTAGCGATTCCCATTGTAAACTCCAATTATGAACGCAATATATCTGCATGACATCAATAATAATATTATCATAAACACAGTTTAAGACATATTATAACAAAAAGTATATCAGTTAGATACCAATAATCATAATTAAACAAATTTTATTGATAAAAACTGTATTGATCAAACCTGACACAACCAAAATCGCGTAAAACTGTATGTGTCAATGAATTAGGGTTGAGAACTATTTGTGTTTATATAGACATAATTTAGTTAAATGTTTATTAAACCCATTAGGTTGTAATTTAAATATAGAAAAGATATCGGAAAAAATTTGCAATTTAAAAATAAAAAAGATATCGGAAAGATAACTATCGTTTTTAAGTTTTTCTAAAACTTTTTTATTTTATCTCTTTTATTTCAATTTAATTAGAATATCTTTTCGTATAAAATACAAAGTTTAGAAGCAAAATGTGTATATTAATTGATATTTTGTATTTCAGAAACAAATTATTTATGCGTTTTTGTTTTTCTCGATTAATTTATTACTTAATATTGTATTGGAACATGGAATTAAAGGTTTTTCCATTGTTTTTTGATGTGCTGATGTGGGTTTCTTAAGGTTTTAGGTTTTGTTAATGGTGTTTGAAGAACATGATTAAAAAACAAATTACCATATAAGAAACAAATGTGATTCTGAAACAAAATAAAAAAATGAAAATGTATCTATAATACAATTGTTTGAAATATAAGAAACACACGTAATTCTGTTATTCAAAACTAAACACAATATGGAAATATAAATAAATCGATAACATAATTGTTTCAAACTCAGTAGTAGCTTTTTTTCATGAACTATGTCATTCTTTGTTGTTTCTTGACATCCACCTGTATAAAATAAAATCAAGGCTTTAGATTTGGTAAACTTACAAAATAAAAATATAATTATGAATTTATAAATTTATGAGAATTATCACCTTAAACATTTTTGCTTTTGCGTTTAAAGATTTGAAATGTGCTCCCAATCTGATGGTTAATATATATCATAGGAGGACTTGCGAATTATTTATGTTAATTTAACGATTAAATTAATTTTACGATATAATTATTCTATACGAAAAATAATGAAGATGAAACATACACATATACCTTTCCCATCCTCAAAAACTCTAGCATTCCCTATATCCATCTTAAGCTTGTCATCATCTTCAATAGAGTTAATGTAATTAAGCAACTCTTCTGCCATTATACCAATTACTAAACATGTAATTTCGACCCCCCTGAAAAGTAAAGAATAAAAATAAAAAAATCAGCTTATGTAGTGTAATGTTAAATACTCATAAGGTAGGCTTATATAGAGAAAGATGATAAGAAAAAAAAAATGTTATGGTAAAATTACAATGCATCCTTAAGTTTGAGAGGTAACATCTTCGTTTTACATCCACAAATTTCATAATCTAAAAGTTCACACTCCCAACTAAAATACTTCACCCTCAATATCTGCAACAGAAATAACGTTAACATTAAAGGATATATGTGGATTTGCAAATTATAAAATTGGTAACACACAAAATTATATATCTTTTAGCACATACCAACAGGTAATTCTATGTCTAAATTCAGTCATCTTATGTCAGAAAACTTGGTGACTTCAAATCCAGTGTTATTAACATCACCATTAAATGTATCTGACAGACGTGCAGATGCGGTTCTATCAAAACTTATTGTGTATGGATGATTTGTGTATTTGTAACTTGCGTTATTAGGAATAACTTTGAAATCACTTATAAGAACCACCATGTCGTCTTTGAAATACTTATCAAGAAACGTTAATCGACCTTTCTGTACGATAACATGAATCTTGTCACCCTGAAAAACAAGAATTACATAATAAACAAAACTTTTAAACCAGCGTAATATAATATAAATTTAAAAGGATAACATGATAAAAATATGTTAACAATAAATAAATAAATAAATAAATAAATAAATAAAAAACCTTCTCATCTAAGACAGTCATCTCAAGATAGCGATGAGTTATTGGCATGGACGTTGTCCTATAACACCATGACCTTAATAATTTTACCTTGATAGTGCAAAGAGTTACCTTAGGTGTTAATTGACCGATAAAAATCATTGGTGATTTCATCATAGTTTGTATATGCGGGTATATAGATATATGAATTAGGGTTAAGAATTCAGTTAACAATTTTGTTCAGCGAGTATATATAGACCCTAAAACGTAATTGTAATATAGAAAAAATCACGATGAAGATAACTATAGTTTTCAAAAGTTTCTAGAACGTATCTCTTATATTTGGTAAGACGTTTCTTATTGAGAAAAGATTACCACTCGATAAATAAGGAAAAAAAAACATTTAAATAAAAAGAAGTTTCTTGTTGAGAAAAGCTTACCTTTCTATAAATAAGGAAAAAATATGTTAGGGCAAGCAGTCTCGTTTCTTTTGATTGATGACAAACATGTAACTTGATACATAACGTAAAATGTATAAGTTACTTGTAATCTTATTTTGTCTCAACAATACATTCAACACCTCTCGAGTCCTCGTATGGTACAACACAGGTTCGTACATGTTTGTTATGTGGCATTATGATCAAACCCTTAACAAATCATATAGAATGTTTAAAATACGGCTAGGTCATTAAGTATTTTAAAAAGACTAACCATTCTACTTAGAACCTCATTTCACAATTTGAATATACAAGTACTTCTACTTGTACATCATGTTTCCTAAGGGTAACAGGATAAGTACACTTTAGGTGTCAAACTAACATGATACATATTGGTAATCATATATTAGTTAAGCTAGTACGTACATAGGACATACATATATATATTTACATTATTTACATTTGAAATCCTAAAATGGAAATATATACATGACATCATAGCATACCTCATTTTGATATCTTTAGGATATCTTGAGGATTTAGGTAATATTTTGGTAAGATCTTGAAGCAAAGGAGTTGACTTTATTAGATTGTGCAAGATATGGAAAGATTTGATAAGATCTTAGAGTTGACTTTGTTAGATTGTGCAAGATATGGAAAGATTTGATAAGATCTTAGAGTTGAATTTGTTAGATTGTGCAAGATATGGAAAGATTTGATAAGATCTTAGCTGTCAGGTCCCGGCGGACCCAAATAGCTACAAGGGCGGAACCCAGAATTTGGGTCCGCCAAATCCATCCCTTTTCTGCTCAGTTTTGCCTATAAATAGCAAGCTGATCACTCAAGGACAAATATCACTTTAACATACATTCTCTCTACCCCTTGCATACATTTAGATCAGTAGTTAATCATGTAGAAATATACATTAATCACCCTTTACATAATGATCATAATGTTACTAACTTTCATTATGTTGTAAGCATACTCTCAATATGATCCTGTGAAGCAAGCTCAAGATCATGAGTCATAATTCATCACAAGCATAGCATACTTCCTGATCCACCAAGAAGGTTAGAAGATCTTGAAGTCATCATCCATCTAAGCATTCCAACATATAAAGATTCAAGGGCACTGGACATCCTCAATGATTGAAGACTTCTTATTTAAGAAGTTCATGTAGATTTCACATGCATATATGAAGATCCATCACAACAAGTTTGGGGAGCTTGTGATCTTCATTCATTGAAGGCTTCCTGTCAATGGAAGTTCATTTAGATTAGTCATTCATATCCATGATACACTTATGTCATGGATCATCATTGTAAACACCATTGCATCACAATCTATTCATACTGGATTAGATGGTTTATGTGTTAGTGCCATAAAACACAAGGTTTCTATGTTGGGCCATAAAACATAGCAGGTGTGGTTGTACCCTTGTAAAGAACTTGACATCTAGCTTAGTGTCAGAAAAAGTATAAGCGACGACGAGAGTGGTTGTACCCTTGTAAAGAACTCGACATCTAGCTTAGTGTCGGAAATTGTATAGGCGACGTTAGGCTGGTTCTACCTCGAACTAGAACCCGGTATTTAGCTTTGTACCAGAAAAAGTGTAAGCGACGATTGTAAGGTTTTCTCCGCCGAGAAGGGAGCTTGTTGATCTAGTGAAGTAACTCTCGAGTTGGGTACTCGGGGAGCGGAGTAGGGCGGAGAGGAGCTCCGTGACCGAACCACTATAAATCATCGTGTTCGGTTTGCGCTTTCTTTTACTTACCTCTTTACTTTTATGTTTGCTTATGTTATGATTAATTGATAATACTTGTGTGACAACTTGTTTAGTATATGCTAGTCATAAACTATACTTAACATCTTTCATATTAGAATAAGCCAAATTGGAAATTTGATACAACAAGTTTTAAGATTTTAAAACGGAAACATATTCACCCCCCCTCTACTTTTTCACAATTGGTATCAGAGCCTCGTGGCTCTTATTTTCAAAACAAATAGTTTTTAAAATGGAGTACGATCCATGTATCAAATTACCATTGAAGCGGAATATAATATGAAAAATGTTTCGCTAATTATACTTAGAAATTTTGTTGTTAAATGTTACTTTGTATACAAGCTTGAAGATGTCCTTGGAAAATAAAAGAAAAGATTTCCCAAAAGAATTAAGTGTCAAATTATGTGCTTAAAGCAAATTTATGAAAATACGGTTTTGAAAGGAGTGTTCGGAATTACTATTAATTTAGTTGTAAAATCACCTAAATAAATGTTTAGATAAGTCACATTAGTAGAAATAAAGGTAAATAAGTATATTGTAAGTTTACTATTTAATCCAGTAAGTCTCACACACTTTCGTTATGTCAAAATATGAGTTTTGTTGAATCTGGTACAAAGACCCGTGAAACGTTTCTAATCAAAGGACGGAACCCTTAAAATGGTTCCGTGAAATCCGTCTGTATAGTATGCAGTTTTTGTCCAACTTCAAAAATTCATAACTAATTAACCGTAAGTCCGTAGAAGTTGCGCCACCTATCATTTTAAATGGAATTAAGTCTACTTTCATTTAAAAATAATCTCATGGCCTAAATCTAAATTGAAGTAGGTAAAACAAATCAAATACTACAACCTGTCCAAAATATTAAGTTTTATTTTGACACAGTAACTTAAACTTTTGAGTCGGGCAATGTAAGTTGGTATCCTTTGAACATTGATATGATTTCTTTTGAAATTAAAGAATTTGGCGATATTTATATATATAAAGGAAACAAATCAAGCTTGGCATACATCGTCATATTTAAATGCAATGTGACAAAAAGTATCTTTCTATGCTATATGACTACTTGTTTTGGTTGTTTGCATACATGTTGTTTGCTTATTGAAAGTTGTGATTGTACTTGTTGATTTATAATACATAAGTGTTTTGCCATGATGTTTATTTGCTTGTTTATCAATTACTTGTTTTATGCACAATAGGACTGTCGCTAGATCTTGTGCACTAAGTTGATAAACTGTGTTTGTTTCACTTATAGACTTAGATATTTTTGTTTGCATATGTTATGTGAAAACCTTGCATAACTTACTTAGGAATGAGAACTAAATGAAACTAGTTTAGTGTCTTTAAAAGTATTGTCTTGCACAAACTCTAGCTCAAGTGTTAAAATGTGTAAACATGTAGTATCTTTGAAAAAGGTGTTTGGTACATTTGCTTCTAATCATGATGTTTAATGTATTTGTCCTGTCATAGGATAGAAAATTATCTTTGAATGATCATGTGAACTAACCGTGACAATGCAGGACGATAACACTTGATGTTATCAATTTTCCGTGTTTAAGCCACTGTTTGGCTTAACTTCCATATATGGTAAGTTCAAAATCGTCCGTTTGATTTATATGTACACATGTGTTAGAACCTGTGTTTTTATCTTAAATCAATCATAACTAAGTAGTTACATATGTTTTAGGACAATTTTCGGGAATTGAACGGGTTTCGGGTATTTTGACATGCCCTCTGTTTAGAAATTCCATCTGGCGGAAATGGCGGAACCAAAATTCGGGTTCCGTCTGTTGAAACTTTTGGCTATGCCAAAATAAGTCCAACGGATTCCGCGGAACCAAAAACTGGGCTCTGCCTTTGTTATCGTTTGGTTCCGCCAGACTAACAGGTAGATTTTTAAATTTTCGTTTAAATCCCGCACTCAAGATCACTCACCTTTATCACTAGGATTCCTTTCACTAATATTCACTCTTATTAGGATCAAGACATCACACTTGCATCAATAGGATAACCTTATCTAATCATACTTTCTAAATTCATGAAAATGCTCCAAGTCACCTTTCTCTATAAAGGAAGGAACCCTATAATTGGTTCCTTGCAATCCGCGGACCACTAAGTATTTGTGATCATTACACACACTCACTGCATTCTTTTGTCCTTTACTCATTCATTAACTTGATTTGTAAATTGACAACTTCCTAAACTAATCCAGACTCACTGTGTGCAAAAATATCATAGATCACAAGTCCAACTTATGACTATAGATATTGTCCTGTATCCACATATGTTGCCTTACTTGGTTAACATATCATCCTTCAAGACAATAAAGATTTACATCGAGTCATAACTCACACTTAGGTTATAGATGTATCATTAAGTCTTGCTGTCCTTGGATGCTATCCAATCTCAACAAAGTAGGATTGACAACTTAAGAATTTCGTCCAAAATATTCAAGTAAATTTGAATTACGAGTGTAGTCATTAAAAGTCATATCCGAAAGAATCAACACCCAAGTATTTTAACAACGTATGCTAAAACACTTATTCTATCACCTAAGAACACTTGTTCTTTCACCATCATCCCATTGCATTCACTTTTGTGATATGTCTCAAGTCCTAAGCTTCAAATCACATCACCCACTAGTTGTACCAATTAGTCTCCATCCTTGTTGTCTTCAACATCCATGAAACCTAAGTACTCTCATAGCACAACAAACCCCTACAACACCATCATTTGAATCCATTGAGTACATTACCCAAAAAGCCCTTTGTCCAAATACTCATACAATGCACGTCAAAAAAACTCAACCATACTTTACCTATAGGATTAGAACCTTTATCATCAAATGAGCATGATGCTCATTGTTTATCAAGTTACACTGAGTTTAAGTAGTAACTCTTTCACAAGTTATCAAAGTATTAGTAATGCTTTGTCGTTAAAACTTCTGCATAAGTTTCATTAAACCTTAAATCAACATTTTAACAACATATGTTAAAATGTAATCTCAAAGCCAACCTCATGCACCCCAAAGTGACAATGACTCTTGAGGAGTATACATAAGAAACTCGAGTGAGTTCCTTTTGTCATCATCTAGTTATAATAATTGAAACCAAGTTTATTTAGGATAAGTCTATCCAATTCAAACACTTTGGGTTCATATCTTCATTTAGGAAAACATGATGTTTCGGAAAAACATTATGTGTTTAGTTTTCATCGTGTTAAAAGGATAATGTATATCCTATGTATCATTATCTCCTTGCAACATGAACGGTTGTGTTACAAGAGATTTCATTACATCTCATCTTAAACAAACATCTGCAAGTTCTATGAACTAGCGTATTTCCTTCATCATGTCATACTTGTTTTCATAAGCATGATAACTTTATCCCATGAGATAATCTTACTTGTTAAAGGATACTATATGTATCTATTTACTTTCAAGCGTACATCATAACCAAACCTTGCTCAAACCTTGTACATATCCACATCTCTGGAGCATACACAAGATCTATTAAAGTTAGTAACTTTACTTAGATTCTTGTTCCAAAGAGCTTTCTTAAGAACGTTCTTAACATATTCCATTATCACACACAAACACATCTCTTGGTCTTAGATGATCAAATCACTTGCATTACATATACATATGTTGATTACATGCTAGTTGTTTGATATGATTGAGTATCTTGACGTTATCATGATTGATAGTCAAATGTGTAAACCTTCGAAAGGTTTTGTCTGCATGCTTATATATGTTTCATGCTACTAGATGTTAACATGATTTGCATGATACTTGTTATATGATTAACATGGTTTTTGTTAACTCACGATATGTCATTTTTAATACATGGTGTTAGATAGCTCTTGTCTTTAGTTGACATTCATTGAGCTTTTTCGTAGGATAGTCTAAATGATGCATGCTTCCAAAATGTTAGAATTGTTTGCATGAACCTGTCGTCTCACTTCTTTTGTGACTTTGTCACACTATTTTTTTGCCATGTGTGCACCTATAATATGTCTAAGTGCTTTTGGTATGATAAACATTTAGAAATCATTAATGGGTAAGTATGCTTAAGTAACTAAGCCTAACTTCAAAACCATTTCACAATGTAGTATCTCAAACAATGTCGTATGATTATTTGTCTTGATGCTATGTGGTAACTTTTTTCCTAGTAGTCGATTATTTGTTTTTGTTTATATAAGATGTTATCTTATGATATTTACATCTTTTAAGACTTTTGTCTTGTAGGTTGATAATAAATTATTTGTTATTTCATTTTGTAATGCCTATTTTGCATAATTGTAATCCCTTTGTTGCTACGTATATTAGTAATATGTTTATGGGACCCATTCTCTTGCATATAGCTTTTGAAGCTACTAGGATTAAGTTTTAGAGGCTTGAAATTTGTGTTTGCGTATCTTTCAATCAACCTCTTTTCAAATCGCATTATTTCTTCCGCTTTCCTAACAACATCTCCATCATTTTTTTTAGTTATAACAATATACCTCTCATAAGGAAACCACATGCCTCGTCATGCGATCATCTTGCATTGATAGAGAAGAGCTACGTGACTTCAAGGATGAAGTTCTTTGTATGCTAACCAACATCAGCAAAAACATTGCTAACCTTCATCGTCATTCCTCATTCGATACATCACACATTATGTTGGATGTCCACCGATTAAGGGGGAGAGAAATTCATTCACATAATTGCTTTTTGCATTAAAGAACATGTATTCATGTTTCCTACATCCTCAAATACCTACATGTAGGTTCACACCATCTAGTTATAATCAGTTCACAAAATCACGAGTGTTTCAAACCTTATTAACCCAACATCACAGTTCTGTAACCAAAACCTCATCAAGTAAAAAACACATCATGTGTTTGACAAACCTCTTAAACGAAAACCATTAAGTCTCCTTAGACTTTGACTAGGATTAGTGAAACCAAATCAGTAGTTATAAGTAAATAGACCTTAGCTTGAACCTTCGTTTGATCAAAAACGACAAAACATAACCAAATCAAATCTGGTCCCACGGTACCCTTTGATAAGACGGACGGAACCAAAGATTTGGTTCCGCCCAATCCGCGGGTACCTGGTTCAGTTTTTAACCATTCAAAACAAAGAACCCTCTCATAACTGAGTCTAGGATTTTCTTTCACAACTTAATTGTCTAGAACACCTTTATTATCTAGAACACCATCATAGGATCTCATCCTTTTTTGTTAGTGCAAACGATATATCAAAATCGTCATTCTCAACACGTTTGTCTAACCAACACACTCGCATCTTATGATGTCATTTTCATCCTCATATAGGTATCTAGTAGTTCAAATTGTTGCATATGGAATTTTTATTCCTAAGTGATCATTGTCTTCACTTTCTCTTAATTTCGTTCAAGCATATATCATGGCATGAGACATCATCTCTGGAATATGATAATGTCATAAAAGATCAGGCCTGTCTAATCATAACCTTAACCGTCTTCAATACTCTTATAGCATTTGCTGTACATTAGAGTTTCAGAATTCATTGCACTCCATTACATCTTTCAACAATCATCTAACCCATGGATTAGCGAAAAACCTACCTACATCAACCTCTAGTCATCTATTGAGTTATCACTACTAGTAAACCAACACCAACACTAGCACCACTCACTTTAACCCTTAGTATTTCAATATCACTTCATATCCTCCTCATAGACATTATTTTGTAGGATTTTATCATATTATATCCTTATGATTGTAATTCTTATTCGAAGATTACACTTTTTATAACATGGTTTACTAGATAATCATTGTTCTCTATCTAGAGTTGCTTTTGATTACATCATTAATAGATTGCATCTTATATATACATCTTATTTTTCTTTGAGATGAAATATATTGCACTAATCCTTTCATTGTAGGTTCATCATCATATACGCTCGATCGTATATAGCATACTCATCATAGGATGAAGTTTGCATCGATTATTTTTTCTCTTATTATAGGTGCTTCTTGACGTCCTCGAACCAGGAGGAATATCTATCAAGCACTCATATTGCATCGTCTATACACTTGGTCATATATGACATATATGTCTTTAGACATAGCTTCTATTATACTAATATTTTAATTTGTAGGTTCATCTTGACGCCCTAGAGAAAGGGGGAGCATCCGTCAAGCATTTTTAGAGTGCATCATATACACGAATTGTTGTATATCACATACTCGTTATAGGACAAATATTGTTCTACACTAACCTTTATTTTGTAGGAATCTTCATCCTTGCATCATATACGTTGGTACTCTAGCAACGGGGAGTATTGATCAAGGGAGAGCTACAGTCAAGGGGGAGCATGTACGCATTCTTAATTATCCTCATTCTTTGACACACCTTTGTGTTTCGACAAAAAGGAGGAGATAGTCCAACATAGCTTACCTACGTGTATCGTTGGCTATATGCACTTTATTCATCATGCATTTTTCATATATATTCTTTTTATGTTGCACACCACTAACCTTGATGTAGGTTAAGAGTCTAAATTTGATCCATGAATCCGCTAACAACCTAGGGGATGCAACAACCATAGGAGAATGGAGTAGTCTACTTAACTTTACTAGCGATGATGCAAGCTCGCCATTTCGGGGAGAAATGAAGTTAACTCCAAGGACACACCCTTTTTGTTTCGACAAAAGGGGCAGAAAGGTGTAAACGGAGAAAGTAATAGGGGAGAAGAGTATAAACGGAGAAGGTAATGTAAACGGTAGTACGGACACAAGTAACTTTTTTACATTTTACTTTCTATCATGTTTACATATTTTGTCATCATTAAAAAGGGGGAGATTGTTAGTGCAAGCAGTCTCGTTTGTTTTGATTGATGACAAACATATAACTTGATACATAACATAAAATGTACAAGTTACTTGTAATCTTATTTTGTCTCAACAATACATTCAACATCGCTCGAGTCCTCGTATGGTACAACACAGGTTCGTACATGTTTTTTATGTGGCATTATGATCAAACCTTTAACAAATCATTTAGAATGTTTAAATACGGCTAGGTCATTAAGTATTTTAAAAAGACTAACCATTCTACTTAGAACCTCATTTCACATTTTGCATATACAAGTACTTCTACTTGTGCATCATATTTCCTAAGAGTAATAGGATAAGTACACTTTAGGTGTCAAACTAACATGATACATATTGGTAATCATATATTAGTTAAGCTAGTATACACATAGGACATACATATATATACATTTACATTATTTACATTTTAAATCCTAAAATGGAAATATATACATGACATCATGGCATACCTCATTTTGATATCTTTAGGATATCTTGAGGATTTAGGTAATATCTTGGTAAGATCTTGAAGCAAAGGAGTTGACTTTGTTAGATTGTGCAAGATATGGAAAGATTTGATAAGATCTTAGAGTTGACTTTGTTAGATTGTGCAAGATATGGAAAGATTTGATAAGATCTTAGAGTTGACTTTGTTAGATTGTGCAAGATATGGAAAGATTTGATAAGATCTTAGAGTTGACTTTGTTAGATTGTGCAAGATATAGAAAGATTTGATAAGATCTTAGCTGTCAGGTCCCGGCGGACCCAAACAGATACAAGGGCGGAACCCACAATTTGGGTCCGCCAAATCCGTCCCTTGTCTGCTCAGTTTTGCTTATAAATAGCAAGCTGATCACTCAAGGACAAATATCACTTTAACATACATTCTCTCTACCCCTTGCATACATTTAGATCAGTAGTTAATCATGTAGAAACATACATTAATCACCCTTTACATAATGATCATAATGTTACTAACTTTCATTATGTTGTAAGCATACTCTCAATATGATCCTGTGAAGCAAGCTCAAGATCATGAGTCATAATTCATCACAAGCATAGCATACTTCCTGATTCACCAAGAAGGTTAGAAGATCTTGAAGTCATCATCCATCTAAGCATTCCAACATATGAAGATTCAAGGGCACTTGACGTTCTCTATGATTGAAGACTTCTTATTTAAGAAGTTCATGTAGATTTCACATGCATATATGAAGATCCATCATAACAAGTTTGGGGAGCTTGTGATCTTCATTCATTGAAGGCTTTCTTTCAATGGAAGTTCATTTAGATTAGTCATTCATATCCATGATACACTTATGTCATGGATCATCATTGTAAACACCATTGCATCACAATCTATTCATACTGGATTAGATGGTTTATGTGTTTGTGCCATAAAACACAAGGTTTCTATGTTGGGCCATAAAACATAGCAGGAGTGGTTGTACCCTTGTAAAGAACTCGACATCTAGCTTAGTGTCGGAAAAAGTATAAGCGACGACGGGAGTGGTTGTACCCTTGTAAAGAACTCGACATCTAGCTTAGTGTCTGAAATTGTATAGGCGATGTTAGGCTGGTTCTACCTCGAACTAGAACCCGGTATTTAGCTTTGTACCGGAAAAAGTGTGAGCGACGATTGTAAGGTTTTCTCCGCCGAGAAGGGAGCTTGTTGATATAGTGAAGTAACTCTCGAGTTGGGTACTCGGAGAGTGGAGTAGGGCAGAGAGGACCTCCTTGACCGAACCACTATAAATCATCGTGTTCGGTTTGAGCTTTCTTTTACTTACCTCTTTACTTTTATGTTTGCTTGTGTTGTGATTAGTTGATAATACTTGTGTGACAACTTATTTAGTATATGCTAGTCATAAACTATACTTAACGTTTTTCATATTAGAACAAGCCAAATTGGAAATTTGATACAACAAGTTTTAAGATTTTAAAACGGAAACGTATTCTCCCCCCCCTCCCTACATTTTCACAAAATACATTTATATAAAAAGTATATATATTTCAGTATAGTTAAAAAGTGAAAACAAATTGGATAAAAAAACTAAAAAAATAAAATGGGAAATCAAAATAATACAGGGCAATTGTTTTGCGTATAAGAAATAAAACCCGTCAGAAACAAAACACATTTTTTGATACGTTGTTGTATTGGAATAATTCTGATGTATATGGTTCTGATTAGTTATATTCGCCAAGGTTCTCAATCATCACAATGGTGTCAGAACGCTGTTGTATTGGAATAATTCTGATGCATGACACATTGGAGATAACACATATAAATAAAGCATAACCATTTGCTAAAACAAAAAAGATAATTTCATTAGCATAAAACATTAACATAAAACTAAAAAGATAATATCATTAATATAAAACATTAACATAAAACATTTTTTTATATATAATGTAAATGTAAATTAATGTCTTGAGCAATTACATTCTTCAGGAATACATTTACATGTTCCTAGACATAATGGGCAGTAACATTCATCAGATTCTGGAGATTCGCAATGTTCCCAATTCCATTTATGCCACCAGTCCTTTAATCTCATGCTAGCGAGTATGTCAACATCATTTTTTTTCCCTTTGTCTTCAAATCTTCAACATTTAGCACCTCAACATCAACAACATCAGAAACATTTCTTCTTTTTTTGAATCATTAACTTTCAAATCAGAATTTGTAGAATTGACTTCCAACATCAAAAATTTGTTATTTGGTAATTGGACTTTATCGTCTTTGACAAATTCTTTCAAGTACGTTACTTTATCTTCTTCGTTCTGTTTAGTATTTTCCATGCTAAATTCGAATTGTTAAAAAACGTACCTGCATAGAATAATTTTAAACAAAAATCAATAATAATAATACAGTAAACACACGTAATAATGACAAAAAGTTTACTAAATAAATTTGTATAATGCAAAACTGTTTAAAAGATTGTGTGCGTTTAATCATTATAAAAACAATACTAGTCAAACCTTGAGGAATTAAAATGACATAAAACGTGTATGTATTAATAAATTAGGGTTTACAACTCTATGTGTTTATATAGATAATAATTGATTCGGGTACGTTTAGTCAGATTTTAGGGTCCCAAAAAGCCCAACCCATAATATTTATCGTTAAAGTATAAAATTTAAATTATAATATTCTCTTTGCATTTATGCTTATAAAACGTGTTTCTTATGGTTGTAAACACGTTTATGATGGGTTGCACTACAGCCAAAAACTAACCATACGATAAATAAGAAAATAATTATATTTAACTCATCAAAGTATATTTCCCTATCAAAGTCGTATATGTTATGTTTAGGTTTATTTTTTGTTTGATTAAATTTTTGCATAAACTTTATATGATATGTGATTAACCATCATTGAATAAAGTCATTAATAAATTCGATAGTAAAGAAATTTATGACAGTTATCTACAATATTTTCACCTACCATATTTAATGTCATTAATTTCTATTCAATTACATATAATTTTATCTTTTAAATACCCCTACCATCCTGTTGATCACAGTTATGCACTTGATCGAATCCCTTAGCTTGTAAAGGTTAAGTTATCTTAGATAAATCTAAAACAACTATGTAGAAACTGTCTTTGACTATATTAAAGTCTATGTGGAATCTAGACTTTAACCTTAAGAAGAACTTGTAATGTAACAGTAAAACAATTTTGAACACAAGATTAACGAACAAAACAGCTTCAATATTATTAATGAATAATACGAAGACTCTCCTAGTATTAAGGTTTACAACCTTGAAGCTATATGAAAAACGTGTGTCTATCTCAATGCCCTAGGACCTCCTTTTATAGACTAAGGAGTCCTAGTCGGCTTACAATAACTTTCTATACAAGATAAATCTTTAATGAATCTTTTCTATAATTATCTAACCGAGTATACAAGTATATCTCATTAGCAGCATTAACTAAGACTCAATATAGACTAGCAGTCTTAACTCTAACTCTAGCAGCAATAATCCTTCACTAGTTGTAATTCTAAACTAGCAGCATTAACTTTTAGTCTGGCAGCACTAACTACTTGGTGTATTTTCTTGAAGGTCTTCAGCATCACTAGCAGTAGTAAAACTTGTATTAGCAGCATTAATGACTTAGATCTTTTTCTTTGTAATACATGAACAGTTTTAACCATATGAGCAGTATTAACATCAGCAGCATCTTGAAGTCTTTGAATCCCAATAATCCTCCCCTAAACTTGATATTTTCTCCTAAAATCATCAAGTTTCATTAAAAGCATAAACCATCACCAGGAGGATGCTTCCAAACACTTAACCAGTTATTCTTCAAGCATATGATAAACCAAATAAGCTCACCTGCCATGCTTTCATTCATGCCATGCTCCATTAGAAGTCTACTTTCCAGCATCATTCCCAATGTTGTCTTTGTAAGTGGATAATTCTTCTCAACTAACATGTAGATATGCATAACATCCATTGTTAGTTCATGAACCCCACAAGTATCTATCAACCTCCAGCTTATCACCTTTTGATTATAGACAAGTCTTTTCTACACTTCATCTTCTACATGAGGTTCAAACATGGTCTTCAAGTCACCCCACAAGACATAGTCATGATCTGACACTGGTTGCTTCAATGGTTTTGTTGGTCCATACTTTTCTTTGAAAAGCTTCCACAAAGTCTCTAAATCTTCTCTGTCAAAGCTTCTAAGCATCTGATTAAACCTTGAGAATACATAAGTCTGTCCATTAGCTCTTGTAATTTCATAAATTAATTTCCTTGGACTTTCATTGTATATTCTACAACCAACAATATCAGGTAGTTTTGTAGCCAAAGGTTCGCAGTCTATTAGAATTTCTTCATCATCTGAAACAATCACTATGTATTGTTTAATCTCTTCTGAAACTCTGCCATCACCTTCCTTCTTCTCTTGCTCTGACTGCTCATCAATCTTCTGCTTTTTAGTGCTCTCCTTTTCTATCTCATCACCAACTCTCTTTGAACTCCTTTTTAGTTCTTTCTCAGCTGCCTTAGAACTTCCCACTACCTCCTCTGTACTCATGGCAATAAAAGTGTTGACCCTCTTGAAAACCTTATCAAACTGCTCTTTAATCCTGTTATAGCTTATGCCCTTGAACTGAGCAGGCTTCCATCCATCCATGTTTCTCAAATAGGTCATCATAATTTGCTTTTGCTGTGCTATAGTAGCTGGTTTGTTCCTCTTAGCTTCAGTCCTCTTTTGTGCAAAGAATTTCATCTGCTTAGCTAAGAATTCCATGAAGAGCTTAGATTTTTCTTCTCAGGATAGCTCTTCATGTTCATCTTGCCACATCTTCTGGGCAAACATGTGTTCTGCTTCACATTTTGCTTGTATGTCATCCTATGAGTTTATTTCAGCAAGACTTGCTTCTTCTTCTTTTTGAGCTTGCTCTCTTCTTGCCTTTTCTTCTATGGCAATAAGCTCAGCTTGCACCTGTCTAGCTAGCGCTTCATCTTCTATAAGCTGTTGTTGTCTAGCCTTCATTGACAAAGGCTTTTCTTTAGGTTCTTCAATCAGAATTCCTTTGCCTTTATCAGTTGATGATTGTGAAGTTATTGTTGGTTTTATTGTTGATGTTGGTGTTGGCTCTTTAATCACAACTCCTTTTGCCTTAGGTATTGTATTCTTCAACTTTGTAAGTGCTTGAGCTATGGTGATATCTTCATCAGTTGTAGTAGCAGCAGTATTAACAACTTCTGTATCAGCAGTAGTAACTTTAGACCTAGCAGCACTAACAATTTCACTAGCAGCATTAACTTGCTCACTAGCAGCATTAACTTCATCATTAGTAGCTTTAAGATCAGTAGCATCAACCATTAACTTATCCACTTCAATCACCTTCTCAACAACTAGCCCATCAGTATTAACTATCTCCACTTGCTCTTCCACAATTACTTCAGCAGTATTAACATCTTGAACCATATCTAAACCAGCATCAATAGCTATCACATTACCCTGTTTGTCTTGAACCACAAACTCATTTTCTGCCTCAATCTCCATATCAAATCCAGCACCAAGCCCAATTTCAGTATCCTCCCCTATAGCTTTGCTTTCATTCCTCCCCTGTTTGGAGGCATCCTCCCCCAAACTTTCATCAGCAGAAGATTCAACCCTGGAGGCAGTACCAACCTTGTGCAATCTTTTTAGCTTTTGTGCTCTTGACCTCTGTTTTCCCTCTAGATATTTGACCCTTCTCTTCAATCTTTTAATTTCATTGCCCTGAGAAGTTGTAGTCTGCTTGAGGTCAAGAACTTCTTTTGATAATTTTGTACATAAATCCATCAATTCCTTTAGTTCAATGCTACCCTCACCACTTCGGATTGTGTTACCTATCCCGAGAGGTGGATCATTGGGAATGTTAGACACAGCCTCAACCCTAGGTTAATCATCTGTGCCCCCCATAATTTCCGGTTGGCTGGGACCACTACCTGTGCTAGTTCCAGAGGAACTTGACTCATTAAGTATTGCATTGGTTCGGGTCTTACTTATGTTACCACTGGCCTGCTCTGCATCTAAGCTAGCAGCAGTAGTGGCAGCTCTTACCAATCTGTGACCCCTCTCCTTATGTACAACCTCATCTACAACCATACTGACACTAGCCTGAGATAGATGAGTGCCCTTTTTCTATGTGATCTTACGGGTATAGGTCTTTTTGGGCTGAGATGATGATGGTAAAATTGTGGGTGTGTGATGGGTTTCAGTTGGGATTACTGAACCTTCACTCTGAGTTTGAGTTTGTACCAACATTGTTGAAAACAATGGTGTTACATTCCCAGAAAAGTCTTTTCCCACCTTTTTCATATTGGCAAAAATCTTTTTAGTATGAAAGGGTGTTTCATAAACTCTTTGATGAATGACTTTCTTTGAAAATTGTTTGTTCAAGCAAACTTGTAAAAATCTTGGATACATATAAAATTTATTTGTAGATTTATCCAAGTTCTTAACCATACCATCAAAAATCATTTTTGAAAAATTAAACTTCTCATTATTTGCCAAGCAGATAATGGTAGAAGCCACATTACTGCTAAACTCATTCCAGGAAGTTTGTTATGTATTAAGAATTTCCACTGAGGGGAGAAGGATCCTTTATAAAATTTTAGAGAATCATTTTTCCTTTCTTACCCCATTCATGCAAGATTTTCCAAATTTGCAGAATTTGAGAGACACTCAATACCATTTTCATCTGCTAGTTGAAGAGAACTTCTAACATACTTTTCAGTAATGAGTATATCTTGGCCATCTACAACAGCCTGAATTTGTACTTCATTATTCAGTGTTTTGACCTTTGCAGTAGACCAAAACTGTTGAATATTTGAAATATATATAGGAGGACTTACAGTTAATGCATACCTTATAGGGTTTGTATTCAAGAAATCAAGTATTTCTGTAAATCCTTCACTTTCTTTTGGTTTTTGCAAAAAGGCAATCATATTATGAGTGTCGGCAAAAGAAAGTTTCGACATTGTTGTGATTTTGTTTGTTGTAATTGATGGTGGGTTTTTGCAAATTGATGATAAAAAGAGAGTTAGGGTTTGTATTTGAAAGAATTATGTGCACGTGAAACTGATTAAGTGATCGAATTGGGGATTTAAACCCTTAAGTGAAGAATTTACAAAACAGTACCCTGCACTCTCAAATACAGCAGCAGAAACCTAGTAGCATTAAGTTTAGCTTGGCAGCATTAACTTATGCTTAGCATCATTAACCCAGTTTCCACTCCAATAAGCTTATTTATCAGCACTCCAACACTTGTCTTAGATTATCCTGCAAAAGATTAGTCCAAAAACACCAAAACACAAACAATAAAACATTTCACAATAATCACATGGGCCAAATATACAAGTAGCCCGGTAGCTTAAGGTGTTGGGCTTTTTTAGCCCCAAAAAAGTCGCTTTCTCAAAATAGCCAAAAAAATAAGCGACTTGCAAAAAGTCGCTTAAAGCGACTTTTTTGTCAATTAAGCGACTTACTATTTGTGTCTTTTTGCAGCCAAAAAGTCACTTTTTAAGCGACTTTTTTGACCTTTTAAGCGACTTTTCGCTAGGGGCCAAAAAGTACACGCCACGTGTCGCTCCCACATTTAGTCGCTTATTTCTTGGGCTATTTTGAGAAAGCGACTTTTTTGGGGCTAAAAAAGCCCAACACCTTAAGCTACCGGGCTATTTGTAGAATTGGCCCTAATCACATTATCATTTATACTTAGCAGTTGATACCACTTGTTGCTCCCAGTTATGCACTTGATCGAATCCCTTAGCTTGTAAAGGTTAAGTTATCTTAGATAAATCTAAAACAACTATGTAGAAACTGTCTTTGAGTATATTGAAGTCTATGCGGAATCTAGACTTTAACCTTAAGAAGAACTTGTAATGTAACAGTAAAACAATTTAGAACACAAGATTAACGAACAAAACAACTTTAATATTATTAATGAATAATACGAATACTCTCCTAGTATTAGGGTTTAAAAACATGTGTCTATCTCAATGCCCTAGGACCTCCTTTTGTAGACTAAGGAGTCTTAGTCGGATTAAAATAACTTTCTATACAAGATAAATCTTTAATGAATCTTTTCTGTGAAGTTTAGAATAACTCCATGGATTGTTTAGAGCACTAGGGATAACAATAACAATGATAAGAACATATGCAGCGGAATAAACAAAACATCATTATTATTGTATAAGGTTTCTTCGTCATCATCTCTAACAACTAAATACAAAACTAACAGCCCCAATACTACGTGATCAAGTGTAGTACGGTTACCTAATCTAACAAGGATCAATGATCCTTGAGGCTGAACAAAACACTAAACCCTAGGCGTCTACTTTAGAGGACTCACGCCTAGGAGACACACACACACGTGTTTTCTGTGTTTACATCTTTGACACATAATAAAACAAACGCCTTTATCTCTTTATATAATAGAGATTAGGGTTTCAAAGACTTCTAACATAATACATTTTAAGCCCTTGTAGTTTCATTCTTCATCATTTGAAGAATTCTTCCTTTGTCTTCATAAGTCCTTCATCTTTCATATGTTTTGTCTTATCAACTCAAATATACGACCTAACATTCTTCCCTTAGTTGATAATGACAAAACCAAATAAGCACGAACTTCCCCTGAAGCTAATATATATGAAAGAAACAAACTTCCCCTTAATCGATGTTATATCACCAAGGATCTTCAAGTTGCAAAGCTTCAATGTATTACTTCTTCCCCTTTTTGTCATAATCCACTAGAAGACTCGAAGTAAATGCAACTTTGATCTTCACAACCACGAACCCCTATCATACTCTCAATCCAGTCACCAAAAAGCTTACTATAAATGAACTCAAGATAAAAGAAACCTAAACCAGTAGTAATAATAACAACTAGCAGTTGTAAAAACCTTCCCCTCGATGTAGCATATAAATGGTTAAACATTTTAACATTAAGCTTCCCCTGAAACCTATATGTTAACCATTTGAACGAATTTTTCGAATAACTAACCACCATAGCAACGAACACCATGTAGTACCATCCATGAACGAGCACCAAATAGCTTACGAAAAATGACTAAAATAGCATTTGAAACCAAACAGTAGTAACATGAAGAATAGTTCTTTAACTTAAACCCGATTCATAAGAATATTCAATAATAATGAACATCAGGTTACAACCAATACCTCAAATCCAAAACCAAACACCTGTGTGTGTCAACAATCCAAATCTCCAATAAGTCACAAACAAGAAACAATCAATCCTCTTTGTGTGTGTCAAACATCTCCTTTCAAACCGAGAACAAAACATGAATCTGCTCGTTACACATTTAAACTTCCAATACAACGTTGCACAATTAATCCATGAAACCCATATACGCAGCAGTACTAACAATGCGAGCAACCACAAGCAGTACAAACATTCTGAATTGGCAGTACTAATAACCCTATCGTGCACTTTCAATTCATCAGCGTATACTGATTAGTTAGTGTATACTGATTAATTAGTGTATACTGACGGAATTTAGGAGCAGTACCTAATCATGAAGCAACAAGCAGTACTAACCATGTAAACTTGGCGGTACTAATGTAGAACGAGCAGTACAAACTCATAACGATCAGTAATATTTGAACGCAGCAGTATAAACATGTAATATGTAACCTCCCGTAATTTTCCCTATGAATAGTAAATGCTAATAAATGATTTATAAATCATTACGTTATTTAATGACCCTTTCTGCTAGTAACAAATTTTTTTTTGTTATTTATGCTACACTACGTTAAATCACAACGATACTTGTGATTACCGATTACCTAGAAACGATGCTTACACACGAGCCTTGATAGTCTAAAAATCGCGAATTACTTAAAACAATTAACGTTTAATACTTAACGTTTATACATTTCGATAATTAAACGAATGTGATCAAATACATTCCCGAACTCCCGGAAATTATCACGAATACTCAGTAAATATATTGGGCCTCGACCCAACACCCAAGTGGACTGTGAAACCCATTGGGCCTAGCCCAATAATTCGGTAAGCTAAAAACACCACAACCGGACCTTATTATTTTCATTTCTTTCTCTTCTTGCGCTAGCCCACCAAACGAGCCCAAATCATAAACCAAGCCCAAAAACCTTATATATGTAACTTTCATTTTGGCAGCCACAAGGATCGAACAATTTGAATAAATAACGAGCAAATAAGCCTAACAAACATATCAATACTTTATACAACCCAATTCCCGACCTAGCTGAGAATCGAGTGAAACAAGCATCACCTCCTAACTCGATCATTTAGTTACTTAAAAATCACCAAAGCTCGACACATTTGGCCACGCTATGAACACAACCCAAATTTTATGTTTTGGTTTAACATGTTTCGTACAACTTCTAACCCGACCCAATATATGTTTTAAATAACAAATGAATTCGCCTGAGCTCTTACCGAATGAACAAACTAACAATCGAACCTTACACTAAACTCTTAATCACGTATAAAATGTGAAGTATTCGACTAAGTCACAAAACACAACATCCACTTTGTCTCTTTCCCTTTGGATGTGAGCGCCGGCTAATAGCATCAAAAGAGCCATCATTTGGGTTACTAGCACACTCAAGATGGTTCATCATTTCAATTGCCAAAACACTCAAGCTATTCTCCAAGTTGAGACATTCACGTTAGTAATCTTGCTGACATTTAAATACACCAAATAAAGTCAAGACAAAAACCCCATGATTCTACTTTGTTCCTTTTCTCTTGGTCGAACTATCACAAGGACGATTCACGCCTTCATATTGCACATGCTAGCCTAAGAATTTCACTATAAAATGCATGCATGCATGCCTTCAGCTAAACTCCCACACAAAAACATATCACATTTTCCACGTAAATATAACAAAGTCTTACTATCCCATGGTCGAATAACTTGACACAAGTTGAAGGAGTTCTAGTCAAGCTAAGGAATCTCACAAACTCGTTCCTGTGTCTTTGGTGTACCAAGAATCGAGTTACATAGTTCTTTCGGCCTAACTCAGTCTCGTCATAGTGATACGCCCCACCTTTGAGGTGAAGTAAGAACGTCTCAAACCATTCTCATTTTATTATTTTCATTTCTATCGCGTACCATGCTTTGCTTCGATACAATATTTTGTTATTTATATTAACGACACACATAAGTAAATCGACATCTTAAATATTTGATATACTAACTAACGAGAACAACATTTATTCGAACCTTATATAAACATGCTAGCCTTAAACATCACACGTTTACATGTCACCTTGACAACTTTCGAATTCTATAAAAACACTTAGAATATTTTCAAGTTCTTAAAACTATTTTCAAATATCTAAGTCACTTAGTTTTGGCCTTATATTTCCCTAACTCGACATGCAACTCGTACATTTTATAACCCGACCTAAAAGTCGAGCTACCAAACTAACAAACCATGTACTCATTCGACCTATAAAAACTAAATTCGAACTTTGCTATACCTATAGTAATCGACCAAAATCTGTTTTACACAAACTAAAACTATTAGCGATCGGGCTAATAAGCCCAATACGCTAGTTATAAGCTTATCGCATAAGCTGATCATATAAGCTTAATTATTATGTTTTCACAACCCAAAAATAAGCCCGTAACCAGGCCCAACTCCCCCCTAAACCCATTGGAGCGAAAACCCATAATGGGCCGAAGCTTTAACTCGTTAAAAAGCCCATAAGCGGAAAAATAAGCTTCTAACCAAATAAGCAGTTCGTATTAGTTACAAAAATTATTTTAAACTTAGTTATAAAATAAAAATAGTAAACTTTGATTTTTATAAATTTTGGACTCAATTTGCAAAGAATTGCTAATCGAGGGACTAAAATTGTCAAAATTGGAAACTTTCGGTAAAATCTGTCATTTTAATAATCTTGTGATGAAAACTGTAAATCTAGGAACTTTTGAGTATAATATGTAAATATTGAAAGTTTTAGATTTAAAATATAAATAAAACTTAACCGAGGACTAACGGTGCAAATATTGTGCCGTTAGGGTCAAAAGTGTAACTTTAGGAAACTTAAAGGATATTTCAGAAATAATTATAATCTTATATAATTATTTTATAAACTCGTCAATCGACGTTAACAACGTTATTTTCACTATGATTATACGCGTATATATACTTATAACTTATATATATATATATATATATATATATATATATATATATATATATATATATATATATATATATATAAACATAACCGCTTCACAAAACGTTAAACATACAATGTAACCTAAACAAACTTTGATTTATCAACGACGATTTTCTCATCGATCTTATATACTCCCGACAAGCGAAAACTTACTCAAAAGATATATATATATAATTATTTTATAAACTCGTCAATCGACGTTAACAACGTTATTTTCACTATGATTATACGCGTATATATACTTATAACTTATAAATATATATTATATATATATATATATATATATATAAACATAACCGCTTCACAAAACGTTAAACATACAATGTAACCTAAACAAACTTTGATTTATCAACGACGATTTTCTCATCGATCTTATATACTCCCGACAAGCGAAAACTTACTCAAAAGATATATATATATATAATATATAATATATATATATATATATATATATATATATATATATATAATATATATTATATATATAAACTTTAGTTTTGAACTTTAAACATTTAAACACATATGTTTTAAATGTTACGAACTAATCATCAAATCAATAAAACCTTAAACGTTATGATTCGCGATAAACCAAACTTAGCCTATCAAACCACTAAAAACTTGCCATATATTATTTAGGTCGTGTGTTGAAGCCGTTTCCTTTCATCGTTTGAATAATGATACTACTGCCACTACCGTACTACAAGGTGAGTTCATAGCCCACACTTAAACTTTAAATCTTTTGTGGGGAGATACATGCTACAAAACCTGAACACAAACTTTTTGTATGCTATGACTGTTATTATTATTGCTTAAGTAGCTATTGCCGAAAGTCCCTCAATCATGAACCTTAATCACTTGCGAGTGAACGTAAATAATTGTGAATAGATCTATTTGGGACTGACAATCCCCGTTTGGGTCTGCTAGGATGAGCCACCCAGGCGCACTTTATTTGAACAAACTTATGGGTTATTGGCAAATACCCATCACGAGGGCCTTTATACTTTACATCATATTTGATGCCCGTTAAGCGTTGCGTGTCATGAGCTTAATGCAATAATAACTTGATTTTAACTTGTTTAATTGTAATTCGATGCAATTAACACTTATACTTGTGTTCAAACTGCTAAACTTAAACCTATGAACATCACTCAACTTTTGTTGACTTTTAGCATGTTATCTCAGGAAACTAAAGGCTGGAACTCAAGGCAACGGAGTGGGCATTAAACCCTGTACGGGTGGTTTAAATAAATGTTTTATCATTCAAATTTAAATAAACATGTTCAACTATGAAACATCTCTGTATTTTGAACGATTGTATTTTGAATGATAAACTTAAAAACGTCTTTTAAAGTCGTTTTCTATGATTATGACGAAAGATCCTCTACGTAACACCCAATTAAGTCTTCCGCTGTTGCTATCCGAAATTGGGGGTGTTATAGATTGGCATCAGGGCTCATGGTTATAGAGAACCAGATGTATTTTAAACATTGGACTATAACTACATTTTAAAAACGGACCATTGTAAAGAAAAACCACCTTATGCCCTCCGTGCCTACACACTTCCAACATTTTTAGATGTTGCTTACTATACGAATTCTTAACAAAGTTTAACATAGTTATGATTATGTTAATAGCTTACATTTACTATTCGGGATTATTACAGTACTATGTCTTCGAAACCCCATCTCATTGCTGTATCATCTGATTCAGAGAATGAGGATCCTATGCCATTTACCTCAGACTTTGCTACGGCAGCTATACCGATGTCACCTGCTACTGACCGGTACATGGAAAGCCAGCAATTTCTACCGGCATCCGACTTGGAGATTTCCCCTCCAGTATCACCCATACCATCACCTGACCCGATTCGCCGGCATGGACGAGTACGACAACTCCAGCCGTATGAACCCGAACCCTTTGACCAACTTTACCGACGCCCCGGAGAAAGTTATGTTCGCAAACATACTCCCCGAAAATGAGTACGTACACCACCAGCACTGATCGTACCACCACCAGTCCCACTCATACCGACTTCGACTCCTGTAACATCACCACCCCCAGCGCCTGAGCATTCCAGGACACCACCGCTTACACCACTATCTTCAGCTCTACCACCTAATATTTTCTATCACCAGAACACCACTGTTCCATTACCATCTTTTATTCCACCCCTTGCTTCTCCACCCTCAGCTACTCTTAGCGAGCCTCTGCCACCTTGCAAGAGGACATACCGCTTGATTCCATCTTTATCGGACCCCTATACCCAGGTTAGAGATGAGACTACAGTTCGCACCGGGACCCACAGGAGGGTCGATGCACGTCGATGGTCTTACTTACTACCTATCATCCGTCACTGGAGATCCCAGGAAGGAGCACCGAGAGCCATGGAACTAGGAGAGAGTTCGGCTACAGCTACTTTGAGGATTCTTCTAGTTACCAGAGAACCCATCCATCACACCATACCTCTATTGGCAGCCAGATTAGTCAGACATGAGGATCGTCTGGATGACATTGCAGAGATTCTTGATGACCTACCACTAGAGCAGATTGACGCACTTGGGGAAGAAGTGGAAAATCTTGTGATTGGTCAGTTGGCGATGGAGACAGTCTTTGGTCGAGTAGGTACTAGTTTAGAAGAAGCCATTGAGACTATTTCTATACTAGGAGAGGCCACTACTTCGATGCAGACAGTGATTGAGAGATTAGACTCTGAGCTTGACCGAGTTAGCTCTCAGGTTCTGATTCTTAGACTTATGGTTGAGGATTCCCAGGCTAGGGAAAGAGCTCGAGACCAGACCGTGAAGACCTTGATGGCAGCAATTTCAGATCTTCAGCGCCGCTTAGATGGTGCACCAGGAGGACCATAGATCAGAGATGTGTCAATAAAACTAAGAGATGTCTTAGTCTACCAATGTTGTATTAATAAATAATCTTGTATCTTTATGTTTTGTAAAACAAATCGAACAAGTTATTAATCCTATGTTGTGTGGATGTATTATATTGATGTTGATTTATGTATTCCATGGTTGTTTCTTGCATATGCGTTATGATTTTCCATATATTGTCTCGCGAAATTTTGGTTCATACAGTGCAATTCAATCATTTATGTTCTCATGTGTGTTGTGAATTGATTCAGACATATTATGAATGAAATTATGATATGATATTTGCTGTACCTACAGAGATAAACCAGAATTATTAAACTCAATTGTTATGGTTAAAATTATATTATTATAATCCATATTCAATTTCCTTCCAAAGTAGCCTAACCTAACGTGATCATTATGAGATTTCTAAAAATATGCTTTTGCAATATTGATAGAACAATGGTACGTACAAGGAAAGCAACCTCCGCCGCAAATCATGAAACTTCAACTGCTACGCCTACTATGACTCCAGAAGCTATCCGAAAAGCAATCGCTAACGGTGTAAATGCAGTCTTGACAGAACAGGCGGCAGCAAATGCACGCAACAGTGGCACTAGTCTACCGACAGGAGAAAGTGTAACTGCTGCAAACCGCAAGTGTACCTACAAAGATTTCATGAGTTGTCAACCAACTTTCTACAAAGGTACTGAAGGAGTAACTGAACTTGCTCACTGGTTCGAACGATCTGAAACTGTTTTTCAGAGAAGCGGTTGTACCGAGGACAACAAGGTCATTTTCGCTACTGGAACTCTCATGCAAGATGCTTTGTCATGGTGGAATGCTACAGTCAAAGCCATGGGAATGACAGCAGCCTATCAGCTCACTTGGACTGAGTATAAGACCAAGATGCTAAAGAAATACTGTCCCCGTTCTGAACTAAGAAAATTGGAAGATGAATTCCATCTACTAGTAGTAAAAGGAATTGATCTTAAAACATACAACAGGAGATTCCAAGAGCTTAAAATACTATGCCCTACTGTTGTACCAACTTTCGAAAAAGAACTGGAAAAGTATATCGAAGGACTTCCCCGTAGTATTGAGGGAAATGTCACTTCATCAAACCCACCAACTCTAGAGGCAGCCATCGAACTTGCTCAAAAACTACTGGACCGAGAGGTCAAGTACAACAATGAGTTCAAGAGAAAGCTCGATGACAAAAGAACCACTCATCACCACAGTAACAATAATCACCGCAACAACAACAACAACCATAGAAACAATAACCCGTATCATCAAAACCGAAACAATCGTCACCATCATCAAAACCAAAGACAAGAAACCGCCAAGGCTTATGCTGCTACTGAAGGCAAGGGATACCAAGGTCAGAAATCCCAGTGCCACAGATGCAAACTACACCACAGTGGACCTTGCACAATCAAATGTCTGAAATGCCAGAAAATGGGCCACCAGACAAAGGATTGCAGGAATCCTGCTACTGGTAGCAACCTACAGCCTGTAACTCCGACTTGCTACTCATGCGGAGAAGTAGGTCACTTCAAGAGCCACTGTCCGAAAGGAAACAGTCAACCAAACAACGCTCGAGGAAGAGCATATGTGTTAAAAGAGGAAGATGCCCCACTAAACTCTGACGTCGTCACGGGTACGTTCTTACTCAATCAACGTAGTGCTAGAGTATTATTTGACTCTGGAGCAGATAGAAGTTTTGTGTCAACTACGTTTGCTTCTTTGCTTAACCTTACCCCTTCCAAACTAAACGCCACCTTTGAAATTGAAATGGCAGACGAAAACCTAATTGGCACCAACTCCGTAATTCGTGGTTGTACCATAATCCTACAAGACAACCCTTTTCCCATCGACCTCATGCCCATTCAGCTCGGTAGTTTTGACGTAGTCATTGGTATGGATTGGTTATCCAAACATCGCGCTAGAATACTCTGTGACGAGAAAGCCGTGCATATTCCATGTAATGGTGAAACTCTTATTGTCTATGGTGACAAGAATAAAACGCGATACGGTATCATCTCATATATCAGATTGGTGAAGTACATGAACGAAGGATGCCAAGCATTCATGGTTCATGTAACGGAAAACAAATCAAAAGATAAACGAGTTGAAGACATTCCGATCGTTAATGAGTTCCCAGAAGTATTCCCCGAAGATCTACCCGGTCTTCCACCTCCACGTCAAGTAGAATTCCAGATTGAACTTGTGCCTGGAGCGGCACCTGTGGCGAAAGCACCTTATAGGTTAGCGCCGTCTGAAATGAAGGAATTATCAGAACAATTGAAAGAATTGTCTGATAAAGGCTTTATCCGACCCAGCTCATCACCTTGGGGAGCTCCGGTTCTATTCGTTAAGAAGAAGGACGGATCCTTCTGAATGTGTATTGATTTCCGGGAATTGAACAAACTCACTGTAAAGAATCGTTACCCACTACCTAGGATCGACGACTTGTTTGATCAATTACAAGGATCGAGTGTATACTCGAAGATCGACCTAAGGTCAGGGTACCATCAGTTAAGAGTTCGAGAAGAGGATATTCCCAAAACAGCTTTTAGGACGTGTTACGGACATTACGAATTCCAAGTAATGCCATTTGGTTTAACCAATGCACCTGCAGTGTTCATGGACCTAATGAACCGAGTGTGCAAACCCTATCTGGATAAGTTCGTGATTGTATTCATAGACGATATCCTAATCTACTCCCGCAATGAACAAGAACATGCCAAACATCTAAAGATTATTTTAGAGTTACTCAAAAAGGAACAGTTGTATGCCAAGTTCTCCAAATGCGACTTTTGGATTCGAACTGTACAATTCCTTGGGCATGTTATCAATAGTCAAGGCATTCACGTAGATCCTGCAAAGATTGAGGCCGTAAAAGGTTGGACATCTCCTACAAACCCCACAGAGATACGCCAATTTTTGGGTCTAGCGGGTTACTACAGAAGATTTATTGAAGGTTTTTCAAAAATCTCAAAGCCTTTGACCGAATTAACTCAGAAAAACAAGAAGTTTATCTGGGGAAAGGAGGAAGAATCAGCTTTTTAGCTATTAAAGAATAAGCTCTGTGAAGCACCAATATTAGCACTACCCGAAGGAAGTGAAGACTTCGTAGTGTATTGCGATGCCTCATATCATGGATTGGGAGCTGTGCTGATGCAACGAAACAAAGTGATAGCTTATGCTTCACGACAACTCAAACCGCACGAAGCAAATTACACGACTCATGATTTGGAGTTAGGAGCAGTAGTATTCGCCCTTAAGTTATGGAGACACTACTTGTATGGTACTAAGTGTACAGTATTCACCGACCACAAAAGTCTTCAGCACATCTTAGATCAGAAAGAACTAAACATGAGACAACGTCGCTGGTTAGAATTACTTAGCGATTATGATTGTGAAATCCGTTATCACCCAGGAAAAGCCAACGTCGTGGCAGATGCATTAAGTCGGAAGGAACGACAGAAACCTCTTAAAGTCAAATCGTTAGGAATAACCATTCGTTCACCCCTGCCCTTACAAATACTCACCGCTCAATCCGAAGCTCTTAAGGAAGAGAACTGACCTAGTGAAAAGATTCATGGTATGCCAGAGAATAGGAATGGCTTTGTGCAGAGAGCAGACGGGATGCTCTGTTTCAAAGAAAGAAATTGGATTCCTCTATACGGAGGTATACGTGATCTCATTATGAATGAGTCTCATAAATCCAAGTACTCCATTCATCCAGGTTCTGACAAAATGTACCAAGATCTCAAGAGACTTTACTGGTGGCCAAACATGAAGGCCGACATAGCTGAGTATGTTGGAAAATGTTTGACTTGTTCACGAGTAAAAGCGGAATATCAAAAGCCGTCAGGATTACTCATACAACCCGAAATTCCTGTATGGAAATGGGAACGTATTACAATGGACTTTATCACTAAGCTTCCTAAAACATCAACTGGACTTGATACCATCTGGGTTATCGTTGATCGTCTCACAAAATCCGCTCACTTCTTAGCAATCAAAGAAACCGACGAGATGGACACACTCGCAACGCTATATCTAAAAGAAATAGTTTCGCGACATGGAGTGCCGATCTCAATCATCTCGGATCGTGACAGTCCTTTCACATCTCATTTTTGGAAGTCTTTGCAAAAAGCCTTGGGAACCAAATTGGATATGAGCACTGCCTATCATCCACAAACCGATGGAAAAAGCGAGAGGACAATCCAAACCTTAGAAGATATGCTCCGAGCATGTGTTATTGACTTCGGAAAAGGTTGGGACAAACACTTACCTCTAGCTGAGTTCTCCTACAACAACAGTTATCACGCCAGCATTAAGGCAGCACCATTCGAAGCACTCTATGGTCGTAAGTGCAGATCGCCTGTTTGTTGGACCAAAGTTGGAGATATACAACTCACCGGACCCGATCTCATTCATGAGACAACAGAAAAGATAGTTAAGATTAAGCAACGACTGCAAGCGGCAAGAGATAGACAAAAGAGCTATGCCGACGTGAGGAGAAAACCTCTAGAATTCCAGATTGGAGACAAGGTCATGTTGAAAGTATCTCCCTGGAAGGGAATGGTACGTTTCGGAAAACGTGGAAAACTTAACCCGAGATACATTGGTCCATTCAAAATCCTGGAGAGGATAGGACCAGTGGCTTACAAACTCGAACTACCAGAAGAACTTAGTCGAGTTCACGACACCTTTCACGTATCAAATCTTAAGAAATGTTTGTCAGATGAATCTCTTGTAATCCCCTTGAAAGAGATTCGACTCGACGACAAACTCGTCTTTATAGAAGAACCTGTGGAGATCATGGACAGAGAGGTCAAACAACTAAAACAGAACCGCATTCCCATTGTCAAAGTCCGATGGAACTCTAAACGAGGACCGGAATATACATGGGAACGCGAAGACCAAATTCGAGCCAAATACCCACATCTATTCTCGTAGACACTTCTATTACCTATCTTAGACTAGAATTCCGGGACGGAATTCAGTGTAAGTGGTAGGTACTGTAACCTCCCGTAATTTTCCCTATAAATAGTAAATGCTAATAAATGATTTATAAATCATTACGTTATTTAATGACCCTTTCTGCTAGTAACATTTTTTTTTTAATTTATGCTACACTACGTTAAATCACAACGATACTTGTGATTACCGATTACCTAGAAACGATACTTACACGCGAGCCTTGATAGTCTAAAAATCGCGAATTACTTAAAACAATTAACGTTTAATACTTAACGTTTATACATTTCGATAATTAAACGAATGTGATCAAATACATTCCCGAACTCCCGGAAATTATCACGAATACTCAGTAAATATATTGGGCCTCGACCCAACACCCAAGTAGACTGTGAAACCCATTGGGCCTAGCCCAATAATTCGGTAAGCTAAAAACACCACAACCGGACCTTATTATTTTCATTTCTTTCTCTTCTTGTGCTAGCCCACCAAACGAGCCCAAATCATAAACCAAGCCCAAAAACCTTATATATGTAACTTTCATTTTGGCAGCCACAAGGATCGAACAATTTGAATAAATAACGAGCAAATAAGCCTAACAAACATATCAATACTTTATACAACCCAATTCCCGACCTAGCTGAGAATCGAGTGAAACAAGCATCACCTCCTAACTAGATCATTTAGTTACTTAAAAATCACCAAAGCTCGACACATTTGGCCACGCTATGAACACAACCCAAATTTTATGTTTTGGTTTAACATGTTTCGTACAACTTCTAACCCGACCCAATATATGTTTTAACTAAAAAATGAATTCGCCTGAGCTCTTACCGAATGAACAAACTAACAATCGAACCTTACACTAAACTCTTAATCAAGTATAAAATGTGAAGTATTCGACTAAGTCACAAAACACAACATCCACTTTGTCTCTTTCCCTTTGGATGTGAGCGCCGGCTAATAGCATCAAAAGAGCCATCATTTGGGTTACTAGCACACTCAATATGGTTCATCATTTCAATTGCCAAAACACTCAAGCTATTCTCCAAGATGAGACGTTCACGTTAGTAATCTTGCTGACATTTAAATACACCAAATAAAGTCAAGACAAAAACCCCATGATTCTACTTTGTTCCTTTTCTCTTGGTCGAACTATCACAAGGACGATTCACGCCTTCATATTGCACATGCTAGCCTAAGAATTTCACTATAAAATGCATGCATGCATGCCTTCGGCTAAACTCCCACACAAAAACATATCACATTTTCCACGTAAATATAACAAAGTCTTACTATCCCATGGTCGAATAACTTGACACAAGTTGAAGGAGTTCTAGTCAAGCTAAGGAATCTTACAAACTCGTTCCTGTGTCTTTGGTGTACCAAGAATCGAGTTACATAGTTCTTTCGGCCTAACTCAGTCTCGTCATAGTGATACGCCCCACCTTTGAGGTGAAGTAAGCACGTCTCAAACCATTCTCATTTTATTATTTTCATTTCTATCGAGTACCATGCTTTGCTTCGATGCAATATTTTGTTATTTATATTAACGACACACATAAGTAAATCGACATCTTAAATATTTGCTATAATAACTAACGAGAACAACATTTATTCGAACCTTATATAAACATGCTAGCCTTAAACATCACACGTTTACATGTCACCTTGACAACTTTCGAATTCTATAAAAACACTTAGAATATTTTCAAGTTCTTAAAACTATTTTCAAATATCTAAGTCACTTAGTTTTGGCCTTATATTTCCCTAACTCGACATGCAACTCGTACATTTTATAACCCGACCTAAAAGTCGAGCTACCAAACTAACAAACCATGTACTCATTCGACCTATAAAAACTAAATTCGAACTTTGCTAAACCTATAGTAATCGACCAAAATCTGTTTTACACAAACTAAAACTATTAGCGATCGGGCTAATAAGCCCAATACGCTAGTTATAAGCTTATCGCATAAGCTGATCATATAAGCTTAATTATTATGTTTTCACAACCCAAAAATAAGCCCGTAACCAGGCCCAACTCCCCCCTAAACCCATTGGAGCGAAAACCCATAATGGGCCGAAGCTTTAACTCGTTAAAAAGCCCATAAGCGGAAAAATAAGCTTCTAACCAAATAAGCAGTTCGTATTAGTTACAAAAATTATTTTAAACTTAGTTACAAAATAAAAATAGTAAACTTTGATTTTTATAAATTTTGGACTCGATTTGCAAAGAATTGCTAATCGAGGGACTAAAATTGTCAAAATTGGAAACTTTCGGTAAAATCTGTCATTTTAATAATCTTGTGATGAAAACTGTAAATCTAGGAACTTTTGAGTATAATATGTAAATATTGAAAGTTTTAGATTTAAAATATAAATAAAACTTAACCGAGGACTAACGGTGCAAATATTGTGCCGTTAGGGTCAAAAGTGTAACTTTAGGAAACTTAAAGGATATTTCAGAAATAATTATAATCTTATATAATTATTTTATAAACTCGTCAATCGACGTTAACAACGTTATTTTCACTATGATTATACGCGTATATATATTTATAACTTATATATATATATATATATATATATATATATATATATATTATATATATATATATATATATATATATATATATATATAAACATAACCGCTTCACAAAACGTTAAACATACAATGTAACCTAAACAAACTTTGATTTATCAACGACGATTTTCTCATCGATCTTATATACTCCCGACAAGCGAAAACTTACTCAAAAGATATATATATAAATATATATATATATATATATATATATATATATAACTTTAGTTTTGAACTTTAAACATTTAAACACATATGTTTTAAATGTTACGAACTAATCATCAAATCAATAAAACCTTAAACGTTATGATTCGCGATAAACCAAACTTAGACTATCAAACCACTAAAAACTTGCCATATATTATTTAGGTCGTGTGTTGAAGCCGTTTCCTTTCATCGTTTGAATAACGATACTACTGCCACTACCGTACTACAAGGTGAGTTCATAGCCCACACTTAAACTTTAAATCTTTTGTGGGGAGATACATGCTACAAAACCTGAACACAAACTTTTTGTATGCTATGACTGTTATTATTATTGCTTAAGTAGCTATTGCCGAAAGTCCCTCAATCATGAACCTTAATCACTTGCGAGTGAACGTAAATAATTGTGAATAGATCTATTTGGGACTGACAATCCCCGTTTGGGTCTGCTAGGATGAGCCACCCAGGCGCACTTTATTTGAACAAACTTATGGGTTATTGGCAAATACCCATCACGAGGGCCTTTATACTTTACATCATATTTGATGCCCGTTAAGCGTTGCGTGTCATGAGCTTAATGCAATAATAACTTGATTTTAACTTGTTTAATTGTAATTCGATGCAATTAACACTTATACTTGTGTTCAAACTGTTAAACTTAAACCTATGAACATCACTCAACTTTTGTTGACTTTTAGCATGTTATCTCAGGAAACTAAAGGCTGGAACTCAAGGAAACGGAGTGGGCATTAAACCCTGTACGGGTGGTGTAAATAAATGTTTTATCATTCAAATTTAAATAAACATGTTCAACTATGAAACATCTCTGTATTTTGAACGATTGTATTTTGAATGATAAACTTAAAAACGTCTTTTAAAGTCGTTTTCTATGATTATGACGAAAGATCCTCTACGTAACACCCAATTAAGTCTTCCGCTGTTGCTATCCGAAATTGGGGGTGTTATATAATACCAGTAACCTCAGTCCTTCTTCGTATGTCTACCAGTAATATTGACGTGTGATTTCATCTTCAACAAGCATTAGTAATAAGCCTCAACTGATTGAATAAACCAAAGGTAGCAGCAATAGTTAGCGTATTCTCATATCTCATCACAAACAGAATATAATATCCACCGACCAATTGATGAAAACAATCTCACCAATCCTTAATCAATTACGTACAAGATTATTCCTTGTAAATCAATAACAGCATGCGACAAGAAAATTTATGCAACCCTAAACCATCCTTAACCACGAACTCAGCTTGCATTAGCAACATCAAAGAACATCATGTAGGGTAAACATAAGAAAGAGATCGACCACAACAGCAACATAATAAGTTAAACCAAACTGATTTTATAAGTTCAAACCCTAATAATTTTGTTTAGAAACCCTAAACATTAATCATACATCAAAGCTGCTTCCATTCATGTATAATTGACACCAAACAACATATAACCAACTTCCATGATGAATTAAAACGAATAGAACCAAATTCAAAAAGCTCGAATCATAAAAACCCTAAAAATCAAAAAACTTAAACTTCTCTGCAGCAGTTTTCAAAAATTTATATCTGACGATTAAGAGCTCAGATTGAAGATCCCTTTGGTGAGAATGTACCTTGCTATATTAAGAACCCCCAGTAAAAATTTTGGCCGGATCCAACAGTTAATGAATGAGCTATCGCCTTTTGAAAACAGCTCTGCAGAAAGTTGCGAAAATTTAAACCAGATTTGAATTTTTCTTCTTTTCTTTGACAAAAACCTTGTATAATCCCTAGATCAAGAGCTCCCCAAGCTCTGATACCAATTGTGAAGTTTAGAATAACTCCATGGATCGTTTAGAGCACTAGGGATAACAATAACAATGATAAGAACATATGCAACGGAATAAACAAAACATCATTGTTATTGTATAGGGTCTGTTCGTCATCATCTCTAACAACTACATACAAAACTAACAGCCTCAATACTACGTGATCAAGTGTAGTACGGTTACCTAATCTAACAGGGATCAATGATTCTTGAGGTTGAACAAAACACTAAACCCTAGGCGTCTACTTTAGAGGACTCATGCCTAGGAGACACACACACACATGTTTTCTGTGTTTACATCTTTGACACGCTATAAAACAAACGCCTTTAATCTCTTTATATAATAGAGATTAGTGTTACAAATACTTCTAACATAATACATTGCGATTAGGGTTACAAAGACTTCTAACATAATACATTTTAAGCCCTTGTAGTTTCATTCTTCATCATTTGAAGAATTCTTCATTTGTCTTAATAAGTCCTTCATCTTTAGTCTTCAAGCAGTCTAGCAGTATCAACTTCTATACTAGCAGTACTAACTCAGTCAGTTAGTACTGTTAGTTATATCTTCAGCAATCTTCATCTTCAACTCTGGTAGTACTAATATTTACAATAGCAGTACTATCTCAGTTAGTACTCTTAGTGTTATTCCTTAGCAGTACTAATACAAAACCAATGCCTTGAACATTTAATTCCTAACAATCCTCCCCTAAACTTGTGATTTACCCTAAATCATCAAGTTTCTGAATTAAATCATTATCTTTTGAGGATTCTTCCAAACACTATCTTCTTAGTCTTGTAATCTTCATTTCTTCTACTTGCTGATATATCTTTCTCACTAGTTCCCTTGCCATGTCAGATTCCTCATCAACTCCGAGCTTTGCAGCTAACATAACAAATAGAATTCCAGCTCTTAATGGGTAGTCCTTCTCAATCAGGATGTAGACATCCACACCATCCTTTGTAGATACATAATGAACACCACATGTATCATACAGTCTCCATGTTTTACCCAGGTCATGAGCTTGAAACTGCCATAAGGTATCTTCTGGATCCGGTTTATATAGCCTTTTCAATTCCACCCATAACTTTATGTATTTGCCTTCAATAGGATCCATAGACCTAAACTTTTCTTGAACTACACTCCAAAGTTGATTAAAGTCTTCTCTGTCAAAAGCCTTTATCATATCTTCAAAATACTTATCAACTTCTGAGTGTCCTCTTACCCTGATTATCTTCCATGCCTTGACAACCCCATCTGAGCGAACTTCCAAGTCTATGATAGGATGTTTAGCATGAATTAGCTCAACATTCATAACTTCTGGGATTATAAACATCATATTCTGAAGTCTTTCATCATTTAATACTTCTGCTGTTTCTTCTTCCTCAGTTGCTTGATCTTCTTTTTCTTGCTCAGTCTTTTACTTCTTTGAATCCTCTGACTCTAACTGCTCGCCTGCTCTCTTAGCAACTCTGCTAGTCTCAACATTTTCTGAGAATCCTCTTAACAAAATCTGAATTTTCCTATATGCTATGCAGTACGACCTTTCAATCTCTTCATAAGATCTGCCTTTTAATTGTTTCTCAGTCCAATAGTCTTGATGTTTCAAGTATTCCTTCATGTACTTCATCTGTTGAGCTTTTGTTGTAGGTTTCTTCTTAGCAGCTATCTTCTTACTTTGATGCTTTCTTATTTCTTCAAGTAGATCATTGATGGCACTCCCTTGTTCTTCGGTTGTAAACTGTGATCTCTCTTCCTCTTGCATCTTCAAAGCCAATTCTTTATATGCCTGTTCTTTAGCAGTTCTCTCTTCTCCTTCACTTAAGAGTTTTTGTTCAACCAAGAATTTTGCTATTCTTTCTTCTTCTGCTACTCTGGCTTCTTCTTCAGCTTGCATCCTCTGAGCAATCTCATAATCATACTCCATTTGAGCTTGAGACTTCTTGCTGATCTTCTTAGATGGATCAGCTTTAGTCATGATTGATTTTCCTTTATCCATTCTTCTCCTTCTAATATAAACAGCACCAGCAGTACCAATACCTGCACCACCAGTACTAAGTTGATGACCAGCAGTACCTTCTTGAGCTTCTCCCATATGTTCATCTTGCCTCCCCTGAGTGTCAGTACCTTCTTGAACTAAGGACACATTGGGGTCTTCATCAAGCTTGGCAATCTTCCTCCCCTGTTTGGAAGATTCCTCACCCATGTCATCATCTTGATCATCAGAACTGGAAAAGCTTAAAGATTCCACCATCTGAGCTTTTCTCTTACCTTTGAGAGCCTTGACTTGTTGCTCCAACTTTTTTACCTTCAAGATCAGCTTTGTGTATACCTTTCCAAAGACCTGCTTGGTTGCCTTGAGTTCATCTTCCAAGCCAATCACATTCTCATTCAACCTGGTACAAGTGTCCATCAATTCATTAAGTTTAAGACTACCCTCAGCACTTCCAGATGTGTTACCATCTAGGAGAGGTGCATCATGGGGCAAAGACTCAGACTCAACCAAAGGATGAGTATATGAGCCATCCATTGTTTCCATGTGGCTTGGGATTCCACCACATGTACTGGGTTCAAAAGAACTTTGCACATTAGGTGTTGCCATAGGTTGGGTCATAGTTATGTTACCCCTGTCCTGCCTACCTTCTAAGCCTGAGACAGTAGGGGCAACCCTTCCTATACTGTCATGAACAGCCTCATCTGCTCCTAGGGATGTGGTAGGAACTGTGTGCTGAGGTACACTAGAGCCCTCTCTGGATAAACTCCTAGTTGGTGATGAAGTTGGTTGTGAGGCTGATGTTGATGAAACCGTGGGTGTGTGTTGGGATTCAGATTCACTTTTGCCTCTAACACAAATGTGTTAGATTCACTTTTGCTCGCTGTTCTCTTTACCATATGTCCTTGGATTAACTCATTATACTAATAAAAGTATAAAATGGTAATGATGAGGCGAAAAGTGTACCGCTTTTAAGGGGTCATTTAAGCCCTAAATCGTATTTATTTGATCAAATATTGCCCTAAATCGTTCCTTTTGTCATTTTAGGTACTTTTGAGGAGAAATCTGGAAAAGGAGGCATTTTGGACGTTTTTGGAGCATTAAAGTGAAGAAAACGGCAAAGTCTCAAAAATCGGCTAAAAGTTACTCTTGACGGCGTCATGCTTTGGCAAGAAAAGTTGGACGTGAAATTTACTCATGATAAGCCAGTGAAAATAGCATGTGAATTCTGACGGCGTCACGCTTTAACTTGATCAAGGGCGTCACGGCTTAAATCATAAGGGGACGGCGTCACGTTCACGAGCTGACGGCGTCAAGCCTTGATAAGCCAGAATGGATTTTGGAAGAGCTAAAGAGGGACGGCGTCAAGAAGGTCATCCGGGAACCCTAAAAGCGGCGAGGTGACGGCGTCACACTCCATAAGGTGACGCCGTCAGATCCAAAAATCTATATATAGTTTTCTAATCTTTTGTCATTAAGGAGAGCTTAGTGTGTGGAATTTTGGGATAAAACCCTAAGACGATTTTAGCTACTTTTTCAGGGCTTTTTGCCTTGAGATCTTCCATGTTTCATTGAAAGATAAGTTATCAATTAATCATTCAATATGTCTATGTGTTGTTTGATTCTATCTTATTCTTGTCTTTTGTTTAACATGTTAGGCTAAATTTATCTTGTGTTTACTTAGATCTAATGAAACCTAGCTATTGATTATTGGTTGTTAGTGTGTTGTTAGTTGTATTGGATGATTGTTTATCTATGTTAGGCTTAAGAAAACTGGCTAACTTCCTATTCGGTAACTTGCTTGAACGTCTTAAGAAACATGAACCAAACGCGTACTAAAGGTTTTTATGGTTGTATTTAATGCACAAGCGAATTCTAGTGATCCCATGTTAGGAGCTTCCTAGCCGGCTCGACATAGGAGTGAAGTAGGAGCTTGTAGAGTTGGGGAAGTAAGTACGCCACCCCACGAATGGTATTAAGGAATACACCCGTCATCCACGCGACTAATACACACTAATTAACCGGTAAAAGATAGTTAGGGAGTAAGGAAATCTAAGTAAACACATTTCTCTACACATAAGTTTCTCACCACATTTCATTTTTGTTATTTTATTTTATTTGCATTCGTAGTAATTTGGGTTAGTTGACTAGCAACTAATTCCGCCCACTCCTTCAAAACCCGAGATTTTACTTGCTTTCATAAAAACTATAAAAACATAAAAAGAATCTTCCTCAACCCTTAGACCTAATTAGAGTAGCTTTTCACACCTAACGAACACTATTCCCTATGGAGAACGATCAATCCCCCGTACTTACCACTACACTATACTACATCGGTCAGGTACACTGCCTGGTGGGGTTGTAAGCCTCTTGAGATCCCTCGAGAGGTAAAACCTGTTGTAAGGTTACAAAACCACGCAATCAAGTTTTTGGCGCCGCTGCCGGGGAATAGTTATTGTTTAGGTTGAATTTTTATTTTATAGGTCTACTCACTAGATTCCTTTCTAGTGAGATTTTTATTTTATTTTTCTAGGTTTTCTTTAGTCTATCTTTTTCTTTGTGTGTTTGTTCGTAATTTCCATTGACTCTTCCGTTCACCATTATGGAGAACGCGAATCCACCATACCACCAACCACGTAATTCACCCACTCCATATGACATCTTGATGTTTAAACAACATAAAGATGAACCTCTCTATGATGCATGGACTCGTTTTAAATATTTACTCCAAAAAGTCCCTCATCATAACTTCGATTTATGGTCCCTAACTCAAATCTTTTACGATCGTGTAGACCGACATGCCTAAAGGGACATTTACCATATTGCCGGCAGGGATATTAGGGAATTAAGTGCTGAGAAAGCATGGGAAGCTATTGAGAATTGTGCCCAATATTATTATATGGTAGACAACCCAACAAACGTTAGTACAAGTCAATTGACCGCAAATTTCAAGGATCATGAAACAAGTTTGTTTGGGGATGAATATGTTAGTGTTGAGATACCTAAGTGGATGTCATGTAATGCCATAGTACAAAACAAACACATAGGTGACCTTGATTTGACGGAGGATTTGGCCGAACATGATCACATTGATCAAAAAGACCTAGGTTTTATGATCGATGACGATGAATCTCAAGAAACACGTGATGAATCTTTTGGGCAATTTGAATATAGCAGTCAGAATATTGAGGATGATCCTTATGATTCGGATATAGAAGTTGAGATGCCTAGAGAAGCACTTGAGATACTTGGGAAAATGTTAGGGTTAGATTCTACTAAAACACATGATGAGGATATAGGTGATCTTGACACAAGGAATGATGAGGTAAGTAACATAAGCCCACCAAGTACCCCACAAGTCCTACCATCATTTGAGGCACACACACCGCCCGTGACTTACCCGGAAGAAGTTGAGGAGACTATAGGAACCCCAATAGAGGTAGAGCCCTTGGACCAAACACAACTAGAAGAAATAGGTTTGAATGCTTTTAGTGATCACAACCTTTCTTTTAGTCCTATGAAAGTTCCTAGTTTTGATGAGCCGGAGCCTCAACCAAAACCGTTACCTAATCTTCCATCCTTGGATAAAAATTTAGGAATTGAATTAGGTCCCGATCCACCCATCAAAACATATAGTCCGGGTAGTCTTAAGTTTAAGGTAGTAGACATTAAGCCTTGTAGTGTGGAAGCTAATATAGGAGTGAACCATGACCTTACATACTTACATCACCCATTTATGATTGATCACAAGAAACATTATGGGTTTAAACCGGGTTTATTAGGTCAAGATGGATTTCCAACTAGGAATCTCTCGAAGTTGATAGAAGATGATCCCTTTATAGGAGAAAATTTTAATTCACCCATTGACCAAAGTGAACTAGGTAAGGTTATGATGAAAGGAGCACACCCCTTTGAGCATATAATTCATCCACCAATCTTTCCTCACGTGGCATACTCCTACCGAGCTGGTGTGTATCGCTACTTTCACCCACACTTAATCCTAAGTGTAGGGAAAACCTCCCCTATTTCCGTTAAATAAGGGTAGAGTCAGGCTCGTGACTCGAACAAAAACAAGCGCTCTTGGGAGGCAGCCCATGCTTTATTTGCTTTTTGTGTTTATTTATTTGTTTGTTTGATTTTATTTGTTTCCGTATGTGTGTTTAATTTTTATTCTTATTGATTCATGTTCAAAATTAATTTGTGAAAATGCTTTATTTTGTTTTTAACTTCGTCTTAACTACATATAAAGGTATTTTGCAAAAGATAAGTGTAAGGGAAATCTAAATCGGTTTATTAGAACGCAAATGAACATGAATCGTAATAATAATAAATTAACATACATATTAGTATTTGTTTGAGTCAAATGCTTGTATCGAGTCATAGTGATGTTTTGCAGGATTTCCAGGAAGTAAGGTAAAGGTTTTTCCAGAAATTTTCCGGAAACTTAAAATGAGAATTTTTGTCAGGTCATTTCTGACGGCGTCAAGGTTTATAACCTGACGGCGTCAGATTTAATTTCCAGAAATTTTTGAAAGTTTTGTTTTCATAAAAGTTTTTATTAAATCTCCAACTTATAATCTCCAGGAATCTGCAAAATTATCATTCCACAAGCATTATATCTTTATATATAGATTTTTCCCGCCGATGTTATGCAGGTTTTCGTGTTTGTTTTCTCAGGTTTAACAGGTTATTTTGGACAAGGAGATGTTTATGGAATCAAGCTTATGGCGATGCATTAGTCATGGAGCTTCAACATTACCTTGGAGGAAGATCTAACCGTGTAATTTCATTATCCACCAAGCGAATCAGGGGAGTATTTGATTTCATTCTTTTACTTTTTTCTTTTACATCTTGTTATTTGAACATTGGGGACAATGTTCATCTTAAGTGTAAGGGGAGGGTAAAAGTACGATTTTAGAGAATACAATTGCGCTTGATTTTTGTTTGTTTAATAGTAGATGTGTAATAAAACTGAGAGAAATACTTGTTAAGGTAATTTTAGTGCCAAATTTAAAATTTTTACAACATATAGGAGTGAAACTTTGATCTTAATAAGCGTCTCACGGATAGGAGTTATATGACTAGCACAAAAACCGTACCACTAAAAAAATTTTCCACCCCAAATATGTGAGGTTCGCCCCTAGAATTGGTAGGAAAAGCATTTATGCTATGATGTGTGTACCGGTAGCACTTAGATTCTAGAACTTGCGTTAGGACCATTCCAAGGCCACAAGTGAGACTACATTCGTGTAGTTAGATTTACTACATGATAAGAGGCATTAGGATTAACCCATTGTTTTACACCTGTGTTTTTGTTATAATTACGTTGGCTACATTGGTCAAGTAATTCTCCCACACCCTTTGCGTTGTACTCATTTTTAGTACACGATACCCCTAGTACACCCCTCAGAGCCTATCTTTTCGTTTCGACCTTTAAGCATTTTACTTAAAGGAAGAATTTGTTACACCCCACTAAAATTTACACCCAAATCGCCTTAGCCTACCTTGTATGCACTCATCTTTAGTGCATTATTGTTACAACATTTGTTTAAACCCAAGTTAATTATCTAATTGATTACATGGTTGCTAAGTCGAGTCATATCCTTGTACATATTGTTTTGGGACGATTGGGACTCATGGGTAAAGTACTAGTGTAATGGAGTAATGGGTAAGAACATCATTTATTACCCCCATATGTGCTAAATATTTTAAAAGTACTCCAAGTTTTTCGATTATCTTAATTCGAGTCATTAGATTAGTATTTGTAAAGTTATGTAAAAGTTCAAGTGTAAGGGGGATGCAATGCCCCTATGATGTATTATTTTGGATGGTAGGGCAAAAGTGTATGATCAAAAAAAAAAAAAAAAAAAAAAAAAAAAAAAAATCGAAAAAATCAAGAAAAATACAAAAAAATGAGAAAAAGAAAAGTAGAAAAAACATACGGACTACCATCCCGTTTTATTTTATGTTTGTTTTATATTTTTGTTATTTTGTTATTTCGTTTCTAGCTTAAGATCGAGTCTAGTCTTGGCTTAGCAACATTGTATAGTACATGTAATTGATCAAGATTTTTAACTCGCCACCAGAAAAATATCATTTATCCAACAAAACCGTGTTTTCCTTTTCCCTACACCTAACGTTATAACCCATTTAAAAGCCCTCTTTGATAGTTTATCTTAGGTGCTTACGCCTAGTGGAGGAGGTTTTCGATCCTTTCCCAAGCCTATGGTAATCTATTTGCTATGACAGGTAGTGAGAGATATTATCCGTTTTCATTTATGAGATTTATTTTGATGAAACTTGAGAGATGTGAGTATCTAAACACTACTTGTGAGGTGCTAGTTTATAATCTCCGTGCTTATTATGATTGAAGTGGAACGATTATTTGTTGTAATTACTTTTATGTTTGCATTAAATGACCCCTAACTTGTATTTTGATTAGAATAAAAGCGCATTTGCTTGAGGACAAGCAAATCTCAAGTGTAAGGGTATTTGATGAGGCGAAAAGTGTACCACTTTTAAGGGGTCATTTAAGCCTTAAATCGTATTTATTTGATCAAATATTGCCCTAAATCGTTCCTTTTGTCATTTTAGGTACTTTTGAGGAGAAATCTGGAAAAGGAGGCATTTTGGACGTTTTTGGAGCATTAAAGTGAAGAAAACGGCAAAGTCTCAAAAATCGGCTAAAAGTTACTCTTGACGGCGTCAAGATTTACTCTAGACGGCGTCATGCTTTGGCAAGAAAAGTTGGACGTGAAATTTACTCATGATAAGCCAGTGAAAATAGCATGTGAATTCTGACGGCGTCACGCTTTAACTTGATCAAGGGCGTCACGGCTTAAATCATAAGGGGACGGCGTCACGTTCATGAGCTGACGGCGTCAAGCCTTGATAAGCCAGAATGGATTTTGGAAGAGCTAAAGAGGGACGGCGTCAAGAAGGTCATCCGGGAACCCTAAAAGCGGCGAGGTGACGGCGTCACACTCCATAAGGTGACGCCGTCAGATCCAAAAATCTATATATAGTTTTCTAATCTTTTGTCATTAAGGAGAGCTTAGTGTGTGGAATTTTGGGATAAAACCCTAAGACGATTTTAGCTACTTTTTCAGGGCTTTTTGCCTTGAGATCTTCCATGTTTCATTGAAAGATAAGTTATCAATTAATCATTCAATATGTCTATGTGTTGTTTGATTCTATCTTATTCTTGTCTTTTGTTTAACATGTTAGGCTAAATTTATCTTGTGTTTGCTTAGATCTAATGAAACCTAGCTATTGATTATTGGTTGTTAGTGTGTTGTTAGTTGTATTGGATGATTGTTTATCTATGTTAGGCTTAAGAAAACTGGCTAACTTCATATTCGGTAACTTGCTTGAACGTCTTAAGAAACATGAACCAAACGCGTACTAAAGGTTTTTATGGTTGTATTTAATGCACAAGCGAATTCTAGTGATCCCATGTTAGGAGCTTCCTAGCCGGCTCGACATAGGAGTGAAGTAGGAGCTTGTAGAGTTGGGGAAGTAAGTACGCCACCCCACGAATGGTATTAAGGAATACACCCGTCATCCACGCGACTAATACACACTAATTAACCGGTAAAAGATAGTTAGGGAGTAAGGAAATCTAAGTAAACACATTTCTCTACACATAAGTTTCTCACCACATTTCATTTTTGTTATTTTATTTTATTTGCATTCGTAGTAATTTGGGTTAGTTGACTAGCAACTAATTCCGCCCACTCCTTCAAAACCCGAGATTTTACTTGCTTTCATAAAAACTATAAAAACATAAAAAGAATCTTCCTCAACCCTTAGACCTAATTAGAGTAGCCTTTCACACCTAACGAACACTATTCCCTGTGGAGAACGATCAATCCCCCGTACTTACCACTACACTTTACTACATCGGTCAGGTACACTGCCTGGTGGGGTTGTAAGCCTCTTGAGATCCCTCGAGAGGTAAAACCTGTTGTAAGGTTACAAAACCACGCAATCAGGTAAAGAGTGAGTTAGATCAGTTACTATCTGACTAACTATGCCATCAATTCATGTTCAAAAATATCATAATTAGATTTCAAGAAAGACATTTTAAAGAATCTCCCAACTCAGGTGTAAAACCTTTCTCAAGTGATCCCCAAATTCTGTCCATCATCAATCAATCATGCTATCAAACTTCCACCACTTTGCTTCTCACGCATTGCAAACTACAATTACCTGCAAATGTTAGTCCAAAACCAAGAAAAAAAATGCAAAGCATTTGCTTCATAGCAGTATAAAGTATGACTAACAGTTCAAACACAACAGACTTAATTTGCACTAGCAGTACAAATTATACATAGAAGTACTAATTGACACAACTAGCAGTACAAATCCTTTTTCTTTGACAAAAACACCAAGATTAAAAACTTTAGGGATTAAGCATTCCAATACTTGCAACCAAGTATTGAAATCTTCCAACATCAAAAGCTTTAGTAAGTAGATTCGCAAATTTGTTAGCAGTGTGAATTTTAACAACTTGAACTAGCTTTTTCTCATTACAGTCTCTTATAAAATGATGCCTAATCTCCATGTGTTTTGTTTTAGAGTATTGAACTGGATTTTTAATAATACAAATTGTACTGCTATTGTCTATGTAAATCATGGTATTCATAAAGTTGTACCCATAGTCTAGCATCTGATTCTGAATCCAGAGAACTTGACGACAGCAACTAACAACAACCACATATTCAGCTTCAGTTGTAGAAGTGGCCATAATAGTCTGCTTCTTGCATTGCCATGATATCAGTCTGCAACCTAGGAATTGACAACCACCTGTTGTTGATTTCCTATCTAGACTAGCACCAGCATAGTCACTGTCTGAGTATGCCACCAGATCAAAAGGAGATTCTCTAGGATACCATAGACCCAATTTAGGTTGACCCTTGAGGTATCTAAAGATTCTCTTCACAGCAACTAAATGTGAGGCTTTGGGAATAACTTGAAACCTTGCACATGCACACACAACAAACATAATATCTGGTCTTGATGAAGTAAGGTACATCAAGGACCCAATCATGGACCTGTAGGTGTGTACATCAACATTTTCACCATTTGAATCTTTGAGCAAAGGTTTTTCTGGATCAACAGGAGTACTTGCTACTTTTTCATCTGTAAACTGAAACTTCCTCAATGTCTCAGTTACATATTTATCTTGACTGATAAATATTCCTTCAGCTTTTTGCTTCACTTGCAGCCCCAAAAAGAAAGTGGCCTTACCCATGGAACTCATTTGAAACTTATCATGCATAAGCTTCTCAAATTCAATGCACATCTCCTTCTTTATGGATCCAAAAATGATGTCATCCACATAGACCTGAACCAGCAGAATATCTCCCTTGTTCTTCATGATAAATAAGGTCTGATCTATCTTGCCTCTATGAAACCCATTTTCTAATAAGTAAGTAGCTAAAGTTCCATAGCAGGCTCTAGGAGCTTGATGCAAGCTATAAAGAGCTTTTACCACCTTGTATACCTTGTTTGGATGTTCAGGATCTTCAAAACCTAGAGATTGAGAAACATAAACTTCTTCTTCAATAGTACCATAAAGAAAGGCATTTTTGACATCCATCTGATATACCATAAACCCCATGAATGAAGCATAAGCTAAGAATAATCTTATGGCTTCAATCCTAGCTACAGTTGCAAAAACCTCATCATAATCAATTCCTTCCTCTTGTGTGTAACCCTCGGCTACAAGTCTTGCTTTATTTCTAATCACTATCCCTCTTTTATTTTTCTTGTTCCTGAAAATCCACTTTGTACCAATAACCCTCATACCCTTAGGCAAATCTACCAGCACCCAAACCTTTTGAATCTTGAACTGTAGAAGCACTTCTTGCGTAGCTTCCACCCAGCTTGAATCCTGTAGGGACTTAAGTATGTTCTTGGGTTCTTCTTGTGAAAGAAAACATACAAACAGATATGTATTGGCATCTTCATGCTTTTTCTCGTCATAAATTGCACTGAGAAAGCCTTGTTGATCTGAATTCATTGTCTGCCTGCTAGTCTTAACACCAGACTGTATATATCTCCAATCACATTTTCCAGGGAGTGATTCTTGTGAACTCTTGTGTGTGGAGTTGTAGGAACTGGATAAGTGAGTGGCATGTTATTAAGATCTACTTCATCCTCAGAGAAATCATCAGCAGTAGTAACTGGTGAGCTAGCAGTATTATCATTATGCACAGCAGTACTAACATTAGGCTCGGCAGTACAAACGCCATTTGTACTGTCTACATGATTCTCTTGTTCTTAAACGCCACCTTCTTTGTTTCCATATTTAGATCCCTTCTTATTTGCATCATTAGAAGGTTCAGCATCCTTTGAAGATGAATCAATACTATTCCAAATTGGCATCAGAATGTGATCTTGATCAGTCTCTTTCTCCATGCCTGGTTCACCTGTTTCAACACTATCTTCTGAACTTTTAAAATCATTAGAATTTGTTCCTGCAACAACTGGTAAATAGTTCATAGATTGTGTTAGAGTATCAAGATCAAAAAACCATTTTGGATCTTCACCTGCAACATTAGACTTATTCTATAAAAATTAAACATGCAGGTTTTCTTTTACTTTCTTGGTTCTTATGTTGTATACCCTAAATGCTTTGCTGTTTATTAAGTAGCCAACAAAGAAACCCTCATCTGACTTTCCATCAAATTTTCCCAAATAATCTAAGGTATTGAGAATAGTGACCTGACATCCAAATGGTCTTAGAAAACCTAAAGCAGGTGTTCTACCTCTAAATAGTTCATATGGTGTCTTGTTGTGAGATTTGACCACTAAAACCTTGTTTTGCACATAACAAGCAGTATTAACTGCTTCAGACCAAAAAGTAATGGGCAACTTAGAATCAGCTAACATGGTCCTAGCAGCTTCTATTAGTGTCCTATTCCTCCTTTCAGCAACCTCATTTTGCTGAGGAGTTCTAGCTACACTAAACTCTCTCTTAATACCTTTTTCTCTACAAAATTCATCCATAACTTTATTATTAAATTCTGTCCCATTGTCACACCTGATGATTTTTACTTTCTTATCAACTAGGTATTCTATTTCAGTTATAAAAGTCTTAAGAATGCTACTTGTTTCATCCTTAGATCCTAGAAAGAAAACCCATGTGAACCTACTATAATCATCAGTTACCACAAGACAGTATTTCTTATGCTGTATAATACTCACAGAAGTAGGACCAAACAAGTCCATATGAAGCATAAATAATGGTTGAGTAATAGAGTTCTGGGTCTTGGGCTTACAAGAAGCTTTGTGTTGTTTGCCTTTGAGACAGGCAACAGAAGTTTGGTCATTTTCAAAATGTTTTTGAGGCAAGCCTCTTACCAAACCATCTTTAACAATCTTATTTGTGGTTTTAAAGTTAACATGACCAAGTCTCCTATGCCAAAGCATTGACTCATCCAATGTGGCTTTTGCTACAAGACAAGTTAGAGCCTCATTAGGAACAATTTTCTTCATGTCAACACTGTACATTTTGCCCTTTCTAGGAACTTTAAGTAGTACTTGACTTTCATCAGGTAACTTAAAGTCTGGAGAAAGAACAAGACATTCAGTGTCTTTAAAAAAAATTGTTCTTTTTGTCACACATTTGTGAGACACTAAAGAGATTATACTTGAGTTCCTGCATAAAATACACATCTTCAAAGTCAAGTTTACCGGTTTTTAAAGTACCTTTACCAGTAATTCTGCCACCAATTTCTCCCCCAAACGTAACATATCCTCCATCCATAGGTGTAAAGTCTAAGAGGTAGGACATGTTCCCAGTCATGTGCCTAGAGCATCCACTATCAGCATATCCTTGATCTTTTTCATCATCTTGTTGTAGATGTCCCTGCACATACAATAAAGGAAATTAGTTTCCTTTGGGGACCCAAGCTATTACTGACTTGGATCTGCCTTGTGCATCAATGTAATCATATTTCTTCATTGTGATTGATGCACCATTGGGTTTGATAGGTCTCCATACCCAACATGTTGAGGCCTTAACATCATTTACCCCATTTTCCCTTGTAGTGTTTCTTGACCAAACAGTACTAACTGCTGGTCTAGCAGTACAAGCTGCTGGCCTAGCAGTACAAGCTGCTGGCCTAGTAGTTTTAACTTTTTGAGTCTAAAATTTGTTATGAAACACTGCTTTCTCATAATAGGACCTTTTACCAGTTTGTTGTGCTGATTTTGTAAAACATGTTATTGGTCTAGCACTTGAAACTGTTTATTTGGGGTAAACAGTCTTAATTGGTCTGGCAGTACTAACTACTTGTCTAGCAGTACAAACTGGTTTAAGGCCAGACTTTATCAAAATAGCTCTAGGAGTCATATTACTGTTAACATTGGGGTGAGTTTTTCTTGAAAAACTATTTATGTTCACCCTTTCATTTGTATTCTCATTCACCCTTGTATTCCCTGCAACCACCCTTTCCCCTTGATGGTTGTTGCAAAAAGCCTGCAAGTGATCAAAACTACCACAAGAATAGCAAGCCTTATTGTACATAACAAACTCATTGCCTAGTTGTTGGGACTTAAGATTGTTCTAGTTTCTCTCGTTTCCCATAGGTCATTGAGACCTGTTTGTGGACCTATACAATTCAGTATATCTAACTTTTGGCCTAGCTTGTTTTCTAGGTGTAACAAATTATATCTTAATTAGCTTATGAACAGCAGTTTCTTTTTGCTTTTCTATTTCAGGTTTAGACTCAACCTGATCCTCATCATCAGATTCCCAATCTTCAATAATTGGGGCATCTTAGTTCTTCTTATCATCTGACACCTTTTCCACAACAAGAGAGGTGTCACTGGCACTTTCAAAAGATTCATTTACCTCACTAGGTTTATTTAAACTAACACTTTCCTTAGCCTTAGATCCATATTCAAATTTTGGCTCTTGAAATTCAGCTAAACCTTTGTGTTCTAAGTCAATACCTAGGGGTGAAGGTACTCCTCTATGTGGAGGTGGACATGTTTTGTAACCTAACCCTGACTTAGCTTTATTGACCAGTTGACACTCAATGATCTTATTTGCTCCCTTAGATGCATATTCTAGAGTGTCTACACTTAACTGTATGTTAACTTTTGCTTTCTTTATCTTTTCTAACTCAGCTCTATGCACACTTATCTCAGCGTCTTTATGAACCATGTCTCTTATAAGTACAACTATATCTTCAGAAAAGACAGACTCATTTTTCTTATAAAACAAAATTTGTTCTTCTAAGACAGCTAAACCTCTTTTATGATTTGATAAATTATAGTTAGTTTGGTTTAGCTCTACTCTTTGCTCATCATAGTGCTTTTTAAGTGTTTCATAATCTTTTAAAGCAGAACAAGATTTAGAACAACTTTTTACTGAATGTACCTCTGAGTCAAAAAATGCCATTAGTGTCGTCTCAGTTGGTGCTTCTTACTCATCAGCAATGAAGCTCTAATCATAACCGAGACCATCAATAGCAAACATTGCCTTGGAAGAAGGTTCTTCCACTTCCATAGCCTTCCTTGTTTCCGGCTTGTTCCCATATCCCTTGCTTTTGTTGTCCTGCTGCCTTGATCTTCTGCATTCCCTAGCAAAATGTCCCAACTTGTGGCAGTTGAAACATTCCACCTTGGATTTATCAAAACCAGTTGTATCATTACCACTGATTGTGATCTTCTTGCCTATTCTCTGCCAAAATTTCTTTGCTCTCATGCTTAGCAGTGCAACCTGCCACTTCAAGTCCATTTCTTCCAGATCATTTTCATCTATCTGTTCAAGATCTTCATGGGATAGCATAAACCCATTGGCTTGACTGGTCAGGAAAGCATAGAATGTAGTATCACTTATGCCAGCAGTACTAGTTGGTGAACTAGCAGTACTAACATTAGGGTTAGCAGTACTAACTCCTGAAGCCACATTCACCTCCTCTGGACTGATATTGCTGGGAGATGACACAAATGCCATGTTCCCAGAACTTGAACTTGAACTTCCAGACTTCTTTACTTCCTGTTCAACAATTTTACAATTGTTGTATAGATCATTAAGGCTCATTGTGTCGATTTCTGGCTTGTTCTTCCAGACAACCACATGAGTGTAACAATCATTAGGTAAACTTCTTAATAATTTGGAATTAAGGTCAACAACTTTTCTATAATTATCTAACCGAATATACAAGTATATCTCATTAGCAGCATTAACTAAGACTCAATATAGACTAGCAGTCTTAACTCTAACTCTAGCAGCAGTAATCCTTCAGCAGTTGTAATTTTGAACTAGCAGCATTAACTTTTAGTCTGGCAGCACTAACTACTTAGTGTATTTTCTTGAAGTTCTTCAGCATCACCAGCAGTAGTAAAACTTGTATTAGCAGCATTAATGACTTAGAGCTTTTTCTTTGTAATACCTGAACAGTCTTAACCATATGAGTAGTCTTAACATCAGCAGCATCTTGAAGTCTTTGAATCCCGACACATCCAATGTTGAATCAAACATTCACTCAAAAACTTTTAAAATTACGATGTTAATAAGAGATAGATATTGTAAAAAAAGAAAAAATATAGTAGAAAATGGTGTTAGATCTGCTTTTGAGTTGGTGAATCTTCCAATCGATTTTAAGAAATATGCCTCCCCCCAATTCAGGTATATATTTTACTATTTTGTACTATTTTGTAATATATATATTGTACTATTTTGTAAAACTGCTAATTTTTTGTAAAATTATTTGAAATTTTCTTGATAAAAATTTAATTATGAAGTATTTTGAATGTTTTTAATATGCAGGCATTATCAACAACATGGAGGTTCTCAAATTTAGCTCGGAAGATTTTGATGAAAAGTCAACCCAAAAGTTGACATCAGATCGTGAATCACCTTCCTCCACATCGATATCTTCTTCGCTAACACCAACGTATACACCACTTTCTTTTGCCCAAGACGATAGGCTCTACTTATAGCTTGTGTGTCAAAGAAAGGCCAAAGGTGGAGTGAACAATGGACATTCTTTCTTCCAACACGTTTCTTCTGCTTGTGTGTACATGGATTATGAATAGTAAATAGTAATAATCTATTTAAATTCCACTTTAGGAGACTATCTTGCTATAAATGATAACATGGAAGATTGATCGAAAAGATCAATTAACATGTCAAAATATATATGTTTAAGAACATGGTATGTAAGAATGGTAATCGATTATTAGTGATGTCATATAGGCTTTATGTATTTCCTTATGTATCATCGATTATTTTTCTTTTGTTTTTTTTAGTGTTTTACATCATAATTAGTAATCATTTTTTTTTCATCATAATATATTTTCTACACATATATTCAGTCAAACAAAGAAAAAAAAACTGATTTATATATCTAAGAAAGTTATAACACAAGATATCACAAAACATTTAAAAAATTAGGAATTCTTATAAAGTTGCCCTATAACATATGTAGAAAGATTTATATGTCAAAACCCAACACAAGCAACTCATATACCTCATTCTTTTATCAAGAATAATAAGTAATCTTCTTTAATCTATGAGGGTTACTAATTTACCTCATTAGATTTATGAATTATAGACATAGGACTTACATCATTTTATTTCATGGAAGAATAGAAAATAAGACAAAAAGGGAAACATAATATTATTTAATAAACATTCGTATTGATGCTAACATAATTTTGAATGTAATACCAAAAAACAAACAAAAATAAAACATAATATTATTGAATAGTTAAATTGTTCGCTTGTTGGTTACTGATGATGACTCTATTCCACTGATTTCTTCATGTACCTAAATGAATTTCAGATCATCATTAACACGATATAACAATAGTAAAATATAATAATGGTTTGAAAAACGCATACAACATACCTTTTCATCCTGATCTCTTGTTTGTAATTTGTTGATTTCCATTTTTAATAATGGTGAAAATAAGTCCATTATTTTTGTGAAGTTTAAGAATAACTCCATAGATCGTTTAGAGCACAAGGGATTAACAATAACAATGATAAATATATTGCGCAGCGGAATAAACAAAACATCAGTATTATTGATACAAGGTTTTCCTCGTCATCATCTCTAACAACTACAGACAAAACTCACAGCCCCAATACTACGTGATCAAGTGTAGTACGGTTACCTAATCTAACAGGGATCAATGATCCTTGAGGCTTAAAGACAAACCTAAACCCTAGGCATCCATTAGAGGAATTGACGCCTAGATAAACCACACGTTTTCCTGGTGTTACATCTTTGACACATAATAAACTAAACGCCCTTAATCTCTTTATATAATAGAGATTAGGGTTACAAAGACTTCTGACATAATACATTTTAAGCCCTTGTAGTTTTCATTCTTCATCATTTGAAGAATTCTTCCTTTGTCTTCATAAGTCCTTCATCTTTCACATGTTTTGTCTTATCAACTCAGATATTCGACCCAACAATCTTCCCCTAGTTGATAATGACAAAACCAAATAAGCACGAACTTTCCCTGAAGCTAATATATATGAAAGAATCAAACTTCCCCTTAATCCATGCTATACCACCAAGGATCTTTAAGTTGTAAAGCTTCAATGTATTACTTCTTCCCCTTTTTTTCATAATCCACTAGGAGACTCCAAGAAAATGCAACTTTGATCTTCACAACCACGAACCACTATTATACTTCCAATCCAGTCTTCCAATGTATCGAATTGCGCTCCATGAAGAATACCAAAAAGGTTACTATAAATGAACTCAAGACAAAAGAAACCTAAATCAGTAATAATAATAACAACTAGCAGTTGTAAAAACCTTCACCTCGATGTAACACATAAATGGTTAAACATTTTAACATTAAGCTTCCCCTGAAACCCATATGTTAACCATTTAAAAGAACTTTTCGAATAACTAACCACCACAGCAACAAGCACCATATAGTACCATCCATGAACTAGCACCAAATAGCTTACGAAAAATGACTACAATAGCATTTGTAACCAAGCAGTAGCAACATGAAGAATAGTTCTTTAACTTGAACCTGATTCCCAAGAGTATTTAATATTAATGAATAGCAGGTCACAACCAAAAACCAAAAATCAAAAACCAAACACCTATGTGTGTCAACAATCCAAATCTCCAATAAGTCACGAACAAAAACCAATCAATCCACCTTGTGTGTGTTATCTGAGAACCAAACCATATACTATGTCTTGAAAATTTCCTTGTCGAATTTTCGTAAATCTCATGTATTCTTGAAGTTTCTTCCCCTGAATCAATTAACCGCGACAAATCCAAACTTCCAAGAAACCATTAATTCAACACCAATGTTCACACAAACCTAAACTCAAACCTGTGCGAAACAAATTAAACACCAAAAGCTTTCAAAACACCAATACCATACTCATGTACAGTAAAGAATTCCACTTGTTACACTTCAAATAAATTGAGCACATCAGAATTAGAATCAGATCACGTAACCCACAAAATCTTCTACCAAAATTAATTTAGACCTGATCCTTTGTTGTGGAATAACTAGCAGTGCTAACATAAACCATCCAGCAGTACAAACGAGCAGTATAAAGAACCATTGGCAAACTCAAGATTGACCAATAGCAGTACGAACTATCAACTAGCAGTACAAAGTTGTCACGCCCCAGCAGTACTAATGATAGCAGTACTAAGATGAGATGTAGCAATACTAACCAATGTCGAGCAGTATTAATTCGCGACCAAAATGAGCTAGCAATACAAAGAACCCTATCGTGCACTTTCAAATCTGAACTGGCAGTACTAAGAACGTTTGAGTAGTACAAAGAGTAAATGCAGCAGTACTAATTTATCAGCATATACTGATTGATTATCAGTGTATGCTGATTTGTTAGTGTATACTGATTGGCATAAACTTAGTAACGAGCAGCATGAACATGTAAGTTCCAGTCGAGCAGTACTAATATGAGAGAGCAGTACGAACCTTTCATCAAAAACCAGTAACCTTAGTCTCATCAGAAAATGAAACCAGTAAGACCATAGAACAAGCATCGGACCATCATACTCCAAGAGGAGTAGGTTGAAGTACCAGTAACCACCCTAAAAACCCTAATGACAGATCACTTAGGGTTTTAAATACTTGCAACTTTAATTTTCGTTCTAAACCTTTGTCAATTCAACGTACATAACTGCTCCTCAACATCCAGAATCATTAGTTCCTTCTAGGGTTTATCATAAAAATTTGCATTCAATTCATCATGACTGATAGAAAACAGTATGCAACCCTTTGATGTCAAAGAAACCCTAATTAGAGATTTCTTTAAGAAACCCTAAACCCAATCGATTAAACACCCTCCAAAGCTGTTTATCTTTGATAATAATATTAGGGCATGAATTTAAAGCAGGAGAATAACTCATAATCAACTTTCATGATGAATACAATAGATAGAAACCGAAATCAGAAAGTATGATATCCAGAAAACCCTAAAAATTGAAAAACATGAACTTCTCTGCAGCAGTTTTCAAAAATATATACTTGACGATTAAGAGCTCAGATTGAAGATCCCTCCGGTGAAATTGTACCTTGATATATGAAGAACCTTCAGTAAACATTTCAGCCCGATCCAACGGTTAATGAATGAGAAATCGCTTGTAGAAAACAGCTCTGCAGAAAGTTGCGAAAATTAAACCAAAATCGATTTTCTTCTTCATTCTTCGACAAAACCTTGTATAATCCCTAGATCAAGAGCTCCCCAAGCTCTGATACCAATTGTGAAGTTTAAGAATAACTCCATAGATTGTTTAGAGCACAAGGGATAAACAATAACAATGATAAACATGATGCGCAGCGGAATAAACAAAACATCATTATTATTTATACAAGGTTTTTCTCGTCATCATCTCTAACAACTAAATATAAAACTCACAGCCCCAATAGTACGTGATCAAGTGTAGTACGGTTACCTAATCTAATAGGGATCAATGATCTCTGGGGCTTAAACACAAACCTAAACCCTAGGCGTCCATTAGAGGACTTGACACCTAGATGACACACACGTTTTCCTGGTGTTACATCTTTGACACACAATAAACTAAACGCCCTTAATCTCTTTATATAATAGAGATTAGGGTTACAAAGACTTATAACATAATACATTTTAAGCCCTTGTATTTTTCATTCTTCATCATTTGAAGAATTTTTCCTTTGTCTTCATAAGTCCTTCATCTTTCACATGTTTTGTCTTATCAACTCAAATATTCAACCCAACAATTTTTAACTTCAAAACTGAACGTCTTTTAATTAATTTACCTAGGTTATAGTGTATCTGATTGAATTTCAAACGATTAGTATAATACATCTACAATAAATAATGTAATTCTTTTTTAAATACATATAAAACACCTTATATCGATGATCTCCTGATGTCAGCTCGTTTATTTTTAGCTTTAAAGTCGAAAGTAAGTTAATTGTGCATCCTTCTTCTTTACTAACCTGCCACAATTTGAATTTTTAAATATTATCATTATATATAAGAATATAGTATCAATATATATAAGAATATAATAATGTTTTGTGAAAAACATATAAAAAACCTTTTCTTCAGGATGACATGGTTGTAATCCTAATATTATCTTCAATATTATTGATCCGTGCTAAATAGATATATAAATATTATACAGACGACGGATACGCGTGAATAAAGACAAATTAACCCTTTAGGAAAAAGTCTAACTTGCAAAAACTCACGTTTGTGTGTGTAGTGTGAAACCAGGTAAGTGATTACCCGGGTCGTTTCCCAACGAGGTGTGAATGGGCAATCGTTGAAAGTTTGGATTAGAGTGACTGATAAGTGGGATAGGGAATTTTGCTTTTTTAATTCTATTTGACAAATGAGAAACAAATTCTCACTGAAATATTAAGGTTTAAACTAAATTAACCTAAAAACGCGATACGGGAAATCTAAAAACGGGATAAAAACTAAAATTTTAGGAAATTTAATCTTACAAGTACAAAATTATTTTTCTTAAATCCTAAATAATAAAAGAAAATTTTAGAAATTAAAATTATATTTTTCTGATTTTTATTTTATTTAATACGAATTAAAAACTATTTAAAAGAAATTAAAAGATTAAAAATATTAAAATGTCTAAGAAAAATCTGGAAATTTTTTGGTAAATACTTTAGACTGAAAAGGAACTAGGAAAAATAAGAAAGAGGACACAGCTTATTGAGATAAGCTGTAAATAAGCAAAAGAGTTCTGATAAGCTAAAGGGTTTAAAATAAAACAAGGTTAAATAGAAATGGTTTGCAAAGTATAACTGACAAAGGGGCGGTTGGTAAGGTGGTGGGTTTGTTTACTGAGTGTCCTGGGTTCGAATCCCACCCAGACCTTTTTGCAAAACTTATTTATTTTTTTTTTTTTTACTTTTTTATTTTACAAACTTATTAAAAAGCTATTAATGACCAACTTTTAAAAAGGACTTAATTTTATTTCTTACTAAATAAGCTGGAAAAAGCTTCTAATACCAACAGTCTACTTATAAGCTTCTTAAGAACTAGAAATGGAGAAAATAAGCTATAAGCTATAATAAAAGCTATAAGGTGATGGAAAAAGTTACTAGGTACTGTTATGAGTATATTTAAGCTAAAGGGTCTGGAAAAGCTAAGGTTATAAGCTCTAAACAAGCTAAAACTTCCTGAGGTCTGCTGATTTTCTTATTGTGCAGGGCAGAAAAGTGCCTTTTTCAAGCTACGAAAAAGCTGCTTGGAAAAATTCTAAAAAATAAACTAAAAATATGAATAAGTACACAAGCTGGCCAACTATATGCGTGCCAATTTTTAGCTTATAACTACTTAAGATGAAGAAATGAAAAATAAAAGAAAATCGATGCAGAATGCAAAAATCCGAAAAATGTAGCTGCTATGGTTTGGTTTTGTGCAGAGGTGTGTAGAGTAAAGGAAACCAAACCAACTCTTTAGTGTACACTATATGAACTAAATGGAACTCAGAAAAGCCAAGGTTGAGGTCAAAATAAGCTTGTGGCTTAATATGGCTTATTTGACTTGCTGTGCCAAACAGCCCTTTAATAGGGTCTGTGTTGGATTTGAACTAACAAAGACCTATTTAACTTATAATTACTGATATCTAAGGTTTCACTAACTTATATAAGTACTAACTTGCAACTTTTAAAACAAAATTAAGCAGTATATTAAGCTATACTACTTAAGGCTATTTTTTTGGCTTTTTATAAGTTTTTTTAAGAAAAATTAAACATTAACTATTAAATACTTGTGAATCTTATGAAATATGTTTAAAAACTATAAATAAGCATGAAATAACAATAATAAGCTAATATTAAGCTATTGTACAATAATATGGAAAATAATGCAAAACTTGAAAAATAAGCTTACAACTGAATTGGCTTTTGAAACAAAGAACTAAGGATCAGAAACAACACTAGCTTGTTATGAACAAGCTAGAAACCCAGAAAAAGCCTTCCAGAATAGCTTATTTTACCAGAAGTGCTTATTAGCCCCCAGGTTGACTTTTGTTGACTTTCTTCATCATTTGAAATTAAGAACTGATATCTCTAATATAAGCTTACAAAAGCTATATTAAGCTTATATAAGCTTATAGCAAGGGTATGGAGGCTTGTGATGATAATTTAAAAGGACTTAGAGCTTATTCGAATTAACAGACAATTTGAAACTTAGCATAACTGAAATTTAGAACAAGAGTGCTTGAAATTAGATTGCTTTGATTGATTTTAGCATAAATTAACAACTGAAAATGGGAAATTACAAACTAAGATTACTGATAATGAAATACGATTACAACTAAATTAACTACTTTTTAACTACTGCCATTTAAGGCTTACATAGAGCTTCTATTTATACTAAACTATGATGGGATAAGTCTCATATCTTTCTCTGAATCTTTCTTGACCTTTGGATGGTCTTGAAATCATCTCAATCGTCCAAATGGATTTTGGCGCCAAAACTGACATAGTGGGTAAAACCACTTGACTGGTGAAGTGTGATAAAGAAGAAGCATTTAATACTTTTGGCTTTGTTAGGTGAAGTGTATTGGGAAGGAGGAGGGGGGTTGAGGTGATGTTGCAGAGAAACTGTGGGTATGGTGGTATGGTTTTGGTTTTGGCGGTTTAGGAAGAAGGAGATAAGGTTTGACCAAGGGTCAAACGTTGGGTGTTAGCTAAGGAAAGAAAGGGCCAGGTTTAATATTAAAGGGAATTGGAATTGGGTTTAAAAAGGTGGGCTGGGTTTAGTTTTTAATAAAAGGGTTGTTGGGTAAATGGGTTTTATTTATTTTTGGGTTAAGGTTTAAGGATTGGATATGGAATTTGTTTTGAAGTTTAGGGACCATTGTTGTACATTTTGGTATTTTGGGGGTTGACTTTGACTCTGTCTTTGACTCTCGTCTTCACTTGATCAAATGTACAATTGTTGTCGAGTCGAACCCAAAAATGCTCATTTTCGTCTGTTTTAAATCCTTTTGCACATGAAACAGATAAAAACACAATTCAAGGATATTTTCTGTATTTTGAAGCATTTCTGTGTGTTTTTAAATGTTTTTGCAGTTCAGATGGGACAAAAATGATGAGTATTTACACACTCATCAATCCCCCACACTAAACTATTGCTAGTCCCTAGCAATCCTTTTTGAAAATTTAATGGATTTTATGTCTCTTTACCAGATAGCCATTACTTCTGGAGTAGCCAATGTTTTAGTATGATACTTTGGTACATTGATAACCAAATGATTTTAAGCAAATCATCAGCTGTCAACGGATTTGATTTGTCTTTACCAAAAGCCGTTTGCTTCTGGACTAGCCAACTCTTTGATAGAATACAATTATCATCTTGGTGAGTTGATTACCAATTATGGTTTTCTACTGCCTTTACCACAAGCCATAACCTTATGGGCTAGCCAACTTTCACTATCAAAGATATGGTGAGTTGAATACCATACAATTTTTGGCAAATTGTCAGCCATAAACGGATTTGAGATATCTTTACCAAGAGCCGTTTGCTCTCGGATTAGCCAGTCCTTATGTGGGTTAGACATGGCGGACTGATAACCATTTGTTGTGTTAGTGCAAAGCACTTCCACCAAATGAAAAAAAAAACTAAAATTTTGGTCAAAACTGGGAAACTAGGGCACTAAAAGGTACACAATTGATCAAATTCGCCAGAATTCCCCGCCACACTTAGAATTGAATATTGCCCTCAATATTCAAAGTACCGGCTATTATGCCGACGCTTAGAACGTAAAAAGGTAATACTACTAGTCAAGCGTGGGAACACAACAATTATTATCATTTTTTTTTGGGTACAACAGCAGGGGCAACTCCCCCACACTTACGTGTTAGAAAAGAGAAAGAAGTCAGAGACATGGGTGAAAACCCATGTTGTGCTAATATTTTTATTTACCGAGTCACTTAGCTTGACTCGACCCCGAATTCATTGGTTCTTGGGGGAGCATGTGGAAAAGAAAATCTCCATCAGACTTTCATTCAAAATGCTTGGATAAACATTGAAGTTTTTGAAAGATCCACTCCGATGAGATACCCACGGTATTTTAACAATAGAAACTATAAGGGAGGATACCGGGGTCAAAGATAGTGTCCTCATTCCCATAGGAGAAAAGGGAAAGAGAAATCACGCAATAAGTGAAGAATGGTAAAAAGGTGTGCATTACAATGAGAATCCATTCTTCATCCATAAAAGGAAAATCACCATTTGTTTGAACTTGTAGCTTAACCTTGAAGCTTGGATGGTAATTTTCAACAAAATTTCTGGGAGGGAGGGTTGGGGACGGTTCTTCGTTCAATAAATTTTCAAGAAAAAGGATGTCCCCCTCTGAATCAAAGTAAGTATCATCAATCCTTGTCGGAATTGAATCATCACTTGCAAGAAAAGCATCGACCTCATCCCAAAAGGGATCACTTCCCTCAACTGGTGTGAGAGAAGGGTAAGAAGAGAGAGTAATGGTTGGATCATCAACAGAATTAACCATTTCAACACGATAAACCATTTCCGGAGGTGGGACAAGTGGTGTGCTCTTAGAGCTAGCAGTATTCACCACTTCCAATGTGAACTCCGATTCTTGTTCATCGTAGTCAAAGACACTCTTAACTTCTGTGGTACAACTTTCAAACCATTTGTTTGAACCAGGGGTAATTCCCCTTGCTTTGAGCTCAACACGTTTTTGTGAAAGACTCTTAACCTCAAATCTTGAAAGTATCGACTCACTTCTTTTGGAAGCAATTTTGATATCAGATTTTTGATTAACCACAGCAACGTTGCCTTTGGTGGTTAGAGATTTAGAGTTCGCATTGATATTAAACGTGACTGCTTCGTTATCAACTCGAAGTGTTATTTCTTCGCCATAAACATCGATCAAAGCACGGCCGGTCCTTAAAAAGGATCTCCCGAGAATGAGAGGTACTCGGGGATCGCATTCAAAATCTACAACTACAAAATCGGCGGGGAAATGAAACTTTCCTACTTTGACAAAAACGTCTTCAGCAACGCCTTCAGGAGTAGTAACAGTGCGTTCGCCAATTCAAGAGTCATCTTTGTGGGAGTAAGATCCGGGAGTGAAAGCTTTTTCCACACGGAAAGCGGCATCAGGTTAATGCTTGCACCAAGATCGGCCAAGGCGTAGCATTCAACCATCCCCGGGAAATTACAAGGGATGAGAAATTTTTCGGGGTCTCCTAGTTTTTCGGGTAACTTTTTAAGGATTACTGCCGAACAATTCTCATTTAATGGAGTCTTTGCCAATTCCAATAATTTTTCCTTATTGCTAAGGAGACTCTTGAATTGAGAAGCGAATTTTGGCATATACAACAAGGCATCAACAAAACTAATATCGAAATGTAATTTCTGGAAAATTTCCAGAAATTTCATCATTTGGTTGTTAGTTTTCTCATGGAGCCTTTGATCATTAAGCCTTGAAGGATATGGAATTGAAGGCTTAGGATTTGTCTTCGGAACATCGGGTTCCAGAACTTGAATTTGGACATTTTGAGGTTGGACGTGTGCGATACTTCGTGGGCTTGAGAAATGCACCTTGTCCGTTGTCACCTCAGTATCTCGAGTCACTTCCATCGGTGGAGGGGGCATAGGAGTCGAGGGTCTATCAACTTTCTTACCACTTCTTGTGGTGATCGCCTTCAAATCGCCCCTCGGGTTAGCGATCGTGTTGCTAGGAAGAGTTCCTGAGCCCGAGGGTCGATCATTTAAAGACTTTTTTATCTCATTTATTTGGGTAACCAATAACCGGTTTGTCTCATATTGGGTCCTATTTGTCTCCTCTTGGGATTTTATGAATTGCTTAAGCAACTCATCCGAGGACGTTTGATTTTGGTTTTGGACATTCCATGGATTTTGGTTGAAATTCCCCTGATTTTGACCTCAGTTTTGATTGAAATTTTGTCCTTGATTTTGAACAAAGCGATTTTGATTATTTTGATTTGGAACGGGTGGAAAACCAGGTGGTACCATAACATTTGGTGCTTGGTAATGAGTTTCAGCATGCGGTCGGTTTTGATTGTAGTTTACTGCAGCTACGGGAGCTGGGTAAAGAGAAGCATCGGTTGCTTGACAATCGTAATACGCATGCGGGCCACCACAAGTTTCACACACTTTGTTTATGGCTTTGATTTGTTCCGGTTTATGACTTTCACTCTTCATTTCTTTCATTTCTTTCATTTCCTTCATCATGCAACGCATTGCGTCAGTTAGAAAGGCTAACTCTGATGAGTTACCCGGATGAAGAAGCAGGAGTCACAGGAACATTCACTTTGTTTCGAGAAATAGGAACTTTTGATTTATTTTCACAAATTTCAATCACCTCATTAGGTCGACGATTCAAGATATTGCCACCGGCGGCAGCGTTGAGAGAATCTTGATCGTTTCCATTCAACCCATTATAAAACGTATTGATCTATTGTAATTCCGTGAAATCATGATGCGGGCATTTTCTTAGAAGATCTTTAAATCTGTCCCATGCCTCTCCGAAGTTTTCATCAAAACCTTGACGAAATCCAGAAATTTCATTTTTCAGATTAGTCGTCTTTGATGGAGGGAAGAAATAATTGACAAATTTCTTTACGAGATCTTCCCAAGTTTCAATGGATCGAGGGGGTTCTTTATCCAGCCAAATCTGAGCTGCCCCTTCGAGTGAAAACGGAAATAACATCAATTTGATAACTTTTTGCGGCACATCCTTGTAATTGATTGTAGAGGTCAACTTGTTGAACCAACGGATGTGTGCATACGGATCTTCTCGTTCAAACCCGTGGAATTGGTTTGTAGAGACGAGTTGAATCAAATGCGTTTTCAGTTCAAAATGATCAGAGTCGATTGGTGGTAAAAAAATGGCATCTCCGTAACCCTCGGTGGGTGCTTGGAGCATCTCCGCCATTGTGCGATTGTCTGCCATATTATCAGTGGGAACAGTACGAATCTCGGGTTCGACTATTCGGGCAGCACGTCTACGATTACGTCTTCTCGGAATATCTAAGAGTTCACGTAAAGGACTTGTCGACGTGGAAGAACGAGTGCGCATGCACTAAGTAAAATAATTCAATTAAATCAAGATCGAAGCAAAACACAAGGAACTTAAACCTTAAATCAACCAGCGTACGGTAGCTCTCTGACTGAAAAACACACAGAGTGGCGGAGAAGCATAGGTGGGCAATTAATGCTCCTTAAAAACCCGCTTCTTTCAGTTCGACAATTTAATGTCAAACTATCCTTAAACCTCCGTTATAGTTTGTTTATCAATCAAAGGTGAGCCGAATTTGCAAGCGACACAAAGGCAAGTTTTAATCTTTGGTTTGGGAACTTATTATGATAATACCCAAGTTGAGGAATATTATTTTAATTTTGCTTTTATCTTTTATTTTACAATAAAACAGAAAATGTTTTTGGGTTTTTTATTTTTTATATGATATTATATATACAAAAAGAAAAGAAAAAATATTTTTGTTTTTTATGGGGTTTATAGGGAAACAGGAACTTCCGAAAGAAGGATCTCAAATCACTAATCGCTTAACTTTAAACAATATTGTCGCAACACACTTCCCCGGCAGCGGCGCCAAAATTTGATCCGTGCTAAATAGATATATAAATATTATGCAGACGACGGATACGCGTGAATAAAAACAAATTAACCCTTTAGGAAAAAGGCTAACTTGCAAAAACTCTCGTTTGTGTGTGTAGTGTGAAACCAGGTAAGTGATTACCCGGGTCGTTTCCCAACGAGGTGTGAATGGGCAATCGTTGAAAGTTTGGATTAGAGTGACTAATGAGTGGGATAAGGAATTTTGCTTTTTTACTTCTATTTGACAAATGAGAAACAAATTCTCACTGAAATATTAAGGTTTAAACTAAATTAACCTAAAAACGCGATACGGGAAATCTAAAAACGGGATAAAAACTGAAATTTTAGGAAATTTAATCTTACAAGTACAAAATTATTTTTCTTAAATCCTAAATAATAAAAGAAAATTTTAGAAATTAAAATTCTATTTTTCTGATTTTTATTTTATTTAATACGAATTAAAAACTATTTAAAAGAAATTAAAAGATTAAAAATATTAAAATGTCTAAGAAAAATCTGGAAATTTTTTGGTAAATACTTTAGACTGAAAAGGAACTAGGAAAAATAAGAAAGAGGACACAGCTTATTGAGATAAGCTGTAAATAAGCAAAAGAGTTCTGATAAGCTAAAGGGTTTAAAATAAAACAAGGTTAAATAGAAATGGTTTGCAAAGTATAACTGACAAAGGGGCGGTTGGTAAGGTGGTGGGTTTGTTTACTGAGTGTCCTGGGTTCGAATCCCACCCAGACCTTTTTGCAAAACTTATTTTTTTTTTTTTTACTTTTTTATTTTACAAACTTATTAAAAAGCTATTAATGACCAACTTTTAAAAAGGACTTAATTTTATTTCTTACTAAATAAGCTGGAAAAAGCTTCTAATACCAACAGTCTACTTATAAGCTTCTTAAGAACTAGAAATGGAGAAAATAAGCTATAAGCTATAATAAAAGCTATAAGGTGATGGAAAAAGTTACTAGGTACTGTTATGAGTATATTTAAGCTAAAGGGTCTGGAAAAGCTAAGGTTATAAGCTCTAAACAAGCTAAAACTTCCTGAGGTCGGCTGATTTTCTTATTGTGCAGGGCAGAAAAGTGCCTTTTTCAAGCTACGAAAAATCTGCTTGGAAAAATTCTAAAAAATAAACTAAAAATATGACTAAGTACACAAGCTGGCCAACTATATGCGTGCCAATTTTTAGCTTATAACTACATAAGATGAAGAAATGAAAAATAAAAGAAAATCGATGCAGAATGCAAAAATCCGAAAAATGTAGCTGCTATGGTTTGGTTTTTTGCAGAGGTGTGTAGAGTAAAGGAAACCAAACCAACTCTTTAGTGTACACTATATGAACTAAATGGAACTCAGAAAAGCCAAGGTTGAGGTCAAAATAAGCTTGTGGCTTAATATGGCTTATTTGGACTTATTAGAGGCTGAAATTAACACAGGGTACTAAAAACTTGATTATCTATCTATAAAGCTTACTAGGACTAGGGAATAGCTTATTTGGTCTATAAAAAGATGAAACAAAGTTGGGCTTAAGGTCAATGTACAGTAGCAAGCTGTGTTTGACCTATTGACTCGCTGTGCCAAACAGCCCTTTAATAGGGTTTGTGTTGGATTTGAACTAACAAAGACCTATTTAACTTATAATTACTGATATCTAAGGTTTCACTAACTTATATAAGTACTAACTTGCAACTTTTAAAACAAAATTAAGCAGTATATTAAGCTATACTACTTAAGGCTATTTTTTTGGCTTTTTATAAGTTTTTTAAGAAAAATTAAACATTAACTATTAAATACCTGTGAATCTTATGAAATATGTTTAAAAACTATAAATAAGCATGAAATAACAATAATAAGCTAATATTAAGCTATTGTACAATAATATGGAAAATAATGCAAAACTTGAAAAATAAGCTTACAACTGAATTGGCTTTTGAAACAAAGAACTAAGGATCAGAAACAACACTAGCTTGTTATGAACAAGCTAGAAACCCAGAAAAAGCCTTCCAGAATAGCTTATTTTACCAGAAGTGCTTATTAGCCCCCAGGTTGACTTTTGTTGACTTTCTTCATCATTTGAAATTAAGAACTGATATCTCTAATATAAGCTTACAAAAGCTATATTAAGCTTATATAAGCTTATAGCTAGGGTATGGAGGCTTGTGATGATAATTTAAAAGGACTTAGAGCTTATTCGAATTAACAGACAATTTGAAACTTAGCATAACTGAAATTTAGAACAAGAGTGCTTGAAATAAGATTGAGTTGATTGATTTTAACATAAATTAACAACTGAAAATGGGAAATTACAAACTAAGATTACTGATAATGAAATACGATTACAACTAAATTAACTACTTTTTAACTACTCCATTAAGGCTTACATAGAGCTTCTATTTTACTAAACTATGATGGGATAAGTCTCATATCTTTCTCTGAATCTTTCTTTGGACCTTTGGATGGTCTTGAAATCATCTCAATCGTCCAAATGGATTTTGGCGCCAAAACTGACATAGTGGGTAAAACCACTTGACTGGTGAAGTGTGATGAAGAAGAAGCATTTAATGCTTTTGGCTTTGTTAGGTGAAGTGTATTGGGAAGGAGGAGGGGGGTTGAGGTGATGTTGCAGAGAAACTGTGGGTATGGTGGTATGGTTTTGGTTTTGGCGGTTTAGGAAGAAGGAGATAAGGTTTGACCAAGGGTCAAACGTTGGGTGTTAGGTAAGGAAAGAAAGGGCCGGGTTTAATATTAAAGGGAATTGGGCTTGGGTTTAAAAAGGTGGGATGGGTTTAGTTTTTAATAAAAGGGTTGTTGGGTAAATGGGTTTTATTTATTTTTGGGTTAAGGTTTAAGGATTGGATATGGAATTTGTTTTGAAGTTTAGGGACCATTGTTGTACATTTTGGTATTTTGGGGGTTGACTTTGACTCTGTCTTTGACTTTCGTCTTCACTTGATCAAATGTACAATTGTTGTCGAGTCGAGCCCAAAAATGCTCATTTTCGTCTGTTTTAAATCCTTTTGCACATGAAACAGATAAAAACACAATTCAAGGATATTTTCTGTATTTTTAAGCATTTCTGAGTGTTTTTAAATGTTTTTGCAGTTCAGATGGGACAAAAATGATGAATATTTACACACTCATCAATTATTGTCTTTATATCATTGTACTATGATTGAATTTCAAAAGGTTAATATAATATATGTATTGTAAAATAATAGTGGTGATTTGTAAAACAGATACAAAATACCTCTTTTCCTTGATATCCTGTAAGCAACTCTATTATTGCTAGATTTAGATCTAAAAGTTTTTTAAGCCATAGGTATTGATGATTTTTTGCAACAAATATATAATACGTTTTTTTTCAAGATCATCTTCTTTTAATGCAATTCGAATGTTTGTACTTTTAATTCATAGAATGGACAATTCAACCACGTTGGAACTGTTTTAAAACAGTATCTACAAGCAATAAAAAAGGTTTAAACCAAATATTGAAACATGCATCAATAATTAATAAAAGCTTTTACTGTAGTAAACATATATTGGAAAATCTATTTATTCTAATGAACATGAATAATGTACAAACCTATGAAGCATCAAAAATCATTAATGCTATGAAGTGCCTTTTCCCCTATTGGTCAGAAAATAATTAATGCTCTCATGTGTACAACACTGCTATGCACTACTCCTTTCCCTGTTATTTTTGGTAGGTCAAAATGCAAATCAATTCATTCTCATTCTTAATCTCAACATTTAATTTCTGCTATTTTTACAAACTCATTAAACTCATTCAATTCCTACGTAACCGAATAACCAAAAAAATAATTCAAACCCATATTCCAATTTTTTGAATTTAAACCATTATCTTCTTTGATACTCATCACAATCTTCTTTATTGCATAATGCTCAAAGAGTATATATTGATTCTGCTGTTAGACATGTCCTTCTTTGAGACTTAAATCGAATATGCTTCTAAATGTTTTTTTATTGCATAATGTTCATGATTCATATACCAACCGCTAACTGAAATGGGGTAAAATGACTGGGTGTACTTCTCCTGAAAATATGCTTAATCACCACAGTAGTACCACCTCACAATCTATCAAGTCACGTGCGCTTATGAGACCGTTTGTCTAGCCATTTCCCAATTAACTATGGTAAACTTCCCATTTTCATTGTTGTGGTTGCTCTTATGCGTCGATTTGGGAACAAAGTCTTTGCTCAGGGTCTTATTAATAAGTCAACTTATTTGATGGTTAAGACTTTTTGGATCATGTTTGAGGCTGCCATTGGTATTAACAAGTGTAGATATGTTTTTATAGCAAAATATATATTAAAGGTTAATACATGTTATAAGGACAAAGATAGACCATTTATCTTGACAGTGTGGAAATCCTTCCTATCAAGTCATCTATTAAAAATGTAATAGCAGAGCATAGCGTGTCGAAAGTCGTCAAATGCTAATCCAAATTCATAGTTTTGATAACACAACGTCAATTTGTAAGTTCTGAGTGAATTATTAAAAGAATTTGGTGGAACAGGTTGTTTAGATATGGGTTTTGAACAAGTTATTTGGTTATTTAGGTGTAAAAATCTTTAAACTGATTAAAGATAGACATATTATTATTAATTATAGGTTTACTTAGGTGTTTATAAAATTCCTTAAGAACTTCGATGTGTACAGATTTGAGCGCAAATTAGGTCAATAAAGGCTTGTTTGGATTAGCTTGCGACTTCTAATTAATGGGTGTGAACTGTTAAGATATTAGATTTATTTTCTTATGTACTTAGCTTATTTGCTTACGTACTCAACACCATCTTTCTGTTGCTGATGATACAGATTGCTACAGCCCCTGACGCGGCTTGCTGCTGATGCGGTTTGTTGCTGCTGGCGTGCCTAACTGCTGTTGATGACGCGACTTACCGCTACGGGTCAAAAAAATGTTCCTATCTTTTTCTTCTATTACAGATACGGGTCAACAAATTGTGGTCTTAGACAACTTGAATCGTCATTGTTAAAAGAATGCAGAAAGTCAAGTTGGAGTTCATATGACCTTTCCTGACGTTGTTCTCACAGAAATGCTTTTGAGGTAAATAAACCTTATATAAACATGCAATTTATATGTAATTGTTTGGATAGAAAAAGTTTAGTTACAAGATTCTATTCTTACGTTATTTTTCTGGCAGCGGATCAACTATACAGAACAAGCAGATGTTAGTTACCTGGAACAGTTGCAAGAACATTGGTCCCTCGGATGAGAGCCGTAAAAGGAAGTCGTAAAGTGATAAATTACTTAACTCCTTTGAGAATTTTACTTGCTTTGGTCAGTGCATGGGTAAGACGAGGATGATGATTTAAGGACAAGGTAGAAATCAATAAATCTTAAACTTTATCATCAAAAGACCTTAGTATGCTTAGGTGAAAAGTCAAACATTCAAAATGTTGACTCTTTTACTACACTTTCTATAAGATAAACTTTCAAACTATCCATACTTTTACTATGTTGATTTAATTGTGTATTCAATTAAACCTGCAAAATCTCTTAGATGATACTGGGAAGAGAGCTTAATGCTTTACAAATGTGTTGAACAGGTCAATAATTTTAAAAAGCATCAAAAGTGTATAATATTGCATTGAAAATCTACAAATATATATAAGATTTTTATTACTTTTGTATTTATGGTCTCTCTGTTAAGTTCATTCACTATGCATGGTTTGGTGATCTATCATTTTAAACATTTATTTCATGCATATATGTGTAGACCTATTTAAACGGCTTAATCACATACAATAATCATTGGTAAATTCCTTATATTTTACTATCTACGCATCTCCTAATTTTTCCCTGCATATGTGCGAACATAAAAGGCGAACAATGGGGGAAGTTGCTTATGGTCGTCATTTAAAGATACCCTGGTAGAAGATGATTTTGGTCGTCAATTAAAGTAACATTCATTAAGCTATTCTTTTTATCTCCTTTCTAACTTCCAAAATTAATTTATAATAGGGATAATTATTAAAATGCCCCGGTTGCCCAAGTGCTAAGACTATCCGACCCGATCTCACAAAATTCTCCCCTTAGACCAGGGCAACCGATCCGACGGACCACATGATGCCACGTCACCGACCAAATAGTGACAATATTATTTTGTTTTTAGGGATATTTTGGTCATTTTATACCTTACTATACTCTTATACTCTTACTGATTCCACTGAACCAACTAATCTAAATCTCACAACCCTCTCCGCTCACAACTCACACCACCACAACCACCCCCACCACCATCCGACGCCACCACCACCTGACGCTAGCTATTTTCTTTTTTCTTCTCCTAAGGAGCATTTTTTCATAATAAATAATAGATAATGCAATGCTGATTGTTAAATTTTGAACACAAACAGTGCTAAAAGTGGAAATGATGGTTCATCGGATGGAAGCGATGAGGATGAACAACAAGTCGCCACCACCATCCGACGCCACCACCACCTGACACCCGTCGCCACCACCATCCGACGCCGCCACCACCTGACACCACCTCCACCGGACTCCACCAACACATAACACCGATACTTTTATTTCGAGTCGTATTTGAAGAACGCGTGTAAGCGATTTTTGATGGGCCAGAAACATACTTTTATTACTGATGATAATCCTAATAAGGATATCAATATTGCTTTTTTTTAATCTCCCTATTATCAAAAGGTATATATAAATGCTTATTGTTTTTATAATTTTGCTTTAGTTGTTGCTATGTTTGTAAAAGTTTAAAACTTTATATGTGTTGGTGTTATAGATCGAGGAACTGAGTACTTTTGATATAGGTAGACTAGTATCAATAACGGGTGTGGTGACTCGTATAAGTGAGGTTAGGCCGGAGTTGCTTCAGGGTACTTTTAAGTGTTTGGACTGCTCCGCGATTGTTAAAAATGTCGAGCAACAGTATAAGTACACTGAGGTTTGTATTTAGGTGTTTCTATTAAATTTCATTTTTTGTTTGGGGAATTGTGCTGTGGTTAATGGTTTTTGTTTTCGTGGATTAGCCTATGATATGTATTAATCCTATGTGTGCGAAGAAAGGCTGGTGGACACTTCTTCTACAAGAGAGTAAGTTTGCTGATTGTAAGTCTCTTTGTTTCTACAAATTTTTTGTGTATCCTTGTGTGAAATTCGTATGAACTGGTTTTTGGCTGTTAAGTTTATAAACGTAGCCGGCCATGACCCGGCTATTCAGGCCAAGACACGGATAGATTTCGTTAGATCCCGCTAGAGCAATTTATATTTTATAATCATTAATACATATATAAATCAACTTATATTTTATGCTAGTTTGAGCTGCAGCTCTGCAAAACGAGATACTTTAGTGGAAGCGTTTGGTCTGAGTATGCGATTGATCTCATATTATCGTCGATTCTCAGAAGATCTAGCCATGCAAGTTAAGCTTGAATCTTATAGGTTTTGGTTATGCAGTTGTTGTGTTAAGCTCGTACTTAAAAGTTTGCAGAATACTTGTGCAAATTTTGTTTGTTTTTCTATTTAGACTTATTTTTCCGAAAACTGCTGCCATGTTCTGCTTGTCTCGTGATGCATTCCTGGTGCCGTAGCCATACAATATGAACCTTGCACCATGTTATTGTACATTATAACGAAATTGACATGATGAAACTGGAAACGAGCAAAGTGACATTTTAGGAGAATCCATTATTTTAAGCCCTAACTTGTTACTGTTATGTTTCAATTACTTCGCAGTAAGTGTAAATGTGTTGTGAGATTGCTGTTTAGGTGAAGAACATGACCCTCCTAATGCTGTGAAGTTTTACCATCTACCATTGTTTTTCCAATACAATTTAGATTTGTTTATGCTCTCACATAAAAAGTTAATGTTGGTCTCGGTTGTGGAACTTTGTAGCTTTTTTTTGCACTCTTTAATGCATATCCATGCGCTTTATGATGTCTCACTTTGTATTTGAGTTGGAATTTTATGAAACTTTTTATCCTTATTGTGCCCTATAGTGGGTCTGCTTTTGTGTTTCAGGGTCAAAGTTTAAAGATTCCAAACTCAAAAAGGAAGAAAATAAAATCTTTAATGAGATGGATTTCATGAGTACCATAATTATGCAAGATGACGGATATAGCGTATCTAAACAACCTTTTGAGCCAGCTAAAAAAAGTCCTGCTACAACTTCAGAAAGCTCAAGAAAGAAAATGACCCGTAAAGGGACGAATGATAAGTTGGCCCTAGCAGCCGATTGTTCGTACGATACACTAAACGTGCCCGAGACTAAATTAAAGGAAAAAAACAATGAAGGGAGTGACACTGTCGCAAATCACCAGGCAAGTGGGGTTGATGCAGATGTTACGGAAAGAGAAAAGGCACCTGTTTGTGATGATCAGCCAAGTTCCAGTAGACTCAAATCTTCTCTGAAATCTTCAGGTTCAATCAAGACAAGTCGCTCTGTCTCTTGGGATGATGAAAAATATGATGAAAATGCAAAGGAAATAAGCATGGGTGGTTCTGAAATTCTGAGCGGGAGTAAAGATGATGATGATCATGCATTCCGTCTTGCTTCGGCAGAGGCGTGTGCTGAAGCTCTGAAACAAGCAGCAGAAGCTGTTGCTTCTGGAGAATTTGATGCTCCTGATGCTGGTAAGTTTGTGCTTTGTAACTTGTTATACATAAGAGGTAGCTTAGCTTTCTATCGATATTATCTAGATGTAGCAATTTGACCGAATTTACTTGTGAATGGTAAACATAAAAAGTAGCTAGAATATAATTATCATTGGTACAATATAATTGCTTTTAGACACACTAATTATTTAGAAATCTCTAGAGTTCATGTATTTTATCTCACACTATTTTTACTTCCAGTTACGGAAGCTGGACTTGTAATAATTACCACTGCATGTTGCGTGTAATGTATATTTTATAGCATTGTTATAATTGATAGTTGTTTCTTCCCGATTTTAGGATAGATGTGGGTGCCCTGTAGAGGACTTTTGTAACCAGATTCACAGAAGCTTGGTGAAGGAAGTCAAATATGTGTTGGTATGGGGCTCAAGTGCAAGGCATTCCCCTCAATATTGTGGCCTTAGTCATGTTTTTCAGGATGATGATGTTGTTCAGATCGTCAAGAAAAAGGTATGATTGCAACACTCCAATGATCAACACTAGAGCTTGCAAAATGAGCTGCCGGGTTGGTTTGTTTACGACTGGTTTTGCATGAAATAATTTTTGTCCAATTTTATTAAGAATAAATACTTAAATGGTCCCAAATACGATCAATAAAGTTATATTAATAAAATAAATAACCTATTGAAAAAAAATTGTTACGTTTTATTCATTGAAAATACACTTCGGTGACTTTTTACCTATTTGACCCGTTTCCCTTTTTAGCTACGCTATTTTGATTATGTTGCTGCATTCATTGCTGCTGGTAGTGACACCATTGCTGCTGGTGATCCTGCTGGTCGCTCATTCATTGCTGCTGGTAGTGACACCATTGCTGCTGCATTCATTATTCTGCTGCTCTCGGTAAAAAAAAAAAAAAAAAAAAAAAAAAAAAAAAAAAAAAAAAAAAAAAAAAAAAAAAAAGTGTAGATTCTTCGAATTTGAGTGGTGAAATAATACATACAGAGAGTATCGGGGACTTGAGAATCACTGTCTTTAAGGATGCCCCAGATGCTAGCTGCAAATTTGATACGAAGATTGATGGATCCCAAGCAACTGGGGTGGAGAAAGAGAGCTTTGTCGAGAGAAATCTACTGAAAGGGATCACTGCTGATGAGAACACCGCTGCTCATGTTAGAAGATATACTATCAATCTTATATTCTTTGCTTATTTAAAACAGTGAAAATGAAGTGCATGCCACTAATGTGCGTCTTTTTCTGTATGAAAACCAGGATATTGCAACTCTTGGTGTTGTCAATGTAAGGTATTGTGGTTATACTGTTGTCGTGAAAGTTGAGGAGATAGAGGGTGACAATAAAGTTTCTCCATTGCCATACATTGAGCTTCTTGACCAGCCTGATGGAGGAGCGTATGCCCTCAACATCAACAGGTTATTTGCACCAGCTAACATACATTTTTTATATCCTTGTGTTACCAGTCTCTTGTAATTTTGTTTTGATGTTTGTGCCGGTTAACGTGTTCTCACTATAAGCTTAATTCTTACAGTTTGAGGCTGCTGCTACATAAAAATACAACTTCCATTCTCCCCAATTTAAAAAGAGCTGAAAATGGAGAGCTCAGTACATCCCGAGTTTTCGTTGAGAAGCTATTGAAAGAAAAACTAACGAAGCTTCAGGAAAAGAGTGTGGGAACTGACACCTTTACAAGATGGGAACTTGGAGCATGCTCGATACAACATTTACAAGACCAAAAGAAAACGGAAAAAGAGAAGAAAGTTTCAACTGAAAAAGGGAAGAATGAGTTGAAGGTTGAGGGGCTTGGAACACCTCTTCGATCACTCAAGAACAAGAAAAAGGATTTAGAGGGGAATAATGCGGAATCGAAAGTTGCTGATGCTGTTAATGGCGAAGTAGAGAATTCTGTGTTAGACTTAGCAGAATCTCAGCTCGAGGCCAGTGCGACTGAAAATGAGAGTAAAAGCAGCATCAGATAGCATTGCTGATGCTGTCAATGGGGAAGTAGAGAATTCTGGTTTATTTACGGACTTAGTGTTAACAATAACATTATATTGATCAACACTTGTTCTTGTTCCAGCTTATTGCAACTGGTTCCGAAGACAAAATGGTAATTTTACCTTTAGTTTATTTAACTATATAGATATTTTGTTACACTTGCATAATATCATCTCTTATATTATGAGCCTTTTTTTGGTAATAACAGGTTAAACTATGGGATTTATCAAATAACCAACCCTCATGTATTGCCTCACAGAATCGCAAAGCTGTATGTCTGATTATCTTGTGTCGAATCCTTAAGAAATTAGTGTACACTATTACGGACGCATGATTGTTTACTTGTTTTTTACTTTGTCAGGGAGCTGTTTTTTCGTTGTCATTCTTGGAAGACTGTCCATTTTTGCTTGCTCTTGGTGGCTCTAAAGGAAAATTGGAGGTAAGCATTGCTATAGTTTTGAATCAACCGACTATTAAAATGTGACTTGAAAGTGTCAAAAATGTACATTATGACAAGGTGTTGAACTTTCAAAAATTTATTCAGTATATTCTGTTTTGGTTATTTAGTTTGTGTAATTAAATTTAAACTTGTTGCTTGATTATGTGCAGTTATGGGACACATTATCGGAAGCTAGCATTTCAAAGAAATACGGGAAATACGCCAGGCAGAATAACGCACCCGTCTCAACATGAGTTAACAGTTCTCTTATGTTTTACGTTGTGTAACCTGCTATACTGGGTTTTGTTTCGCTTGGTATTCTTCTAACATGTAAGGCGGTTTACTATGATTTTGGATAAAATGATTGTTTTGGGGTAAAATTTTATCTAGCGATTAGGTAGCTGTATACAGATTTTAAAAACATAAAAATTTTGTCAAGAGTGAAAGCTTGTAATTCAAAGGCTTTTATGGTTATTTGTTTATTTTCAAGATAAAACAAACTGCTTAAGTAAGCATTTGCTAATCACATGTATAACAGATTACACAGTATATGCTTTCATCATATATGTCAACGATATGGTGCAATTCCTCTTCTGTATCGTATTCCGGTACTGATAATTTATCATCTTCTATATCGACTGACATTTTGTAGTCTGTCGCTCTAATATTTCATCTTTCGCCTCCTCTGTAAAACCTAAAACTAAAATTTCATCATTATACAAAAATCAATTTGAACACCTCCGAACTCGCAAGCAGTACTAAATTCTCAGCAGCAGGAACTCTGAGTAGTAGCAGCATGATGCTAAGGTTAGCAGCAGAATGATAATTAGTACAAACAATACAAAAGTTGCCCAAAAAATACAAAATTTGCCCAAAAAATACTAAAGTTGCCCAAAAAAATACTAAAGTTGCCCAATGCGTTTGCTTATCCGTCCAGATGCTCAAAAAATACAAAAGTTGCCCAAAAAATACAAAAGTTGCCCAATGCGTTAGCTTATCCGTCCAGTTGCCCAAAAAATACAAAAGTTGCCCAATGCGTTAGCTTATCCGTCCAGTTGCCCAAAAAATACAAAAGTTGCCCAAAAATTACAAAAGTTGCTCAAAAAAAAACAAAAATTGCCCAAAAAATACAAACTTTGCCCAAAAAATACAAAACTTGCCCAAAAAATACAAAAGTTGCCGATAACTATTTCATCTTTTTAGAAATGTAACTTTTTATTGGTATTAGTTTTCAGTTTTTGATACTCCTGTTTAATATTTGCAGAAATAGATGTATTACACAAAGAGAAAATTAGACTCGATGCAATTACAAACTCCACAATAAAGCCATAGAACTCGACAACTCGTGTATACGACTTGAACCAACAATAAATCAGCAAATGGTTCATAGCCCAGCAAACGTATTAGTCTAAGAAGATCTTTACAATATTGCTTTAAGTCTTGTCAATCTACTTGACATGAGTCATGTAAAACTAGCTTATGATACAACATGTATCTTTACACATACACTTGATAAACTGATGACACAACAAAAGATATTTTCTATTTTGTATCTTTGACTTTTGTGTATAAAATATCTTATCCAACCAGCAGCAGAATAAGTGACACTTGTTACTTCAGCAGCAGCTTGTTTACGGCAGCATTTTGTTAACACTAGCAGCAGAGTGTTTACACTAGCAGCGGAGTGTTTATACTAGCAGCAGGAACAACTATAACTAGCAGCAACATACAAGTTAGCACACAAAATATACAAGAGTTTTTTTTTTTTTTTTTTTTTTTTTTTTTTTTTTTTTTTTAATTTTTTTTAAATATATAAAAATAAAATAAAGAAAGAAAATGAAAAAAATGAAAAATATACAACATTTTTTTTTTTTTTTACCGAGAGCAGCAGAATAATGAATGCAGCAGCAATGGTGTCACTACCAGCAGCAATGAATGAGCGACCAGCAGGATCACCAGCAGCAATGGTGTCTCTTTCTCCACCCCAGTTGCTTGGGATCCATCAATCTTCGTATCAAATTTGCAGCTAGCATCTGGGGCATCCTTAAAGACAGTGATTCTCAAGTCCCAGATACTCTCTGTATGTATTATTTCACCACTCAAATTCGAAGAATCTACACTTGGTTTTTTTTTTTTTTTTTTTTTTTTTTTTTTTTTTTTTTTTTTTACCGAGAGCAGCAGAATAATGAATGCAGCAGCAATGGTGTCACTACCAGCAGCAATGAATGAGCGACCAGCAGGATCACCAGCAGCAATGGTGTCACTACCAGCAGCAATGAATGCAGCAACATAATCAAAATAGCGTAGCTAAAAAGGGAAACGGGTCAAATAGGTAAAAAGTCACCGAAGTGTATTTTCAATGAATAAAACGTAACAATTTTTTTTCAATAGGTTATTTATTTTATTAATATAACTTTATTGATCGTATTTGGGACCATTTAAGTATTTATTCTTAATAAAATTGGACAAAAACTATTTCATGCAAAACCAGTCGTAAACAAACCAACCCGGTAGCTCATTTTGCAAGCTCTAGTGTTGATCATTGGAGTGTTGCAATCATACCTTTTTCTTGACGATTTGAACAACATCATCATCCTGAAAAACATGACTAAGGCCACAATATTGAGGGGAATGCCTTGCACTTGAGCCCCATACCAACACATATTTGACTTCCTTCACCAAGCTTTTGTGAATCTGGTTACCGAAGTCCTCTACAGGGCACCCACATCTATCCTGAAATCGAGAAGAAACAACTATCAATTATAACAATGCTATAAAATATACATTACACGCAACATGCAGTGGTAATTATTACAAGTCCAGCTTCCATAACTGGAAGTAAAAATAGTGTGAGATAAAATACATGAACTCTACTTATGTTATGATACCATTTTTCTTTAAAACTACCTCAAACCACTAGATCTATAAGTTTTATTAACATCCTCATGAATCCTCTATAGTTTATGATGTTTAGGACTCCATGACACTCTAAGAAGGTGTATGGTAGATTAAGGGTTGTTTTGAAGTTGATTGGAGTAGACTTGAGCAAGTTATAAACTAGAAAATTCATTTTTAGACACTATTAGAAAGTTGCTGTCCATTTTTGCAAAACGTGGAAACCTCAGGGGTTTCTGGGTAACATTGGGCTAAATATTCAAAAAATACTTTCAAAAACGAAACTATGGCCGCTGGAATGAACAAAAACGAGTCTATAACGAAGGAGATATGATTTTTCAAAGTTTAACGACGAAAAACTATTTTCTGAAAATAATACGTGCTGTTGCACGAATTTCAACGGACAAAATGAGGCATTAGCCGTAATCTATCCGACCCGAATTATCAAAAATATATTAGTATGTTGTCCCACGATTCCGTGGATATAAAGAACGTTGAAAACGGACTTATAACGACCAAGATATACACGTTTGAAAACCCGACGAAACTTATTTAATTTTGACAGCTTCTAATAGCAAAATATATTCCAAGTGTAAAACAGTTTTCCTTTCAAGTCACCATATTGCGAGCTATTTTCCCGCTGATCGAGTCAGTTTTGAGAAATTTTCGTCAGTAACTAAAAGGAAGTATACCCGGCCTATTTTCCAAATCAATCAACCGTTCGTTGATCGGACTTATAACGAGTAAGATATGATTTTTCTAGTATCCCCAAAAACAACCATTATATGGAAATAAAGTCTGTAAAGACTAGTATTTTTGCAAACCACTAAGTTCATAGCCGATTTTCTTTATGATCGAGGCGCGTATGACCAAAACTCAAATGAGACGGCATTAAGATCATGTTACAAGGTTTTCAAAAACGTCGAGTTTTACCGCTAACACTTAACGTACAATATTTCACGACTAGTCTTACGAGGCCATTTGGGCATATTTTCACAAAGTATGAAAAGTGGTATTTTGCGAGAAAAACATTATATTTGACCTTAAAACACCAAACGAGGATCGTGGAGTACCATTTCAACATATTTACACGAAAAGTAATTTATGACTTAGCGAGACGTCAAAAATGTATTTTTCGACGATAAACATTAATTTCAAAAGTAACGAGTGGTATCGTTAACATACGTATTTGCATGTGTAGCATCATTTCATTGCTTACAATAGATCATATCATTCATGTTAGGTCGCGGTTAGAGACCGAGCCGCATTTCAGCATATTCATATCTATCATTGTTGCTATCGCATAAGGTGAATTCCATAGCCCCTATCTTTATACGTTTTGGGGGAGAATACATGCTCAATCATTTTCATCGAAATGTATACTTGATTTACTTGAATATGCCATTTGCTTAGTCAAACCATCATTTGCTCTACTTATGAATTTGTTATTCATTCGAATGTATTGTATATTCACTTGCTACACATTTAATTCTTATTATTCATGGACACAAGCACTTTAAACATTATGCACACTTAACCGAATGAACCGGCTCCACCACTATGTACATACATGACAGAATGAACGGGTCACATAACCGAATGTACGGGTAACATGAGAGAATGAACGGGTCACATGACTGAATGAACTGGTCACATAACCGAATGAATTGGTCACGTAACCGAATGTACTGGTCAAACCATATGTACTTCAAAACTTGTGGTCCACATATTACTTTGTTCACTCAAACCAAATCATATTTGGCAATGGGTTGTAAACACACAGGTTGCAAGTCTTGTTATGGGCGGGACTTGGAACTGGGTGGATTTACAATGCCTTTGCTGGGAAATCTTCATTCAAAGGCTATACATTTTGCACTAAACTCTATGAACTCACCAACCTCGTGTTGACACTTTTAGCATGTATTTTCAGGTATAAGCATTAGCACGCTACTGGAGGCTTTTGGCAGGGCATGGCATGGTCATAGAAGACTCTGACAAACATTTGGGACCATTTTACTTATTTTAAAGGGCCTATTTCCGCACAACTTTTAACGATGTAAATTCAACATTTTTGTTAAACAATTTTATTATAAATGGTTGAGATGAAAAACCGTTCTTTACACTTATGTCATGATACCAATTGAGTTGCACCCCAGCGATGTGTAAGCTTCCGCTGAACCCGATTTTGGGGGTGTGACAGAAGGGGTATTTATAGTAGCATACAATAAGGTTGGGCTTTTGCCCTAAATGATAATTAATTACAATAAATAAAAGGCCACGGCCCATGGGCCTTCTACATAGGCCAAAGCATAAAAACTAACCTAAAGACCTAAGCAACCTATTATGTAATATGATCAATACTTGAAAACTAATAACGTGTTCCTAACAGGACATCAGCTTGAATGTCATACCCAATGTCAACGAGAAAGTCTAATACTTTAGCTTCTGTGGGTATCGGAGCATAAGTTTTTTTTGGTCCTGGCAGAAGGAGTATAGTATGTAGTAATTCTACATAGATTACGTACTCGTGTCTATCCAATTTTACTGTGAAAGAATTATCATGTCCTTGCAAGGATGAATGAGTGAATGTAGAACCGGATTAACCTTTACTGTATGCCAGAATTGGTGAATGTAGAAATTAGGGACCGAGGTTGATTTGGTGAGCATGTCCTTGCAAGGATGAATGAGTAGAATGTCTTTGATAATTCGGCAAGACTCTTAAGGGATATTGAGTTTGTTGAAGTAAACTCGTGCATTGTTCCTGCCGATGACTACCTTGTAGTCTGCTGGGACAATGTCCTCCTAGGTGAGTCTGGGAAGTCTTTGTGTTGGAGCGTTCACGTTTTGTTCTGCCATTGTATTTTGCTCGAAAGTTGAGATTTTACAAATTCCTTAGCGGATTTAAAATTCAAAGCACGGATTCGAGTATTGATTGTGGATCGTTGATGGTGGTTGTTGTGGTAGTAAATGTGAGTGCAGGTGAAATAAATGTGGTGAATTTTTTGTTTTTGTCAAAATTTTATCTTTCACAAAATTGTCACATTTAGTCCCTTAACGTCACATTTTGCACAATTAGTCCCTTTACTCACATATTTTGACTAACACACTTTTGGCAAGAAACAATTTTAACACTCCCCATCGACTTAGGATATATAAAATATTTTGAGATCAAGGAGGGTATTTCGAGGATATTTTTACCAACATTTATACAAACAACATCATTTTGGAAATATGCAAGTACAAATTTTAAACGAAATGATTAAAATTTGAATTTCATACTCCCCTCAACAATTGTTCGAAAAAATGGTTAATTTGTTTAAATGAACAAAGTGTTGACGGAAATATTGTACTTGCATTTTTTATTTTTATTTTTGATAAAGAAATAAAATGAAAATCTTTTTGTTGTTTTTGACAAGATATTTACAAAATGTTTTGTTGTTTGACTTTCTTAGTTGCTTTTAAGAAAGTTTTTCAAATCATCTGGAGTCAAACACCTCATACCAATTTGGTGAACTAGTTCAGCAAACCTTGAAGGAGGTAGTGTAAGACCCCAACCCGATAAGGGTAGAAGTATTACGTTATGGTGACATATCAAAGCAAACACAAGCATATGACTTAAGTAATACAAATGAATTTCAAAGGTTACAATGGGGAAAATCTGAATTACAAGGTTACAAAGGAGAACAACAATAACTATTAAGTCTAAAGATATAAACACTTCTAGTCATCTCTAATCCAGGATAGCTATCAAAGTATAGTCTTATAAGTCCAAAGTGCTCTCCACTCATAACCCAGCTTCCTACTAAAACCTGCTATAGGAAAAGAAATGCGGCTGAGCTTAAAAAGCCCAGTGAACAGATATATATATATAAACGAAACCAAAAGATAAGGTACGAGCATATAAAGTATGGTGCATTGGGAAAAGCATAAGGGATAACAATTTGATATCAAGTAAGGAAAGGAAAGGAAAGGAAAGGTCAGTAATCTACCACGAGCCCAAATAAATCAGATCAAATATCATAGTAACCATAGAGGAGCGACCTCTCAAATATGTGAAGGATGTGTATTGCACATAGCATCAATCACCAAATCAAGTTATATCATATCATATCATATCATATCATGTACAAAGCAAACCTAGGATGCATCTATACGCCCCTGCAAAGATGTTAGTGGCCAACCATATATAATAATTGAGCTCATAATAAATAACAGAAAAGGTACGGTGTGGAACATCACTCAACCACACTAGAGTCATGCCATTGGTGCATCAATGACACGGCCATGGAACCCCCATGACTAGGAAACAAATTTTTGGCTCGGGTGTCAACTGTAGGGTTTAAAAGTCATATTATATCAAAGGTCCATAAGTTTCATAATTAAAGGTTCATAATCACATGGTTCAAAGGTTCATCACAAAGGTTCAATTCAAAGGTTTATATCAAATGTTCATTTAAAAGCAATCTTTTAATAATGACTTTCATAAAAGTGATCTTTAATAACGGTTTTCATAAAGATAGTCTTTAAAAGTAGTTTTCATAAATGTTTGCAAAATTCTATATAAAGGTGGTTTCGCATCAATGCTCATAAACATTATTTTAAAAATAGTTTTTCTCAAAGCATTTCCATGATATAATTAAGAAAGGTTTTCACATCCAGTTACAATATCAAATGAACCTTCAAAGCACCAAGTGATTCGAATACTCATGTCACAGGGTAACGAACGAATTATGTCAAGTATCATATCACAAGGGTCAAATGAAAGAATGTCAAATGGAACGAAGCATATCAAGCAAATGAATCAAAGTACAAGGGATCATAGCAATGGCTTAAGGGAGTCATATTAGAATAACGAATCAATAATCAAGATCAAGTCATGAGAGTGAAAGCACCCTTACTGAAAAAGGGTAGAATATCTGTACCTTGGACCGCAAGTGAAAACACAACTAGAAACATAAAGATCGGAAGCAAACTCCATCATCAGCGAATCTACACAAATTCATGATCGTCTTAATAATAACTCATTTTAAATCAAATTACTCATTTTAGTCGGCTTTCCATTTTTAGTAACTTCCCTTTTATGACAGCTTTCCAAAAATAGTAACTTTCCAAAATAGTTAGTTTCCACTTTAAGTAGTTTAACCATTTTAAGTAACTTTCTATTTTTAGCAGATTTCCCGAATTAGTAAGTTTCCATAATTAGTAGGTTTCCATATATAGTAAGTTTCCATATTTAGTAGATTTTAACATGATCTCTTAATTTAGTTTGAGTTCGGGTTTTGGGTTAGGGATTGTCAAATAAATTAAACATATTCATAATCATGTTAAAATGTTACTTAATAATCATACATGTCATGGAATATAGCATATACCTCAATTATCACATGAACACACTTTGAACACCTATTTTACACAAGTATAATTATTGGCAGATTTACTCCTGAAATTAAGCCCATGTAATGAATTTTGAAAACGTAGTATAAACCCAAAGTAAAAATCCAAAAAATTTCCACAGTGACCCATATGTCTTTTGAGTCTACCATAATTTTTCCAGATTTTTATCTCAAGTAAAGAACCCCTTTACAAATCGTTCAAGTCTGGTTGTTCAGATTCGTAAAGAAATTTACACCTCAAAAGTATGCCTCTAAACACCTAACCATACGACTTCAGAAAAATCTACAAAAATTCCAGGAAGTATTCTATATATGAAATATGACTCCTGTAGAATTTTAGCCATTATCTCTATATGGTTTATAAATTAAAAATCGGCCAAGTGGACTGATTTCCAGACCCTCAAACTCAGACTCAACACTTTATCATACAAAAATCTAAAACATGACCAAATCAACTCGAAATCACCCAAACTCAATTGGAGAACTTGACTAAGACATAAAACTAAGTTTTCATGCAAAGAAACCGAATCAAAACACTCTATATCATGACCATAACCCACTCACAAAACTGGTATGCCTACTGTCCAGATTTTAGGGTTTCAATTTGACCATTACAACACCTAATTACGCATCCAAACACAACCACGACCCCCATAATTCATACAACATAATTCTTAACATCATTACAACATGTTCTAAAAATCCCACATCAAATTACCCACGAATTCTATCAAAACTCTAATTACAAATTCATTATTTCATGTGATGACCTATGATTTTATGTAATAACTTTATGATTTCATGTAATAATTATATTAGGCCGATTCATATGATTAATTTAGCCGATTCATAAACTTCTCATGGTGTCAATATACACGATATACACAAGATCAAAATGGAGGAAACAAAAATAAGATAATACGTGTTACCCATGAAGATCAATCGAAGAACAAATGACACACAAGAAAACCGAGCACCAAAACTCTCGGCTTCAACCTCTCGGACCCAAAGGAAAACCCACGAACACCATTCCTAGGCAACACACGAACACACCCACATTTATCACCAATGAATTCCTTGCTTGCCTTGATGACGGATCGGAAAAAATGAAAGAGATGGGGAGGGAGGATAGGGGCGGCCGATTGATGTTTTTGGGGAGTTAGGGTTTTAATTTTTTTTTCTTGTTTTTATTTTGAAGAGAAAAAAAAATAAAAGGCCGTTGTTAATAAGGGAGGGGAGGCCAGTCATTAAGGGATTTAATGGGGAGAAATTTTCTCCCTTCCATAATCAAGATATTTAGTATTAATTACCTAATTGGTGTAGTGTAAGTCGGGTACAGAAAATAAGAAATGGGACCTAAACCGAAAACATGTAGTCGTGTGATTTTTATTAAATATGTAACACTCGTTTTATCATAAGTCTTTTATTATCGCGTTACTTTCATTGGTTCAATTATTAACCGTTAGATACTTAAGTTATGTTCGGGATGAAATGTCTTTTATAAATTTGAGATCAAATGGTATTCTGGGTATTTTACGTGTTCAGAAATTCCGGGTTTTACAACTCTTCCCCTCTAAAAAAAAATTTTCGTCCTCGAAAATTGAAGTGAAACGAAACGGAAACACAACTGACTACAGAAATGTGGATGACTTGTTTCTCATGACTCTATCTTGTTGATAAAAAAAGCTTCGGTTTCCTCAGAAAAGACACACCATACTGAATCTGAATCAAAAGGATAATATACTGACCGGATCTAAACACACACATTGTGTTGGGGATACTTTGAGTATATACTTGATAGCACGCGGAATTTACTACCAAGTACTTAGAAGAATATGAGTTTGTGTTTGGTGATTGATTGAATAAGACAAATAAGAACACACACAATATCAACCAAACAATCACTTCAATATATATCAAACGATTACAATATGAACGTGAAGCTCTTGATAATTCGTATAAAGGGATATTAGGTATTAGGTATTAGATAAATCAAAACCCTAACTAAGGATCTCTCTTTATAACACAAAGAGTCCTTTACAAGTAAAACATCTAATCGTATCATTCTATACAAATAAGATATACACCATATCTTTTCTATATTTATCTTCACACGGTTTCACCTTGATCTCTTAAGCAGTTCTAACTTTTCTTTAGCAGCAGTCCTAACTATTCTTCCATCAGCAGTACTAACTGTTCTTGTATTCTTCAACCGTACTAATTGCTTAAGTTTAATTCCCAACAATCCTCCCCTAAACTTATGATTTCTATGCAAATCAATAAGTTTCTTGAATTAAACATCTTCTTATGTTGATGAGGTAGATTCTTTCAAACACTTATCTTTAATCTCGAAACACTTGGGAATTATCTTCACATATCATACTCTTTTGGTCAACTCTTCAAAAATTACCAAAATTAAATTTAATTCCAACAAGGAATTAATTCCTTATACCAACCCAAGAGTTAATTCCTCATATCAACCCCGCATTTAATGTCATTAAACCTTCATTAACTCTATAAAAAGCCTCAAATCATCCACACAAAATCTTCAACTTTAAAAGCACAATGAATTCTTCCCCATCAAACATTATAGAGATTTCATCCGATTCTTCATCTGACTCATCTTCTGGAGGATGGAGAAACTATTTTCCATCAAACTATTCTTCAACCTCAAGAAACAATCTTTCAAAGAAAAAGGTTGAAATAACCTCGTCTGAAGAACCTTCAACAAATGAACTTCCACCATATGTGGATGATTCATCCTCCTCTTCTGACTCATCTGATGATGACGATCATCAAGAGCTATCAGTCTTATTAACAAAAGAATTTGAAAAAGCTGCATCATCAATGAAGAGGATCCCTGTTCCTGAGAAGAAGCAAGATCCAAAACCAAGAACAGTAGTGCTGGCACTCCCTTGCTAGAAGGTGTCTGACGCCATGGGTAGCAGAGGAGTCCGCAGCAAAACCATGCCAGATATCCAAAGAAAAGGAAAAGGGAAACTGAAGTAGTTGTGTTGTGTTGGGTTTGTAGGTTTTGTTGGTTTTTCTTATGTGAAGCTCTTATGTAATGAATCCATCTTTAATGAATAAATTTATTTATGCACGTCTTTATAATTCATCTTTGACTCTTAATTCCTCCCCTGAATTTGATAATCATCAATCATCTTTAACAGCAACTAGAACAAACTTTATTCCTCCCCTGTTTGGAAGAATCTTCACCATCAGATGAACTAGAACATATGTTATCCAAGCTCAGCATCCAATATGACCATTTGTACAAGTTACCATCAATTCAGTTGTTTAGTTTCAAACTGCTCTCAACACTTCCAGATGTATTACCTTCTGAGAGAGGTGTATCACTGAGCATAAACTCAGTAGGAACTAAGTTTGAACAATCAGTACAAACTGGTGAAGCCAGCAGTTCAAACTGTTAACCCCAGCAGTACTAACTGTTAGCAAAAAGTTTTCAGAGATAAAATCAAATTGTAAGTTTAATGTGGATTCGAAAACAGTTTTGTCCACTTATAGTTTTTAGCAAACTATCAACTATGAAAAGATTTGACATGTCTTTACCAATAGCCGTTTGCTATGGACTAGCCAACTCTTCACACTTAGATTTGGTGAGTTGATAACCAACCAGTTTTTAGTAAACTGTCAACCATAAACGGATTTGAGTAGTCTTTACCAGAAACCGTTTGATCTGGACTAGTTGATTCTTATGCTGATTAGACATGGTGAATCAATTACCATTTGTTGTGTGACAAGCATTCACACTTGACAATCCAAACCACCATAATTTTCAAAGCACAATCCAAAGCAAAAAGCTTTTCTTAACCTGAAATGTTAGTCCAAAACCAAAGAAAACACAATACACAATATTCTCTTTTAACAGTTATCACAATTGACTAACAAATTCACAAGCAGTACTAAAAATTATCAAGCAGTCTCAACTATACAAATACACAACTAGCAGTACAAAAACCAAAAACATTTAGACATTAATCTTTTGAAGGATTAAGCATTCCAATACCTGTTACCAAGTACTGAAATCTGCTTACATTAAAACCTTTTGTTAAGAGATCAGCAAAGTTGTCATCAGTGTGTATTTTAAAAACTTGTATTAACTTCTTTTCAGCACAGTCTCTTATAAAATGATGTCTAATTTCAATATGTTTAGTTTTTGAATGTTGAACTGGATTCTTAATGATACACATTGTACTGCTATTGTCTATATGTATAATTGTGTTTAAGAAATTGTACCCATAATCAAGCATCTGGTCTTGAATCCAAAGAACTTGAGCACAACAACTTGCAGCTGCCACATATTCAGCTTCAGTAGTAGATGTGGCCACCATAGTCTGCTTCTTACACTGCCAAGAGATTAATCTTCGACCTAAGAACTGACAAGCACCTGTTGTAGACTTTCTATCCATGCTAGCACCAGCATAATCAGAACCAGAGAATGCCACTAGATCAAATGCAGACTCTTTAGGATACCATAGCCCCAAGTTAGGCTGACCTTTAAGGTATCTGAAGATTCTTTTTACTGCTGTGAGATGAGACACCTTAGGATTTACTTGGAATCTTGCACAGGCACAAACAGCAAACATAATGTATGGCCTAGATGATGTAAGGTACATCAGAGACCCAATCATAGATCTATACATGTGCACATCCACATCTTCACCACTGTGATCCTTTAATAACAAATGTGTCTCCTTGTCAACTGGTGTACTAGCAACCTTGGCATCTGTGAATTGGAATTTCCTTAATATTTCACCAACATATTTATCCTGAGAGATAAATATACCATCTGGCTTTTGCTGTACTTGAAGACCTAGAAAGAAGGTAAGCTCTCCCATAGAACTCATCTGAAATTGGTCTTTCATCAGTTTTTCAAACTCCTTACACATCTGTTTCTTTGTAGAACCAAAAATGATGTCATCTACATAGACTTGTACCAGTAGAATATCACCCTTGTTCTTTTTAATAAAGAGAGTTTGATAAATTTTCCCTCTATGAAACCCATTCTTCAGAAGATATTTAGCAAGAGTTTCATACCAAGCTCGTGGAGCCTGATGCAATACATATAGAGCTTTCACCACCTTATAAACCTTGTCAGGATGCTATGGATCTATAAAACCTGGAGGTTGTGAGAAATAGACCTCCTCATCAATAGTACCATACAGAAAGGCACTTTTCACATCCATTTGATAGACCATAAACCCCATAAATGAAGCATAAGCAAGAAATAATCTTATTGCTTCAATCCTGGCAACTGGATCAAAAACTTCCTCATAATCTATACCCTCTTCCTGAGTATAGCCTTGAGCAACCAATCTTGCTTTATTCTTTATCACAATGCCCCTCTCATCCTTCTTGTTCCTGAATACCCACTTTGTACCAATCACTCTCATTCCCTTTGGTAGATCAACTAGAACCCATACATTCTGAATTTTGAATTGAATCAGTTCTTCTTGCAGAGCTTCAACCCAACTTGATTCTTCTAAAGCCTTTAACACATTCTTGGGTTCAATCTGAGATAGAAAACATACAAACATACACTCATGCTCATCATCATGATGTTTCTCCTCATATACCACACTGAGAAAGCCATGATGATTTGGGTCTTGAATTTGCCTTCTGGTCTTGACTCCAGATTGTACATCTTCTATGATATTGGTAAGTGGATGATTCCTATGTACAATAGTATGGGGAGTAGAAGGAGCTGCATAACTGGTAGGCATGTTTTGTAGACCATCTCCAAAGAAATCAAACTCATCAACTTGAGAAGCAGTATCAACTGGTGAATCAAGATGAGGTTGACTTGGTCCAGCAACATCACTATTTTTCTCAGCAGTTGTAACTTGTGGCTGAGCAGTACTAACTTCATTTGTATTGCTCGTTGGATTTTCAGCTTCTTTACCATTCTGACCACTTGTTTCAGCAGCATCTTTTTCTTTGTCTACACCACTTGATGAAGGAATATCATCCTTCTTTGTAGAAGACTCATTCACTGGACTTTCTTCCATGACTGGTATGAAAATGCAATCATCATCTTTCTCCTCTGAACCTGCATCATGGTTAGCATTTGTACCTGTAACAGGCACATAATTCATGGAGTCTGAAAGACTGTCAATATCAAAGATCCAAATCTGGACCTACACCTGCAACATTTGGTTTATTCTCCAAAAATTCTATGTGCAGATTTTCTTCTACATGCTTGGTGCTTGTATTGTACACCCTAAAAGCCTTATTGTGCAGAGAATAACCAACAAAGAAACCTTCCTCAGATTTCCCATCAAACTTTCCTAGTTGGTCTTTGGTATTAAGGATAGTAACATGACAACCAAAAGGTCTCATGAAGCTTAAAGCAGGGGTTCTACCTCTAAGAAGCTCATAAGCAGTCTTATTCTAAGGTTGCACAACTAAAACCCTATTCAACACATAACAAGTAGTGCTAACTGCTTCAGCCCAAAATGAAACTGGTAGCTTAGAGTCAGCTAACATTGTCCTAACAGCCTCTATAAGAGTCCTATTCTTTCTCTCAGCTACACCATTTTGCTGTGGGGTTCTAGCTACACTAAACTCCCTCTTAATACCTTTTTCTCTGCAAAAATCATCCATCACCCTATTCTTAAATTCAGTCCCATTGTCACATCTGATTATTTTAACCTTCTTATCAACTAGGTTTTCTACTTCAACAATAAAGGTCTTAAGGATTTCACTTGCCTCATCCTTAGTTTTCATAAAGAATACCCAAGAAAACCTACTATAATCATCAGTGACAACAAGGCAGTATCTCTTAAAGTTCAAGCTATTCACAGAGGTAGGACCAAACAAGTCCATATGCAACATATATAAAGCTTGAGAAATAGAGTTCTGGGTCTTTGGCTTACATGAGGCTCTGTGTTGCTTACCCTTAAGGCAAGAAACACAGGTTTGGTCATTGAGAAAAGTTTTATTTGGTAAACCTCTTACCAACCCATTTTTAGCAATGTTGTTAATGGTTTTAAAATTAACATGACCAAGCCTCCTGTGCCACAACATTGATTCTTCCAATGTGGCTTTTGCAACTAGACAAGTAAGTCCAACCTTATGAACTAGTTTATTCATCTCAACACTGTATGTATTATCCTTTCTAGGGATTGTAAGCAATACTTGACTTTCATCAGGTAGCTTGAAATCAGGAGAAAGTATAAGACAATCATTATCAGTAAATAAAACTTTGTTCTGTTTATCACAAATTTGTGATACACTGAAAAGATTGTACTTAAGTTCTGGTACATAATACACATTTTCAAAATCAAGGTTACCAGTTTTAATTACCCCTTTACCAGTAATCCTTCCTCCAACACCACCACCAAAGACAACTGGTCCTCCATCCAGAGCAATAAAGTCTGAAAGATATGACATGTTGCCTATCATGTGCCTTGAACATCCACTGTCTGAATATCCTCTATCTTCTTTACCATTTGAGGGATGTTCCTGCACACAAAATAAAGGTGTTAGTTTCTTTTGGGGATCCAAACCATCACTGGTTTAGATCTGCCTTGAGCATCAAGATGAGAAAACTTGTTGGAGGTCTTTGATGCACCATTGGGTTTGTTAGAATTTTTAACCCAATGTGCTGAGGCCTTGACAGCATTGCCCCTTTTTCCCTTAACATTTAAGTGCCTAGCAGTAGGATTTGCTGGTCTAGCAGTTGGAATTGCTGACCTAGCAGTTGGAACTGCTTGTTTAATTTTAGGCACCCACTTCTGATTAGTCATTGCTGTTTTCTGATAAAAATGCCTTTTAACTGTTTGTGCATGATTTGAAAATTGTTTTGCACTAGAAACAGTTTGCTTGTTATTAAACCACTTATTTTGACTAGCAGTTGAAACTATTTTGATGCCAGTCTTTAACATAACAGCTTTGGGTGACATCTTATGATTTGCATTAGGATTTGTCAATCTAGTTGGACTATTTTGAGTTACCCTAGCATTGTTATTCCTGTTCACCCTTGTATTCCCAGAAAACCTCTTTTTCCATGGGTTAGAATCACAATAAGCAGCCATATCATCAAAACTTCCACAAACAAAACACACTTTTCTAATCATGGCAAACTTATCATCCAATTTCTTAGATTTTGAGTGATTCCAGTTCCTATGACTACTCTCAGAACTTGATGATCTGTTCTTAGTCCTATACATCTCAGCATATCTAACATTTTTCCTAACATGTTTTATGTTTTCAGTCTTAACCACTTTAGGAGCATGTTTAACTTCTACCTTAATATCATTAGATTTTTCCTTAACCTTTGCATCCTCATCATCAGATGTCCAATCCTCAATGGTTGGTTCATCCGAGTTCCTATCATAGGACATCTTTATTTATCACTAGCACTCACAAAAGAATCTTCTGCCTTAACAAATTTAACAGGATTCTCACTAATCTTAACACCATATCCAGGAAAATCAATATCCTTAAACTCTTCTAAACCTGTATGAGCTAAATCAATTCCTGGTGGAACAAACATTCCTCTAAGAGGGGGTGCAACTGACTTATAACCTAAACCAGATTTAGCTTTGTTAAGTATTTAACTCTCTACTATCTTCTTAACTCCATTTGAAGTATGTTCAAGAGTATCTACACTTAACTGGATGTTTTCTTTTTCCTTTTTAAGCTTCTCTAGTTCATATACAAGTCCACTCATTTTATTATCTTTTATTTGTAATTCCCTCTTTAAAATACCTATCTCATCAGAAAAGTTTGACTCATTCTGTTTATAAAACATAATTTGTTCTTCCAAAACAGCTAATCCTCTTTTATGATTTGACAGACTAAAACTTACTTGATTAAATTCAACTCTAAGATCATCATACTGTTTCTTAACATTTTCATAATCTTTTAAAGCACGACTAGAGTTTGAACATTTTTCAAGTATATGTACCTCAGAGTCTGAGAAAGCCATCAAACCCAAGTTAGCTAGTTCCTCTTCTCCCTCTATGAAGCTCCAATCAAATCCAGCTCCAACTACAGCTACCATAGCCTTAGAAGAAGGCTCTTCAACATTAACTGTTCTCCTTGTCCCTTGCTGATTCTTAAACCCTTGACCCTAGTTGCTTTGTTGTCTTGGACCTCTACATTCCCTGGCAAAGTGCTCCATCTTGTGACAATTAAAGCATTCCACCTTAGACTTATCATACCCAACAACATCTCTTCCATTGAAGGTAATCTTATTCCCAGTCCTTTGGTAATACTTCTTAGCCCTGATGCTTATCAAAGCCAACTTCCACTTTAAATCCATAGCTTCCAAATCATCTTCAGCAATTTGAAGAAGATCTTCATGAAAGATCTTAGACCCACCAGACTGTTCTGGCACAAATGCATATATGGTCTCTTCAGTTAATCCAGCAGTACTAGTTTTTACACTAGCAGTGCTAACTGTTGGTATAGCAGTACTAACTGCTTCTTCATCTTCATGATTCGAACTGTTTGAAGAAGATACAAAAGCCAAATTCCCTGAACTGGAACTGGTGCTACCACTCTTCTTGACCTTCTGCTCAACAATCTTATGATTGTTGTAAAGCTCATTCATTGTCATTTTCTCCAGCTCTGGTTTATTGCTCCAAACCACAACATAAGTGTTCCATTCAGCAGGTAAACTATTTAGAAACTTCATGTTGAAGTCTTCCTGAGGTATCACAATCTTCAACATAGTAAGTTGACTGATGATCTTTTGAAGCCTATTAAATATTTGGTCCAAAGTTTCATTGCTTGATGCAGTGAAGTTCTCATAACTTTGCTTAAGTAGGGTTTTTTGTGCCTTCTTGGTAGCTTCATTGCCACCAAATCTTTCCACCACTGCTTCAAAAAGAGTTTTAGCCGACTCATAATGGCTAAAATTCAGCACTTGATCATTAGGAATTGCCATTAGTAACAAATTCCTAGCCTTCTGATCATTCTTCTTTTTGATTCTCTCCTCGTTTGTAACTGGCTCAGTGTTAAGCTTTGTGATCTTGGAACCATCAGCACGTGTTTCTTCAACAGGAATTGGTTTGAAGGAATCGTATTCATTCTGAGCCGCCATAAATCGTATTCATTCTGTTTCAGCATGGGGAGTTTAGCAAGGATTGAGGTTTGAGGTGTCTCCATGTCCATCTTCTTGGTTGCTAGTGAGTAAATACTTCTGGTTCTTCTAAACTCAAAGTATCATAAACCTGTCTCTGATACCACTTGACCGGATCTAAACACACACGTTGTGTTGGGGATACTTTGAGTTTATACTTGATAGCACGTGGAATTTACTACCAAGTACTTAGAAGAATATGAGTTTGTGTTTGGTGATTGATTGAATAAGACAAATAAGAACACACACAATATCAACCAAACAATCACTTCAATATATATCAAACGATTACAATATGAACGTGAAGCTCTTGATAATTCGTATAAAGGGATATTAGGTATTAGGTATTAGATATATCAAAACCCTAACTAAGGATCTCTCTTTATAGCACAAAGAGTCCTTTACAAGTAAAACATCTAATCGTATCATTCTATAGAAATAAGATATACACCATATCTTTTCTATATTTATCTTCACACGGTTTCACCTTGATCTCTTAAGCAGTTCTAACTTTTCTTCAGCGGCAGTCCTAACTGTTCTTCCATCAGCAGTACTAACTGTTCTTGTATTCTTCAACCGTACTAACTACTTAAGTTTAATTCCCAACATATACCAAATGTAACAGATGATAATCGTATTTTCTCCGAAGAGATACAGGGAGTACGTAGGATTTGACGGACATATCGTCTGTGGAATTTGATTAGACAAAACAGATGAGAATATATCGAAAGCTCTACAATGGGACCTAAGATTCTTATCGAAAGTACAGAGGTCAGCTAAACGCGTGTCGAGAATCCAAACGTATCAAATCGTATAACGTTGAAGGCAGATTAAGCGTATAGGTACAATGAACCTAAAGTCTCGCTAACGCAGATAATCTCAAATGGCTATCAGAAATTCTAAGGCTTCTAAGGCACTCCTCGAAATATCCTATGATCACAATAAGTGCACGTTATATGATGTAAGTATTATCACGTTGGCCAGACGTCATAATACTAGCATCATATAATCACCTAACAGTCCATCTACCTCCTAGGGTTGGTCCGAATCAAATCATCACTACGAATTCGAAATTAAAGAAACCTATCGCATAGATAACGTAATGGAACCTAGTAAGGATCATCGAATGAAGCTTGCCGTCAAAAGCATTAATTCTTCCACCATTCATCAAGGTCCTCATCTCAAAACGGTCATCCAACATACGCAGAGTGAACACAGAACGGAATTACTAACAGCGAACCTAAATCATTCAAAGGATCTTATCATCAGGTAACGGAAACTTAAGTAGTTAAGAGGAAGTGAATTTCGTCATCAATAACTTCATCCCTCACAGAATCAACTCATCCCAACATGAATGTTTGCTTCAAAATCCGTCTATTCAAATACATGATTTCAATTTCTTCCAAGTCTAAGTAGTCTGTCAACGCTTGCCCATCTGATCATAGGGTGAAAAGGAAATATAAACTTGAGTCTGGTTCTTCAAGCCTTCGTCGACTCTTCTCGTAATTGCGTTATAGTAACATGAATCTCTGACATGATCGCTGTGCATCCTTCCGTCCGCAAGTCTGCTTCTGCTCTCAATTCATCTTAGTAACACTAAAATGAATAGAGAAGCAAGACTGCGTGCCTTCGACAGGTCTTCTAGCACAACTCAAAATTCACCTACTCGATTACATTCTCCTTCTAGGTCTGCCACTACCTTCGTCTTGCAAGAAATGTTTTCCAATCCTCAAAGTGAACACCGCTGCTGTCGACTCCATGTTATGTGTTGAATAGTTCATCCCCTATGGTCTGATTGTCTTGATACCCAACTGAAATCTCCACTTGCTGCATGAAATAATATCGAGACCTTTCTCAGTTTCTCCCTTCTTCTTATATGCTTCTTTCACGGTAACATCTTCTATTACTCTTCTACAAGGTTTCTAACTCCGATAACGGTCTTCAATCTTGGTCCTTTCTGTGGGAAACTCTGTCATCACAGGATACCTGGTAGTGTTGTCTATTACGATCTTTGAACGTCAATCAAATTTTCTCTCCCAGAAGAAAGGGTCATTCTAACTTACTTTGAAATGGTCTACATGTTCCTCTTTCGTCTCTGAACACAACACACTGTCATACTATGACAATTGTCCAAATACTCGCGAAAATATGATTCTATTAGCCAATACAATTGGTATCATTAAAACTCATAATGATCACAACGAGTACGAAAGCAGCTTCAGGAATCGTCTTAGGGAAAGTTCATATCACCTATCTTCCTCTTCACGAATAAAACTGAAATGCTTCGTGGAGGTTACTCTTAGTTAGTCGACTCCCTTCTTAGAGGTTCTTGTGGTTGCTTCTTCAGTCCTTCAAACCTAAATGAGGCCGTCTGATACGGAGTTTCAAAGATAGACCAAATCAATCATTGATACGCGGAAATGGATAATGATTACGGATAGTGATACGGTTAAGTTCACGATAGTCGATACGCCGCCGTATACTTCCCTCTTTCATCTTCATAAACCAACAGGAGCATCCCAAGAGAAACACTGAGGTGAACAAAATCATATTCCATCAGCTCCTTCAATCTCTCAACTTCTTTGGCACCATGGTTTCGTCAACTGAGATCAATTCAATGCCAACTCTACTTCCCAAGCAGGAGGGAATCCCAAAAGGTTCATCAAAGGACACCAGAAGATTTGTACAACAAATACTTCCAATGCCAGAGCTTTCTAAGGGTAGATACTAATAGGTGTCAGGAGTAACCTGACAATCAAATGAGATCGGGGTATGTGCTTCCATAGCAACATTAATCTTAACAGATTTAAGCGGTTGAGAGTCATCATAACCGAAGTAGGATGAAAATAGATTTCTAAAGGTCACATATCAGATATGGTAGTCTCTGGTAGCTTATGAAGAGCCAGCCAATCCATAACCAAAAGACCTCAAAATCAAATATATCAAAAGTAAAAGGATTCGTAGAACGAATACGGTCGTCAAGCCAGACGGGTAGTTCATATATCAAGGTTAAGTGCATGGTTCAATATAGTGTTGAGATAGATAAGCGAACAGTTTAAGGTGCTGGAATTTTGTTTAGCTTTTTAGTATAAGTGGCAGGTAGGGTGTGAATTGTTGGTAATACGAACATCGTATAACTGTCAAAAGTGAGATGTATGGAATATTAGTTATCAGCATCATCATGCTCAGTTAACAATTCCGTACTGAGATAGTATTTACATCATGTCCTTCCAAAGGAACTGGTTGGCAAACAAGGTTCATCATTCAAAGGGAGGGAACAAAACTTCCTATATCCGTGGTTAATAATTTCCAGAGTTCTCATAGGAATAGTAATGGATTTTGCAAGACTGAGTAGTATCAGATGATACATTATATCCAGCACATGCAATGAATTCACAGAATGTGTCAAACACATTACGGTTAAATAACCTTCGGGATGGTCGGAGAGGTATCAACTTGTTTATCAAATAAATCGGAGATGGAGATCAAAATCAGGAAGGGAAACTTAAATGGTGTAAGGTATCCATGTAGTTTCCGAGGTATTCCAAACTTACTTGGTTACTAAGCTTAGTTTGCAAAACATTCTAGCTTCTGAAACAAATGTTCTTATAAGGCATAGCTAAAGGTAGAGGCACGATTCAGAGTGATGCGGAAGCAATGCTACTTACAAAGATGTCCTAGTCTACCCATTCCTCACCGGTTATAACTTATGTTCCTATGGGGAGATCTTAAAACAAATTCTCAAAGGTTATCTTATGAGCGCCTACAGTGGAAACTTAAGGGTCCAAACTTCACAGGTCAAGGTTTAATGTACTACAAGTCGCAGCCTGGGCTCTGATACCATAATTGTAACACCCCAACCTGATAAGGGTAGAAGTATTACGTTATGGTGACATATCAAAGCAAACACAAGCATATGACTTAACTAATACAAACGAATTTCAAAGGTTACACGGAGAAAATCTGAATTACAAGGTTACAAAGGAGAACAACAATAACTATTAAGTCTAAAGATATAAACACTTCTAGTCATCTCTAATCCAAGATAGCTATCAAAGTATAGTATTCTAAGTCCAAAGTGCTCTCCACTCATAACCCAGCTTCCTACTAAAATCTGCCACAGGAAAAGAAATGCGGCTGAGCTTTAAAAGCCCAGTGAACAGATATATATATATAAACGAAACCAAAAGATAAGGTACGAGCATATAAAGTATGGTGCATTGGGAAAAGCATAAGGGATAACAATTTGATATCAAGTAAGGAAGGGAAAGGAAAGGAAAGGTCAGTAATCTACCACGAGCCCAAGCAAATCGGATCAAATATCTTAGTAACCATAGAGGAGCGACCTCTCAAATTATGAAGGACGTGTATTGCACATAGCATCAATCACCAAATCAAGTTATATCATATCATGTACAAAGCAAACCTAGGATGCACCCATACGCCCCTGCAAAGATGTTAGTGGCCAAACATATATAATAATTGAGCTCATAATAAATAACAGAAAAGGGACGGTGTGGAACATCACTCAACCACACTAGAGTCATGCCATTGGTGCATCAATGACACGGCCATGGAACCCCCATGACTAGGAAACAAATTTTTGGCTCGGTTGTCAACTGTAGGGTTTAAAAGTCATATTATATCAAAGGTCCATAAGTTTCATAATAAATGGTTCATAATTAAAGTTTCATAATCACATGGTTCAAAGGTTCATCACAAAGGTTCAATTCAAAGGTTTATATCAAATGTTCATTTAAAAGCAATCTTTTAATAATGACTTTCATAAAAGTGATCTTTAATAACGGTTTTCATAAAGATAGTTTTTAAAAGTCGTTTTCATAAAAGTTAGCAAAATTCTATATAAAGGTGGTTTCGCATCAATGCTCATAAACGTTATTTTAAAAATAGTTTTTCTCAAAACATTTCCATGATATAATTAAGAAAGGTTTTCACATCCAGTTACAATATCAAATGAACCTTCAAAGCACCAAGTGATTCGAATACTCATGTCATAGGGTAACGAACAAATTATGTCAAGTATCATATCACAAGGGTCAAATGAACGAATGTCAAATGGAACGAAGCATATCAAGTGAATGAATCAAAGTACAAGGGATCATAGCAGTGGCTTAAGGGAGTCATATCAGAATAACAAATCAATAATCAAGATCAATTCATGAGAGTGAAAGCACCCTTACTGAAAAAGGGTGGAATATCTATACCTTGGACCGCAAGTGAAAACAGAACTAGAAACATATAGATCGGAAGCAAACTCCATCTTCAGCGAATCTACATGAATTCATGATCGTCTTAATAATCACTCATTGTAAATCAGATTACTCATTTTAGTCGACTTTCCATTTTAATAACTTCCCTTTTATGGCAGCTTTCCAAAAATAGTAACTTTCCAAAAATAGTATGTTTCTTCTTTAAGTAGTTTAACCATTTTAAGTAACTTTCCATAATTAGTAGGTTTCCATATATAGTAAGTTTTCATATTTAGTTGGTTTTAACACGATCTCTTAATTTAGTTTGAGTTCGGGTTTTGGGTTCGGGATTGTCAAATAAATTAAACATATTCATAATCATGTTAAAATGTTACTTACTAATCATACATGTCATGGAATATAGCATAGACCTCAATTATCACATGAACACACTTTGAACACCTATTTTACACAAGTATAATTATTGGCAGATTTACTCCTGAAATTAAGCCCATGTAATGAATTTTGAAAACGTAGATAATCCCAAAGTAAAAATCCACAAAATTTCCACAGTGACCCATATGTCTTGTGAGTCTACCATAATTTTTCCAGATTTTTATCTCAAGTAAAGAACCCCTTTACAAATCATTCAAGTCTGGTTGTTCAGATTCGTAAAGAAATTTACACCTCAAAAGTATGCCTCTAAAAACCTAACCATACGACTTTAGAAAAATCTACAAAAATTCCAGGAAGTAGTGTATATATGAGATATGACTCTTGTAAAATTTTAGCCATTATCTCTTTATGGTTTAGGAATTAAAAACCGGCCAAGTGGACTGATTTCCAGACCCTCAAATTCAGACTCAACACTTTATCATACAAAAATAAAAAACATGACCAAATCAACTTGAAATCACCCAAACTCAATTGGAGAACTTGACTAAGACATAAAACAAAGTTTTCATGAAAAGAAACCGAATCAAAACACTCTATATCATGACCATAACCCACTCACAAAACCGGTATGCCTACTGTCTAGATTTTAGGGTTTCAATTTGACCATTACAACACCTAATTACGCATCCAAACACAATCACGAACCCCATAATTCATACAACATAATTCTTAACATCATTACAACATGTTCTAAAAATCCCACATCTAATTACCCACGAATTCTATCAAAACTCTAATTTCAAATTCATTATTTCATGTGATGACCTATGATTTTATGTGACAACTTTATGATTTCATGTAATAATTACATTAGGCCGATTCATATTATTAATTTAGCCGATTCATAAACTTCTCATGGTGTCAATATACATGATATACACAAGATCAAAATGGAGGAAACAAAAATAAGATAATACGTGTTACCCTTGAAGATCAATCGAAGAACAAATGACACACAAGAAAACCGAGCACCAAAACTCTCGGCTTCAACCTCTCGGACCCAAAGGAAAACCCACGAACACCATTCCTAGGCAACACACGAACACACCCACGTTTATCACCAATGAATTCCTTGCTTGCCTTGATGACGGATCGGAAAAAATGAAAGAGATGGGGAGGGAGGATAGGGGCGGCCTATTGGTGTTTTTGGGGAGTTAGGGTCTTAATTTTTTTATTTTTTTTTTATTTTGGTTATTTTGAAGAGAAAAAAATAAAAGGCCGGTGTTAATAGGGGAGGGGAGGCCGGTCATTAAGGGATTTGATGGGGAGAAATTTTCTCCCTTCCATAATCAAGATATTTAGTATTAATTACCTAATTGGTGTAGTGTAAGTCGGGTACAGAAAATAAGAAATGGGACCTAAACTGAAAACATGTAGTCATGTGATTTTTATTAAATATGTAACACTCGTTTTATCATAAGTCTTTTATTATCGCATTACTTTCATTTGTTCAATTATTAACCGTTAGATACTTAGGTTATGTTCGGGATGAAATGTCTTTAATAAATTTGAGATCAAAGGGTATTCTGGGTATTTTACGTGTTCAGAAATTCTGGGTTTTACAGGTAGTGCTTTGGTGAACAAGTATGCCAATTGGTATTGAGTACCCACAAAATATAAATCAATTGTACCCTTCTCGACATGCTCCTTGATGAAATGGTAACGAAGAGCAATGTGCTTGGACTTAGAATGATGAAGAGTGTTGCAGGAGATTGATATAGCACTCTTTGAGTCGCAGTACATCGGGATCTTATCAAATACATAACCGTAGTCCATGAGTTGAGTTCTCATCCAAATGACTTGAGCACAGCAAGCAGACATGCCTACATACTCAGCTTCAGTTGATGACAACGATGTGCAATCCTGTTTCTTTGACTGCCAATATACAAGCTTGTCTCCAAGAAACTGTACACCACCAGAAGTGCTTTTGCATGTATCTAAACACCCTGCATGGTCAGCATCTGAAAAAGCTATTAGTTCAACACCAGAATCTTTCGGATACCAGATCCCCAAATGGATGGTTCGCTTTACGTATCGAAGGATTCTTTTAGCCTCTGAGAGGTGTCATTCAGTTGGGTTTGACTGATAACGAGAGCAAAGATAAACAACAAATACTATGTCTAGTCTACTAGCTGTGAGATACATGAGTGACCCAATAATACTTCAGTATTTTGTAGGGTCAACTTGTTTCCCATGTATATCAGCATCTAGTTTTGATGTGTGAGCCATAGGAGTATTATAAGTATCACAACTTGTCATCCCATGTTTCTTTAAAATTTTAAGAGCATATTTGGATTGGTTTAGAAAAATTCCACGGGGTGATTGATGAACTTGTAGTCTCAAGAAGAACGTAAGTTCACCCATCATGGACATTTCAAAGTTTTGTTTCATTAATTTTGCTAAAGTGTTTGAATACTTTTTATTTGTGAACCAAAAATGATGTCATCAACATAAATTTGAACAATTAAAATGTCTTCCCCGTGTCTTTGAATAAACAGTGTTCGTTCTACAAAGCCTTTAGAGAAATTATTGGCAAGTAGGAAAGCTGGCAGTTTATCGTACCATGAACTCGGGGCTTGTTTAAAGCCGTAAAGGGCTTTCTTGAGCCTGTACACATAATTAGGATGCTCTGGATCGATGAATCCCTCTGGCTGACTAACATATACCACCTCACGTAGTTGACCATCCAAGAATGCTATTTTCATGTCCATTTGATAAACAACCTTGTTCTTGTGTGCAGCATATGCTAGAAAGATACGTACAGCTTTAAGTCTAGCCACAGGAGCAAAAGATTCTTCATAGTCAATGCCTTCTTCCTGAGCGAATCCTTTAGCTACCAGACGCGATTTGTTTCGAATTACTGTACCTTCAGCATCTAATTTATTTTTCAAAATCCATTTCAGCCCGATGACATAGACCATATATGGTTTTTCAACAAATTCCCAGACTTCTAGTCATTTGAATTATTTGAATTCTTCCTGCATCGATTCAAACCAGTTGTCGTAAGTCATTTCTTGTTTAATGTTCTTAGGTTCGTCTTGAGAAACTGTGAGTGCATAAATGCAGGTTTCACCATCTGAGTGAAGTCGTTGTCTTGTCATTACAAGTGCTTCTGGATTACCAATAATGTGTACTAATGGATGATCTCTTGTCCATTTATGTGTCGAGGGTTGATGTTGATATGCATTGTGCGTATTAGACGGATCCAAATTGCTTGAAGATGACTCTGCAATATCGGGAACAGTTGGAGCCGGAGGAAATGGATTAAAGAAAGCATTTACATCATAATCTGCAGATGCGGGTATTGGTAGTTCATTTTGATCCTCAGGCGCATCGTTGGAGTTGGAATCGGTTTGTTCTTCAGTTGTGTTAATACAAATATCGTCTAAAAAAACGTTATTTATAATTTATGATCTTTGCTATTTTTTGTTAATGACAATTATAAATTTTATTTTTACCAAAGCATAAATATAGTTAAGTCTTTTACATATATAGCCACAAGTTTTTCATAAACTCATAACATCATTTACATGCTACATATATGATCACTAGTTACATGTATATACATTTACATGTTACATACATTTACATTTACATATTACATTCATTTACAACTTAATTCTAAATATGGAAATTGTACAATGACATCATGGCATGCATCACTTTGATATCTTTAGGATATCTTGAAGATCATATGAATATCTTGGATTGATCTTCACTCAAAGAATTAGATATGGAAATATCTTGGTTAGATTTGGGAAAGATCTTGGAGATTTGCTGTCAGGCTCCCACGGAACCAAACAGCATAACGGACGGATCCCTATTTTTGGATCCGTCCCATCTGTGGTTTGCCAAGGCAGTTGCCTATAAATAGCAAGCCACACATTCATGTTTTCTCAACAATCATAAGCATAAAAAACATTATACATTCTTTCATTCATTACTAACCCATTCATATTACATATTTCATTCTTAGTGATCTTTCTTTTGTAGCAAAGAGATCAAAGCATCACAAGCTTCAACTAAGCGTTGCAAGACTTGTTAGATTAGTCATAGTGTGGATTTGTTGTTTTTCACACATCATTGTTGTACCAAACTATCATATACCTCAGTTGTGATCGGTTAATATTTTAGTCCTTAAAATACATAGAGTATCGGGAGTGGTTGTGCCCTTGTAAAAGAACTCAGTATTTAGCTTTGTACCGAAAAAAGTGTAAGCGACGTTTGTAAAGGTTTTCTTCGCCAAGAAGAGAGCTTTTTTCTTAGTGAAGAAAAACTCTCGAGTTAGAGGCTCGAGGAGTGGAGTAGGGCAAGGAAGAGATTCCTTGTAGACAGAACCACAATAAACATCCGTGTTGTGGTTTTATTGTTTCTTTCTCTACTTGCTTGTTATATATTGTTTATTATTTGCATTACTTGAAATCACGTTAAGTATTCAAAGCAAAAGAATTTTAAATCGGTAAAACTATTCAACCCCCCTTCTGGGTTTCCACAATTGGCATCAGAGCTATGTTACTCAAGAATTTCAAAATATATTGTATTTTAAAACTTGAAACGATCCATGGATTTTGAAAACTTTAAAGAAGGGCAATCTATGCAAAGACCACCACTATTTGAACCAAATAGTTTTATATATTGGAAAAACTGCTTTGAAACTTATGTGAAGTCAAAAGATATAGATCTATGGTCCATTATTATAGAAGGTGACCATAAACCCATAATAAAAGATATATCAAGTGGTCGAGATGAGGATACTTCACTTACACGTCACAGTGATGAGCAAAAGAAGTTGATTGCCAAAAATAATGAGGCTAAAATGATGCTTTATAATGCTTTACCTAGGAAACATTATGAAAGAGTCTTTATGTGTAAAACTGCTAAAGATATTTGGCAATCCTTAATTATCACTCATCAAGGGAACTCACAAGTCAAGGATAACAAAATTGATCTTCTTGTTCAACAATATGAACAATTTTTTATCCCTAAAGATGAGACAATTGATAGTGCATTCGCTAGGTTTAATACTATCATTACTTCTCTCAAAGCACTTGACGATTCTTTTTTTAGTAAGAACTTTGTCAGGAAATTTCTTAGAGCACTCCATCCAAACTGGAGAGCAAAGGTGACGGCCATTAAAGAATCCAATTATCTTTCAAGCATGTCACTTGACGAGCTAATAGGAAATCTCAAAGTTCATGAGATGATTTTGGAAAAAGATTCGGAGATAGTTAAAGGTAAAAAGGAAAAAGTCAAATCCATTGCCTTAAAAGCTAGGCTAGATTCAAGTGATGATGAAGAGTCTAGTTCAGGTAGCGAAGATGAAGAATATGCCATGGCCGTAAGAGATTTCAAGAAGTTCTTTAGGAGACGAGGAAAGTTCGTAAGACAGCCTCAAGAAGAAAAGAAATCTTTCCGAAAAGACCGTGATGACAAGAAAGGAAAAGGAGAAAGAAAGTGTTTTAGATGCGGAGATACAAGTCATTTAATACGAGAGTGTCCTAAGCCGCCCAAAAACAAGACTCAAAGAGCTTTTGTAAGTGGGGCTTGGAGTGACAGCGAAGATGATTATGAAGAGCCTAAGAACGACGGAGTTTCTCTCATGGCTCATGACTCAGAAGAGGTCTTCTAGAAAGTTGGTTTGGAACCAGACGAGTGGATAAAAGATAGCGGGTGTTCAAGGCACATGACGGGAAACAAAAGCCTTTTCTCAACCTACCAAGCATACGATGGAGGTAATGTTACATTTGGTAGCAAGCTTAAAAGAAAAATCGTCGGAAAAGGTACTATCTCTCATGACTCTCTCTCTCTATTGATGATGTTGGTCATGTTTATAACCTAGGTTTTAACTTACTTAGTATTAGTCAAGTGTGCCGTAAAAAGGATGACGTCCTTTTCAGTGAAAACGGAAGTAAAATACTTAAAGTCGGTATAACCGTAGGTAAAGGTGTTTTGAAAAATAACGTATATGTTATGAAATTAGATAAAACATCTAGAGATAAACTCTGCCTCACCTCTCTAGATGATAATTCAACTCTTTGGCATAGACGCTTAGGTCACGCCAATATGAGACTCATTCAATCTCTATCATCAAAGGAATTCGTTAGGAACCTACCTAAGTTGAAATACGAACAACACTTTTGTGATGCTTGCAAAATTGGGAAACAAGTTCATAATAGCCATAAGGCTAAAAATATGGTGTCTACATCTAGGTGTCTAGAACTATTGCATATGGATTTGTTTGGTCCATCCGCTATACAAATTTATGGAGGAAACTTCTACACTTTGGTCATATTATATGATTATTCAAGATATACTTGGACTAAATTTTTGAAAACTAAAAATGAAGCTTTTGATAAATTTGAAATTCTAAGTAAGAAAATTCAAAGTCAACTAGGAAATAGCATTGTGTCAATTAGAACGGACCACAATCGTGAATTTGATAATGAAACTCAATTTGGAGTTTTGTGGTGCTAATGGCATAACACATAATTTCTCAGCTCCTCGAACTCCTCAATCAAACGGTGTAGTAGAACGTAAAAACCGAACACTTCAAGAAATGAGTAGAACAATGCTAAATGAACAAAACATACCACAAAATTTTTGGTGTAACACTGTTGACACATCCACATATATCTTAAATAGAGTTTTAATAAGACTATTTTTGAATAAAACTCCATATGAACTTTATAGAGGCAAAAAGCCTACATTAGGAAACTTTAGAGTTTTTTGGAAGCAAGTGCTTCATTCTTAACACTAAGGACTATCTCACCAAATTTGACCCAAAGTCTTATGAAGGTGTGTTCCTTGGATATTCGCAAAATAGTAAAGCCTATATCGTCTTAAACAAAGAAACCTTAAGAGTCGAGGAATCGTTGAACATAACATTTGATGAAAGTCCACCTCCCTCTAAGACATCACCTTTGGTAGATGATGACTTAGTTGAAAGTCAAATAGTTGAAAACCAAGTGAATATAGATAATGACAAGGAAGATGAACCTTTAAATAGAGAAATAGTCAATGTCAAAGAATCTAAAAGTCATCCATTAGATAATGTCATAGGAGAAATCAATGAAAGAACTTTAAAATCAAAAGTTCAAAATCAAAGCAACTTCTTTTGTTTCATTTCAACCATTGAGCCCAAAAATATAAATGAGGCTATAAAAGATGAATCTTGGGTCATGTCGATGCAAGAAGAATTAAACCAATTTATTTGAAATGATGTTTGGAAATTAGCCCCTCAACCTAAATGTCAAACCATAATTGGAACAAAATGGGTTTTTATAAATAAAATGGATGAAAATAGTGTAGTGTCTAGAAACAAAGCTAGGCTAGTAGCTCAAGGCTACAATCAACAAGAAGGTATAGACTACGACGAAACGGTTGCTCCGGTTGCTAGGCTCGAGTCAATTAGAATATTACTTGCATATGGATGTGCACATGACTTTAAACTTTTTCAAATGGATGTCAAAAGTACATTTCTTAATGGTTTTATTAATGAGGAAGTGTATGTCGCACAACCTCCTGGCTTTGCCGACTTTGAAAAACCAAACCATGTCTACAAACTTAAAAAAGCTTTATATGGACTTAAGCAAGCACCAAAAGCATGGTATGATCGACTTAAGACATTCCTAGTTGAACATAAGTATACCATGGGACTAGTAGACAACACTCTTTTCACTAAGAAAAATGGATCACATATTATCATAGTTCAAATATATGTGGATGACATTATATTCGGATCAACTTGTCAAGAGTTATGCGACGATTTCTCAAAAATCATGCATGACGAGTTTGAAATGAGTATGATGGGAGAGCTAAACTTTTTCTTAGGACTCCAAAGAAAACAATTAGAAGATAGGATATTCTTCAACCAATCTAAGTACATCAAAGATATGCTTAAGAAATTTGGTCTTGAAGATTCCAAACCTATGAAAACACCTATGTCTTCAGAAACTAAACTCACAAAGGATGAAGAAGGTGAATATGTAGATATCACTAAATATAGAGGAATGATTGGTAGTCTACTCTATCTCACGGCTAGTAGACCTGACATTATGTTTAGTGTTTGTCTATGTGCTCGCTTTCAAGAAGATCCTAAAACATCCCATCTTGAAGCCGTAAAATGAATTTTTAGATACATTAAAGGTACTACACACTTAGGATTATGGTATCCCAAAGGAACGGGAATTGAAACCATAGTGTATGCCGACTCGGACCATGCCGGTGACTATGTAGATAGAAAGAGTACAAGTGGTATTTGTACTTTTGTTGGGCATTGTCTTACCGCATGGTTCTCAAAGAAACAAACGGCTCTAGCAATCTCAAAAATCGAAGCCGAGTACGTGTCTGCAGGAAAAGCATGTCAACAAGCACTTTAGATGAAACAGGCTCTCATCGACTATGGGATTCAACTCAATGACATCCCCATTCTCTGCGACAACAAAGGAGCTATCGACCTTAGCAAGAATCCAGTTCAACATGCTAGAACCAAACACATAGAAATTCGTCATCACTTTCTACGCGACAATGTTCAAAAAGGAAACATCTCAATCGAGAAAGTATCCTCAGAAGACAACATTGCCGATATCCTAACTAAACCTCTCAAGAGAGAACCATTTAACCTTCTTAGACTTGGTTTAGGATTAATGGAACCAAATATTAAGTTAAAACTTTAGCTCAAACCTTAGATTAACCAAACATAACCAAAAACCAAAATAGTCCCGCGGAACCCTTCGACAACAAGGACGGAACCAAATTTTTGGTTCCGCCCCATCCGTGTGTTCCTGGGTTTGTTTTTAAATATATTAAACAAACACTCCTGTTCTCATTCCCAAAATACACAAGAAACACAAACTCGACCCATAGCACACCATTCTCAGAATTTAGGTCATCCTCTTCAACAAATTTGTGCTCTAATTCACACTTTAAGTATCCCAACTCTATTTACATTCCTGATCTGAGTCTAGGATTTCTATTTCTTGCACAAAACCAAAACTTGGGGATTATGCATCTTTTTGATTAATCATGAAGCATATTCACTAAATTACATAACAAATCATGTTTTCCATAGTTAGGAATTGCATGTTGTAAGACATTATCATAATTCACTAAAAACCCCATGTGAAATTTTTTGTAAAAAGCTTCTCACTATTAGGAAAAATGATTTTTCACATTGTTCATACAAATAAAAACGTTATGTTTAAAACATCATGTGCATAATTTCTCTTGAATGCTAAAGGAAATACATAACTAATATGTATTTTCGGGTACCTTCAATCCAAGCTAAATTGAATTAGGAGCGTTTGGGTTATCTCTCGTTTTGTTATAAAATTTGCTAAATGAAATTTTTATGCATTAAAAAGAGTTGAGATAACCGCACCTCCACATCATCCCCATGTAGGCACACACTAGAACATCATATCAAAATTCTCATTAGTTTTAACTAAACTACGTAATTTTTGTATCTATGATAAATCATGCCTCACGCAACCTTGTACGATCACAAGGATACCCTGAACTACCTCCCAAAACACCATAAGACTAAGGGACTTACACCGGAACAAGTAAAAATCTTTAAGGCCTTAGAAAAGAGATATGTTCACGAGGGTAGAACCATAGACCCTTCCTTTCTAAAATGAACCGACATTCGCCAACAACTAGCTACCATTCAGTTTGATTGCCTCTTGGACATTGATGAACCAATATGTCCTATATTTATATTAGAGTTTTATGCTAGTGTTGTCCTTAGCTCAAATGATTATGGTCTCATCTCCATTCATTTCAAAGTCAATCAATCCCAATTCAACATTCCCTTAAACTAATTTGAGGAAGTCCTCAGAATTCCGGGTGAAGGTACTTGCCTTTATTCGGATAAATGCTCTTTGTCAACCCTTGGCTCTATTTTCGATCGTATGCCTCCATACGACACTCCTTTGACATCAAAAGAGATTATACGAGACCATCTCTTCCTCCTTAGAACTTCCCACACTAGGACCACCCGACAAGGCAATGAGATCAATCGAGACCCGTTTGGCATGGAGCTAAAGGAACTTAAGCCACAATTTAAGAAATGGGAATAAATTCTTCGGGCCAACGTCTTGTGCACCATAGGGAATAGAGACCACATCAATGCTTGTCTATGCTACATTCTCTATTTCTTGTCGACTCATCAACCCTTCAATCTTGCCTACTATGTCGCCAAGAGGATGGCCGACATACCAATGTTAGGAACCACCGCTCTTCCATACGGGATGCTTCTCACCCGTCTTTTTAGAGCCTTTGCACCTATCCCTCCAAATGCTAGAGGTTTTTGCCCTGACTACTCCCTCATTCCCCACACTTTTGTACCCTCGAGTGATAAGAGAGTAGCCAAATAAAAGGAAAACGTCCTCATCCACAACCTCCTCATCATCATCTATGAGCGAGGATGATGGACTCCCAAACTCTAGGCTTCCACCTCTAGAATATATGAACCAACTTCCAAGAATTGAATAACAAACTGAAGAATTCAAGCAAACGAGAGGGATGTTCAAATGCATCGGGTGTTTCCTAACGAAGATCAACAAGAAATTTGACAGGCAATGAGAGGTTAATGAGTGTTTGGTACAATTGGTTTTAAACAATGATGTGATGTATTTTTAAGATTGTAGGATATTAACTTATCATTAAACAACTATGTGAACTATCGTGATCATGCAGGGCGATAGCATTTTGATGTTATCAATTTTCTAATCTTAAGCCACTGTTTGGCATAACTTCCATTATTAGTAAGTTCAATATCCTCAGTTTGATCTATATGCTTACATATGTTAATACTTGTGTTTTTATTATTGTTCAATCACAACTAATTAACTACACATGTTTTAGGAAAATTTACAGGATTTGAACAAGTTTCGGGCTTTTAAAAATGCCTACTGTTTAGTTTTCTTGATCGGCGGATATGGCGGAACCAAAAATATGGTTTCGTCTGTCCAAGTTTTTGGTGCCGCCAAAAACAGCCTGACGGATCAGGAGGAACCAAATTATGGGTTCCGCCTGTGTAATCATTTGGTTCCGCGGATCAACAGCTACATTTTTAATTTTTCAATTAATCCCGCACTCTAGTTCACTCACTCTTGTTATTAGGATACTTTTACTGATAATAACTCATATTAGGATCATCTTAGATCACTTAGAACATTAGGAAACTTATTTCCCACCAAAACTTGAAAATTCAAAAATCCACTCAAGTTACCTTTCTCCAACAAGCAATGTAACACCCCCAAAATCTTTTATTCGCGGAAGCATACACTTTGGGGTGCTACGAGGTCGATAATCATAACACAAGATATAGGGAACGGATTAAAAATCCGTTTTAAAATATATTACATAAGTCAAATTATGTAGCGTTACATAAAATCCATTTCAGATGAAAATGAAGCCCATTTAAATAAAAGGTCCAACTGTCAGAGTAAACGCATTAAAAACATTTCAATCACTTATTACAACCGTTGCCATGCTCTGCACTCGGCTAAACGCACCTCAGTTTCTTGAGAAAAATATGCTAAAAGTCAGCTAACGCTGGTGAGTTCATAGGTTTAAGTAAATAGCACATATGGACCAATAGCAATATCATAAAAGCAATCCAGCAGATACACACTACTCAGCTATGCAAACACTAAGCCTCATCCTACCGATCTATGACAGCGCAGCACGCCAGCCTGGCGTTAGCAATTAAATAAGGGTGTCCGCGAGTGTTAATCCCCAGACACTCAAACTATTATTCGATTTGGTATACGTTCGCCTTGGCTATGCCGAGCCAACCGAATGGGGACGTCACTCCCAATAGATCTATTTATATCAAACGGCTTCCTAGACAGGAATTAATGGCAGATGATAGTGGGCACAAAATGGGATTCAGCAAACTTAGATTTCTGCATATTAGTGTGTACTTAAAAACAAAATTCATTTCTGGTCCATGAAAACAGTTTTGCATGTTTCTCACCCCAAGCTTATATAGCAAAAATCGTATAAAATATGGGGCTATAAACTCACCTTTCAACAACAGCAATCTTCTAATCAACAAAATAATGCAACCGCGCCGACAGACAACCTAAATCAGTACGGTAAGTCTTAGCGAAAATACTCGTGTCTCATGTGTCCTTATTTTATTTGAAAAGTTTACGCTTGACTAGTGCTCGTGTATTTCTTGCTTGCTGTGTGGTAAAATATATTTTGAAACAATTTATCGTTGACGTTCTTTATGACGGTGGCTCATGGTGAAAGCGTACGGTGGGAATACGTAACGGAACATCCGTACTAGTATTCACCGCTTTAAATGCGCAAGTGTTATATATATATATATATATATATATATATATATATATATATATATATATATATATATATATATATATATATATATATATTAGATTAATTACTTTTGTTATTTAATTAATTAAGATTAAAATTAATTAAATAGGTTTTTGAGAAATAATAAAATAATGGAGTTAGTAGAGGATTATTATATTATAAACATTATTTAATATTTATAATACAATTTTGATTATAGGAAAAATTAAAACATTGTTAAGTAATTTCATAAAGTTTTCTTAGGTTAAGTGTTATCACAAAATTATTCTAAGTGTTTGATTTTTAGAAATTTTGGGCATGACCCATTTGTTTATACAATGTTTTCATATTTCTCAAGTGTTTCAAATTTTCCTCAAATATTCCACTAACTAAGTATATGTGCAAAAATGTGATTGTGATATATATTGTAGGCGTCGTGAATGTTTTCATCGTTATATTATTCGTTATTGTTACGTTAAGTATTATCAATAGATTTCAACACAAAGTCAATATTTTGTCAAAAAGTCAACAAAAGTCTATTTCAATATTAACTTAGTGAAAATGTCAATTTTTACCCTTCCGGAGATTAAACGTCTCAAAATAGGTCCGAAAACGGTTTTCGTTATATTTATTGTTTCATTAAACATTAATAACCACGGCGAGTCGGAAAATACTCCGAAAATCAATTTCGTCATTTTTGTTGCTCATTGGGCCGAAAACTAGTGAAATAGCCCAATAGCCAAATGTTTTAGTCCAAAACGCATTTTTTTAGTTATAACGCATATATCGACGCGTTTCTAAAAATCATTTTACTCGCTCATTGGGTCCATTTGGTCAAAAGGTCAAAACTACAAAATCCTTCATGGGTTTTGGCCCAACAGTAAACTCGTGGGTTTTATGGCCCAAAAATTAATTTAGTCCATTTTGTTATTATTTAGTACTTATTAGTTACTTAATAAACTTTAGACTTATCAAATAAGCTCTAATAAATAAGCTACTTATCTAAATATTCCAAGTTGACTATTTTATGGTCTATTCGACCCATATTATTTAGTTCAACTCATTTTCCCATTTTTACTAGTTATTTTCTATAGCTTATGGCTTATTAAATAAGCTAATCCAAATAAGCACTTAACTATATTTTTCCACCATTTCACCATTTGAGCCAAAATTTTATGTTTTTCAAAACCTCAATAATCTTTTATTTTTAATCTAGCCGATCCATATACATGTCCTCAAAAGCTTATATATTGATTAATTTCGCGTAAAAACCGTAACTAGTGTTTGTATCATCAAACTAACACTATATGTAACAAGATTTACCACACAAGCAAGAAATTTATAAACTAACTCATATGTAACAAAAAAAGTCGAGCACTATGTATAAGCATACAAGCCCTAGATTTTTCCAAATCAACAAAATATATACTTTCAACACTTTTAAACATCATTAGGCATCAAATGAACAAGAGGTTAACAAGATTTGAAAATTTTTATGGATCCTTACAATGGTTGTGGATTTAACGAGCCAAAAAAGACCAAAAACACCCAATGCTCCACCAAATTTACCCAAACCAAGCTCCAAATAACCCAAAAACTTTTAATATACACTTTGATTGTCTTAAACTTCAAAAGAAATGAATGGATTTTTGAGAAAAGAGTGTGTCGTGGGTATGGATGATCAAAAATGATCAAGGAATGGTTAGATGATAAGAATGGATTGCATGGTTTGTAGTTATAGCATTTAGGGAAAATTATGTATTATAAATAAGATTATAACTTGTTAGTGGGTGTATTTTGTCACTTTGTGGTGGATTAAATACCTTGGCCGGTTCTAAGGTTATTAGGGGAGGGTAGAATTAATTTTTACCCTCATTGGTGTATCGTGTGTCGGTTTGAGCTTAAAACGTAGCCGTAAAGTCCCGTTTTGACGTTTTTGGACATGTTTACGTAAATTAAAGTTTTTATCCGCGTTTTTGTCAGAAATGTAATAAAATATCATTACTGACTCAAAAATATATTTATTTGACTGCTACCATGTGTATTGTGCTGTCGGTACGCGCGTGCGGTTGTTTTTCAGAAAAATGCGAGAAAGCTCTCAGTAAATTACGAGACTTGTCAGTAACTATCAGAAATGTGATAATTTAGGCTTACTGAAAAAAATATACTTTTTCTGCAGTGACTGCAAGCTACAGTATGCGGGACAGCTCCCAAAAATGCTCAAAAACACTCAGAAACATGCACATGCGCATAGAAATGTTTAGCTTAAAAATAATTAATACTCATATAATATTAATTAACAACGTAAAAATTACCATTTGTCACAAGAAAGGATCCCTCAAAATGGTTCCTTGCAATCCGTGGATCAATCACATCATTAGATTTCCCACTTACCACTATGCATTAACCGCATATCTTCTTCATCTCACTCAACTCCATCTCATTGGATTGACTTTGATGATTTGATATGCTTCTCTTCCACTTCCAAATCATTGTAAACCACCATCTTTGTATGGATCAACATCACATCCAAACACACTCCTCCATAAATCTTGGAGTCTATAAATTGGAACCTTTAGGATCAACAATTCTCACACCTTAACCACCACTTCTAGTAGTATTTTCTGCATCTCTCAACTATTCTCTCCACAATGCCAAAATCAAACAACTCCTCATCATCAAGACCTCAAAGAAGAACTGCTAGGATGAGTGTCAGACCGTGTTGTTTTGTCAATATCAACTACTCATCCTCAAAATCATCACCTTTAAACATCTCATCTCCAATTGATAATGAGAACTTCCTCACCTTGTCAACTCCAACACCACCACATATCATCATCACCACTCCACCACCTACCAAAACACCAGTTGCTACCACACCACCACCCGCACCATCTCAATTAACAAGATCGCCATCACCTCCTAGATCTCCCAAACTTCAACCAATAAAGTTGTTTGCCACTCCACCAACCTCACCACACCCCTATTTAGAAACCTTGGAAGACCTTCCACCTAGATCAACCAATCCACTACCAATGCCTTTTGAGGTTGAATCCTCACAACAAGAACCACTACTCTTCCACCCTATCTATAGGGACATTCATGGTCCTCTCTACCGTGATCAAGATTCACCTTAACAACCTCAGGCTCAACCTTTCTCACCAATTTCCACCCTTCAAGCCATTGATGAGTCAATGTGGATTAACCAACCAAAAACTCAAAGCGAAATAAATGAGGAACTTGATCGCCTCTACGCCTTTTCAAACATGGTTGATTCCCACCTCAATGAAGCAATGGATCTACAATCCACATTGCTTGCATCCATCATGTCTCCACCAAACCCAAACCAACAATCAACTCATGCTCCACCACCTCCATCATCACCACCACCAACAAACGAACCAAACCTTCCACCCAACTTCCCTCGACATGGTTACCCCATGTGTGAGCGAACCACCCATCTCACTCAACGAACCAATATTTTGGTTCATGAGTTACAAAATGAAATGAGGTTCATCTTGAACCATATCCTTGAGCGCCTCAACGCTCTTTCACACCCACCACAATAGATGCTCAAACAAGGAGCTTTTTATCTTCGGATTGTTTCTCTTTTATAGGACTTTTAGGACTCTTCTTTTTCTTTCTAAGTTATTTTCCTTTTTATTTCCTTTGTAACATCTCAATATGTGACTTTTTCACAAATAATTTTCCAATGAAAGATGTTTGTTAATGTTTGTGTGTGATCACTTATTGTGCATTATATTTGGTTGGTTTGAACTATTATCAATAACCTTTGTCTTGTAGCTCTCATTATTCATGCATCATTACATGGTTGGTTTGAACTACTTATCAACTAACATTTGTTTTGTAGCTCTTATTATTCATGCATCATTACATGGTTGGTTTGAACTTCTTATCAACTAACATTTGTTTTGTAGCATTCTTGCATCATATACTTTGGCACCCTAACAAGGGGGAGTATTGATCAAGGGGGAGCTTATCAAGCACTAACCTTTGTTTTTGTAGCTTTCTTCATTCATGCATCATATACTTGGCACTCCAACTAGGGGGAGTATTGTTCAAGGGGGAGCTAATAAAGCACTCAAAATCCATGAATCATCATACTTGTCACTCCAATTAGGGGGAGTAATAACCAAGGGCCTTGCACTACACACTACTAGAAAAAGGGCTATCATTGACTCGCTTTTTATGACCCACGCTAAAAGATGACGCGCAAAATTGTAAGTCATAAAAAAACTGTCATAAATTGTAAAATCTGAAGGATAGACGACAGGCATTTTTGTGTGTCATAAAATTCGTGTCATATCTCAAATTTTTTAAAAAACACGGACTACACTTTCATTTCCCGCTCCACCAAAACATATGTCCCGCTAAACCAAAAAAAACCCAAAAACATTTATCAATCAAACCCTAACCAAAAAATCAGTTCACGCACCCTCAATCCAACCCCCTCCCCTCTCTCTTTTGCTCCGGCGATTCCCTTCCCTCTCTCACTCTTGCCTCTATCACCGCCACCATCATCCATCATCCATCATCCACCTACTAATAAAAATTGAAACAAAAATCAGAAAGCCTACGTATTTCACATCCAAAACCCTTCTTTCTCAGCAGCCTCCAAAACCCTTTCCGACCACCACCGTCATCAAACTCTTCGGCCAAAAGGGTAACCCTTTATTCAGTTTTATTATTATTATACTAATGTTGAAAATAATTGAATTGTAACTTTGTGTTTGTTTATTTTTGCAGTGTGTTGATAATAATTATCAAGAAGAAGAAGAAGGATGTATACGACCTAATAGTGAAGATTCATTGACGGTAAGAGCTTTCGATCTTGGTGATGAGGTCGGATTGTAACGAGGTTTGTGAGTGACTGCAGATTTATCTGGAGGTTTGAGTTTCGTATTTTAAATTGCGGGTTTCAATACTCTAACATCATATTGTTAAGTTCTTTCGTAACAGGAAACGTGCGGAGTTCGGAGGGCTTTGTTTTTTACTTCCAAACGGAGACTGATGACGAGATGGGGTCAAAAGGTATTCTTTTCTAAACTGGTGCTATTGTCCAAACACGCTTAACTGTATAAGCCTTTAATCCAATTGATAACCCGTGAGACTGGATCAGAATTTTATGGTATGCTACATGTTCAGATACACTTGAAAGGTAGCAAAAAAAATAAGCCTTATTTTAGATTTCATTCTTGAAAAACCTATTATAGTTATAAAAATGTCAAGACCAAATCATATTTGAAAAAAGTTGGAACTTTTGTTGCCGGTTAGGTTTAATTTTAAAAATAGTACTCCGTATTTTTGCACTATGTTTATCTTTTCATGTCTCATGTGTTAATGTATTGGTGCCTACCACGTGTTTGATGAAAGTAGTGGATTGCGTGATAGCTGTATCGTGGTGCCTACCACGTGTTTGATGAAAGTAGTAGATTGCGTGATAGTTGTATCGATGCATTTCATTGTCGGTTAATGTTTGACACATATAGTGATGTGATTCAAATGGTGAGGTTGAGGACGAGGTCAAATTTTGGATTTGCAGTTTTCATGGTATACAGGGAGTTGCAGTCTCAAACAAGCTGATGTGACGGAGCGGAACGAATGAAATGTTGGGGAGTCAAACACTCGAGCACATCGCGCGTAGCGCAAAACATGTTGCGGTAATTTAGCTCCATCTCTTTATAATTACATGATGGATGAGTATTGACTTTTTAACTGTTATCTTGGCCAGCACGCCAATATATGGCCATGTGGTTGAAAACTAGGAAAGATGGTGGAAGACACATCAGGCCCCCGAGGTATCAATTGGTGGTTTCCGAAGTTGCTACACCAGACCATGTTGGGAATATTAGTTTCCATAAGGTATCATGTTTGTAGTTGATTGTAATCATCTTTTATTTTCATTAACTTGAAATGCATATGTAATCCTTATTGTCGTTAGATTATTTTTTCGAACTGCTTATACAAAACATATTCGCCTATAAGCTGCTTTGTGAAACATTAAACGGCTGTCTATTTTATGGCAGGGTGGTAGATACAAACCACTTCCAAGGAAATGGAGATTGTCGATCCAGAAACCACTTCCAAGGAACCAACGTGGTACAATCTGTATTCGTGGTGATCAAATCATGAAAGGTTACCTGAACGACTCTGAAGCAACAAAGAAAACGACTGGAGACAGATGGTTGCATACCCGTGATGTTCTGTGCATTGATGACTTGCTCCACCAGAGCTTGAAGCATTGTTGCTTACACATCCTGAAATATCAGACGCTTATGTTGTCCCGTAAGTACTAAACATTACGAGCATATGATTTTTCTTAGTTACTGTTAATGGATGGGTCTTTTTAACATGCTAATTTTAAATAGCAAGTTACTTATCAGGTCAATATAATTTTTTCTCTAGCCTGCAGCTGCAAACTATGACTTAATTGGGTGAATATGTATTACATATGCTGTCTTTGGGCCAGGGTTGCAATTTTTTCAGACCAAACATCTGGCAGGGACAGATTTAATTGCTTGGTTGGGGATAATACCCCAGGGACAGATTTAACAGCTTGGTTGGGGATAATACCCCAATAGTTTTAGTATACATGAGTAATAAAATAGTTTCATGATTTTCTGTCACTGCTGTTGCTGCTTTTTCGATAACCTTGTATATTGAACCATTTTATTTCTTTCTTTATCATCTACTTTGATATGAATCGTTATTTCTAATGATGTTAACGGCATATCATGCGTGGCCAGTTACGAGCACTGGAGAGAGGAGCTGGTATTCTTGTGGCGACTCCAGGAAGATTGGTTGATTTGCTGGAAACGGCAAAAGTGTTGTTGGAAATGATAAAGTATTTGGCACTTGATGAAGCAGATCGTATGCTGGATATGTGATTCGAGCCACAAATCAGAAAGATCGTGGAGCAAACTAACATGCCTCCTCCAGGTGCAAGACAAACAATGCTGTTCAGTGCCACATTTCATAGAGAACTCCAGGTTTGATGTTTTTTAATTTGGGTTATGCTTATATAATGTATGTGTATCTGTGGATAACTGGATAAGTGATAAAGGTCGCGAAATAGACGAACCGGTCGGGTTAAAGTAGGCAAATCTTTAGTTCTGGTCAAAACAGTTTGTGGCTGGGCAGGGTTGGGTGAACCGCAAACAGTGTTCTACTTTAATATGTTAGAAAACATTTTTGTATTTTAATTGTGATAATTGTTTCTTACAATATTGCAATGATGGTCAAACGCATTTTACTGGTGGAAATTTAAGAGATTTTGTGCTATTGAATACACTTCAGATGACCGGTTGGTAATTTTTTTTTCAAGGAAGCAAGGCGTCTAGCTTATATATCAGTTGGCGTAGCTGACATTTTGAGACTTGTGGCCTGTTGGCTTATATAAGTTTATTATCATATGATAAACTTATATAAGCCCATAAGAAAAATGAATCTTGTGAAATATAAGCTGAAACAAACACCCCCTAAGTATGATGTTTTTGGGTAAAAAGCTATAAAACATGTTCCTCGTTTTAAAATGACACAAAGTGGACTGAAAAATGTCGAAAATTAGTAAACTGTTTTAATGTGACAACGTTGGTATTTTTATAATAAAAGTCTGTATTTGAGTTTGGTCCTCGACTGTTTTTGAGCTTTGCACGAGCTTGATTCGGCTTTCTTCGAGTCCTAGCAGTCAATAAAGGGTTGTTTGGCAGTTGGGTCAAAATGGGTTGAAAACCCATCTCTACTGTTCATTGACATCTATTCCAGTTTGAATTGAGCTTATTATACCCTGTATAAGCTAGTTCCACTTTCACTTTGGTTGTTTTGAGATTTTTGTAGGTTTTGAATAGGGGCAGTGCAGACACAAGGGTGAGGACTGTCCAAATAAGCTCTAATCAGCTGGCTTATTTTGGACCTCATTTTGGCATCTCATCAGGTTCCTTATCATCTGTTTCAGCTGGTACATTTCATTGTGTGTTTAAACCTTATAGGTCTTGCCCTTTAGAATCCTTAATAGCAGTCCACTTAGTATTGCAGCCTGCATAAGTCAATACCCCTATTTCTCAGCTTAATTGTCTGTTTTTCCCATAGTAGTTTGAATCTGAAATTTAGTTTACATATAGCTTATAGTACTAGGTTGATCTGTTTCAGCTTGTTGAGAATTTTAGAGCTTATCTAAGTGCTTAACTCTGGTCTGCAAAACACCTCAGTGAACCTTAGTGTGCTCTGCACATATTAGCAGACTGCATAAGCTGCATCAGCCCTTTTTCAATGTCATTTTTAAGCTAGTTACAGTAGCTTTTGAGTTCCAATTTGTGTTTTTTATAAAAGCTTGCCAGTTAATCTTATTATGTTTCAGCTTATTTGAGCATTTAGAGCTTGTTTGCTAGCTTATATTAGGTCTGCATAAGACCTCAGTAGCCCATAATCAGCAGACCTCGTTTTTTTTTTTATTTGTTTGATTTCCTTACTTATTTGCTTGTACTGTTTCAGCTTATTTGAGCATGCGATTGATGACATGGGCTTTAACACTGTTCGCAACGCTGAAGGCAATGGAACAGAAGGCAGATCTTCTTGTATTGCTGAGTGATGTTGATTCTCTTTATAGGTGCAAAGTTAGGTTGATTTTTAGTTCTAACAGCAACAAGGAAAATATCCTGTTAAATGTACTTCAAATGGCATGGGTTTGTTTAAACGAATATTGCATCTTTACATTTCATTGACTTTGATATTTGTGTTTTTAATTTTGTATTATCAGGTTTTTAATATATGAAATGCGTTATTTTGATATTTGTGTTTTTAATTTTGTATTATCAGGTTTTTAATTGTCATTTAATAGAAAATTAGGAGCTGGAAAAAATTAATTTTTATAAAAAAAAAATTAGGTTATGACACGCAAAAAGGAGAGTCATAAAACGTGGGTCATAAAAAAAAATTAGGTTATGACACGCAAAAAGGAGAGTCATAAAACGTGGGTCATCAGTGCGCGTCATAGAGGGATGACGCACAAATGCGAGTAATGAAGCTTTATGACGGGTCCATCCTTGACTCGCATTTGCGCGTCGTAAAGCCTCTTCTTGACTCGCATTTGGAGTCAAGAATAGCTGTTTTTCTAGTAGTGACATTCCGCTTTGCATTTCCTCTTTTTGTTTCGACAAAAAGGGGGAGATAATCTTAAACTCATACATTACATGTTTTATACAATTTAAAATGCCTAAATTGATTTTAAAAATTGCATAAAACTAGTTTAATCTATATTTTTAAAAGACTTGCACTCTATTTATTTCATTGCTTGAAAATAAACTTTATGTTTTGTCATCAACAAAAATTCAACAAAAATATTCAGTTGAAGACTCGGTCACCCCGAGTACTTAGTAGCACATCATAGCTCGTAGGATCATTAGTAATATTATTAGTAGTTTAATTATTATTTAGTATTGTGGAGTGGGTCGGGTCTTTACCCTCTGTCAGCTCGCTCCACAGTCCACTAGGGACATATTATGTAATAGTATAAATACTCCCTTCCCACCCATGGGAAGGGTTGGACCTTTTCAATCTAATATTACACTAGTTACTTTCTCTCTCTAAAAGGCTCCCATTTCTCTCTCTAAAACATCTTCTATTCGATCCAAACAAGCCTCAAGATAGTGATTCATGCATTGTGAATACCCTACAATTGGTATCAGAGCCATGGTTAGGTCCATGAGAGTTGGTATTCACGAATTTGTGTAGTTCTTGAGGTTTTCTTGTTGGTTCGACTTGTAGTTTTAAGTTTTTTTTATTTTGTTTGTTTAGTAGCATAAATCTCATTTTGTACTTTGTTTAGTGATTAGAAGTTGTTTTACTTTGTACTTTCTTGCTTAAGATTAGTATTAGAGTGGTATTTGGTGTTTGGATTCACAGATCCAAGAACCGTGTGGTGATTTTGGAGCAATTCGTGGGTTTTTTTTTGTGGAAGTGTTCTTGAATGCGGTTTGTGTAGTTTGGACGTTCTTGGATGCGGTTTGTGTAGCATCGGGTACGCGGTTTGTCTTTATACTAGTTTAGGCAAAAGGACAAACGGCATTGATAGTGACAGGTTTGGAAGTTTGTGCCAACGCGGTTTGTCTCTTGGCACATACGCGGTTTGTATATCCGGTGTGAACTCGGTTTGTCTATTTGGCGCATACGCGGTTTGTGTCATACGCGGTTTGTATCTTTGGTGTGAACTCGGTTTGTATCTCCATTGTGAACTCGGTTTGTCTCTTGGCACATACGCGGTTTGTATCTCCATTGTGAACTCGGTTTGTCTCTTGGCGCATACGCGGTTTGTGTCTATGCTATCTGTCTAGGCGGTTTGTATCCAAAGTTGACTTTTTACGTCAAAACTTCAAACGGCCATAACTTTTGAACCGTAACTCCGTTTTCAGCGAAACACCTGTCAAAACGACCGTGAGACCGAGGAGAAGGACACGTTGAATTAATTTATTCATTCAACCCAAGTTTCGAGGCCTGAAAACGCTCCAGAATGAAGTTATTGAGGTTTTAAGTTTCCAGACCAAAATTCCACCGTAACAACTCGCATCAACCAAACCAAATCACCACTTAACAATAGTGCAACAATCCAACAGTCATCATAACACATATCAAGCATCATTCCACGGTTTATTCTTGATTTTGTAAAACCCCGCGAAAGAATCTATTTCTCGGTTTAAATCATAGAATTGTAAAATCCCGTGCACGTTAATATCATGTCAAATACTTCAGATTCTGCTATATCAGAGATACTCAGTTTGTACAACATGATAGACAAACAAAAGATTCCCAAAGATGTTCGACAGATAAACGTGTTTGACTATGTTGGTGCCAATAGAGACTTTGTGTGCCCGAATTCTCAAGAGAAAGAGCTTCATCAGCCACAGACAAACGTTGTTGAGTCAGATACTGTTAGGAACATCGTGCAACATGAGAAGCACAACGAAGCGTCGGCTGAACCTAATGGGGTATCTTCTGTCATTAATAATGATAATGTGTTGCATGAACAAAAGATTCCCGACAAAGTACAACAGACAAACGTTGTTAAGTCAGATATTGCTAATATGGGAAATAACAATGTTTTCCCATATGAACAATATGTGAATCACAACGAAGCGTCTGTTGTACCTAGTTGTGCATCTTCTGTTCTAAATGATGATTATGTGCTGCATAAGTACAAATTGCCTGTCCCTGATAATAACTTGATCACTAGACTAAACATCTATAAAGAACAAGTTGCTATGTATGAACAGCGTGCTAAGTTTGAGCTTAATGATCGTGAGCAGAAATTAGAAGGTCAAATGAGTACACTTATTAAAGAGTCTAGAGTGCGAGAAGAAACATTAAAAATAGAGTTAAGTTCTTTGAAAAGTCAGCTAGAACAGTCTGTCAAACAGAAACAGGAAGCACAAAAGTGTGTAACAACACTTAAGCAAGAATTCAAACAAAAAGAAACAACTCTTTTAAATGATTTCTCTAAACTCAAGACGTTAAAAAATAAGCTTGAAGATAAGTTGTACACACAAAATCAAACCATACAAACTGCTCAAATGATTCATAAGCACAGAAAGTTGAGTGATAAGCATAGTAAAATCATGATAGGTGAACCAAAGTCAACCATCCTTAGGGGTATGCAAGTACTTCAACCAGCCCTATATGATGGTAATGTGATGATTAAGCATATTCATGACCAACCTGAGCATATCTACACTGATGAAGAGGATGAGTTAAGTGATAAAACGAGGGAAAAAATGAATGAGAAAATGAGGGATCCCGAGTGCATAGCCAGACGAATAATAATCAAACCCCATGATTATTATGAGGAAAATCGTTTGACTGTGTTTGCTCCTCAAAAGAAGTTAACACCTGAACAGATATTTTGGAAACAAGATAGTGAAAAACTTAAGGAAGATAAACTTAAGGCCAACACCCCCCTCATTAGAAAAGTTGCGTCCATAACGGTGTATCCTCCCAATACACCTAGGAATCTGGTGCCCTTGTCTCTTCCCACTGAATGCAAAACCTTTATTAGCTTATATGTGCTTTGGCAACTATTTGCTGATTTTGATAAAACATGTAAGAAGAGAATCACACCAACCGGCATTACTGAGGGGGAAAGGTGTTTTGAACATGCAAAAAGGTGTTACTTAACTGAGGTCATGCCATTCTTTAAACTACTTAAAGAACATTTTGAAGGGTTGCAAACTGCCCTTAAAGTCGAAATAAAAGAAATGGAAGTAGTATTTAAAGACATGGAAAAAGAGGTGAATGAATATGCAATAGAGCTTAAGAGTCGAGAGATTGAAAGAAAAAACATACTCATTACTAACGACAACTTGATTGCTAGATGTATTGCACAAGATGTATTTTACACTGTTACTGATTCTGCATTGTCTGCTTGTCAATTTAATGAGTATGCTATTGCGTTGAATGTCACCCAGAATCGTGTTGTTGAGCTTGAGGGGGAGAATTTGAAATTGCTTGAAAAAATTCAAAATGATGACCATGATAACATGGTTAAACGTTTTTCAAAACTAGAAGTTGATTATCTGAATTTGCAACTCAAACGTCAACACTTAGAAGAAAAATGCAAAATATCAAATGTCAAGACATCCTCGAATGCTCCTGAGTTTGATACATATTTTGAATTAAGCAAACGTGATGAAAAAATTCAAGCTCACACAAACACGATTCGACTGTTGAGGGCCCAAGTTGCCCAATTGAAATCCAACAAGTGTGAAGTGTATGGCACCAATAAACCTTCGTCTTCAGATTCTCAGAATTTTCAATATCAAAACACCATAAATAAGTTACATTATGAAAATGAGTGTTATCGAGAAGAAAATTCAAAGGTCAAACAACATTTCAAAGAGTTATATGATTCTATTAAAGTTACAAGAAGCAATCACAATGATCAAATAACCTCTTTGACAAATGAAATTGAGAATCTTAAGGCTCGGGTGAAAGGTAAAATGCCATGCACCACTTGTAATTGTGTTGCATCAAAGGTCTCTGCTTGTAAAATGTATGATGTTGATGTGGGGTCTATTCCATTTCCCATGAGAAACAACAGACCTGTCCATCAAATGTATCTCTGTCACCTTAGGGATGGACTTGATACTCTTCGTGAGGTTGTGGAAGAGGACAGAATAGGAAAACCACTCGATAAGGCAGTTGGTTATGCCTGCGTCCTCACAAAAAGGATCCAGGAACAGTTAGAATATGCCATTGGCACGGGCCCTAAGTCTCACAACCAAAGAGATAGAATAGTTGCATCATCATCCACTATTAAGAACAAGCATGTAACCGTTGAGGTATCCTTGGAAACTTCAGATCCCAACACATCAAAACATGTTCAGCAACTAGAAGTGAAAAAGACTAAGATTCCCATCAGTCCTTCTACAGGAGTTAATAGTGACACTAAAGCTAGCGAGTCAAAACCTAGGAGAAACATAAAGAATTCTAGGATTTTACCAGCTAAAAGTGTTCCTAAAAGGAAAGTAGAAGACCACATGAGAAACAACAAGTTAGATTTGAACAAAAGGAATCATAATTCGAATCCAAATTCACTTTGCAAAACATGTAATGAATGCATAATTTCGTGTAATCATGATAAATGTGTTAAGAAATTTCTGAAGTTGTCCAACAAACCCCCAGTTAGGAAAGTTTGGAGAGCTAGACAAATTAAGCAATCTTGGAAACCCACAGGAAAAATGTTTACCAATGTGGGCTTTCAGTGGAAGCCCACGGGCCGAACATTCACACTAGGGGAATGTTGCCCTTTAACAAGGATTACAATTCCTAGAGTAGTGCCTGTTAAGGAATGGAAGCCTACTGGTAGAGTTATCCCTTTAGATACACAATGTCCCTTAACCAGGTCCATTGCATCTACTAGTGTTGCCCCTATTGTTAAAACCAAGGCACCTATGGTTTCAGCAGCCCCAAAGTTTGTTTGCACTAACCAACTGGAACCCAACCTAAATTGGGGATCCGGCTCTCCAAATTCTCTTCTTTCGTCTGTTTTCAAATGCAGGTCGTACGAATCGTCCTTTGACATTTGGACACAGGCTGCTCACAACATATGAGGGGAATCAATGACGTCTGTTCAAATCAGTTCAGGCCTCGTTCTTCAATGACTATGACGTTTGAACAATGCAGTTCAAGCCTCGGGTCTCAATGTCATCATTATGGCGTCTGCAGATATCACTTCAGGCCCCGTTCATCAAAGAAAAGAAAAGTGTACGCTTGAGTGCACTTTATCTTCAAAAGAAGAGGAGTCTTCTTATTCATGGCCATTCTCATCATCAAGCTTCATGTTCTTCTCATGCTCATTCAGTCATCAAGTGAATCTACTTACCGCCGATGGTATTCTTATTCACCCGGTCTATCAAAAATGGCAGTTGACCGTCATATGCAATTTTTGAGGGGGAGAAAGGTGAATAATCTACATGGTGATTGAGATTTGAGAAGTGGTCATACGAGTGATTGAGATTTGAGAAGTGGTCATACGACTCTCCATGTTTCTGACTATTCTCATCAAAAGGCTTCATACTTGCTCCATGCTCATTCAGATATCAAGTGGATCCACTTCCATCCGATTGGACGTTTATTCACTCAATCAATAATGGCATCCTCGTATGCAATCTTTGAGGGGGAGAAGTGTGAACAAGTGATTCGATATACACTTGGTTGTTGGTTCACTCACTTGTTGGGCATCAAATGGTGACTACGGAGTTGAACAGGTAGTACATATTTGGGGTTGAAGTTGACTTTCTCAAAGGCGTGATCTTACTCTATCTTGAAGTCGGGGTTGGTTGGATGCATGACCTTCAATGATAACTTGCTAGTGCTTAAGATTTAAGTTGAAGACTTAGGTTATCTAGTTACCAGCAGTCGGGGTAACTATCACTTAAAGGAGTTACTCAGTGTCACACGCCGATGACGTTGTGGATAATCGTAAGAGGTGTTAATGTCTCATACCTTGGTTGGGTATTGAGTACTTAGAGATTTGATTGGAGCACTAATTCTCTACACCGTTCTTCCAACATTAGTGCAAGCGTAAGTCACAAGAATGGGGAATTCTATCTTCAGGTTCAAAGTTGGTATATCGGGATTGCTCCATCAGTTATCACTTCGAATAGCCTACTTAAGGGTTGATAAAGATAGTCAGAGACGGTTTCGGCAGCGGTTAATTCTCACTTGATCTACTTGAGCCTAATTTGTTCTTCTCAGAAGATTTCAATGATATGTTCGTATAATGTGTTGCTGATTCTGAGGTATCAAAACCAGCAAGGGGGAAGGAGACATACTCTGAATGCACAATGAGTACACATGATGAGCTTTATACTTCTTCTCAATTGAAGACTATTCCGGGAAGACAAATGTCATAACCGCAGAGAAAATCAGTGTTTTAACTCGTGAGTCTTGATGTATTATTCCAACTACGTGGGGGAAGATATGTATGAAACAGTTTCTGATAATTAAAGAGGTACACAATTGTATGATGGTTCCTATGGTTAGTCGGTATCCTACTGAAGGAAATGTGTACATCCAGTACTCAGTAGCTGTTATGGTACTGTCTTGGTGTTATCATGTCGACTACATACGGGATAACTTGCTTACACTCGGGACTTAGCTGAATTTGGTGTAACAATTCTCATCTGCAATGTCCTGAAAGGAGATAAGGGGATTTTCGGGTCTTAATTGATCTTGATGATGCTTTGTCGACTTCATTAATGGGATTGAGTGTGTACTTCGGATTTTTGGGCTTCATATATCGAGACTGATTGCATCACTTCAACTACTTGGGGGAAGTGGTCTCTGGATACTCTTGGCATGCATTACTTCAGACTTCAGCGGGAAGAAATGTGAGAAGGTTAAGTTAAGTGTGAGATGATTCGTTGCTTATTTATGTGATGGTCCCCCGATCGGAGAATCTCGATGGTTATTCTTAAAAGGAGCAGCAATACTTAATGGGGTTTGATACGGTTTTCGCTGTACACATACCTTTCGTAAGCTTGAAAGAGAGCTTTGAAACTGCTCAAAATGAAGATTGTCGGTTTGGGGGGAAGCTATCAAAGCTGTACATTGGAAAGGCTCAAGTTCCTTCGATTGTTCAGGAGCCTCGAAAGCTTTGGTGGTGAAAGTTTAAGAGATGATTGACCACAGATTTCTACAACATACTGAACGTATCCTCATTTTGGTATTCATTTCATCATCGTCTTAAACTGAATAATATAGTTTGTACATATCTTAAACCATACTGTAAATAGAAAATTATAGAAAACCTGCAAATTGTAAATAGAGATGCGTAAAACCAGAAAAACCATAAAAATTAAAAAATTAGAAAATACCAAAAAATAGTTTCACCTAGGCATGTCTTCTGTTTATCGATAACATTTACGGACTTAGAAATGTCATTCAATAATGGCACGGGTCTTTAAATGAAGCTCGAGCAGAAGTTAAAATGGATGGTTAAAACATGTCTAAATGGCTTGCAGTTACTTCATACTGCAACCCGCGTTGTACATTGGGGAAAGCATGTTGCCAAAAAGACAGCTGTTCCTCCAACCGGGTGATGTTCACCTGGGCATGGATTACTTTATATCCATGTTTCCCCGATTTGATGTACGGTTCAGTGCATCATTTCGCGTATAAGAAGAGAAGTCTTCTTTGCACCATGAACTCTTTCAGTTCTATGATTCTTCAAGAGAGTTTTGGTGTTTCACAAGGTGGTAACTGGACTTAAATTTCACAAATACTTATCACTCAATTGAATGACTACAGCTCTTTAAATAGAAAACGGGTCATTAATTGAGGGGGAGTTTATTTGTTCAAATTTGGACACCTTTTTTAAACATTGTGCAACATCAGCAGTGACACTCTCTCTTGGTTTGAGGGGGAGCATTGTATGCTTCGTAATCAGAATATATTAAACTTGACCACATTTTCTCCCAAATTTTCTAAACATATTTAAATCAATTGGGATCACAAATCTCAAATGGTTTGAAATTTTTGATCGGGGGAGAGAATGTGATTTAAATATGAAATTCTGATAAAATGTGATCTTTTGGAACTCAAGTGTAGGCTCTCCCATATGTGCTAAACCTTTTCGTATATCGATGCACATATTGAGGGGGAGCGAATGATTTATGATGGCAACTGTGGAAGAATACCAAAGACCGACCAATCTTATTTTAATGCATTGGAGTTATAAGGATGGTGAGGTTAGGTATTTGTTCCCATGATCCAGCCAGAACCGGAGGGATCTTCCCAGGGACAATCCTCTAATTAGAATAGAAGTCCTTAGGAATGATTAAAAAGGAGAAAAGTGAATAAGGGAAGAGTGCCGACTGAGATGGAGCTAGCACTGGAACAAACCCAACAAGGTGCTAGTTATGAAGTCTCGGTAAGCACTGAAGGGGTTGAAGAATGAAAAAGAAATGTAAAGATAAAGGGTGAAAAGAAAGAAGCCCTCCTTACATCTTAGGCAGAAACCGGGTCAATACATATGCTGTCAGAATCACTTAGTTGATTGCTGACATTGAAGACAAAGTATCATGGACCCAGTGATACGCTGCACAACCCTCCCTAGCCACTCAAGGTCCCTCAAAGGACTCTTGTTTCACTTGTCACGGAGATCAATACATTGCTATCGTCTCTCTCACTCCGAGTTAGATGATATTGAAAAGGTGGCAGTCCTCTCCAGCCTCCGATCACTAAATCAAAATGCACTATTGAGTCTAGAGCCAAGAGATCATCAATTAATCTCATTAGGACACATTTCCAATATGCTTGCTGTTTCATACACCGTGAAAAGCAAGAAAATATATATGAAGAGTCCTACGCATTATCCTTGTGGTATTGCCAGAACATCCGAGTGATACTTAAAGTAATCACAATGAAGATGGAAATCCTTCTAGAGCCAACATCAAACGAGCTCTTGGTGGGTGACATGTGAGATCCTTCATGGATCAAACCTGTGACAACTGGAATGAAACAATGGGGCGATTCACATTTGAATCAAACTTGTTCCAGGAAATGGATTGACGGATGCTTTTGGAAAACCCTTCAATGTGCTCATCAAATGAATTTCGAGCACATTGATTGTGAAAATTTTTAAACAAAAGTATTTATGACAGAAATGTGATTTAATGTGTAAAACCCTCGTCGTGTTACATAAAAATTGTTTATCTAGTAACACGCGAGTGATTTTTCTAATCAATTTCTCATCAATCAGTGGGTATTCAATTCACTGATTCACTCAACCGTGTTGTCTGCTTTGAGACGTTCCGGTATGAGAACATGCTTGTAAGACGAGTCCAATGTTAGTTCATTGAATGAGTCTTTACAACAAGCTGGAAATTCCTGTCAAGGAGAATTCTCTTTAAAGGGAATTCTACCTGATCACAGGTCGGTCCTCACGGATCCGAAGGTTAATCCAACCACACCGAACGAATGACAAAGCCATATTCGTTCTCCAACTTTATTGCTAACTATTTTATTTCAGGTACATATAAAGATGGTGATGGTGGTTCCTGATTCCAGTATGTGACATGTCAATTCACACTCCATGCTCACACTTCCAACTCATTATTAAAGACATCATGATAGCTATAAGACCTTCAACACAGCTTCCGCAACTCTGATGATAGCTATCATGATCCAGAAAAGTGTGAGCATGCGGGCCCAACGGTCACAACAAATCACATGGAGGCATTACTACAATGGATGAGCTCAGAGATTTTCGGTGGCTGATGATCTCAAAGAAGGCTCCAAGATCACAACTTCTCATGATGACGAAGCCACAAGATGACTTGAAGACGCATGTTGGATGATAACTTCAAAGAATACTCAAAGATCATCCAAAACAAAGAACAGTCATCACAAGTTCACTGCTAAAGGCACAAAAATTCTAGACGTTGAAGAATCAAGGTCTACGAGCTATGAAGTCAAGATTCAAGGATGAAGTGCTAGAATTCAGAACATTACTTCCGGGGTGACCTCCCTTAGGGGGAGATTGTTAGGAATATAAATATTCAGTTGAAGACTCGGTCACCCCGAGTACTTAGTAGCACATCATAGCTCGTAGGATCATTAGTAATATTATTAGTAGTTTAATTATTATTTAGTATTGTGGAGTGGGTCGGGTCTTTACCCTCTGTCAGCTCGCTCCACAGTCCACTAGGGACATATTATGTAATAGTATAAATACTCCCTTCCCACCCATGGGAAGGGTTGGACCTTTTCAATCTAATATTACACTAGTTACTTTCTCTCTCTAAAAGGCTCCCATTTCTCTCTCTAAAACATCTTCTATTCGATCCAAACAAGCCTCAAGATAGTGATTCATGCATTGTGAATACCCTACATGTTTTGTCATCAACAAAAATGGGGAGATTGTTAATACAAATATCGTCTAAAAAAACGTTATTTATATTTTACGATCTTTGCTATATTTTGTTAATGACAATTATAAATTTTATTTTTCGCAAAGCATAAATATAGTTAAGTCTTTTACATTTATAGCCACAAGTTTTTCATAAACTCATAACATCATTTACATGCTACATATATGATCACTAGTTACATTTATATACATTTACATTTACATATTACATTCATTTAAAATTTAATTCTAAATATGGAAATTGTACAATGACATCATGGCATGCATCACTTTGATATCTTCAGGATATCTTGAAGATCATATGAATATCTTAGATTGATATTCACACAAAGAATTAGATATGGAAATATCTTGGTTAGATTTGGGAAAGATCTTGGAGATTTGCTGTCAGGCTCCCACGGAACCAAACAGCATAACGGACGGATCCCTATTTTTGGATCCGTCCCATCCGTGGTTTGCCAAGGCAGTTGCCTATAAATAGAAAGCCACATATTTATGTTTTCTTATCACTCATAAACATAAACAACATTATACATTCTTTCATTCGTTACTAACCCATTCATATTGCATATTTCATTCTTAGTGATCTTTCTTTTGTAGCAAAGAGATCAAAGCATCACAAGCTTCAACTAAGCGTTGCAAGACTTGTTAGATTAGCCATAGTGTGAATTTGTCATTTTTCACACATCATTGTATCATATACCTCTGTTGTGATCGGTTAGTATTTTAGTCCATAAAATACATAGAGTATCGGGAGTGGTTGTGCCCTTGTAAAAGAACTCGATATTTAGCTTTGTAATGGAAAAAGTTTAAGCGACGTTTATAAAGGTTTTCTCCGCCGAGAAGGGAGCTTGTTTTTTAGTGAAGAAAAACTCTCGAGTTAGAGGCTCGCGGAGTAGAGTAGGGCAAGGAAGAGAGTCCTTGTAGACCGAACCACTATAAACATCCGTTTTGTTGTTTGATTGTTTCTTTTTCTACTTACTTGTTATATATTGTTTATTATTTGCATTACTTGAAATCACGTTAAGTATTCAAAGCAAAAGAATTTTAAATCGGTAAAACCATTCAACCCCCCTTCTAGTTTTCCACAGGTTGTTTGAGTTTCCAATGTAGGTGCAGTGGTTTCAACGGTTGTAGTTGTCGGTTGAGGTGTATCAGGTAAAGGATTTTGATCAAGTTGTGCAGCGGAAACAGTTGATACATCTGGATCACAGCATTCAAATGAGTCATCAAACAAAGGAGAAAACAAGGTTTCCAATTCGTTATAGTTTAGCGAGAGAGGTGCATCTGATTGATCAGGAAAGTTTAGATGGTTGGTTGCGGGTCCTAAGTTGTTATGTTCATAAGCCATTTCTGTAAGCTCATCGAAATTAGCATGAATGGTTTCTACGATTTCTCTAGTACAACGGTTCCAGATACGAAACCCTTTGGAGTTTTCAGAGTATCCAATGAATACGAAACCCTTTCGCGTTTGTTGATCATACAACAGTTTTGGGTGTAATATGCAGTTGAGACAGCTTCTGCCCATAAGTAATCTGGTAATTGAGCATTGATCAGCATCATTCTTTCAGCTTACACTAACCGTCCTGTTGCGTCTTTCAATAACCCCATTCTGTTCTGGACTGTGTGCAATGGATGTTTGATGTTTAATTCCTACTTTCTCAAAGTAAGCTCGAAGAGTTTGATTCTTGAATTCAGTTCCGTCGTCCATTCTGACTTTTCTGACCGTATTTCGAAGCTGAACTTGAATTTTTGTGAGAAAGGTGATGATCATCGAAGGGGCTTGATCTTTACACCTGAGAAAGTAAACCCAACCCCATCTGGAGTAGTCATCAAGGATTACAAGAATGTAGCGTTTGCCGTTAATCATTTGCACGCGCATTGGGCCACACAAATCCATGTGAAGACGTTGAAGAACGTGGTCAGTACTTGATTATGTTTTTGGAGGAAAATTTGTACGAGTGCTTTTTCCCTGTTTACATGCTGGACATAAGTGATCTTTGGCAAAATGGAATCGTGGAAGACCGTTGACTAATTTGTGGTATGCTAGTTCAGTCATCGTTTTGAAGTTCAAATGAGAAAATCGTTTTTGCCATAAACATGATTTTGTCGAAGTTGCTTTGGAGATCAGACATATTGGAGAGGAAGCAATCAAATCAGACATCGAGATTGTGTAAAGGCTTGTTCCACAAGTGCCTGTCATTAGATCATTTCCTTGTAAATCACGAATGAAGCATGTTTTTTCTCGAAATGCTACTTGATGCGCGTGATGTGTCGTTGCGGTTTAGCAGTTTTAATGCCTACTCAAGTTTTAAATTTATATTTAGCCGACTTATCAATAACACACACACTTAACGAGCAGTGTACCCGGTCAGTATGAAGATAATGGTAAGTAGAGTGTCGATCACTAAGAGTGGAACGTATTATCTCGTTATTCTAATCAGTATTTTAATATCCTAACGCAAGGGGGTTTCAGCCTGAGAGACTGGCACGGTTTGTTTGCAATTAAATAATAAAATAAACCAATAGGCACGAATCAGCAAGTAGCACACACGTACACAGATAAATACTCGAGACAATAAGAGGGCTGTCCTTATGATTAAGTAGATTGTCACTTGTTTTATTGATAGCTTTATATGAAGTGTATGTAGTTAACCCTTTCTCGTTGGTCCTAATCTTATCGGCGAGTAAACCCTTAATGATTACTTATGTCTAAAAGTTATTCCTAAGTGATCAATTTAGTAATAACCGTGGGAGCCACATTATGTCCCGCAGTCAAATGCCCGCAAGCCACTAATAAACACAGAGGTTATCAATGCACTAATAAGTAGTAACCAAAGACATCAACATATAAACTTTAATTGATGGGAAAGCAAGTATTAAAGGGAGTGCAATCTTTCGTTGTCACATTACACAAGCCACTAATCCTGATGAATTAAAGTTTGCTAACACAATAAAACAAAACTACTTAATGAATTAAACACATGCAGCACCTTCTTACAGCTCTTGTATCTTTGATTTGGGTGTGTCTTGTGCTGCCTCCTTGACTGAATTCGTCCTTTGTTCCTCCTGTTTGAACTTCGGTTTTTGGTTTTTTCGGAACTTGAAATTCGTCTGGTCTACGGGGTATTTATAGTTTCTGTCTGAGGGAAGATGCGGCGCATCTACTAAGTAGATGCGGCGCATGTACTTAACTTCGCGTGGGGTCCAAGATTATAATATTCAGGAATATTCGTACACCGCCAGAAGATGCGGCGTAACTCCATGATTAGATGCGGCGCATGTCCTCTTGTATCTTGGATCGTATCTAGTGATATCTTGATATAGATGCGGCGCATGTCGAGAGTGAGATGCGGCGCATCTGGAGCAGAATTGACTTGATCTTGTCCATGTCAGTAGACTTCCACTTTATGCACGTTTTGCTCCATTATTAGTCCAAAATCGCTAAGTTTCACCAAATGCTTGTTTTTACCTGAGAATTACAAAAGTAAACGATTAAGTATCAATCCTCATACATAATATAGTAAAACAAGTCAAATTAATAGGATGAATGATAGTAATAAAATGTACTTATTTGAGTTCATCACTACTTCCAAATCCCCATCACAGAATTGACCGACTGAGAAAAGGTTGTGACCAAGGCCTTCGACATAGTATACAAGACTAATTTCAATGTTGCCATTGATGTAATCTCCATAGCCCATGATAGCAGCAAAGTGATCATTCCCGAACCTGACAGTGCCGATGAACTTTGAAACAAATTTTGCTAACAATTTGAGATTGCCTGTCATGTGTCGGGTGCAGCCGCTATCAACATTTCATAGAACAATCTGGATCACCTGCATCACACGAAGGCGAAGAAGGTGGAATGATGGTAAGGGTGGAACTCGAAGAAGTTTTGGGTTTCGTTGGGTTAGAAACACACATATTAATAATTTTAGGTATTCACTTAAAACTAGGTGTTCTTTGTAACCAACGTTGCCGTATCCAACTGCTTCATGCTTTTGTCTTAGTGAAGTTGCTAGGTGATTGCATTATCTTAGGATTTGTGTTCGCGACTATGGGATTTGCTAAGGCATTTTGAGAAACTACAGTTGGCAGTTTTCCTAGCACAGACTTAGAAGCAGTAGTGGGCCTAGAGGTATTGCCAGTTATAACTTTCCTATTACGAGATAAAAGAGATTTTGCTACACATTTCGTATGATCACTAGATAACATGCTTTTACGACAGAAAACACAAGAAGCATTCACGTTTAAAACATTCAAAGACAGAGCATTCGTTACATCGATATTAGAATTACAAGTTTTTAAGTTCGAATCTAAATCAGAAGCAACATGCGTTTTATTCAAATTCCTAAGTTGATCTTCTACTTTTGGGGCTTCTAGTTTTCCGCTTCTACGTTGCAAGATCCTATTCTTCCGTTTGTTGCTTTTACGCTTTGGTCTGCTAACGCTAGGAGTGGTGACTATTCCTGTAGAAGTGGAAGGAATCAAATTAGTGGTCTGATTTGTATGTGTAACATCCTACCTAGATGTGGTGTCTATCTTGTATAGTCCTGGTTCAATCACATTTGTCTTAACAGATTTTCCTTTTTCTTGTAATTGGAGTTTCTCATTTAATTCATTGATGATGTGTTGCTTTTCCTGTAGTCTACTATCAAGTTCTCTATTTAAGCGAACAGTGGCTTCACAGTCTTTCCTACAGTCAGCGTTTTCTTTCAAAAGTTGAGACCGAGTCTTTTTCAAAGAGTCATAAATTGTTTTGTACTCATTTTTTAACTTATCAATTTCTTGTTCATATTTGAGCAATTGACACTTTAAGATTGCGTTCTCATCATCAAGATTTTCAACTTTTGATGACAAATTATTTTCAAACCCCATATTTTGTTTTTGGTGTTGTAAGGCTAATTCAAAAGCAATGCTTTGAGCCTCAAACCATTGAAGTTTCTGTTTAAGTTCAAAAATCTCTTTTGAAAGGTTACTTTGAACATCATTATTTTGTTTAATGATTCCCGCATTATCAGCTTTTAAAAACTTAATATCGTGTCTCAACTTGTCATTTTCTGAATTACGGTCAGCAATAAGCATTGAATTACAAGACACATAAATAGAATTCATGAATACCGAGATAATATCAGCACTAAGAACATCTTCCAAGAGTCGATCCGCTTCATGTGGAAGAATTTTGTTTCGACGTTTTTGTTTTGAAATTGAATTTTCTGTTGCTTTGAAAATGTTCATCATGGATGAAACTTCATTTTGTAGTTCCCGATCCTAGTGTGTTGCACAAAGACGCAAATGTTGAACATGAGGTAAAAATTGGGTTAGAAAAATTTGTCTCTATTCTTTTGCGTAAGCAGATCGAAAAGTAGAGACTTTGATTTCAGAATTACGTTCTGTAACACCCACAAATTCTGGTATTGCGGAAGCATTCGGGTCCTGTGGTGCTACTGAACTGGAAATCATAACACAAGGTAATAAAGAACGGAATACATACTCCATTAAAATACATTCAGTTGAATTAAATCAAGTTTACATCAGAGTTTAAATTTAACAGATAAGCCCAAAAGTTTAATGGTCCCATAAAAACAATTCATTAAAATGTGTGAAAACACTTCAGTAAATAGTTTATGACCATCGCCATGCCACGCCTTGCCAATAATGAGTTGCTTAAACACCTAAGAAAAACATGCTAATAGTTAGCAAAAAGCTGGTGAGTTTATAGGTTTATAAATAAGCAGTAAAATCGATAGTTTGGACCATGAGTTTGGGTATATGAACATTACAACGCATATAATGTCATATAAAAAAAGTCTATTACGCTAGTACTAAGTTCATGCAACCGAAGCTATAACAGTGTGCATGCTCAAAGAGCATGTAAATATATATAGGGGCCCGACAAGTGTTTACCCCGGACACTTGTGTTTCAACATGGTATATGTTCGTTTGCCTATCCAGTCAATCCGAACGGGGTCGTTACCCCTAATAGATCTATTTATATCATTCGCGCTTCCCAGCAGGAATTGACAGTTCGTGAGTTGGGCAAAATGGGACATAATAGGGCTTAGGCTAAACCACGTAATAGCATAAATAATAGTTTTGGTCCATAAAGGAGTTGTGCGTGTTTCTCACCCCATTTGTAAAACAAGTACAAATAGAGTGGGGCTATAAACTCACCTCAGCAAATAGCAGTCAGATAGTGCAATAATTCAGATAGTGTTCGGCACCAACACGCGACCAAGATTAGTAAGGCTTGTTTTAGTTCACAGACTAAGTTTAAGACTCAACGAAATTTAATTGGATTCAAAAGTTTTAAAGTGTTTATGTTATTGTTGCTTGTGTGGCAGCAGTTAAATTTAAAACAATTTTATAATAGTTGTAAGTATTGGCTCTTGGAAGGGCATAAGTATATAAGTATATAACAAAAGTAGCAAAGACAAATAGGTCTCCGGTTCGACAGTAACTGAAAGACGATGTATGGAGAGTAATTACAAATAAATATTAGACGTCGTCGGATTATGAGAACATTGCTGTTAAAAGTATATAAGTAAATGTACATATATTTGTATATATAAAACATTAGTTAATCATATAAATAAAAGTATATAAATAATTATTGTTAAGTAACGGTTTCATTGAGGTGTTTGTATTTAATATAAGCTAATAGATGGGAAATTATATTTTTAGAGGGTATGTTTGTATAAAATGTTTCGTTTATTGTTTTTTTAGTTGGTCTTTGTAAAAATACTCTAAGTATAGAACTTTCACAAAAATCGGGCATGACTCGTGTATAGGTTTTAGTTTTACCGAGATAATTAAATGTTAAAATTTCCAAATTAGCATAATAAACCGCTTAATAATGTTCATTTTAATCCAATAAATTTTAATATGTTGAAAAAAAAAGAAAAATTAAAACTTATATTTTTAGTTTAGTTTTTAATAAGTTTTAAATATATAGTAACTTATGTTTATGAAACAAATCGCGAAGCTCGGGGAAGAATAAATTGAAATAAGCCAGAAATCAAGTCGTGGAATAAGTCGAAGAAGTCGGAATCAAGTAAGTAGTTCGGAGGTTAATTGGGCTTGCTGTGGGCTTCGGCCCAACACACCCGCTGTAAACACAACATAATATAACACATGTTTGGAGTGGGCACGGCCCTCTGCCAAACTCGAACCAAAATACAATATCACAACAACAAGCCCAAAATCAAATTCATTAATAGAGCAAAAGAAATAAAAGAAAATTCCAGTGCAACCTCAACTTCTAAATAACAAAAAACAAAACACACATCAAAACACACATCAAAGCACCAACCAATTAAACAGTTTAGACATTTAGTAAATAAGTTCTCATGTTATGAAATTAGTATTTTGTGACAACCTTAAGCAAAGACCAACGCACCATTGTTGGCTTGAACCATGGCACCCTTATCGAGACTCGGCAAACACAAGTCACACAACCCGTAACCAAAACCAACCCAAAAAACTAATTTACTAAGTTATTTAACACCCCTTGTTGGGTTGAGGTTCTCGAAAGCAGGCAAATCCAAAAAGATAGAACCAGTTTCAACTTGTCAACACAAAACCGTACTCCCTTGTGGTTCGACCATTGTGGGTTTTCGACTCACCACAAAACCAACACAATTCTTATTCCAAAGTTTAAACTATTTTCTTGGTTATGTTTTGAGTTTCAAATTTAGGCCAAAGAGACAACAACTACACCATCCCACTGTTTGGGTTCGGTACAAACGACACTCGTAGAAAAAAATGCATCGCGACTCTCCACTGTGGTTCGACCACAGTGGGTTTTGACCCATAACATAATCCAAGCATAACCCAAGTCTTTAACAAGATCTAATCTAACTCAAATAAGCCAAATCATAAACTGTACATAAGCACTTTCAACATTAGCCAATACTTAAGTTTTTAGCTGTGATTTTATTAATTTTGCCACACATTACCAACAACAACAACAACATCAGTTTTTACACAAGAACAAGTACAATCGATCGACATAAAAAAAAACAACATCTACACTTGTAAAAATAAATCAAATCGCAAGTTTATTAACAAATAACATAATGGAATCTACATAGTGTAAAGAAATCCAAAAATCCTTACAAGGAGGTGTATGTGGATCGATTGAAAGGAGAGACCAACAACAAAATAAAACTCGAATAAAAATTAACCAAATCCGAAACCAAGCAGGAACCCACAACCAAAACTTCAAAACAACTCTTAGAGATATTGAATTTGTGATAGATTGAAAGTGTGTGATGAGTGTTGAGTCCCTGTGGTTCGACAACAAATTAGAAGGAAATAAACATGCCAAGCTTGACTTCTCTTTCCACGGTGGTAGTCTTGTTAAGTGGTGATTTTGAGCAAAAATCACTATCCATCTTCATCTTCTAGTTGGTCTCGTGATTTCCTTTGGGGAAGAGAGAAAGGAGAAAATGATCTAAGCTATATCTGTGTTTTGACTTTGAAAGGGATGAAAAGTGAATGAATCTGGGAATTAGGGAAGTGATATGGTTTTTATTGTTTTATTATATTAGGGTATAACATATGTACGCCGTGTTTCGTTGTGCTGAGGTGTAATCGCGGTCCCCTGGTTTGGTATAAACGCGAAAAATAAAATTTTGGAGACGTTTTTATAAAACTGGTATAAAAGTAAAATTTACCGACTCCAAAAATAGATTATAAAATTAAACCATTACTAATGTGGTGTCGGTACGCGTGTGGTATCGTTTTTCAGGAAAAATGAGATAACCTCTCGTTTTTATTATGTTAAGGTCTGTAAATAAAAGGTAGTGGAAAATTCACCTTTTACTGATAAAGTTAATTAGTTTTGGCGAGTTAGTGTATGCTATAGTGTGCGGATTTGCTTCCCGAAATAGTTATGCAAGCTCATGAATGCTTAATTTAACAGTTAGGTAATAACAAATTAACATTTATTATTTAAATATTAGTGGGAAAATTTACCGTTTGTCACATCCTTCCCGCCTTAGAAAAAAAACCGTCCTCGGTTTTCACTTAGAGTTACCCGATGAAGTTGATAAGAATTGAGGGCATTTACGCTTGATTTTGTTTTCACGTTCCTATATGAATTCGAGACCTTTTCGATAGACTATTGAACTTTGACAATCGAGATGTGAAGTGTTAGCTTTGAAGTACAAAATTATTGAGGTGACTATTCCCATCATAGCATGATCCTTCCTGAATTAAACATAGGTGTTCAGGCTATGTTTAATCGAGGATTGATGATGCCATGTTTGGTTTAATCAAGATAGCATTGGGTTTAAAACTGTATTGGCCATTCCGTTTATAAGCTTGAAATCAAAATAGTATATAAAGGAGTACAACCTTACATAATACGATAGCATAATAGTTTGCAGGGAAAAAAATTTCAATGATGGTATAATAGAAAGCGTAAAGGAATTAAGTCGTCATAACGCATTGACATAAAATGGTGGGGAATTCATTAGGTGGAAATCCATACAACGCAATGAAATAAATTCTTATGGAAATACAAAATACTCAATGAAATATACCCCAATAAGGTCTAAGTTTAGGTCTTATTACGCTAAGCGGGAATTCACTCTTCAAGCATCGTCACTACCCGCTACGTCGCTAGGATCCTGGCAAACTCCTTCATTTTTATTCCTCATTTCTGGGCAATCACTCCTGAAGTGCCCAATTACTCCACACTCAAAGCACGTGACAGTGATCTTCGGGTTTATCACGAGAGTAGGAGCTTTGTAATCCTTGGCTCGGTGCCCGATCTTCCTGCAGTTCCCGCACTGAATGGGGCAAGGCCCATTGTGATGAAACGGGCATATGTTGCACTTGGGTAATGTTCCAGCATAACATTTCTTTTCACTGGTCCCAGCAGCATATACTTTGACCACTTCTTGACACTTGTTCATACCATTGTTGCGGTTATCCTTGAAGTGATCTTCCCGCTTTCTTTTTTTGTCAACCTCCGTCTCGGCGGTATCCTCAATTACTTGGTCCATTAGCTTGTTAGCCACTTCCATAGTCTCATGGAGATCAACAGCCTTGGAGGTAGTGACATTACCCTTGATGTATGGGGGTAATCCTCCAATGTATCTTTTTATTAGGCGAGCTTCAGTCTGGACCATCTCAGGGCACAGTAGAGCCAACTCTTGAGAGCGTTGGTTGTATGCAGCAATGTTGGTACCCTGCACCTTGAGGTTCCAAAACTCAACCTCCGAATTTTTAACTTCGTTGCGAGGGCAATACTTTTTTAGCACCATTTCCTTGAAATTTTCCCATGGCATAGCGTACGCGGCATCAATGCCTGCAGACTTCAGATAGTTGTTCAACCAGGTTAGAGCAGCATCCGTGAACGTGAGCGATGCATACTTAACCTTGTCTTCATCCGCACAACTACATATTCGAAACACAGTCTCCAGCCTTTCAATCCATCTGCCCAAATCAACAGCTCCCTCGGTTCCTCCAAGACCTCCAGTCATGGTCTTTCGGAACTCCTGATAGGTGCAGCTGCGATTGTTGTTGTTTGTAGGACTTGAGGTTCCCAAATTAGTAGTCGAGTTGTTTACATTCGCCGCAGCTAGTGCTGCTGCCACACGGTCATTAACCAACTGATCTAGCATGGTTTGATTCACAATAAGCGGGTTTTCTCCATCCCTAGTTGGAAGAGTGGTAGAAGCAGTTCGACCACGTGTGGTCTTGGTTGTCCTTCTTGCATGAACCATTTATCTACATCACAAAAGATGACGATGAATGAGGTTTCAAATAAAAGAACGATATCACACGAGGGTACAATCATCACAGGTAGAATACGTAGGCAAAATCAACCATGAAAGAAGAGAAACAATTGGATAGATAACCACACTTGTCATAGATTATTACTCATCACATGGCTGCGGAGACTGGGTCTTGCTTCCCAAACGACATGTCCCTTCAAAATAATGAAGGAAGAGTGATGTGTCCTAAGAGTAGATGCCTCGAGGAAACATTTTTTAAGGCGATAGGTTGAGGTCGTGACCAAATGGATTGGTGGGTTTCTATATGATGGTGAATTAGGTGTTTCAAAAGGATTGGGCGAGCGCTCGAACTCGGAGTCGGGTAGTGAAATTGTGTAGGGGAAGGTAAGTTGTGACAAGTACGGCATGTATATGTAAAAAAAATACTTTTGATATATAGTGTAAGTCAAGTATGATATAAATCATCAAACAGTAAAACATATCATATAGTTGTGTCAAGTAAAACAGTAATTAAGGCAATAGGCTTGGCAGGAAAGTGGCGGTCATAGGGACTTGTTTTTGTAAAAAGCGGTTATAGTTTAGGGTTTATATGTACCTAGTTCTCTATAACCTAGGCTCTGATGACAATCTGTAACACCCCCAAATTCTGGTATTGCGGAAGCGTTCGGGTCTTGGGGTGCAACTGAATTGGAAATCATAACACAAGGTAATAAAGAACGGAATACATACTCCGTTAAAATACATTCAGTTGAATTAAATCAAGTTTACATCAGAGTTTTAAATTTAACAGATAAGACAAAAAGTTTAATGGTCCCATAAAAACAAGTCGTAAAAATGTGTGAAAACATTTCGGTAAATAGTTTATGACCATCGCCTTGCCACGCCTTGCCAATAATGAGTTTCTTAAACACCTAAGAAAAAAATGCTAAAAGTCAGCAAAAAGCTGGTGAGTTTATAGGTTTATTAATAAGCAGTAAAATCGATAGTTTGGACCATGAGTTTGGGTATATGAACATTACAACGCATATAATGTCATATAAAAATAGTCTATTACGCTAGCACTAAGTTCATGCAACCGAAGCTATAACAGTGTGCATGCTCAAAGAGCATGTAAATATATATAGGGGCTCAGCAAGTGTTTATCCCAGACACTTGTGTTTCGACATGGTATACGTTCGTTTGCCTATCCGGTCAATCCGAACGGGGGCATGACCCCCAATAGATCTATTTATATTATTCGCGCTTCAAAGCAGGAATTGACGGTTCATGAGTTGGGCAAAATGGGACATAATAGGGCTTAGGCTAAACCACGTAATAGCATAAATAAAAGTTTTGGTCCATAAAAGAGTTTTGCGTGTTTCTTACCCCAATTATAAAATAAGTATAAATAGAGTGGGGCTATAAACTCACCTCAGCAAATAGCAGTCAGATAGTGGAATAATTCAGATAGTGTTTGGCACCAACACGCGACCTAGATTAGTAAGGCTTGTTTTAGTTCACAGACTAAGTTTAAGACTCAACGAAATTTAATTGGATTCAAAAGTTTTAAAGTGTTTATGTTATTGTTGCTTGTGTGGTAGCAATTAAGTTTAAAACAATTTTCTAAGTAGTTGTAGGTATTGGCTCTTGGAGGTGGATAATTATATAAGTATATAACAAAAGTAGCGAAGACAAATAGGTCTCCGGTTCGACAGTAACTGAAAGACGATGTACGGAGAGTAATTACAAATAAATATTAGACGTCGTCGGATTATGAGAACATTGCTATTAAAAGTATATAACTAAATGTACATACATTAGTATATATAAAACATTAGTTAATCATATAAATAAAAGTATATAAATAATTATTGTTAAGTAACGGTTTCATTGAGGTGTTTGTATTTAATATAAGCTAATAGATGGGAAATTTTATTTTTAGAGGGTATGTTTGTATGAAATGTTTCGTTTATTGTTTGTTAGTCGGTCTTTGTAAAAATACTCTATAGAACTTTCACAAAAATCGGGCATGACTCATGTATACGTTTTAGATTTACCGAGATAATTAAATGTTAAAATTTCCAAATGAGCATAATAAACCGCTTTATAATGTTCATTAAAATCCAATAAATTTTTATAAGTTAAAAAAAAAAAAAAAAAAAAAAAAAAAAAAAAAAAAAAAAAAAAAAAAAAAAAAAAAACCTTATATTTTTAGTTTAGTTTTTAATAAGTTTTAAATAAATAGTAACTTATAGTTTTATGTGATGAGTATATTTAGTTTTGATTGAAAAATTATGTTTTAGAAATTTGTTTATGAAACAAATCGCGAAGCTCGGGGACGAATAAATTGAAATAAGCCGAAAATCAAGTCGTGGAATAAGTCGAAGAAGCCGGAATCAAGTAAGTAGTTCGGAGGTTAATTGGGCTTGGTGTGGGCTTCGGCCCACCACACCCGCTGTAAACACAACCCAATACAACACATGTTTAGAGTGGGCTCGGCCCTCTGCCAAACTCGACCCAAAATACAATATCACAACAACAAGCCCAAAATCAAATTCATTAACAGAGCAAAAGAAAGAAAAGAAAATTCCAGTGCAACCTCAACTTCTAAATAACCAAAAACAAAACACAAATCAAAACACACATCAAAGCACCAACCAATTAAACAGTTTAGACATTTAGTAAATAAGTTCTCATGTTATGAAATTAGTATTTTGTGACAACCTTAAGCAAAGACCAACGCACCATTGTTGGCTTGAACCATGGCACCCTTATCGAGATTCGGCAAACACAAGTCACACAACCCGTAACCAAAACCAACCCAAAACATTTTTAGTTTACTAATTTACTAAGTTATTTAACACCCCTTGTTAGGTTGAGGTTCTCGAAAGTTGGCAAAAACAAAAAGATAGAACCAGTTTCAACTTGTCAACACAAAACCATACTCCCCTGTGGTTCGACTATAGTGTGTTTTCGACTCACCACAAAACCAACACAATTCATATTCCAAAGTTTAAACTATTTTCTTGGTTACGTTTCGAGTTTCAAATTTAGGCCAAAGAAACAACAACTAAAACCATCCCACTGTTTGGGTTCGGCACAAACAACACTCGCCAAAAAAAACGCATAGCGACTCTCCACAGTGGTTCTACCACAGTGGGTTTCGACCCATAACATAATCCAAGCATAACCTAAGTCTTTCACAAGATCTAATCTAACTCAAATAAGCCAAATCATAAACTATACATAAGCACTTTCATCATTAGCTAATACTTAAGTTTTTAGTTGTGATTTTATTAATTTTGCCACACATTAACAACAACAACAAAATCAATTTTTACACAAGAACAAGTACAATCGATCGACATATAAAAAAACATCACCACTTGTAAAAATAAATCAAATCGCAAGTTTATTAACAAATAACATAATGGAATCTACATAGTATAAAGAAATCCAAAAATCCTTACAAGGAGGTGTATGTGGATCGATTGAAAGGAGAGACCAACAACAAAATAAAACTCGAATATAAATTAACCAAATCCGAAACCAAGCAGGAACCCACAACCAAAACTTCAAAACAACTCTTAGAGATATTGAATTTGTGATAGATTGAAAGTGTGTGATGAGTGTGGAGTCCCTGTGGCTCGACAACAAATTAAAAGGAAATAAACATGCCAAGCTTGACTTCTCTTTCCACGATGGTAGTCTTGTGAAGTGGCGATTTTGAGCAAAAATCACTATCTATCTTCATCTTCTAGTTGGTCTCGTGATTTCCTTTGGGGAAGAGAGAAAGGACAAAACGATCTAAGCTATATATGTGTTTTGACTTTGAAAGGGATGAAAAGTGAATGAATCTGGGAATTAGGGAAGTGATATGGTTTTTATTGTTTTATTATATTATGGTATAACTTATGTACTCCATTTTCGGTTGAGCTGAGGTGTAATCGCGGTCCCCCGGTCTGGTATAAACGCGAAAAATAAAATTTTGGAGACGTTTTTATAAAACTGGTATTAAAGTAAAGTTTATCGACTCTGAAAATAGATTATAAAATTAAACCGTTACTAATGTGGTGTCGGTAAGCGTGTGGTATTGTTTTTCAGAAAAAATGAGATAACCTCTCGTTTTTTTTTTATGTTAATGTCTATAAATAAAAGGAAGTGGAAAATTCACCTTTTTCTGATAAAGTTAATTAGTTTTGACGAGTTACTATATGCTACAGTGTGCAGGTTTGCTTCCCAAAATAGTTATGCAAGCTCATGAATGCTTAATTTAACAGTTAGGTAATAATAAATTAACATTTATTTTTAAAATATTAGTGGGAAAATTTACCGTTTGGTACATCCTTCCCGCCTTAGAAGAAAAACCGTCATCGATTTTCACTTAGACTTACTCGATGAAGTTGAGAAGAATTGAGGGTATTTACGCTTGATTTCGTTTTCACATTCCTATATGAATTCGAGACCTTTTCGAGAAACTATTGAACTTTGATAGTCGAGATGTGAAGTGTTAGCTTTGAAGTACAAAATTATTGAGGTGACTATTCCCATCATAGCATGATCCTTCTTGAATTAAACATAGGTGATCAGGCTAAGTTTAATTGAGGATTGATGATGCCATGTTTGGTTTAATCAAGATAGCATTGGGTTTAAAACAGTACTGGCCATTCCGTTTATAATCTTGAAATCAAAATAGTTTATAAAGGAGTACAACCTTACATTACACGATAGCATAATAGTTTGCAAGGAAAAAAATTTCAAAGATGGTATAATAGAAAGCGTAATGGAATTAAGTCGTCATAACGCATTGACATAAAATGGTGGGGAATTCATTAGGTGGAAATCCATACAACGCAACGAAATAAATTCTTATGGAAATACAAAATACTCAATGAAATACAGCCCAATAAGGTCTAAGCTTAGGTCTTATTATGCGAAGCGGGAATTCACTCTTCAAGCATCGTCACTACCCGCAACGTCGCTAGGATCCTGGCAAACTCCTTCATTTTTATTCCTCATTTATGGGCAATCACTCCTGAAGTGCCCAATTACTCCACACTCAAAGTACGTGACAGTGATCTTCGGGTTTATCATGAGAGTAGGAGCTTTGCAATCCTTGGCTCGGTGCTCGATCTTCCTGCAATTCCCGCAATGAATGGGGCAAGGCCGATTGTGATGAAATAGGCATATGTTGCACTTGGGTAATGTTCCAACATAACCTTTCTTTTCACTGGTCCCAACAGCATATAATTTGACCACTTCTTGCCGCTTGTTCAGACCATTGTTGCGGTTATCCTTGAAGTAACCTTCCAACTTTCATTTGTTGCCAACCGCCTTCTCGGCGGTATCCTCAATTACTTGGTCCATTAGTTTGTTAGCCACTTCCATAGTCTCATGGAGATCAATAGCCTTGGTGGTAGTGACATTACCCTTGATGTATGGGGGTAATCCTCCTATGTATCTTTCTAGTAGGCTAGCTTCTGTCTGGACCATCTCAGGGCATAACTCTTGAGAGCGTTGGTTGTATGCAGCAATGTTGGTACCCTGCATCTTGGGGTTCCAAAACTCGAATTCCGACTTTTTAACTTCGTTGCGAGGGAAATACTTTTTTAGCACCATTTCCTTGAAATTTTCCCATGGAATTGCGTACGCGGCATCAATGCCTGCAGACTTCAGATAGTTGTTCCACCAGGTTAGAGCAGCATCCGTGAAGGTGAGCGATGCATACTTAACCTTGTCTTCATCCGCACAACTACATATTCGAAACATAATCTCCATCCTTTCAATCCATCTGACCAAATCAACAGCTCCCTCGGTTCCACTAAGACCTCCATTCATGGTCTTTCGGAACTCCTGATATGTGCAGCTGCGGTTGTTGTTGTTTGTAGGTCTTGAGGTTCCGAACGAACTTCATATATCCCTTTTCCACTCAACCCAGAAACAAGACCGAGCGTTGTTTCGGGAAAGCCTCGCTTATTCAATTCATAGTAGTCGAGTTGTTTACATTAGCCGCAGCTAGTGCTGCTACCACACGGTCATTAACCAACTGATCTAGCATTGCTTGATTCAAAATAAGCGGGTTTGCTCCATCCCTAGTTAGAAGAGTGGTAGCAGCAGGTCGACCACGTGTGGTCTTGGTTGTCCTTCTTGCATGAACCATTTATCTATATCATAAAAGATGATGACGAATGAGGTTTCAAATAAAAGAACGATATCACACGAGGGTACAATCATCACAGATAGAATACGTAGGCAAAATCAACCATGAAAGTAGAGTCACAATTGCATAGATAACCACACTTGTCATAGATTATTAGTCGTCACATGGCTGCGGAGACTAGGTCTTGCTACCCAAATGACATGTCCTTTCAAAATAATGAAGGAAGAGTGATGTGTCCTAAGAGTAGATGCCTCGAGGAAACATGTTTTAAGGTGATAGGTTGAGGTCGTGACCAAGTGGATTGGTGGGTTTCTAGATGATGGTGAATTAGGTGTTTCAAAAGGATTGGGAGAGCGTTTGAACTCGGAGTCGGGTAGTGAAATTGTGTAGGGGAAGGTAAGTTGTGACAAGTACTGCATGTATATGTAAAAAAAATAACTTTTGGTATAAAGTGTAAGTCAAGTATGATATAAATCATCAAACGGTAAAACATATCATATAGTTGTGTCAAGTAAAACAGTAATTAAGGCAACAGGCTAGGCAGGCAAGTGGCGGTCATAGGGACTTGTTTTTGTAAAAAGCGGTTATAGTTTATATTATTCGCGCTTCCCAATAGATCAATTTATATTATTCGCGCTTCCCAGCAGGAATTGACGGTTCATGAGTTAGGCAAAATGGGACATAATATGGCTTAGGCTAAACCACGTAATAACATAAATAAAAGTTTTGGTCCATAAAAGAGTTTTGCATGTTTCTCACCCCAATTGTAAAACAAGTATAAATAGAGTGGGGCTATAAACCCAACTCAGCAAATAGCAGTCAGATAGTGCAATAATTCAGATAGTGTTCGGCACCAACACGCGACCTAGATTAGTAAGGCTTATTTTAGTTCACAGACTAAGTTTAAGACTCAAAAAAATTTAATTGGATTCAAAAGTTTTAAAGTGTCTATGTTATTGTTGCTTGTGTGGCAGCAGTTAAGTTTAAAACAATTTTCTAAGTAGTTGTAGGTATTGGCTCTTGGAAGTGCATAAGTATATAAGTATATAACAAAAGTAGCAAAGACAAATAGGTCTCCGGTTCGACAGTAACTGAAAGACGATGTACGGAGAGTAATTACAAATAAATATTAGACGTCGTCGGATTATGAGAGCATTGCTGTTAAAATTATATAACTAAATGTGCATATATTTGTATATATAAAACATAAGTTAATCATGTAAATAAAAGTATATAAATAATTATTGTTAAGTAACGGTTTCATTGAGGTGTTTGTATTTAATATAAGCTAATAGATGGGAAATTATATTTTTAGAGGGTATGTTTGTATAAAATGTTTCATTTATTGTTTTTTAGTCGGTCTTTGTAAAAATGCTCTATAGAACTTTCACAAAAATCGGGCATGACTCATGTATACGTTTTAGTTTTACCGAGATAATTAAATGTTAAAATTTCCAAATTAGCATAATAAACTGCTTTATAATGTTCATTAAAATCCAATAAATTTTTTTAAGTTTAAAAGAAAAAAAAATTAATAAGTTTTAAATATATAGTAACATATAGTTTTATGTGATGAGTACATTTAGTTTTGATTGAAAAATTATGTTTTAGAAATTTGTTTATAAAACAAATCGCGAAGCTCGTGGTCAAATAAATTGAAATAAGCCGAAAATCAAGTCGTGGAATAAGTCAAAGAAGCCGGAATCAAGTAAGTGGTTCGGAGGTTAATTGGGCTTGGTGTGGGCTTCGACCCAACACACCCGCTGTAAACACAACCCAATACAACACATGTTTGGAGTGGGCTCGGCCCTCTGCCAAACTCTACCCAAAATACAATATCACAACAACAAGCCCAAAATCAAATTCATTAACAGGGCAAAAGAAAGAAAAGAAAATTCTAGTGCAACCTCAACTTCTAAATAACCAAAAACAAAACACACATCAAAGCACCAACCAATTAAACAGTTTAAACAAAACACACATCAAAGCACCAACCAATTATCGAGACTCGGCAAACACAAGTCACACTACCCATAACTAAAACCAACCCAAAACATTTTTAGTTTACTAATTTACTAAGTTATTTAACACCCTTTGTTGGGTTGAGGTTCTCGGCAGCAGGCAAAAACAAAAAGATAGAACCAGTTTCAACTTGTCAACACAAAACCATACTCCACTGTGGTTCGACCATAGTGGGTTTTCGACTAACTAAAAAACCAACACAATTCATATTCAAAAGTTTAAACTATTTTCTTGGTTATGTTTCGAGTTTCAAATTTAGGCCAAAGAAACAACAACTAAAACCATTCCACTATTTGGGTTCGGCACAAACGACACTCGCCAAAAAAAACACATCACGACTCTCCACTGTGGTTCGTCCATAGTGGGTTTCGACCAATAACATAATCCAGGCGTAACCCAAGTCTTTAACTTGATCTAATCTAACTCAAATAAGCCAAGTCATAAACTATACATAAGCACTTTCATCATTAGCCAATACTTAAGTTTTTAGTTGTTATTTTATTAATTTTGCCACACATTAACAACAACAACAACATCAGTTTTTACACAAGAACAAGTACAATCGATCGACATAAAAAAAATCAAACAACATCACCACTTGTAAAAATAAATCAAATCACAAGTTTATTAACAAATAACATAATGGAATCTACATAGTGTAAAGAAATCTAAAAATCCTTACAAGGAGGTGTATGTGGATCGATTGAAAGGAGAGACGAACAACAAAATAAAACTCGAATACAAATTAACCAAATCCGAAACCAAGCAGGAACCCACAACCAAAACTTCAAAACAACTCTTAGAGATATTGAATTTGTGATAGACTGAAATTGTGTGATGAGTGTGGAGTCCCTATGGTTCGACAACAAATTAAAAGGAAATAAATATGCCAAGCTTGACTTCTCTTTCCATGGTGGTAGTCTTGTGAAGTGGCGATTTTGAGCAAAAATCACTCTCCATCTTCATCTTCTAGTTGGTCTCGTGATTTCCTTTGGGGAAGAGAGAAAGTATAAAATGATCTAAGCTATATCTGTGTTTTGACTTTGAAAGGGATGAAAAGTTAATGAATCTGTGACCAGATCTACACACACTCCTTGTGTTAGATGAATACTTTGAATGATGTCTAGTCTAGCAAGCGGAATTTACTAGCTAGCACTTAGATGATTTATTTGTTTGTGTTTTGTATTAACGAATCAACAAAGAATGAACAATGAACAATATACTTCAACTTCAACGATTCAATATTATTAATAAATAATACGAGTGATCTCCTATCACTAGGTTTTACAACCTTGAATCTTAACAAATCAATACTTAATACTTTCGTAAAACTTCTGTACCAAAACTTTAACCTAGGTAATCCTTTTATAGACTAAGGATTACTTCACAAGATAACTATCAACCTAACATTATAAGATATACATTAAATCTTTTCTATAATTATCTTCACACGAAATCATAAACAGTACAAACTTCTTCATTCACCAGTACTAACTGCTTATGTCTTCAAAATTCTTCAGCAGTACTAACTTTCATCTTCAACAGTACTAACTGTTATAGCTTAATTTCCTAACAATCCTCCCCTAAACTTATGATTTCTATCCAAATCACTAAGTTTCTTCAAATTAAGCTTCTTCTTCTTAATGTGGAAAATTCTTTCAAACATCTATCCCATCAGTCACTTTAGTCTTTGACTTTTCTTTGCTCTACAAGGTTGAAAATTTTTGTAACTAACAAGTCTGCCATCTCAGAGTCTTCTTCAAGCTTGAGTCTTCCTTGTATCATAGCCACTAACACAAATGTTCTGAGTGGATAGTATTTTTCCACCAACATATAGATTTCTATCCATCTGGAGTAGAAACTCTATGTACTCCACATGATTCAAACAAATACCAATACACATCTTTAACTTGTGCTTCAAATCTCTACATTGACTCTCCACTATCAGGTTCATAGATTCTCTTCAACTGAACCCATAATTCTTTGTCTTTGTCTTCAATAGGATCTTTATTTCTGAATCTCTCTTTTACTAATCTCCATAGTTGATTAAGATCTTCTCTGTCAAAACCTCTGAGTAAATCTTTAAACAACTTGTACCTTTTAGAAATATCACCAAGTCTGATTATCTTCCATCCTTTCATTCTTCCATCAGTGAACACTTCCCAGTCAATGATTGGATGTTTTACTTGTAAAGGTTTGATATATGAAGATTCTGGAACAATCATCATCATACTCTTGATCTTCTCATTGATTAACCCTTCTTCTTCAGACTTTTGTTTCTTTGCAGCATCAGATTCAAGAACCTCTGGTTGTCTTTTCTTTTTCCTTGTCATGTCCTCTCTGATTGGAGTATTCAGCCTTGCATATAATTCAAAGAATTTCCTTTCAATCTCAGCATCTGTCCATCCAATAAAGTCACTCATCTTGTAATTAGCTTGATTCTTCAAATAGTACTTCATGAAATTGACTTTCTCCTTCCTGGTAGGTAACTTGGTCTTGTAACCAGACTTTTGCCTTTCTCTGATTCTGTGCATTAAGTTACTCCAAGTAGCTTCTTTATTTGTCTTCAAGATAAATTCTTTAGGCATCTCTGACTTTTCTTCTTCATTTAACTCCTGATCATTAAGAACCATCACAGCATGAGCTTTTATAATACAATCAGAATCTAACAAATATTGAAGTTGCTCATTAAACTCATCTTGATTAAAATCTTCAGTTCTTGTTCTATCCATGAAACTAGCTATGTTCTTTTCATCATCAGCAGCCATTTTCCTTGCTAATTCCTCATCTTGAGCAATCTGAGCTTTCTTAGCTTCTGCATCAGCCAATTCTTCTTCTATCATTCTCCTTGCAACTTCTGCATCATGATCTATCTGAACTTGAGTTTTTGGTTTTAAGGTCTTGAGCCTTTCAAGTTCTTGAGCTGCTTCCTCTTCTTCTTGTGTCATAGCTCTTTTACCTTTATCAGCTCTTCTTCTTTCATAAACTAGCTCAGCTGAAGTGTCACCAATTGGAACTTCTTGATGCTCTGTCTCAGCAGTTGGAACTGCTTGATGCTCTGTCTCAGCAGTTGGAACTGCTTCAACAGTCTGAACTTTTTCTGCTTCATGGGTATCAGTCTAAACTGCTTCAAGTTCTTCTTCCATATCTGCATTACCAAAACCTATATCAAATTGTTCTTCTTCCTCTTCATTATGCCTCCCCTGAGAACTTGATCCATCTTTGTCTTTACCAAATTTCCTCCCCTGTTTGGAAGAATTTCCACCATCAGCATCATCTGAATCATCTGAGTCATCACTAGAAGAATCATCATCCAATACCATTCTTGCCCTTTTCTGCTTGATTTGATCTTTCAGCTTTTTCACCTTTGAAGATAACCTTTTAAAAATTGTAGCCAAATTTTCCTTGTGGGCTTTGAGCTCATCCTTGGTGCTTGCAAGATCTGTCTCCAAACTTTCAACTTTAGCAACTAACTTGGTACAAAATTTCATCAATGCATTTTGGTTAGAACTACCCTCATCACTTCTAGCTGTGTGACCTACTAGGAGAGGTGAATCATGGGGAAAAGATCTAGGAACCACTCTAGGTGTTTCCCTTCTCCTATAAGTGATGCGCAATTGTGATGGTTGGGTTCTTTCAAGTTCTTGAGTGGATGTGTGATGGGGATCAGTTGGAACTGCTGAACCTTCACCCAACTCAGTTTGAAGCATTTGAGGAAACAATGGAACTGGTTCCCCTTGAAAAAGCCTACTAGCCATAGCCATATTTTGAAAAACTTTTGATTGAAGGCTAGGAGTAGCAAAAATTTCAGTTGGTTTTGTAAGCAGGTATGTCTTTTTATTCAAAGGTTTTTGAACAAACCTGGGATACATTAGAAATTTTGTTTTGCTCTTAACATTAGATTCCATACCCTCAAAAATAAATTTTGAAAAGTTAAAAACCTTGTTTGTAGATAAACAAATGAGAGCAATAGCAATATTGCTACTGAACTGCTCCCAAGCAGTCTTTTTAGGACTTAAACAGTGTAAAAGGGTATGTATCAAAAATCTCCATTGAGGTGAGAAACATCCTTTTTGAAAAGTTAATTTATGTGCAGATGTATCATACCCCATTTTGGTAAGTTCTTCCCATATTTCAGTGTTGTGCATAGTGTTAATACCATCTGAGTCATTTAATTTAAGATGTCTCCTAATTATAGACTCGGTAACAACAAAAGATACACCATCCACTTCAGAATGAATTTCTAAGTCTCCATCTTCACTAGTTAAGACAATAGCATTCTACCAGAACTGTGTGATGTGAGAGACATAAAGAGTAGGAGAAACAGTTAGAGCATACCTTATGTGAGAGTGGTTGAGTAAGTCCACAATCTCATAAAACTTTGGTCCATCTCCCTCCTCTATTTTCTCAAAAAACGCAACCTGATTATGACGTTTAACAAATTCCAATCCAGCCATTCTTAGTGATGAAATATGAAAGATTATAGCAATACGATGATCGTTTAAATTGGAATCGAGGTTTTATGTAGTCTGTTGGGGTTTATAGGTACTGTTTAGGGTTTTGCGATATATGCGTATGAGATAAATTATCTTTAGAAATAGAATAAATAAATTTATGGTAAAAAGATAATTATCGTCTATAAAAATCCCTATAAGTACCTTAAGAATAACGGTTTTACCCCAACGGCTAGAATATTAATTACTGACAGATTTTTTACAACGGCTAGTTGAGCCGTACTAACTTTGTACTAACCGTACCAACTGTTGGAAAAATTTTGTTGAGCCGTATGAACTTATTGTAATGAATTTTAAAATACCATGGCTCAAACATAGTTTTAGCAAACTATCAGCTGTCAACGGATTTGATATGTCTTTACCAATAGCCGTTTGCTTTGGACTAGCCAACTCTTCACACTTAGATATGGTGAGCTGATAACCATACAATTTTTGGTAAATTGTCAACCATCAACGGATTTGATTAGTCTTTACCAGATACCGTTTGCTCTGGACTAGTTGGTTCTTATGTGGTTTAGACATGGTGAACCAATTACCATTTGTTGTGTGCAAAGATCACACACTCAGCTCCAAATCACCATTACAGTCCAAAACATATAGCATTAAATTCCTTGGTGTTTATCATCCAAAACCTGCAAGTGTTAGTCCAAAAACAAAGAAACAAGCCACAAAGAACTTGTCTCACAATATAAAAGTATATGACTAACAATGCACATAACAAGGAAAATTAATTTCCTTGTGGTACCCAAGCCAAAACAGACTTAGGCTTTCCTCTTGCATCAACATAATTCATTCTTTTCAAAACAATTTTAGCACCATTGGGTTTGATGCGTCTCCAAACCCAACATGTTGATGCATTCACACCATTTCTCATATTTCCCTCAGCAGTGTTTTTATTAACACCAGTACCAATTACTCTGCTAGCAGTTGGAACTGCTGGCTTGGTAGTAGTTACCTTAGGTTTCCAAACTTGATTTTTTACAACTGCTTTGTGATGAAAGGGTCTATTAACAGTTTTTGGTGCTGGTTTAAAAGCTGGTTTTGCACCTTGAACTATTGGCCTTGGGTTAACAGGTCGAATAGGTCTGACAGTTTGAACTGCTGGGCTAGCAGTATGAACTGCTTTAGGTCCAGACCTTAAAAGAACTGATCTAGGTATCATTCTAGTGTTTGTTGGGTGAGTGGGAGGTCTAACAGTGTTCACCCTAGGATTTGAATACCTATTTACCCATTTATCATAAACGGCTGCAAGATGGTCAAAACTACCACACGTATAACAAGCTTTCCTATTGCAGACAAAATCATCCCCTAATTGGTGAGATTTGAGGTCATTCCAATTTCTTTGATTACCTCTTGGCTTGTTTGTGGTTCTATACATTTTTGCATACCTAACTGTTGGTCTAAAAGGTTTGGCATTTGATCTAAGCCTAACAGTCTCAGGTTTAACCATCTTTGGAAGTTTTGGTTCCTCCACTGTAGCACTAACAGGCTTAACCATAGCCTGATCATCCTCATCATTAGAAGTCCATTCCTCAATGGTTGGAGCATCTGAGTCCTTAGCTGAGGACCTATCAGAAGACACCTTGTCCTCAGATAGTGATTTATCACTAGCACTCTCATACACAGGTTTATCAACTACACTTTCTTTAGGTTGAGGACCATATTTAAGCTCAGGTAGTTGAAATTCAGGTAGTCCTGTGTGTTCTAAGTCTATGCCTGGGGGTGTTGGAATTCCTCTATAAGGAGGTGGAACTGACTTATAACCTAGGCCTGACTTAGCTTTATTTAGGATCTGACACTCAACAATCTTACTAACACCCTGAGTTGCAAATTCTAGAGTGTCAACAGTCCTCTGAATGTTCTCCTTTGCTTTCTTAACCTGTTCTAGTTCATGTTTCAACACAGTAATTTCATTCTCCCTAAACATTAAGTCTCTCTTAACAATAATCATATCATCAGAAAACTTTGACTCATTACTTTTATAATGAACAATTTGTTCTTCTAACACAGCTAAAGCCCTCTTATGATTTGCTAAGTTAAAAGCAGTTTCGACTAGCTCTTTTCTCTGATTCTCATATCTTTTCTTAAGTGTTTCTAGATCTTTTAAAGCTTCACAAGATTTAGAACATTTAGAAACTTGTACCTCAGAATCTGAAAATGCCATGAGAGCAACCTCTGTAGATGCTTCTGCTTCCTCCTCTGCAATGTAGCTCCAGTCAAACCCTAAGCCATCAATGGCAACCATGGCTTTTGAGCTTGAATCAGTAACCTCTACAACCCTTGACTTGTTTCCATATCCTCTGCTCTTTCCATCTTGTTGGCTTGGCAATCTGCACTCCCTAGAGTAATGACCTTTCTTGTGGCAATTGAAACACTCAATCTTGGACTTGTCATACCCTGCAACATCATTGCTGTTTATGACAATCTTCTTGCCAGTCTTCTTCAAAAATCTCCTAGCTCTCAAGCTGAGAAGAGAGAGCTGCCACTTGATATCCATCTCTTCAATATCATCTTCATCAATCTCTTGAAGATCTGAATGAGTCAACATACTTCCATTGTGCTGAGTAGTCAAGAAAGCACAATAAGTATCTTCATTCAAAAGTCCACTAGTACTGCTTGAGGTGCTAGCAGTACCAAGGTTTGCACTAGCAGTACCAACTGCTCCAGCAACTTGCACTTCTTCATCTGGACTTGAGGTACTGGGAGTTGATACAAAGGCCAAATTCCCTAAGCTTGAGCTTGAGCTTGATCCAGGAGACTTCTTAATATCATGTTCAACTATCTTGAAGTTGCTATAGAGATCCATTAAGCTCATGGAATCTATATCAGGCTTGTTTTTCCATACAACCACATGCATAGCCCATTCAGCTGGTAGACTCCCTAGAAATTTGGAGTTGAGATCTTCCTGTGGCATCTCAATTCCTAGAATAGCCAATTGACTCACTAGTTTTTGAAGTCTATTAAACATATGATCTAGTGACTCGTTGCTTGTTGCTGAAAAATTCTCAAACTGTTGCTTGAGAAGAGTCTTCTGAGATTTCTTGGTGGCTTCATTCCCACCATATCTTGCAACAATAGCTTCAAAAAGGGTTTTAGCACACTTAAACTTGCTAAAATTCAACAACTGATCATTGGGAATAGTCATCAGAAGCAAACTTCTAGCCTTAACATCATTCTTGTGCCTTGCCTTCTCTTCAGTAGTGGTTGGTTTTGTCTGCACTGTAGTCTCAGATTTACCTTCAACAACAGTTGTTGTTGATACGGGTGAAAAGGAGTTTCCTTCTTCAATGATCTCCCAAAGAGTATAATCTTGAACTTGGAAGAACTGCTCATTTCTTAATCGCCACATATCGAACTCATTGGGTTTAAGCATTGGAAGCTTAGCAGCAATATTAGTCTGACTTGTTGGTGTCTCCATGTCCATCATTTCTTGAACAAATTCGTCTGGATCTTCTAAACCAAAGTATCAGTAACCTGGATCTGATACCACTTGACCGGATCTACACACACTCCTTATGTTAGATGAATACTTTGAATGATGTCTAGTCTAGCAAGCGGAATTTACTAGCTAGCACTTAGAAGATTTATTTGTTTATGTTTTGTATTAACGAATCAACAAAGAATGAACAATGAACAATATACTTCAACTTCAACGATTCAATATTATTAATAAATAATACGAGTGATCTCCTATCACTAGGGTTTACAACCTTGAATCTTAACAAAGCAATACTTAATACTTTCGTAAAACTTTTGTACCAAAACATTAAACTAGGTAATCCTTTTATAGACTAAGGATTCCTTCATAAGATAACTATCAACCTAACATTATAAGATATACATTAAATCTTTTCTATAATTATCTTCACACGAAATCATAAACAGTACAAACTTCTTCATTCACCATTACTAACTGCTTATGTCTTCAAAACTCTTCAGCAGTACTAACTTTCATCTTCAACAGTACTAATTGCTATAGCTTAATTTCCTAACAATCTGGGAATTAGGGAAGTGATAAGGTTTTTATTGTTTTATTATATTAGGGTATAACTTATGTACTCCGTGTTCCGTTGAGCTGAGGTGTAATCGCGGTCCCCCGGTTTGGTATAAACGCGAAAAATAAAATTTTGGAGACGTTTTTTATAAAACTGGTATAAAAGTAAAATTTATCGACTCCAAAAATGGATTATAAAATTAAACCGTTACTAATGTGGTGTCGGTACGCGTGTGGTATCGTTTTTCAGGAAAAATGAGATAACCTCTCGTTTTTATTATGTTAAGGTCTGTAAATAAAAGGAAGTGGAAAATTCACCTTTTTCTGATAAAGTTAATTAGTTTTGGCGAGTTACTGTATGCTACAGTGTGTGGGTTTGCTTCCCGAAATAGTTATGCAAGCTCATGAATGCTTAATTTAACAGTTAGGTAATAATAAATTAACATTTATTATTAAAATATTAGTGGGAAAATTTACCGTTTGTCACACGTTCAATTGCGTCTTCCAAAAATTTAATGTCATCCATAAACGTATCAAAGTACCGAAGCACAAGACACCGGTCAGGAAGTTTTGGGAAACATTTAATTTCACTAGTAGATGGTAAAGGACCATTTATTTGTGCCACTAGTTTAACGGGACCAACATCAGACGAAGATTCAGGAATTTGCGTGATAAACCAAGGTTGTTTAGTTTTTTCTTTTTGAGGAACAAAAGTGTCGAAAATATGAGGTAATTTTGAATAATCAAAAGGTTTGTGAAATTTAATGTTGCTCATTTTTTATCGACTCTCTTCTTCTAGTTCCAGTTCTTCCTCACGATTATATACAACAACACGCACAATTGAATCATTAACGAGTTGTTCTGCACTATATAACTTTGGTTTTCCTTGAGTGTTGTGTGTAGAAAATGTGGGGTATCGTCACCAAGAGCAAAACTATAGCCATTAGGATTTGACTTTAACGTGAACTTTTGTATTGTTGTGGCAAAATCTCCAATTTTGTAGACAACATTTTGAAACTCTTTTAATTTACGTTCCAATTCAATGATTTCATCAAGGTATAAATCAATGTGTTTCCTGGACTATTGTTTATGGTCGGAAAAATTAGCTTGACAGGCTGACATCTCATCTTTGGTTTTTAAAAGTTCAGAATTGAGATGATCAACTTGTTGTTTGTAATCGAATTTTTCTTGGTCCAATTGAGAAAGCAAGTTATTATTGGAAACTACTAATTCACGTATTTGACGTTGTAACTTTTGTTCTTTAACATATGATTTTTTAAAAGCTACTTAAAAACTTTATTCTCATTTAGCTTGTGTTTCAAAATTTGTGAGTTGGATTTTACAACACTCAAGATCCGCAGCCAATGATGCAATTTTCGCATTCAAATTACTGTTGATTTCATTGCATTTTTCAATTTGGGATTGGGAGGTCATAAACAGGTTCATGAGATTTGGATCTGGATTAGACAAAGTTTCAATATGTTCAAGTTGATCGTTGTTATTTTCCTCAATTGGATCATCAAATGTAACAACGGGGTTAATTTGATCATCTAGTGGATCATCAAATGTAACAACGAGGTTAATTTGATCATCTTCTTGAACAGATGACAATAAGGTATCTTGAATAAATTGCTCCTTGTCGGATGCAGATGCAGATGGAGATGCCAATTCATGTATGAGACATATGTTTGGATCAGGTACCTGAGACAAGCCATCAGTATCATATATTGGGCATGTGTCAGTCATGTGAAGTTCCTGCATGTTTGCCATTAGCATCACTGCTGCATTTGCTTCCAAATCCTCCATGTCATCATCTGAGTAAGCATTTGCCATGAAGCTGTTTTCTTTATCACTGAGAGTTCCTCCAGCTTCGTCCTTAAGTGCAAGAAGTAATGCTTTTTTGTGAAAGTCACTGCCTCTGGTTCTTGGTTTAGGACATGCATTAGCCAGATGACCCTTGCCATTACAGTTGTAACACCTGATTCTCTTATTCCCAGTTCATGTATTACCAGTTTCCACAATTTCAACCCTATCTGAGGAGCACCTTGATTGTAAGTATTTCCACCTGTTGCATGAGTCACTTGTTCACTTCTCGAATTTCCTGCATAACCACCAGTTCCCATCTGACGTCCATAACTTCGATTTTGCACTTCAACCCGTCCACCTTGTACTACTGCTTGAGTCCTTGGATTAGATGAATTACGAAGATGATTGTTCTATTTGTTAGAAAATTTGCTGAAAGCACGAGCAATGAGTGCAAAGCCTTGATTCAGTGAGTTGAACGCATCCTCTTCTTCATCATTAGATTGTGCATAGTACATTGTGTCTGAGTTTCCAACAGGAACCAATTGAGTTTCAGTTGATTGTTGTGATTGATCATATGGAATAAGTTAGTTGGATAGTGAGTGGGAAGGATAATTAAGTTGTTTTGGTTGTTGAACAAATGACTAATGAGACATAGGATACGGAGCGGAGTAAGATTGAGCCATGAGTGCAAGTGGGTTCGAAGGAGGTGATGGTTGATACATTCCACGGATGGCTCGATCTTTGTCGACTTCTGCTTGATGGTGCTTTAGATAATCAAACAACAACCCATATTTCACATCATGTAGGTTTTTGGATTGACGAACAAACGTGACATATTTCTGCCAGTCTGGACCTAAACAATTGAGAAACTTAGTGTTGATGGCAATTTTTGGTAATATGATGTTGTTTCGGTCCAACTCATTGATGATGTTCGTAAACCGATGATAATACAACTCTAGAGACTCCCCTTGCTCAATCATGAATGTTGTATATGTGTGATAAAGTTTGGATTCCATGTTGTCTTGCTTTAGTTCAGTGCCTTCCATCAAGAGATGTGTTTGTTCCCACATGGTTTTAGCAGTTTTTTGAGCATCAATGCTACAGAAAATTGGATTAGGTTTACCCAGAAGAATGTACTCCATTGCAAGGTCATTGGCTTCACGGTGAAGTATTTGTTCTACTGTAAGTTGATTCTCGGTTAGAGTGATCACTGCTTCAGGTCTTGGTGGAATAGCAGTTGCATCACCGGGAACCGTTGTGATTGGTATTTCAAAAGGACCTTCAAGGATAACCTTCCTCAGATATTTGCCATGAGGTTTCCCGAGTTCAATAAACCTTAAGAAGCGACTTGCCCATTGATCATAATTGCCAGGAGTGAGCATTGGAGGTCGTTCTAGTGAACCAGCTTCATGAATAGACTGTTGACTGTTGATAGCTTCACACATTTGAGCAAACCAATGTGGTTGTTTCGGTGGAGGAAGTGGTTGCATTCCAAATTGTGGGTGAACGTATGGTTGCTGTTGGAAGAAATGTTGTTGTGGGGGATACTGTTGTTGAAATTGTTGTGGATACTGTTGTGGAAATTGTTGCTGAGGATATTGTTTGCGCTGAGGATACTGCTGTTGTTATTGAGGGAAAAAATATTGTGGTTGAGACATTGTTTAACTTATGTAAATGATGGATGTTGTAGATGGTAGGAAGTGTTATGAAGTGTTGATAAGTTAAGTCCTTGTTCGAAACTTTGTTTAGTTGCTCGAAAGTTCTGGTGTTCGAAAGTTTCTAAGTTACTCGAAAGTTCTGCTCTTCGAAAGTTTTTCCAAGTTACTCGAAAGTCTAGGTGCTCGAAAGTTTTAAACTTGCTCGAAAAAAAATCTGCTTCTCGAAATTGGCAGACTTACTCGAAAGTTTCAATTTTCGAATTGAACTTTCTAATTCATACGAATTAGAAAGATTTCCAAGAGTCGAAGTGCTTCTTAAACTTATACAAGAGAGGGAAGCACTGAGTAACCAAAAACACTTGAAGATACTGCCGTAATAAGTTGCTCGAAAGTTTAGGGTTTAAGCTGCTCGAAACTTTAAAGGCTCGATAGTTTTTTGTAATTACTCGAAACTTTTGACAGATTTTCAAATGACTTAAAGACAATCAAAACAAGTTTCAAAACACAATTTTTTTGTAAAACTAAGCTTAGTAAGACTAAAATTAAAGGAAAGTTATAAACTTTAACACATTTTATGATTTTTCAGGGTGCTCGAAACTTATAAGAACAAGTAAAGTACGACCTAAAAAATCAAAATTTTAACTTAAAGCTTGTAACTTTTTTGTTCCAGAAGTTGTTTAACACTTGTTTGTAATCAAAGAAGCGTTAAACCACAAGAAGAAACAAGAAAGTGATGAAAAACAAAAAAAAAAATACAAGTAAAGATAAGCTTTAACGCAAACAAAATCAACACAAAAACACTCATAACTATCTTTTAGCGATTGATACCACTTGTTAGGTCACCATAATAGATATAACACAAATATATAAATGGGAGAGATGAGAGAAAGAGATAATAGCTTGGTCGATTATATCATAAAGTAGAGTAACAAAGGTTTAGTAGCAATATGAATATAACCAACAATTAGAAGTGTGTGTTTACATGGGTATTTATAGGAGGGGATGCTAGGACAACACACCTAGATCCTTACATCCGTACGTTTGGGCTTTTTCATAGGCCCATGGGCTTACTTCATAAGCCTTGACATAATAACTAACTTATAAGCCTTATAACTAAGTAACCTATTACATATTTAAATGACCAAGACTTGATGATAACTAGACGTATTCCCAACAGTGTTGTATTTGCAATTATTTTCAGTTAGGTATTCAGAATGCAACGATTGTTAATGATATAAATTGTTAAATAATGTGACTGTTACTGTTGGAAAAGATGATTCTTATAGTATGCATTGCAATTTCATAATATTTAGATGTTTCTGATTCATAAAATGTGATATTATTAAAATTTTGCAATATCAGTTGTTGTTTCAATATGAGTTTCTGATAAATAAAATATACATTTGATATAACATTTACGTGATTACCATTTTTGAATTTTATCGTTTCTAAACATAATATGCATGTTATATAATGTTTTAAAAATCATAGTTATCTTCGTCGATATCTTCTGTATATTTAAATTATGTTACATGATAAGTTCTAAAATTGTATGACCACAACATTTACGATTTATTGTTTAAATTATACAAGGAATTGATATTTTTAAACAATATAGAATGTATACTATTTTATAAGATAATTATGTAGACATATCTATACCAAATATAATTTAAAATGTAGATATATATTAATAAATATAAATCTTGCATATAAATATATATACATATTTAAGGTTGAAATTTTTATTTAACTAAACATTAATATTTATGAAAGATTTAAATTTATTAGTGATAAACAGATATTAATCAAATAGATTTTCTAGCTCAATATGAATTCATTGAAGAACATGTTTACGGATTGGTATATGATTTTTTTTACTGTAAATCTTTTTTTTCGTTATATTCATGTGTTCATAAACTTATTATTTGTTTTTTTTTTTTTTTTTTTTTTTTTTTTAGCTTATTCTTTTAACGATGATGCGGTTTTGCAATGATGTAGCTGATAAGAAACAACTATTGTTGATAAATGATAATACTAAATACATGGTGTATGTTAAATCATTTAATGATAAGCAAGCTTTTATTTATGGTACTTCGTGGTAAAAATTTGCTTATTTGAAGAATTTGATGAATGGTTGGAATATCTTGTTTTGGCATATGACTTCTAATCGCATGCTTGTATGGTGTTACAACCTTGAAGAAATTTGCATCGATAAAACTCTTAATTATAGAGGCTACAATAATTCATGCCTATCAGTGGCTTCGTCATGCGCTATGGTGATGCAACTAAGTTATTTTCTGAAATTTTTGAACAATAGGTTTTTTTTTATTATTGTTATTATTTTTTTTACAGATATTTGCTAAAGGATTTTTCAGTACAATGAACAATAGACCCCCATTAACGATGAATATTTATTCACCTGGTGGATTTTTTGAGGTTAATGCGTTACTATAATTGGTGTCGTTTTTGGATTTAAGGGTCATGCATAGGAGATGTTGTATGTGTGCGAGAAAATTTTTATTGGACAAAAGATGATTTTAAGTTATCTAGATGATAATAGATTTCGTTTGTCTTTATTTAATAAAGATGGTGTTCAAGTTGATGGGTGTGAAACATTGAATGAAGGTAAACTGTTTAGCTTTTTTATATTTTTATAAAATATAAATTGAGCGTGTTATGGACGATATGGATATGAAACAAATTAACTATTTTTACTAATTTTTTTAGAGGATTTGCAATTCTTCTACAACATTGAAAATGTTATGGACGATATGGAGTTTATAAGAGATATAGAAGAAAATGAGCAACATAAAGCTCATAACCTTCATCTTCTTCTAGAAAAGATGATGATAGTTGCAAGAAGGCAATGAAGTTAACTGTCGCATAAATTGATTAAAGTCTATAATATGCAATGTAAAACTAATATCTGATGAGCCATTTGTTTTCTTTACTATGTTACAATGTTTTTGAAGTAATTTTTTTCTTCGCAATATTACTTACTTCTATAGTCAAAGAACATATGATAATTATGTTTTTGCTTAGTAGCATGTCTTTTTTTCCTTTACTTAGCATAGTACTACGTTTTCATATTATCATCGTTTTTAGTCAAAGCACATAGGATATTTTTTTGAGATTCTTCTTCGTTGATATTATTGCATGGGAAATGTACCCCAAAACTTTTACTGTTCCAGTTTGGTTGGGTTTTTTTATATGATTAATTGTAACAACAATTCATTAAATTTTTATTTTAAATTAAATTTTTGAAATTAGAAATATTTTTGATATTAAATTAAAATACATTATTAATTCGTCAAAGACAATAATGCCATTTATTTTACACCAACCACCTATTCATCTCCTAATTTAAATACCACAAGTGTTTACATTACAATCCATCCAGTAAGCAAAAAATAAAAACATACACACAATTATGAACTCTGAACATTATCGTTGCAAACAATGACTACTTGAAAAAAAGTAGCAACCCCACACAAAAAAGTCCTATAAAAAAAGAAATCTGGTGATCACTGGACTGTCAAATACTTGAAGATTGGTTTTGCATATTATTTCATAAATGGTTCGTTTGAGTTTATGAAAGGGTCTGGAGTTTTGAAAATGGGTTTTAAAATTTCCTCATTATGAGTGTGATTTATTTATAAATTTTTTATATTTTATTCACACTTTTCTACTGGATTTCTTAAACATTCAACAAAAAGTATTTTCAAATAAGTTCAAAAATAATTCAGACATTGTAAAAACGAAAATGATAATAGGCAAAAAATGGTGTTAAAAATCCTTTTGATTTTGTTTATTTGCCTATTGATTTCAAATAGATGTTTTAAATTGGTGGTTAAATAAAATCAAAAGCAGATTTAACACCATTTTTGTTAATTATCATTCTCATTCTTCCAATGTTTGTTCAGTTTTTGGACTTATTTTAGAAAAATTGTTGTTAGTTTTTCATTGGGTCAATCTAAATAAAAACAAAAAAATTTATTCGAAATACATATTCATAGCAAGGAGCCTTTAAAATCCATTTTCAAAACTCCGGTCCTTTTCATGAACTCGAACCATCCGTCTATGGAATAATATGGAAATCCTATCTTTAATTATTTGACTGTCCATTTATCACCAGTTTTCAATTTTACATGGACTTTTTGTGTCGTGTTTCTACCTTTTCGAAAGTAGTTATTTGGAAGATTACATCAAAATATAAATTAAAAATTTTAATTTACATATACAACCTGTAGTATTAACATTTATTTATATTGTGCGGCATATTTATGAGGATGAGTTTTGATTCTCAAAAATGTTGATTTGATAGTCTATAATAAATTTCTACACTATAGTGACGGATTTTGACTGCCCAAGGTATTTATTGATGATTTAATGCCCTATTGTTAATCATTCGTACATAAGCAATGTATTTTTTTTCAATTTATTGTTTGTGTTTAGTTACCAATAAACTAAGTTCAAAAAATGGTTGGGCCTTCAATTTTACTTGAGGAACTTGCTTTCGCTGCAGATTCTCATTTTATAAAGGATCAGTTGTATGTTTTATTTAATAGAGAGGTGTTGGAGGCTGAGCATGCGGTGACTGAACTGGAAGCTCGTTGCGTACAACAGGCAGATCATATCCGTCAGAGAAAAGAGTATATCCAAGACTTGGAGAAAGTGAGGGGCTTTCAAGCTGCTAACGGTGTTCTGTATATGAAACAAATACTTGATGAGGAAGAGGATAAATTAGACCGGTTGAATATAATGTTGGTGGATGCTCGTCGTGCTCTTCAACAAAGGCGTCGTTATGTGACAATGGTTTATCTCCAGTGAAGGGTGTAGTTGTTGGGAAAGGTTTTGTTGGTTATTAATTTGTTATTTGAGTCTAGCATGGTCAAAGTGTATGTACAGTTTTTTAATCTAATCAATGAACTACTGGTTTTAAGTTCACATAACTGTCTCTGATGAACAATGAGGTTGCATAAAAGAAAAAAAAAAACAAACTCTTTAAAAAGAATTAATAATAGTTGTATTTTATCAACACTTTTTAAAAAATACAGTAATAAAATATTATTCAACCACAAATTTGAAAAGTAAATAATAAAATATTATTCAACCACAAATGTGATAAGTACAAACTAACACCCCGGTAATGATGACTATCAAGATCATTACTACTGACAAAAATCAAATCAAATAGTAACCGCCTAGGAAAAGTATAGCCTGAAACATAGAGTGTCATTATTAGATTCCTGCAACGTTTGACATAAATAAAATACTGTAAATGTTAGTGCAAATATTACGATATTTAAACTAAACAGTTTCTTCGGTTTTAATAATGACAAACATGTAACTTGTAATGCATAACGTAAAATGTGCAAGTTACTTGCAAACACAAATCATCAATGCATACTTACATCAACACCTCTCGACGTCTCAAGTATGCTTCAACAAAGTTGTAGATTTTCATCCCGACGTAAATCACTCAAGGTTTGGACAAACAAATCTACTACTTGACAAGTGATCAAAGGATTATATTTTTCTCTAAACTTCACATTTTTAATGTGACAAAACATTTTTACAAAAATACATTTTACAAATTATTTTTGAATTAAAAAGAAATGTTTTATTTTGATAAATAAGTTTAAAAATCCCAATAGCCATTTTCCCCCCCAAAACAGCTCCAAACATTCCCAAATAAACCTTCCCCACTAAAAACAAACGGAGGAGCGTCCACGGTACCACTAAATTTACTGGTGTCGTCCCTCTGTAATGGCTAGTTTTCTCCTTGCCTATAAATAGTGGACCATTTTACACTTTCAACTTGATTTTTCCAGTCAGTTTTCTCTAGTCTAATCCCTCCTCACTTAGATCATTTTCTTTGATCATTTAGAGAGTCTTAGTTTGTTTAAGAGTGATCATTTCATCCCACCAAGAGATCATCTTCATTTCTCTTCTAGTGCAAGAGAAGAACACATAGTATCACAAAGATACAAAGTGTTGTAGTTGTAGTTAGAGCACTTGTAACACTTGTTACATACTTGTTTTATCTTTGTATACATCAAGTTCATTTTTATTTTGAGATTTTGTGAAAGAAGATCAATTTGATCTTATAGAGATTTTGAATATCTCTTGTAGCTTATGAGCTAGTGTGTTGATCAAGGGTAGATAGGGTAGGTTGAGTCAAGTGAGGGTTAATCATTGTGATCTTGTCGAGATCTTGGAGATCTCTTGAAGCTTGTGGGCTTGTGTGATTGATCAAGTAGATCAAGGGTAGATCGGGTAGATCGAGTCAAGTGGGAGTAGATCATAGTGATCTTGTTGAGATCTTGGAGATCTCTTGTAGCTTGTGGGCTTGTGTATTGATCAAGTGGATCAAGGGTAGATCGGGTAGATCGTGAGTAGATCATGTGGATCGTGGTAGATTGGTACTAGCTAAGATTAGTACTCGACATTTAGCTTAGTGTCGGAAATAAGGATAAGCGACGTTGTACGGTTTTCTCCGCCTGAAGGGAGCTTGTTGATTAGTGAAGTAACTCTCGAGTTGAGTACTCGGGGAGTAGAGTAGGGCGAAGAGGAGCTTCATGACCGAACCACTATAAATCATCGTGTCCGGTTTGTGCCTTCTTACTTATCTCTTTACTTCTATTTTATTCTTTATCGCTTTATATTAATATTTGCATTGCGTTTATGTGTGTGGCTTGTTGCTTATGTTGTGTTGATTATGTTTGTGTCATGGTTTAATTGTGCTTGTGTTGTAGTTAACTTTATACCATCTCTTGATGTTATATGATCATTGTTGACACTTTTCATATTACGTCACACTTGATCGGGTGTTTGATACAAAAAGTTTTTAAGTTTTTAAAAAGAAGCGTATTCACCCCCCCCCCCCCTCTATGATTTTCACAATTGGTACCAGAGCCACGTCGCTCAAATTTTTAAAACAAATGGTTTTCAAAATTGAGTATGATCCATGTATCAAATTACCCATAAAGGTGATAAAATATGAAAAGTATTTAGTTGTTTAATACTTATAAGTTTTGATGTTAATTATACTTTGTCATACTAGCTTGAAGGTTTTCTTAAACCAGTAAAAGAATAGAGTTTGTAAGTGTCCGGTCATGTCTATAGAACGAGTCGTAAAGTGATGCGTTTGGTTTTGTTCAAAACTGTAATAACAGGTCACGATACCGTTAAATATAACAGACGGTACCATTAAATATGGACGGTACCGCTAAATTTAACGGTACCTTCGTCTGTTTTTCATAATTGGGTAATTTTCAAAAAATTCGTATAAAATCAACCGTAAGTCCGTAGGACTCGTGCCACCTATCATTTTAAACGTAATTGAGTCTACTTTCATTTAAAAATTCTTTTAGAAAATGATTGTAAAGTGAAATTTACGAGAGTCTTTGAATCGTAACAGAGAGTCTTTTCCGGTCATGCCAATTGCACAAATTTTTTGTCAAATTACAAATTGAACATCACACGTTGATGTATTCATATTTTCAAGGTGTTAAACTTGATCAAATTTTGAAATGGGGTGGAAAATAATTCATGTTCAAATAAAATCAAGCTAAGTATACATTTTTATACTTAATACATAAAATGACGATAAGTATTTTTGTGCGTTATGTTAAATGACTTTTTGTTTTTCTTTGTGTCTTAGTATTGTTAGTTAATATTTTTGTATGCTTATTGTTATCTTTAATTGAGCTAATTTTATCTATAAGCATAAGTGTCTTTCATGCCTTGTTGCTATTTGTTTATTATAGTTTTCCGGTTTATGCGTTTATAAGGCTCATGCTAAACCACTTGCAGTATATTGAGTAATTAGTTTGCATTGCATATAGGCATAGACCATTTTTCTTGCATATGTTTCAAGTTTTTAAAATGGTTTAGTAACTTTCTTAGGAATAGAAACTAAGTTGGTTGATCATGTGTGTCGAAAGATATTGTCTTACACAATTATTTTTCCAAAGGTTTAAGTGTAAAAAGTATATCACCCCAAAATACTTAACAATTTCATAAAATCCGTAACATGATCTCTAAAACCTTACATCATTTTGTCTTGCTTGACCATGGGTTGTCTAAACAAGATAAAAGATCATATTAATACATTAGTATTTAAGTAAAAGAAAATGTATTAAACTTGCATTGATCTAACACACATACAAAATATTTTAAACATTTAGTATTTTACGTATGTTGTATAAAAATAGTTAAGATAATTATTTTTATACTAATGAGGTGTCGAAAAACTAAGAATATTATACTTAATAATATAAATAGTTTTTCGCAAATAAAAATAAATGACAATATCGAAGTAGTAACTTAATATGTCATTAACCTCACACATACAACTAGTATTAGAATAAATGAAACACATTCCCTTAATTTTTATTTTCTTTTTAAAAGGAGTGATCGTGAGGGTCAAGAAAGATTTCGAGTACATATCAATTCATTATTCAAATTATGACTGATATCATTATCGAATCTAATTGACAAGTTTTTGAGTATGGACATGAAATTGGAGTCATTATTTGTCTAGCTTCAAGATAACATCAAATTATGATGAAATATATTATCTTGAATCTACTTACTCAATCACACTCGATTGTTATGAAAATAATGACGTCCTCTCAAGACGAAAGTAATATGCATCGGATCATAACTCTCACTTGTGTTGAAGATGCCATATTGAGTCTTCTTGTCCAATGGTTGTGTTCCAAACATTAAACTAATATGCTTAAAAGATGCATAAAATACACAACTAAGTAGGATTGACAACTTGGATGTTTCATCCAAAATTTTCAAGTAATTTACTTTGCAACGCAATTAGTAAATGTTTCATTTCCGAAAAACCAAACACGAGCAAACAAACAATATATGTAAACTTTGCTCATGAACGACTCAACACTCAAAATCACATGTCTAGTAAAAGTGTCACACATAATATGTTATTAACTATTATGTAAGTCATCAATCTTTGAGAATATCACATGTATTTCTCTTATCAAAAGATTGACAAAGGATAAGTTATATCCTATGCATCTTATTCCCTTTGTAACAAGAATGGTTATGTTACAAGAGACTACATTGCATCTTGTTAACAAATATAGGATATTAGATTTGAATAATGATGACGTATAGTCCATACCCGGGTCACGAACCCGATTAGTAAACAATACTAACAATTAAGCCCACCACGTATGGGCCGCAACTGGACTACCAGTTATACGACTTGGGTCGACAAGGCCCAAGCCCAAAGTTATTTCCGGATAATATATGGAGTATCTTCTAAATAAAGAGGATATATACCAAATATCCGATGTCGGCTAACACGCCGAGGAGTAGGGAACACGAAACCTACTAGGGTTTCGTGCATATATAAAGGACATTCCAGCCCTCGGTAAAGGTACGATCTTCAATAAACCCTAACCCTTTACTAAACCCTACATTCGATTACTTACTCTCACGCCGGAGGATAATCGGGGGAGACAATCCCTCGATAAGCCTAACGGTGTTTGTTCTCTTTTCTTAGTGCGCAGGTTCCATCGAGCATTAAGATTCAATTGGTACGAGAATAGAAGTCCTATTAAGGAACGCCCAACTTTTGTATCAACAAGTGGCGCCATCCGTGGGACTCTACACTAAGAATTTTACCAAGAACTAGAATGACGAAACACGAAGTCACAAGAGTCCGCATGGGAAGAAAGCGCATGACGACTCACTAGGGAAGAAGCATCAAACGGATGCGCCCCCTAAGCAGGCCACTGGGACAACCAGCACGCCTAGAAGCTTAGGAGCGTATTCAGATCTGGTCTTTCCTGCGGTAGAATCACTTACCAAAACTACCCCCGCTATTACAACAAGTACTAGCGCGGTAGAACTGGAGCGCACTCCTCTTGCCATGCCAGAGGTGAACTTCACTGAACCTCCCAACGCGCCTATCCGAAACAAGGATCCTACCTTGGAAACAGATTCCATCGCGCTAGAAGGAGTCACCTCCGAGTTGGCGCCAAGCGACTTTGTATCCCAAAACTACGAAGCCTTGACTGCGCTCATACGAGAGGAGGCAAGGAAGAGGTCAAGCCAAAGTCTGCACGGCAGACTCAACTTCGACCCTGTGCACGAAGTATCTCCTCCGCGCTACCAAAAGGAAAGACGCGAGAAGGATAGCCGCAAACAACCAGTGTTTGCCAGGATTGGAAGGAAGGTTGTGGACGATGAAGCAGCCGACCTTCAACATCTGGAAGAGCCTGAAGAGGGGGAGCGGTGCGCCAATGTCCACGCTAGGCTTGGCAGGCGCAGGATCCAAGATAGGCTTGGGCGACGATGTTCCCCAAGTGAAAGCCCCTCAAGCTTTGACTCTGAGGATAGTCGGCGCAAGCGCCGCAGAGGAGCAAGCTCCGACTCTGATGATAGTCGACGCAAGCGTCATAAAAGAGTCCGCTCATCTTCAAGAGATTCCTCGGACAGCGAGACTGGACACTGGAAATCAAGAGGGAAATACCGCGACCAGGATGATGAAGACATGTCTCTTCCCTGGCGTCGCCAAAAGGTTGATGCGTTTACTAGGCGCATCAGTGACTTTTCTGAGAATAAGAAAAGGCGCATGCCTGCTAATGTCAAAACATATGATGGGACAGGTGACCCTGATGATCACCTAAAAATTTTCGAATCAGCAGCTACTATCGAAAATTGGCCACAGCCTGTGTGGTGCCATATGTTCAACTCCACGTTAGTAGGGAATGCGCGCAACTGGTTTAGTAAGCTTCCACGCAGAAGCATTGGTGGGTTTGAAGAGTTGCGCAGAGCGTTTCGCTTAAACTTCACTCAAAGGAAGAAGTGCGCCAAAAACCCTGTCGAACTCGCTAGGGTTAAACAGCGACAAGGGGAATCCACAAGCGCTTTCATGGAACGCTTCAAGGACGAGTGCATGAAAGTCAAGGCGTGTCCAGAGATACTAAAAATATCGGGCTTCATAAGTTCTGTGATGACACCTTAAAGAGTGTACGTGATGGGTTAGCTAATCGGGTTCAAGATTCAGCGTTGGGGAAATCAAGAAGATGGAATTCTAAGGAGGTGCGACAAGTCAAGGAGTTTGTTCGGAAGATTGAAGAAAGGTTGTATCATCGTGATCAGATGAGGAGGTTAGAAAGCTATGTTGGGGGTCGTCCACCTTTCGCTATCAGACTATTTCAGCGGACTGACCCAGTATTCTCAACTTTTGGAAAAGGCGGTTGATGTAAGAATATATTATCATATTACATTATTCTTATATCATTATTCTTTCCATATTGGTCTGTGCATTACGGCTTGTGCACATATAACAGTGTACAACCCGGACCTCAAAGAAAGGACCCTGAGGTACGCTTCAGTGCCTCAATCCTGAAAAAGGAGCGAAAGCTTCTTACTTATGAGCATAATTAAAACCAGAATGTTTTCTAACGTTTTTCAAACATTCTGCTCATAAGGACAAGTATTCCCTTGTTAAGGGGGAGTATTTGAATAATATAATCTTTGTTCAGAAAAATATAAATGTTCATGAAATTCTTCCCTAAAACTCAAAAACATCATATTTTAATCATAAACGTTTTCCAAAAACATCATGAGTATGTTATTTTTGAGGGGGAGAAGTATAAGATGATTAAAATATGATGTCTCATTTGCTGGAATCTCATGTGCTCAAACTCAGAATTGACCCTCGAATTGACGATAGGAAAAGTCAGTAGTCGAAAGGACATGTCCCGGACGGGTAATAATTTCAAGCCAGTTTAACTGGTGATGTAAGCGTGTCTCGCAAAGGAAGTGTCTGAGTAGAATGTACCGAGTTCGAGCGATAATCTTTGAATCTGATCTGGACGGGTAATAATTTCAAGCCAGTTTAACTGGTGATGTAAGCGTGTCTCGCAACGATCAAGTTCATTGAAAGTCAATCAATTCAAAAGTGCCAACTCTTTCCGGCATGTGCAAATTTCAAATTTATTACTTATGCGTACATGTTAAGGGGGAGTCTTTCTGAAAATCATCAAAACCTCAAGGTGTCAACAAAATGTCTTTATAAATTATCGACACTTTGAGAGATTTTCCAATGGTTTTGGTTTATGGCATCATTAGGATAGTCATGGAGTTATAAGGTGACTAAGGTTAGGGAAAACCATCCTATGATCCGCCAGAGCCGAAGGGATCTACCCAAGGACAATACCAATAGTTTAGAACTAGAAAGTCCTAGGTATGATATAAAAAGGAGAAAATGAATGAACGGAGAAAGAAGGGGTTGAAGAATTAAAAAGAAAAGCAAAGAAAATGGTGAAAAGAAATAGCCCTCCATTTGTTCAACCTTAGGGCAGACACCGGGTTCAATTCATAATCTACTGGTTGATGAGCATCACCGGTATTAAAGACTATAGACGTCATGGACCCAGTGACGCACTAACAAACCTTCTAAGCCACTCAAGTGTCTCTCAAAAGACATTTGTTTCATTCACACGGAGAACCCTTCATAATCTATCGACCTCTCATTACGAGGGTGTTGATATTGAAAAGGAGGCAATCTGCTCCACGCCTCCGATGACCAAACAAATGTGCACTAATTGAGTCTAGAGCCATGAGATTCATAAAAGATCTCTTAGGTACACTTAGAATTACTCTGGTGTTCTACATCATGGGCATCAGTTGTAGCTTAGGAAAGTGTCCTTCGCAGATCTTAGCAATCTGCCAAGAACATTCATGAGAGAAGTCACAATTGTGATTATCAATGATTGAATGGAAATCCTGCCAGAGCAACATCAAACAACTCTGTCAGCAGGTCACTTCGGTAACTCCTTGTGGGTTATGCTTAGTGTTTGCTCCAAACGGTCTACAGTCGTAGGGTGATCTCTAACGACTCACTGAATCGTGGGTGCACTTCGGTGTGTCCGTGTTATCCCTTTCGGGGGAATCCGGTTCAGAACGGTCTGGGTTAGGATTTGAGAAAGTCTTCACACTATGCTGTTGATGATTTCAAGTCTGAGCCTGTAAGTACCGGTTGGTTCGTGCTGTTGCTGCTCGTGCTGCTGCTGCTGCTGAGGAGCTGGAGTTCTACCATCAAGACTCCATCATGTTCATATCTTGAAGAAATGTTCTATCAAAGACTTAGTAACATCAAAAGTTCAACATGTGATATAGAAAAGTCAAAAGTTCAAGCATCTCAACCTTTCTCAAGTTTAAGATTAAAAAGTGAAGAACATGTCAAAGACATATGAGCATGATGGAGAAGACGAAAAGACGTTGAAGATTGGCAGTTCAAGACAACATCATATTATCTTAAGAACAAGAACAAAGAAACAAAGATTATAAAGACGTCAGAAGCCAAAGAAGCAAAGAAGACGTCAAGCAACATTGATGATCAAGACTTAGGGGGAGATTGTTAGGAACACGTTTCAAATATATTTGAAGTCTTGTTCATGTGTCGAATTAATGTTGCTTAATAGGACTTTATGTTTGTAAGTATAGCCCGGTCCATTAGAAGTCCATGGGCCGGCTAATGAAGTGCTAAATGTAATTAGTTTCTAGAAGGTCACCCCATGTGCTTAACCCTAGATCGTGGCCTATAAATAAAAGGCATGGGGTGCCTCATTTGATGTTGGTTTTTCATGTATTATGCGCAAGCTTTGTCCTTGAATCATTCGATTATTGAAAGCCTTCCTTTACATCTTATTCTCATCTTATTCTTCTTCTCTTATTGCTTATTATCTTGTCTCTATTAGCGTAGCTTATTAGATAGTAGTTTTACGTATTTACTTTAGTCATATCGAGTGTGTATTTGAGATATTAGTGACCTACATTATCGCCTGTAAAAAACGTTAAAATATCATAAACGTAAATATTTATTGTATCATACACGTTAATTATTAAAAATAATTGTTACCTGAATGTCCTTTGTTTATATCAGAATGAATTTCGGTTTGTAGGTTTTTGTTACCAAGACTTTCGTTTGATGAAAGTTCATTCGTATTAGCGTTTTTTTTTTTTTTTTTTTTTTTTTTTAATTAGGGTTTGATTCAGACATTTTCATACGATGTTTAAAAAATAAATCTATCATTAGGCGAATATATATAGATTCATATTAGGGTTTCGTATTCATATTCCAATGGATAACATAATTAAAATATATTTAAAAAACTACCGAAGAAAACTATCGTTTTTAAAAGAATTACAAACTTATCACTAAATTCACGAGATTTAAATTAATACTAAATAACAAATTAAGAAACTATATCGTCATATTCAATTAAAGCATTAATAATTGACATTAATATCGTCATATTCAATTAAACCATTAATAATGGGCATTAGAATCAAAATATTTTTATTCCGTAAAATAAATATAGAATAAAATATTGTTTTCCTTCGTTGATATTAGATGGTCAATATTCCTATAAAAATCATTCATTCAACTTCATTTACCAATATTTTTAAATTTTTTATTTTGTTGGTAGCAATTCAAAGTTTTTAAATTAATTTGTGTATGTTTTTTTCCCTTTGGATTTGTAGAACATCTTAACTTTTCAATGTATTATTTCAATCAGAACCAATAAAATAAGCAAATCAACGTTAATTGATTAGTTCTCTTATTATATGAAAGATTATTTCCATCACATAAAACTAAATAATCACATCAACATTAATTGGTTGTATCAGAAACTGACCATAACCAACTACCAGTATTTTTAAATTTTTTATTTTGATGGTAGCAATTAAAAGCTTTTAAATTAATTTGTGTATGTTTTTTCCCCTTTGGATTCGTAGAACATCTTAACTTTTCAATGTATTATTTCAATCAGAAAGAATAAAATAAGCAAATTAGAACATCTTAACTTTTCAATGTATTATTTCAATCAGAAACAATAAAATAAGCAAATCAACATTAATTGATTAGTTCTCTTATTATATGAAAGATTATTTCCATCACATAAAACTAAAGAATCACATCAACATTAATTGGTTGTATCATAAACTGACCATAACCAAACGTACAACAGCAAATTAAACAACAAATCGATAACAACAATGAGAACCCTTTCACATCATGTACCAACACACTCTTAAATGATAAGTAAATCGACAAAAACATAAACACACAAACAATTTATCCAACACACTCTTAAGTGATAAGTTAATCGACAAAAACATAAACACACAAACAATTTATCATTAAAAAAACACATTGACATAAGAAACTACTAAACCACATTTAATCTAAACATTTTTCCAAAAACATATTCTTATTATATACCATATCTTTCTCGATACCAGTTGTCATAAGAAAATTTTTGTTCAATGTGATCGTTTTCTTCTTCTGAAGAGTTGTCTCCAACAATGTTGAAGTCAAAATTCAATGTCTGTTGATTATTATCAACATCATGTTCAGAATCCATTCCACCCGATTCTGAATCATTGTCCTCATCATTATTATCAACATATGACTCCTCATCCTCTACCATTGGAATATGCGCATGCCATGGACCCAAATCACGCGTCTATTCCCTCTCGAACCATGTATATGGACTATAAAAAACTGGACAATAACAACTATGACTTACGTACAGATCGATCTCATTTTCATTGTTTTCAATGTTTATCAAAACCTGAAGATCGATTTCTTTTTCAGTAGGCATAAGACCACCATCTACCGAAAACACTACTTGCTTGCCAGGAACTCTATAATACAACTTCTCAAGTATGTTGTATTCAGTGAGGTTTGTTGAAATCCATTCTTCAATAAAACTCAAATTTATGTACTTTACTTCTATTGATGGAAATTTTACTTTATCACCACTCCAATAAAAAATGTGGATCCTATCAGTTATAATCCTTCCACCATAATGAATGCATACATTTAACATTCTCGATGCAAGACCGACATGGACACTGTTTGTATTTTAAAAAATACATCAAAGACAGGGTATATGACATATATAATAAAAACAATATAGATTATAACTTACTTGTTTGGCCGATGATTGTGGTTGCTGTCAATTAAACCTGGAAATTCAGAGCACATTGTGCAATAAACATAGTTACACATGCTTTCGTTTTTGAGTTTTGGATTAAATCTTGTTTAATTTATTGTGTTTAGAAATTTGAAAAGTCCTTTTGTAATATCTTTTGCCATAAATGGTAAAGTCGGTTTTGTAAAACCTATAAGTATTAAATAATATTTTAAATAACAACCATCATAATCATAAGTATATTCCAAGAAAACTATTGTCTAAAATATAGCATCTAACGACGTCTTCCCAAATGAGTTACGAATCAGAAACATCTTCATAAATCAGTTATATACATAAGAGATACATACAATCAAATAAAAAAATATAATGTAAACATTAAATGGTAAAATTGGTTTTGTAAATAACGACATCCATACATATTGACTAAAATATAAGATTTGAGACATTAGTTTCTTAAGAAAATTATTATATACATCTGAATCACTGAATAAGAAATCATCAGAATCATTGAATAATGAATCAGAAACATATAATATAGGATATAACAACATATCCAAAAAACAGTTACATACATCAAAATCATTTAAACATAAATCATACATACAATCAAATCAAAATATAGAACGTAAACATTAAATTCATTCAATTCATACTTTCGTTGAACAAATACAAACATTTACTCGGGAATAATCAATTCAAATACTAAATGTTTTTTCCCCGATAGATACATCCTCGTCATAAACAACACAATATCTTCTTTTGTATTCCATTGTGACCTTCTTAACCCTAATTTTGTATAAATTATCAGCCATTTTGAGAATCTCAAATTCATTATCATCATCATCCTGCAAACTGTAAAAAAGGAAAAATTATAAATTATTAAGAATAATATGATCTATCATGTTAATATATTTAGAAAAAATAGTTTTACTTTTTTTTATAGATCTGATTACGTGGAATTTCTCTATTGGTGATCAAGCTTGTTTTAATATCAGAATACGAATCCAACATGACACCAACTGCATGTAAATCATATTTTTAGTAAAGTTAAATCATCTAATTTCAAAGTAATATATAATTGAATGATATGTTAATTAATTATCGTAATGACTTACAACAACATGTACCATATTCTGCCATGATAAAAGACAGGTCAAACAAATATTTGTTTGGGATTGTGACATATCTTTATAAATCAACAAAAAAAAAATCAACATACTAATAATTTTAAAAAAATTATTATTAGCTTATTACCTCAAATCTTGTAGCATAAATCCTAAACATAATTTAGGATCGTTTTTTGGATTTAAAACCTTGATAATAAACTCTGCGAAAACACAACAAAACTTATAGGTAAACTAATAATCAATATCAAATATAACTCAAATGTTTGCACTCACCAGATATGCCATCAACATCAGAAACAGAAATCATGAACATGGTTTTGCCTGCAATAAGAAAACGAAGGCACAAGGGTTAGAAGACTAATGAACGATGAGCACCCACATTGGGCGAGTATATATAGGCTCAGGATTAGGGTTTTGCAACCGTGTCCCAATAGATAACGTAATTCAAATATAGAAAAGATATCGGAGAGGATAACCATCGTTTTTAAAACCTTCTAGAACGTACCTCTCATATTGCCAAAGACTCCACGACACCAAAGTTTCTGAAAACACATCCGATTCTCAAAGGTTTTTTTATTCTTGTTTTTGACACGTCTATGTTTGGGGAGCCTTTTCAGAAAACACTTATAACGTAGAGATTTTCTCTCAATTAGAAACCCAATTAACCAATGAGAGGGCTCGATTTCAAAACTAGGCCCTCACATTGGTTAATCGAATCCCTCGATTTGGTCAAAAGTGAGTTCTCATATTATATAAAAGATGTGTTTTACTTTTTCTTTCCTTATATGCCTTTCATGCCAGTCTAATACGAGTATAAATTAACAATCTTTTTTCCGTGCACATACTTGCAAAATAAATAGAAGTATTGAAATAAATAAAATACTGTGGAAACCGTAGAGGGGGGGTGAATACGTTTCCATTAAAAAACTTAAAAATCTTTGTATCAAACACCCAATCAAGTGTGACATAATATGAAAAGTGTCAACACTAGTCTTACAAGAACTAGAGATAATATAAAGCAACAAGTAAAGCATGTCACATTAACACAAACTTAGACATATTAGTAATAACATGCCATGACACAAACACAACTAACATGATATAAGCAACAAACCACACAAATATAAATGCAATACAAAGTAAAAAATGTAAAGCGGTAAATGCAAGAATAAACGTAAAGAGATAAGTAAAGAAAGTGCAAACCGGACATGAAGATTTATAGTGGTTCGGTCACGAAGCTCCTCTTCGCCACGAGTACCCAACTCGAGAGTTACTCCACTAATCAACAAGCTCCCTTCTCGGCGGAGAAAACCATACAACATTGCTTACAATATTTTCTGACACTAAGCTAGATGTCGAGTTCTTCTTCGGGTACAACCAAACCCGTTATGTTTTATGGCCCAACATAACAAACCTTGTGTTTTAAGGCCTAAACACATAAACCGTGTCGCTTACATTATTTTTCGACACTAAGCTAGATGTCGAGTACTAATCTAGCTAGTACCAATCTCACTCACGATCTACCCGATCCTCACAAATCACACAAGCGACAAGATCCACATGATCTACACTTGATCTACCCGATCTACTCACGATCTACATGATCAACCCTATCTTCACACGATCTACCCGATCTACTCACTATCAATACAAGCTACACAAGATCTCCCCGATCTCTATAGGATCACAATGATACACACAAGATGACTAAACAAGACAGTGACAACTTGATGTATGTCTAGATACAACAAGTAAACAACAAGTAATGCAAGTGCACTACACAATGACTCTAACACCTTGTATATTCTTGATACTTTGTGTTCTTCTCTTGGACTAATAGAGGAATGAGGGTGTTCTTTGGTTGGATGAAAGAATCACTCTTAAACAAAAGAAAAACTCACTAAATGATCAAAGAAAGTGATCTAACTAAGAAGGGATTAGACCAGAGAAAATTGACTGAAAAAATCAAGTTGGAAGTGTAAAATGGTCAACTATTTATAGGCAAATAAAAACTAGCCGTTACAGACAGACGGTACCACTAAATACCCGACAGTACCACTAAATTTAGTGGTACCGTGGTACCGTCCCAGACAGAGACGCTCTAAAATTTGTTTTTAGTGGGGAAGGTTTATTTTGGGAAGTTTGGAGCTGATTTGGGGGGGAAAATAGTTGTTGGTGATTTTAAAATTATTTTTCAAATTAAAACATTTCTTTTTAATTCAAAAATATTTTGTAAAATGTATTTTTGAAAAAATGTTTTGTCATATTAAAAATGTGAAGTTTAGAGAAAAATATAATCCTTTGATCATTAGTCAAGTTGTGGATTTGTTTGTTCATACCTTGAGTGATTTACGTCGGGATGAAAATCTACGACTCTGTTGAGGCATACTTGATACGTCGAGAGATGTTAATGTAAGTATGCGTTGATGATTTGTGTTTACAAGTAACTTGCGCATTTTACGTTATGCATTACATGTTACATGTTTGTCATTATTAAAACCGAAGAAACCGTTTAGTTTAAATATCGTAATATTTGCACTAACAATCTCCCCCTTTTTAATGATGACAAATATGTAAACCGTAACACACAGTAAAATGTAAAAGTTACCTGTTTACACTCCCTTTTACCCCTTTTGTCGAATCAAAAAGGTAGTTGAGCTCTCCCTTGAACTCACTCCCTACTCCCCCTTATTACACTGCTTTCCTTTCTCCCCAGAAAGGCGAGCTTGCATCATCCTAGTGAAGTCTTTTATCACTACTGTTAAGACGACTCCATGCTATGTATTCAAATACTTTCGAGCTCCCCCTAGCTCATTGCTCCTCTATGGTGATTGAGTCCCCTTGTTTATTTACCTTCGTATCTAGCGGATCCATGGATCAAATTCTTACAAAGGCTTTTCCTACATCAAGGGTTAGCTCCGTGCAACATAATATATAAAAGAATAGGAGCAACATAACAGGGATAGAATACTTTTAGCAAGACATGCAAAGGTTAAACTATGTTAAAGTGTAGCTACAAAAAAAAATGAGTTTGATGAGGTATGTGAGCATATCAAAGTATGCTAGAGGTTAGACACATGATGAAAGTGTGCTAAAAGGATAAAAGCAAAGAAGAAAGCCCAAGAAAGTTGATCGACCAAAAAAAATGAATGCATATTTCAATTCAAAGACACTTGAGTGTCACAACCCGACCGACAACCTAAGGTGTAATTGTTCAATCAATCACACTAACAAGAATGAGATTCGTTCATTGACTGACACACAAAATGACTTCTTCCAAGTTGTCATTAGGAAGACGAGTTCTAAAAAACCTTTTGAATGACATAATCATCTACCTAAGATGATTGGTGTTAATGATAGTATGTTGATAAGACATACTCTAAATGATTACTATTATGACAAGTCATGCCATAAAGTAGACTCAATAGAAGATATACAAAAAAAATGAAAATGAGAACGATATGCACCTAGATGCGAATGGAAATGATTCCATAAGATGGGAAGTGATGGATTTGACCTTTGAGAAAAGGTGAGAAAAAATGGTTTAGATTAATATATCGTTTGCACTGACAATGACATGAATGATATATTTCAAAGGAGAAAGAGAAAATGTGCATGTGATCCTAACAGGATTGTGGGCGAATATCTCTAACAGGGTTTAGGTAACGAAGTTCTAGAATTCTAGTTTTGGATGATCCTAGTTGTGAGTTAGAGATGATTTGGTGTATGAAGGCTTTTGTGTGATTGTGTAGTTTATACACATTGGGTATAATGATTGTGAGAATTGAAGGTTATTGAACAAACTATCACTATCAAGAGTGAAGGATAGTTGTGAGGTTTGAGTGTAATGATCGATGGGTTGAAGGTTCTTAAACTAAATATCACTGTCAAGAGTGAAGTTTAGTTATAAAGGTTGAGTGTGATGATGAATGATATTAATGTGAGGTTTGATGTGAGGGTTAAAGGTGTTTGTATAGAACAAATATCTAGGTGGTCACAAAGAGTAGAGGTTAGGAAGCTAAAACCGATTGTGGTTTTGTAACTGAGGTTTTGCTAAGTAGTGGGTACTTAGGGGGTGAGTGCTTTAGTAGAGAATTCTAGGGAATAAGAACCACATTTGTGTGTTATTGTGAGTGTTTGGTGAAGGATTATATGAGCGTGTTTTCGCTCCCCCTTAATCGATAACCATCCGGCCAAGATGTGTTGGAAAAAGAATAAAGAAAATAAAGAGGAAAACAAACATTGACGGAAGCGATGAGCTTAGTAACGTCATGACAAGTGGTGGATAGCATACAATAAACTTCACCTTTGAAGTCACGTAGCTCTTCTCAATCATGGTGAATATTCATAGAACATTCATATGATGAGGCATGTGATTACGTGGAAATATGCTAAGGGTTAAGAAGATAGAATCTTCAAGGTTGTAGAGTTGGTGATGGGGTTTTTGTAGAGTTATCTTTGCTAGAAGAAACTATGTTGATGAAGAAGGGTTATCTCAACTTATCCTAGCGTTTCTTCACTTAAAGTGTGTGGAAGATGAGTAGGATGCGAAAGCGTTGGTAGTGTAGAACAAAGGTTGAGAATTGTAGATAAGTTGAGAAGATGATGGATACGAAAGTAACCAAACATATGGTTTGTTTTGTACCATGCGGAAATAAAAGAGGAAAAAGCTAAGGAATCAAAAGATAGGCAGAATCTATTCAGATAGGAGACGGTTCTGGTTCAAGACTACAGTGAGTGGGTTTTGATAGTGCTTTTGAAACTGTGAGAATTGAAAACAAAATAAACTGTCTCAGCAGATAACGGTCTGACGGTACCGTTAAATTTAGCGGTACCGTCCCTTATTTAAGGGTACCGTGACTTGCTGAGGTCAGTTTTGACCCAGAATTTGATTTTCGACAAAGAAATTTCACATATGCTGTGATTTTTCTGGACCTTAGATTAAAGGAATTTATACCAAATAAATTCTTCTATGAATGAATCCAACGGGATTCGATGAACGTTGATCGAGAACGAGAGATGACATTTAATTGCATTTCACAAATTAAATATGCTTTAATATTTAGGAGGAAATATTTAAGTTGTTATTGGAAGATTGAGAGGATTTGACTCTAATCTAGAGATGTTTAACGAATAAATCTCGCTGATTTAGTAAGAGTTTTAAACATGATGAGAGAATTTATACCTAATAAATTATTTTTATGAGATGGACGAGACTAGACGAGAAGAGATGAATTTAGTCTTTCCAAGGAAATATTTAAGTAGTCATTAGAGGGATTTGAAGGATGACTTTAATATTTCCAATGAAATATTTAGATAGTCATAAGACGAGATTCGGAAGAAAAAGAGTATCAACATACTCTTGGCGAGATAGGATGATATGTTTATTTTCTACCCTAAAATCAATGGATAAGTTCGATCCACATTATCTATGAGGTGAGCTTGACGACAAAATATGATGACATACCTATGGGGATAAGAAGAACTGACGAAAATGAATATACTTGGTCTTGAGAAGTGTATATTCACACGAGGATGAAAGGAACTACTAATCACTTATGTAGTAACTCGTGAGTCCTTTGTCACCCGAAGGTTAATGTTAGCTTTTAGCATTTTGATGAGCGTTTTAACATATGTTGTTAAAAGTCTTTGAATATGATGTTTCGGATATGACTTTTAACAATTGCGATCGCAAGTTAAAATTACTTGAATATTTTGGATGAAATATTTAAGTTGTCAAACCTACTCCGAGTTCTGCTAGGCTTGTATCTAACCTTCCCTTGACAAAAGAGTGTATCACTTGGAAGAAAGCGAAATGATGACCAAGGAATTAGGGCAATTTCGTGACTACTCTAATTTTTAGATTTTGACACTAGTGTAAGACTAAATGACGTCTAAAAGTTTATAGTGATAGGCATACCTAATTCATTATGTGTCAAAACAACGTAGTGTGGGTGCACAAGAAAATCATCTAAAAAGCACATAAGGAATAAATGCAAACGTCATGCAAAACATGATAACATTTAGCATTTAAGAGCATGTATCATAGATATACATATCAAGAGATATTATATCAGAATATCTAATCGAAAGCAAAATCTTTTTAATAAATATGCATTCAACAATTAATCAAGTAATTACTGAGCATTAAGAAAGCATGAAAATATTTAGTCATATCTCACAAGAACATGTTATCACTTTGAAGCACATATGTGGGATGCAAGTAATCTAGGTTCACTAAGGAGGATCCTAATTACTACTTGTTCAAAATGAAATCCTAATGGGAGATAAGGTTCACCGATGTAAACTATCTTTAGTCAAATGTAGGAATGAAAATTTTTCAAGTTAGAGAATGAGTATGAGACTATCACTAGTGGTGCTCAATTCAGGCTAAACACAACCATTTTTATGGGTTATACCACGAACCCAACTTCTCTCCTGGAAGCAATTCACCCGTTAGGTCAAATTGAATTTCTAGTGCGATAGGTTCTCCAGTAGTCATTCTCATGTTAGAAAAATTGAAATTCCTATATTTGCCTATCGAAGTGTAGCAAATATGATATTAGCTTATTTCGCTAATACATGGCCTAATATGCCAAACATATTTTGAAAGTCGGTTAAGAGGATGGCATGTCTTACACAATATCCTACCAAAGGCAAGCACAATGTTTCAAACTTATGTTTGAGATTTAGAGGTTATTGAGTTTAGATGGTACATTTCATGATCTCTTGGTCGACATCTTTGTTTGTTGAGTTTTTACATGTTATTTTAACATGATTTGGTTTTATAGAGCCAAGAGATGCCTTAATGTGATACAATGTAGAATTTGCTACATCGAGAGTGTTTCAAGAATGCTCATTTGCATATCTTGAGAAAAGAATCTAGTAAAGGTTACTTACCTCAATAGATCTTGTGAGTATTATATGATGTATGATTGAAATGAGACGTATTGTATCTTTCAACAAATATGCTTTTCTAAGAGGAAACTTATCACTCTTACGAATGCTTAGTAAAACAAGTATTTTAGTGTATGATCAATTTTACTTGTTTATGCAATAACACTGTTGTATTGGGTTATTATTCAAATCTAATATCCTATATTTGTTAACAAGATGCAATGTATTCTCTTGTAACATAACCATTCATGTTACAAAGAAAATGAGATGCATATGATATAAATTATCCTTTGTCAATCTTTTGATAAGAGAAATACATGTGATTTTCTCGAAGATTGATGACGTACATAATAGTTAATAACATATTATGTGTGTCACTTTTACTTAACATTCGATTTTTAGTGTTGAGTTGTTCATGAGCAAGGTGTACATATGATGTTTGTTTGCTCGTGTTTGGTTTTTCAGAAATGACACATTTACTAATTGCATTGCAAAGTAAATTACTTGAATATTTCGGATGAAACATCCAAGTTGTTAATCCTACTTAGTTGTGTATTTTATGCATCTTTTAAACATATTAGTTTAATGTTTGGAACACAACCATTGGACAAGAAGACTCAATATGGCATCTTCAACACAAGTGTGAGTTATGATCCAATGCATATTATTTTCGCCTTGTAAGGATTTCATTATTTTCATAACAACCGAGTGTGATTGAGTATGTAGGTTCAAGATAATACATTTCGCTATATTTTGATGTTATCTTGAAGCTAGACAAATAATGACTCCAATTTCATGTCCATACTCGAAAACTTGTCAATTAGATTCGATGATGATATCAATCATAATTTGAATAACGAATTGATATGTACTCGAAATCTTCCTTGACCCTCACGATCACTCCTTTTAAAAAGAAAATAAAATTTTAAGGAGTGTGTTCCATTTATTTTAATACTAGTTGTATATGTGAGGTTAATGACATATTAACTTACTACTTCGAGATTGTCATTTATTTTTATGTGCAAAAAACTACTTATTATTAAGTATAATATTCTTAGTTTTCGACATATCATAAGTATAAAAATAATTATCTTAACTATTTTTATACAACATACGTAAAATACTAAATGTTTAAAACATTTTGTGTGTGTTTTAGATCAATGCAAGTTTAATACATTTTCTTTTACTTAAATACTAATGTATTAATATGATCTTTTATCTTGTTTAGACAACCCATTGTTAAGCAAGACAAAATGATGTAATGTTTTAGAGATCATGTTACGGATTTAATGAAAGTGTTAAATATTTTGAGGTGATATATTTTTTACACTTAAGCCTTTGGAAAAATAATTGTGTAAGACAATATCTTTCGACACACATGATCAACCAACTTAGTTTCAATTCCTAAGAAGGTTACTAAAGCATTTTAAAACTTGCAAGATGTCGAAAACACATATGCAAGAAAAGTGGTCTATGCTTATATGCAATGCAAAATCAATTACGCAACTTAGTTCAAGAAGTCTAGTCTAAGTCCTATTGACGTATAAACCGAAAAACTAATAATCAACACATAGCAACAAGGCATGTAAAACGCTTGTGATTATAGATATAATTAGCTCAACTAAATATAAATATAAGCACTAAAAAATATTGACTAACAATATTCGGACACAAAGAAAAACAAATAACCATTTAGCATAACTATCGTCATTTTGTGTATTAAGTATAACAATGTATACCTAGCTTGACTTTATTTATTTTCTTTTAAATGAATTTGTTTCCTCTCCATTTCAAATATTTTTACCAAGTCACTTTGAAAATACATCAATGTTCAAAAGTTGAAACGCCCTTTTTTATTTTGGTCAAAAATTGCGCAAACGACATAACTAAAAAGATCTTTCGTTGCAAATCAAGGACTCTAATGTATTTTCATTTAGAAACAATTCATAAAGATATTTTTAAATGAAAATAGACTCAATTACGTTTAAAACGATAGAGGGCACGGAACCTTTAAATACCCCACGGTACCGTTAAATATAACGGTACCGTCCTATATTTAGTGGTACCGTCCACTGTTGATACAGTTCTGTCTCAGACTGAATTTCTGTTTCGACATAACGAAGAAATGTAAAACTTAGTAAACTAGATACCGAACATGTAGAATATGTTAAGCATCATTTACACGTTTAGGACTAAGAAAAATATTTACGAAAATACTTTTATTACAAAATAAATAATTTTCCCAAACGCTCATTTCAAAATCGTATTACTTTACGACTTGTTTTAAAGACATTGTTGGAAACGTACAAACTCTATTCTTTTATTTGTTTAACAAAACATTCAAGCTAGTATGACAAAGTATACTTAACAACAAAACTTGTAAGTATTAAAAAACTAAATACTTTTCATATGTTATCATCTTCATGGGTAATTTGATACATGGATCGTACTCAATTTTGAAAACCATTTGTTTTAAAAACTTGAGCGACGTGTCTCTGGTACCAATTGTGGAAACCATAGAGGGGGGGTGTCCTTTAAAAAACTTAAAAACTTTTGTATCAAACACCCGATCAAGTGTGACATAATATGAAAAGTGTCAACACTAGTCTTACAAGAACTAGAGATAATATAAAGCAACAAGTAAAGCATGTCACATTAACACAAACTTAGACATATTAGTAATAACATGCCATGACACAAACACAACTAACATGATATAAGCAACAAACCACACAAATATAAATGCAATGCAAAGTATAAATGTAAAGCAGTGAATGCAAGAATAAACGTAAAGAGATAAGTAAAGAAAGCGCAAACCGGACATGAAGATTTATAGTTGTTCGGTCATGAAGCTCCTCTTCGCCCTACTCCACTCACCAAGTACCCAAATCGAGAGTTACTCCACTAATCAACAAGCTCCCTTCTCAACGGAGAAAACCATACAACGTTGCTTACAATATTTTTCGACACTAAGCTAGATGCCGAGTTCTTCTTCGGGTACAACCAAACCCGTTATGTTTTATAGCCCAACATAACAAACCTTGTGTTTTAAGGCCTAAACACATAAACCGTGTCGCTTACATTATTTTCCGACACTAAGCTAGATGTCGAGTACTAATCTAGCAAGTACCAATCTCATTCATGATCTACCCGATCCTCACAAATCACACAAGCTACATGATCTACACTCGATATACCCGATCTACTCACGATCTACACGATCAGCCCTATCTTCACACGATCTACCCGGTCTACTCACTATTAACACAAGCTACACAAGATCTCCCCGATCTCTACAAGATCACAATGATCCACACAAGATGACTAAACAAGACAGTGACAACTTGATGTATGTCTAGATACAACAAGTAAATAACAAGTAATGCAAGTGCGCTACACAATGACTCTAACACCTTGTATCTTCTTGATATTTTGTGTTCTTCTCTTGGATTAATAGAGGAATGAAGGTGATCTTTGGTTGGATGAAATAATCACTCTTAAACAAAAGAAAAACTCTCTAAATGATCAAAGAAAGTGATCTAACTAAGAAGTGATTAGACCAGAGAAAACTGACTGAAAAAATCAAGTTGGAAGTGTAAAATGGTCTACTATTTATAGGCAAATAAAAACTAGCCGTTACAGACAGACGGTACCACTAAATACCCGACGGTACCACTAAATTTAGTGGTACCTTGGTACCGTCCCAGACAGAGACGCTCCAAAATTTGTTTTTAGTTGGGAAGGTTTATTTGGGGAAGTTTGGAGCTGATTTGGGGGGAAAAATAGCTGTTGGTAATTTTAAACTTATTTTTCAAATTAAAACATTTCTTTTTAATTCAAAAATATTTTGTAAAATGTATTTTTGAAAAAACTGTTTTGTCACATTAAAAATGTGAAGTTTAGAGAAAAATATAATCATTTGATCATTAGTCAAGTTTTAGATTTGTTTGTTCATATCTTGAGTGATTTACGTCGGGATGAAAATCTACGACTCTGTTGAGGCATACTTGATACGTCGAGAGATGTTAATGTAAGTATGCGTTGATGATTTGTGTTTACAAGTAACTTGCGCATTTTACGTTATGCATTACATGTTACATGTTTGTCATTATTAAAATCAATGAAACCTTTTAGTTTAAATATCATAATATTTGCACTAACAAATACTTTAAGTATCTTAATGAGCAACGTTGAATACTATAAATTGGATTTTCAAGTTACATCGTTAAGTTATTTTTACATATGGATGACCATATCCACAACACCAACTTATTGGTTTAATTGTTTATCGTTAACCACAACTAGAAATTTAAATACGCTGATCATAATAAGTCTTTGATCTTTTAATATAATATAAGTCACGATCGTGGTAATTGAAAATTTGAAACCATAATCCAACATGGTAGGTATGAGCTTGCAAGTGTTAGGCAATTACTCAAAAGATTAGCACTTGAAAGTACTTAATGGAAGCCAATCATGCATGATTATCTTAACTAAGGGGGTGTTTACTAAATTCCCTTAGTTAAGGCTATGTGGGTCCCACGTTCAATATGAGGCTCTTATTGAGGAGGGCTTCATAATTTTTGCCTTGTGGATTAAGACCAAACAAGGGAATTAGTGGGTCCCATTTAAAAAAAAAATACTATTAAATTGCTTGGTCCCACTATCTTTCCCCATTAAGCAAAAAAGAAACACCCCCTAAGTGTATTATATAAGTGTGTATGAACACTAATCTTGGTAAGTGTTCCCAATCTCCCTTAAAAAAATAAACTTTGTCACCTTCATGTCCAAAAGTTGGAGAACAAAGGGTTTTGGTAAGATTATAAAATTTACACCTTTTAGACCCACCTTTTCTTAGTTGACTTTATAACTATTGCAGGTGACTTGGGTTATTGGGTATATGCAAGAAAACAATAGTAGGTTCAATTAGTCTTCTACTGTTGCCTAATTATTACCTTTAAACCCACCTTTTCTTAGTTAATTCGGTCAAATGAAGGAAGACAATGTGGCCTCCATATATTAAAATGGAATTATACAATTTATATGTTGAGCATTACTATATTTCAGTATGTTATTTGATATGATCGAATTCATGCTTGTAATAATTTAAAATAAGAAATAAAAATTGTTATCATGAAACAACAGTTAGGAAAGGTTAGAGTAGACAAACTTAACTATGAAGTTTATGTGGTTATCTAATTTACACAAACTTAGTTCATGCTATTTTTCGTATTGTTATAAAGGTTGAACTTTTTTGAAATATTACGCATGAAATGCCTGAACATTTTTATTGAGTTTCAGTTGACTATTAACTCAGTTTGTATGCGTTTACGGAGTATGAACGGAAATACTTACTAGGTCTATAAATTTACATACCTGCTATGCGAAAATTTAAAACAATTTAATCATATGTTCATTTGGATATATAAAGGTTAGAACTAGTAGTAGTGTTGACTACAAACTTGACCAAACAGCCCCAGCGTATCAGCATCAACTCAGCTATATCAAATGCTCGTAATAAGACGACCGCGGTAACAACAAAAAACATATCCCACAAAAATAATTTAAACAAACACTCACACACACAAATCCTTCCAATTCATTTGGTCGTCTGGCCGAACCAAACTTTCAACTTTTTGATGAGAGACGGGTTTGGTATGGCCGAGGAAGGGGGACACGGTCAAAATTGGGGACCGACCGAACCATTTAGTCATCGCTACGAGTGGCCTTAGGCAAAGAAGGTTAGTCTTTGTCCTTTTTGTCATTTTATTCTGAACAAGTTTAATGACATATTTAATGTTTTTTTAGGTATGTATGTGCGTGCGTATTTGTATATTTTGTTTATTTCAAAATCATTGTCCATGAAAAAAATAATATATGTTGTAGAAGTTCAATTATTACACAGTAACAATTAACAATAAAAATTTATGTTAATCTTTGAAAACTTTTACGACTTCTTGAAGCTAAATGTGAATTGTTATTTAGACATAAAAAGACGTAAAAACTATTTTACAACATATGAAGTGTATACATACTTACATTCATATCGTCATAGCGTTATAGAGTTTTTTATTTTCACGATTTAGCTTTTAAAGTTGTTCCAATATAATAGATGTTCTATCCAAGCAAAAAAGACTCGCTCTCTTTGAATAACCTGAACAGTAAAAATCCCATCCGTTTATTAGTTTATAATAATAAAATCATGCATGCGCATTTTCAAAGAAATGTTGATTTTAGAGTTCTTGTTTTCGGTACTTCACTAAAGTTATTATAGTATTGTGTGTTTGCTACTCTACCTAACTTATGTTGGAATTTAAATAACATAACAATCATCTAAATAAATAAACACACATCAAAGCGAGTAGCGGAAGTAAGGATCATATATTAACACGTATAAAGATTACCGAATAATAAAGGTCATATACCTTTTGATCCTAGCAAGAACAAGGATCAAACTTCTCTTTTATTCTCTTGATCAAATAAAAGGATTAACGTGAAACCCCTTACCGTTTTGTTTCACAATCCAAGATTGTTTACTAAAGTAAGTAAACTACCAAGTCTTGTACTAACCGATCAAAGATTGATGCTATTGAATGAACACAAATTAAACCAAAACAATTTTGTTTAACAAAAAAATATGGATCGAATACCCTAAAGATATGTCGACCATATTTAGAGCAAAGAAGAGAGAAACAAATTTTAGGGTTATAGTATGTATGCACTAGGTCCAAAACTAATAACCCTTTGATTTGTATTTATAGTGAAAACCTAACTTGGAGCATAAGTTGGATAGTTGGGTCGACAAGGGTTATGGGAACCCTTAGCCCAACCGGCCACCCCCATCCCATGGGTTCTAGATCCTTCTTTAGCCTTTATTTTCACTAACGATCCTTCCTTTATTTACTTAACGGTCGTTAGTCAATTCCGTTAATTAATTAACGTCCGTTAGTTATCATTTCGTGTCCAAATAATTAAAATATATAACGGTTATACATATTAATTATTTCTTTGATCATTCATACGTAAAGTGTGCAATCCCATGGTCCCGAGTTCAATTCTAGTCATACACGAGTTAATATATTTCCATAAACTTTAACAGCTCCCACTTGGAAATCTATTAAAAGTGTAATTGACATTGGTTAGCGTCTAGCAACACGCCAATGCCCCTAGTACAACTCGGGTGGTGGTCTCCTGGAAAAAACCACTTGATGATTAATCATCATACTTATCCTTTTGTTTCTAATACTACATTAATAAAGATATGGATCTAAATCATTCTTTATTAATAATTCTGTTTCTCGTTGTTTTCGATTGAGCAAGATTACCAAATCTTCTGAACATATTCAGGGGAGATCTTGGGCGTGCGCACGCAAACATCTTGTCAACCCTACGAGGGGCCCAGCAGTATTAAACTTCAAACAATTTGAAGGAACAAATTATATCTTGACTACGAGTATAACCCATGCACTTCGCAACGCTTCCGAAAACAATCCTTATAGCTACCAGTTACGTATAGCGTTAAATTGAATCACAGAAATGCACTACATGCATGACAGTTATCTGGCATCTCAAGTCTGAGGATAATTATATTCACATGATTTACTTGATGACAAGATCCATAAAGTAAACTCATGAAGTTGGGATAAGTCCTATATTCAAACCATTTGAATATCATGTGAAATTGGTATGACAACGCATCAATATACTTTCAAGTATATTCTACCAATACTCATATTTGTTTTAATTTAATGATATTCCCATATCATTAATCGACAACGGACAATTTAGAATAACATAAGTTATTCACGGATTTAAACATGCAAATATAGGATACAATTTATTATTAATGAAAACAAACGTACCAAGTACTTTAATTCATTGTAAATAATAATTGCTTAACATCCCTTATCCAAATACTAAAATAGATCAATCCATGATAATTCTTATTAATGAATTATGCCTCAAGTCATGTCAAACATACTTGTTGACAAGGCATAAATCAACTAATCTTGATCTATCAAAATTTTGAGAATACTTATTTCAAAAACTTAATTTGTAAAATTCTTGTATGTGTGCTATCAATTATCTTGATATTACCACATAATATTTCATAAAATGCGTGACATCCTCAACCACGAATTTATGACAATTAAACTATCAAACCTTTTATAGTTTAAAGTATTCTAATTCTTTAATGTATAATGCAACTATGCTTACAGTTAAGCATAACTAGTACTCATGGCCATTAATAAGGATGAAATCCCACCATGACTAGTATTGAGTGTCATCTCAATCTTATTAGCATTATTGTATGCAAACAACAATATGCTCTTTGAAATCCCGTAAACTTTAATATCCATTGTATAATGTTTGATACCTTCAAATCTTTCAAGATTTGTCGGCTATCACGATTATTCAACAATTTGCCATATGGTTCATACTCAGAATTTAGGAGCAATTCCAGGATGAGGATGTTAATTCTATATTCAACCATATCCATTACACTTAGTTATATAATAACTTTCAATTAGATATTAATGTTGTCAGATCATCTTTCATTCAAGCATGATACAACAAACAACATGATGTACATGAAAAATTCCTGTGTCAAACTTAGATTTTATTCATGTGTTATCTTTTCAAAGATATGTTTCTATTCAGACTTTCTAATAGTATATCATGTTCTATTAGAATCAATTATTTTTACCGCTTATGTTTATAACAATAAACATATATTCCAAGGTTGTATTTTTATTTTCTAAATTTCTAAGTGAAGTTTCATTCCAAACTAAGACTTAACATTTAATGTTAATAGAATGTTACTTTCTATATGTTATACAACATATATGAAATAAGAAAATAAATTTAACACTCCCACTAGCTTTTAGGAATATTAAGAGATTGTTTTATTTTAGTTATAAATCAAAACTTGGATTTAATAATTAAACATAACTATACCTCCTAGATGCATGCATTAATCCATTCATGAATTATTGCTCTTTGTATACTTCCAAAGATTATTTAAATTCAAATACTCCTTTCAATTACTTATCGTCCTCGCATGAGTAATTACTCAAGAAAGAGTTTTGATATTCCATTGTAAATTTCATATAAATGAAACTAAGAATGACAATCATAATCTTTATACATTTAATGTGCCTAGAAAGAATTTCAATCACAGTTAATTGCTTAAGTGTGATTGATAATCTTTTCACACATTAAATATGTATACAAAATTTGTCCATTATGATTTCTACTCAAAAATTTAAATCTCTAGGATTTTCATTTCCTTTGTAGAAACTCATCTTCATTCTATAGTGTAACTATAAAGTTCAAGATTAATTAAGTTTCCAAAACTAATTATCTTTATGGACTGCATCTAAACATTCATAGTATGAGTTACTTGCCAAATTCAATATTTGCAATTCATCAACAGGTTTACCATAATCCTGTAACTCATAATCCTCAACATATTATACAAATATTTGAGATATCCTTGCGGATCTATGAATGAGAATTCCATCGTCTTGAGATTTAACATTAACATGTTTAATCCTCATCATGACTTTACTAGTGTATTTTAGAAGATTATGTATCTTGTAATTTTATCTTTTCAAGATAAAACCTCCCACTTGCCTTTTGCAATTTATAGACTATCTATAAATACTTAGCAAGTAGAGCAACACAAAATTGTTCTCTTTTGGGACATTAAAAATACATATTGACAGTTCCTAACATTAGTTTGTTAATAACCTACTCAAAAGTAGTTTAACAAATTCTGAACTTCAATTTTAAGACTTAATGTGATTCATCACATTCCATAATAAATGGTGTCTTATTAAGCTTCTAGGTTGGAGTCTAATTAAGTATATATTACTCAATTTTCTAACCTTGATAACTTTTGGAATAATAGAAGATATAGTTATCTTTAATCAAACAATATAACAAGAGTTTGATTTTCCTAACTGAACGTACCATAAACATTATGTATTTCATTAGGATTAATATTGTAAGACAATCTTACAATATGTAAGATAAATATATTTCGTTTGGCTTATCTATTTACCAACTAAGTTAGCTTAATAGTATAATAGAATTTCCAAGTAAATTTCATGCAATATAACATAAGTACTTTTTGACCAAGTCACTTCATGTCCATGTCTTAACAAGAAGACATAAACTATTATATTCCCAATATAGGTTATAAATCATTGATCAACTCAATGACTTCTTGTATATGTCTTAATTAAAAAATATAACAAGTTAACGTCTTACTTTATTATAGGTCTTGTAACAATTAAAAGACTTCATATTTATAACTTTACAATAAATTATAAACATGCATAACTAAAGTAATCATGAACACCACAATTTGGTTTCAATAGTAATTTCTAGTTAATTTATCACTTCATATATTTATGACATTCCAAGAATACATATATATTCAAATTTGAAGTAGTATTAGATTACTTCATTTATGTCATTTCAATAATACATAAATATTTAGTTTGAAGTAGTCTTATTATCATATTGACACTTTTTCTAATAATTATCTAATTTAGAAACTTGCAAATTAACATAGTTTCATTACATCAGTTGATCTTCTAGTAATGAAAGTATGTAATTTACCTTGTCATTAATATCTATGTCAAGGTCTCACTTACGCTAGATATTAACTCCAAGTGTTCTATTAATTAGATGTGAATAAATCACATTAGAACATTAGTCTCTTACCTTGCAGTCAAGAGAGTCCTTTAAATCATATTCCTTTGTGTTGTTCCTTGCACACAATAAAGATTTCTCCCACTTGTGCATGGAACAACATCATGTATCAGATAAACAACACGTCAATCGTTTGTTTATGTGAACAATATGATTGTGTCATAGATATTAGTAGATATAGAACCACCTTGTCTAGTAAGGAAACGTACATGACTATCCTTAAAACCACAAGTGTCTACAATTTGAAAGTAATTATCTCAAGACATTTTAGAGATAATCAGGGTTACTACCAAGATATCAAAGCTTGTAGCTCCCACTGAATTACAGATCATTACATTAATATATATAATTCAATAATTACAACACAATGCTCCCACTGGATTTGACAACATTATAAGTGTTTCATAACCAGTAAAAGCAAATAGTGTGCTATTTACTTTCCTACACCTTTGAGAAATCCCATACGTAACAATTACTTAGGTACTAAAGAATGTATTCTACTTTGTAAATGATGGACTATCCATCAATGCAATTAACATGGAAATAATTGGGCATGCAATTTCTTCCTTAATTTGACTATCATCCCCACATTGTTATGTAGCATCTTTAAGTGGTCAAAGTGCAACAACTATATAAATCATGCTAGTTTGCCTTTTACCAATTTGCGGTAATTAGTCTAGCTTCTAATTTTATAACTCAAAATATGCACTTTTCTTAACTATTAAAGTTTGCTATGAGTTATTTCTTAGAATTTAGACAATTCTAATTTTCCTATCATACCTTTCTCATTCATGAAAAAGAATAGGATTAAGTCTCACTCTTCTCAAAGAAAGTAGACTAGGTTTATTCTTTTAGTAAAGTTGACTCTAGCCAAAAACCCCTACGGGTGTAGATCAATTTTCCACTAACAGAATGCCCCACGTTTATGGTTTTAACGTTGCATTAATACATTAAAAGAATTTACAAAATTCAATTTTAGTATTTTCGAAAATACAATTTTTCAAGAAAAGAAAATTACCTAGGAAATATTCATATATCCATTTAATCTTCTTGAAAACTAGGATCCAAATTTCTATAGTTTCACTACATCAGTTGATCTGCTAGTAGTGAAAGTACAAAATATGGTAACTTATCGTACAATAATCGGCAAAACAATTTCCGACGCCTAGATCATTATGGGAATTACATTTGCCAAACAATTTGCAATGTAAGCATGTTTCTTCCCATCTCATGCTTTAAGTTTCAAAGTCTCACTTACAACTTAATTAAGTCGTCTAATTTAGAAACTTGCAAATTAACATAGTTTCATTACATCAGTTGATCTGCTAGTAATGAAAGTATGTAATTTACCTTGTCATTAATATCTATATCAAGGTCTCACTTACGCTAGATATTAATTCCAAGTGTTTCTTATAATTAGATAGCATGGACTTAAATTTTAGGGTATTTATTTTGATGTGACAATCAAAATATGTACGAAGAAGCATGCACTCCTCTTCGTATTATAAGTTTTCAAAACAATTTTAGTTTACCAATTTGAGGATAAGAGTTAAATCAACAAAGTTTTAATTGAGGTATTGGGTTCACCAATCAAAGAATTACCTCCAATTATCGCCCACTATATCCTACTACTGCATGAGTCTTAAAGTCCCAAGTTATTCGGACAATTACCACAAAAGTGGCGCATGGAATTGAGGTCAATTCACCCTTAAGATGATTTTGCACATTTAATAGTGGTACTTGGTAAGTCCAATTTGACGCACAAGCAAGCGGAGAGACAAAGTGGAGTCTCTTTAAGGCCACAATTTAATGCGAAACCAACCTTATACCCAACTTATAGTTTGTCAACATTGGGTCCGCCGTTCAACTATTGGTACAAAAAATCATCAATCAAATTAAAAGTTTATGATTCTAAGTCTTATAAAATTTATGTTGTAAATTATAAAATTGCTAGTCTCGCCTGGGAGCAAATTACCATGCGAAGCGAACCACTGTCGGTACATAAGACATGGCAATAAATAATTTACCACATCAAGATTTCATAGTTATTAGGTCCATTTATTTTTTGTACCAAAAATTACCCTCTTTTTGCTTACAATTCAACAATAATTTAAACGAAAAAAGTCAAGTAATTTAACAAAACATAAATAAACACATAATAACGCATATAATCTTAACCATTAAATCATATAGCCACATGTAAACCTTTTGATAAATCCTATTAATAATCTATATGTGAATAAATATGTATATAATTACTAAGCCTCCCATTGGTTTTCGAGCGCATTGTACCCAATGGACCACAGACACCAACAAGTTGGTCGCGTAAGCCTTAATAATTATATACCACGTAGCACATAACGGATTCATTAATTATTAAATTAGGTCTTCCCTAATTTTAGATTTATCTAAAACATGTAGCACATAAAACAAACCCTAATCCATGATTACCTTGCATGAAGTATCATGGATTAATTCCAGGAACGTAACCCTTATTCATATAAACACATAAACACACATGTTCCTAATTTAGGGTTACAAAACTAACTTTTTATTAAAAGAGGGTCGAACCCCCCCCCCAAATTATGATTCGATTTTTTGTATGTTTAAAAAACCCTAAAAAAAATCGACTAACATGTTAATTCAAATCAAAATTCAATTTTTTATGCGTTTCGGTAATACAATTACATGTTAAACGGCTATTGATGCCACTGTTGGAATTTAAATAACATGACAATCATCTAAATAAATAAACACACATCAAAGCGAGTAGCGGAAGCAAGGATCATATATTAACACATATAAAATTACTGAATAATAAAAGTCACATACCTTTTGATCCTAGCAAGAACAAGGATCAAACTTCTCTTTTCTTGATCAAATAAAATGATTAACGTGAAACCCCTTACCATTTTGTTTCACAATCCAAGATTGTTTACTAAAGTAAGTAAACTACCAAGTCTTGTACACACCTACTATAACTGATCAAAGATTGATGCTAGTGAATGAACACAAATTAAACCAAAACAATTTTGTTTAACAAAAAACTATGGATCGAATACCCTAAGGATATGTCGACCATATTTAGAGCAAAGAAGAGAGAAACAAATTTTAGGGTTATAGTATGTATGCACTAGGTCCAAAACTAATAACCTTTTGATTTATATTTATAGTGAAAACCTAACTTGGAGCATAAGTTGGATAGTTGGGTCGACAAGGGTTATGGGAACCCTTAGCCCAACCGGCCACCCCCATACCGTGGGTTCTAGATACTTCTTTAGCCTCTATTTTCACTAACGGTCCTTCCTTTATTTACTTAATGGTCGTTAGTCAATTCCGTTAATTACTTAACGTCCGTTAGTTATCATTTCGTGTCCAAATAATTAAAATATATAACGGTTATATATATTAATTATTTCTTTGATCATTCATACGTAAAGTGTGCAATCTCATGGTCCCGGGTTCGATTCTAGTCATACACGAGTTAATATATTTCCATAAACTCTAACAACTTATGCACTATATTATTGTAATTTTAAACAAAAAAACATAGTCGATAGATTACACAAGATCAAATGAAAAAATCTTAATGTCCGAAATATATTTAGTCACGTTTATTCATAGTTTTTATACGTAAAAATATTTTTTATGATTATGTAAGCCACGAGATATCAAGATCCAAAGAGTGATTGGGAGGTCGAGGTTGATCGAAATACACAAAACACGACATAGTATTCTTAAGAGAGAAACTAAATATAGGGTGATGTGTGAAAGAGTTTTATTTGATATGAACTAAACCAATACACAAGCACACCCTTTTAAGAGAGTCTAGAGGGGTATTTATAGGCGCTAGCTAGCTACACTTTACATGAATTACTAAAGCAGTCACTGCGTTTAACTAACTATTATATCTAATGCAAATCCCATTATTGTCGTCACTTTCAGGCTAACAATCTCCCTCCAAGTGATGACAACCGGGAATTGCTTACAATATTTCCTACAAGTAAATAATAAAGTATTCGAAAGCTCAACAAACTCTGGAGATGTCTTCGATGCTCTTTTTCTTCTACTGTGTTCCATTTGTTCTTTTATGCATACAGACAAAACATTGTAATACATATTCCAAGTATTAATAGTGAAGTCTTCGTAAGCACAAGAACTCTGAGGATGTCTTGGTAGCTCTTTTTCTGCTCTTGTACCCCCATCGATTCTTTTCTATACTTGTATTGATTTCTAATTGGGTTTTTACTCCCTCCCAATTCGTGCGCATTTTCTTCTTTTTGGTCTTTTTCTGTTTTTCTTCTGACTAAAAAGTGTTGCCAAATAGAATAGAAACCAAAATGAAAGGTTTGTAAAATAGGATGGACCAAAATAGGTTAGAATATACAGCTCCCTCCCAAACCAATAGACCTTAAGTAGAATCGAAACTTGATGTTGTAGTAGTATCTTATGTCTTTGTCTTCTCATGCGCAACGGATATTGTAGAAGACACGGTAAACCACAAAAGCTTCAATCTATTGTCTTGACAACATTGGCTGAACGTTTGGGGAGCATAAAATCAGCCAACTCTTCTTACTACACTGAATACTTCCCAATAACCAAACTTGCAGAAGTCGAAACGATAACACCAAAGTAACAAGTTGAAACACTGATCATCTCTACGAACATTTCTTCGGAAATAGTCATTTAGCTCGATCACATGAACTTGTTGTGCATCCCCGATGTACACGTTTCTCCCTCCATGATGGTTACGATCTTTCGAAAACATCATAAATCCGGGTACATCCCATACCTAGATTAAATAGAAGCTTCATAAATTCGTATATACATAAACACTATCTGTGAGAAGAAGTCGATCAATACTCTCTTTATATTTCCCCTCAAATCAATCGACTGATAGTAGTAACCACTTGAGAAAACCCAATATGACGAACTTGAGAATGAAGTAGAATTACCCAAACTTGTGACTTAAGCTTGTATTATAGTTATGATTAAAAAAGGTGTGGTAACTTACATGCTCACCATCACGAGTGACTTACTACCCAGCGATTACACAACCTCTTGAACTATCCGTAACTACGTGAGACATGGAGCACTACAACATAACTCCTTAAAGTGATTGCTATCTTGTGAGTATAGGAAGAAAGAATCACAAAAATAACTAGATAGTCAACTCTTAATCACGGTCAATGAAACACCCAAACAAGTGTCTTGAGACATACAACCAACCAACCAGCTTGACTTTAAAATAAAGTACATGCACCCGTGAAATGCCACTTCAACCCTAAATAAGTAATAAAAAATCAACCCCGTAGTTACTTTGTCATTCAAATACCCAAAAACTAGCCTTTGTCGTGTAAAATTAATCTTGATAAGGATCGATCATGTGAAGTGCGAGCATGTTTGTTTTGATGAGATAAATTGGTGTTTGTATTGACGAAATGATTCATAATGATGATTGTTAAACCAATAATCTCGAATGTGTTTTTGGTGAAATGTGGTAAACTAGGTATATTAGGGTTTTGATAGTTAGGGTTTGTGTCGAGTTGCAAAACTAAACTAGGTATATTTTCGGTATTTCATCCCCTAACTCGGTAAACACTCATTTACCCTAACTCGGTATATTCATTTGAGAACCAAACTCGGTATATTCATTTGAGAACCAGACTCGGTATATTCATTTACCCTTATTTCAGTATATTCATCTGAGAACCAAAGTTTGTAACCTTTCTCAAAATTCTGACATCACAATTCAAGTAATTACGTCATTTAAATTATTCATTTCGTAAATAATTTACAAGTTTTTTTTTTTTTTTTTTTCATTTATATGGAAACATTGTACGATTAATATTCCACGTAATCCCGAACCTACAAGTTTAGGTTTAACAACGTCTACGAGTTCAAATAAACATATCTATCATTTAATATACTAAGTTATAGTATATTGGCAAGTTTCGACATTTTCATGAATTCTACATTTTAACTCGTCCGGTTTTCAATTTCATAATTTTATGATTTAACGACAATAACTCCCGGAAATCAAAACTACACTCTAAACACTAGAAAAGAAAACATTTAGTTTTCTTAGTTTTCACCTCATCATTTCCCTCCCCCTCCTCCTCTTGTTGGACGTGTAAAAGGAAGAGATCACCAAGACTTTTGGTCTTGGTGATGAGTAACTACAACACATGTCAACTAATAATCAAACCCTTAGTCCTCAAGATTACTTAGTCATATCTAATACACCTCATAAGTACATGAGAAAGCCAATTTGGCTACTTAAACTACACATGCCCTAATCCTAACACACCCTTAGTCCCTAAGTTACTAATAAAACTCATCTCCTAAGTAGAAGTAACCAAATTGAAGTTCTCTTACACCTCAATGAGTCACTAGGACACAAGTCTTGTTATGCTTCAATCCAACACAAGATCAAGACATATGTCTTACTTAGTTTGTAAGAAATATGACACATGCATTATCTTAGTAGAGAAGTAAAGTGACTCACCTAGCTCATCACCTCCTCAAGACCCTATATAAACCCTCCATCCCCCTCTTTGGTCATTCAACACAAACACACTCATAATTTTCTCTCTACTTCAAGTATTTCAAGAAAATTGAAGGCCAAAGTAACTACATCAAGTCCTTTGCAAGCTTAGGTGATCCTCTTGAGTTTAAATCCAATCAAGTCACCTAAGATCTCATCACAAGCCCTTCAAGAATACAAGAAGTGTAGAAGGTTGCTAAGGTGTGGGAGATTGCTCAAAGTCCTTGTTTTCCTTTCTTATTGAAAGCCAAAAGTTGTAAGAAAACCTAGCTCACCTTCTAAACCAATACACAAGCGCACCCCTCTAGGAGAGTCTAGATGGGTATTTATAGGCGCTAGCTAGCTACACTTTGCATGAATTACAAAAGCAGTCCCTGCGTATAACTAACTATTCTATCTAATGCAAATCGCGTTACTGTCGTCACTTTTCAAACTAATAGATTCATTACAAACGAGTGATCAACAATAGCCAATTAATTACATATTCACTGAAATTTGTAAGTTCAGTCAAACTTTGATATCTATATGATATTTTTGCAAAGAATATAAATCAAGGGTTATATTTCTAAAACTTTGAATCACGAATTTGTTTCTAATCAACTAAAGAAACATGTTGATGACGTATAGTCCATACCCGGGTCACGAACCCGATTAGTAAACAATACTAACAATTAAGCCCACCACGTATGGGCCGCAACTGGACTACCAGTTATACGACTTGGGTCGACAAGGCCCAAGCCCAAAGTTATTTCCGGATAATATATGGAGTATCTTCTAAATAAAGAGGATATATACCAAATATCCGATGTCGGCTAACACGCCGAGGAGTAGGGAACACGAAACCTACTAGGGTTTCGTGCATATATAAAGGACATTCCAGCCCTCGGTAAAGGTACGATCTTCAATAAACCCTAACCCTTTACTAAACCCTACATTCGATTACTTACTCTCACGCCGGAGGATAATCGGGGGAGACAATCCCTCGATAAGCCTAACGGTGTTTGTTCTCTTTTCTTAGTGCGCAGGTTCCATCGAGCATTAAGATTCAATTGGTACGAGAATAGAAGTCCTATTAAGGAACGCCCAACTTTTGTATCAACAAGTGGCGCCATCCGTGGGACCCTACACTAAGAATTTTACCAAGAACTAGAATGACGAAACACGGAAGTCACAAGAGTCCGCATGGGAAGAAAGCGCATGACGACTCACTAGGGAAGAAGCATCAAACGGATGCGCCCCCTAAGCAGGCCACTGGGACAACCAGCACGCCTAGAAGCTTAGGAGCGTATTCAGATCTGGTCTTCCTGCGGTAGAATCACTTACCAAAACTACCCCCGCTATTACAACAAGTACTAGCGCGGTAGAACTGGAGCGCACTCCTCTTGCCATGCCAGAGGTGAACTTCACTGAACCTCCCAACGCGCCTATCCGAAACAAGGATCCTACCTTGGAAACAGATTCCATCGCGCTAGAAGGAGTCACCTCCGAGTTGGCGCCAAGCGACTTTGTATCCCAAAACTACGAAGCCTTGACTGCGCTCATACGAGAGGAGGCAAGGAAGAGGTCAAGCCAAAGTCTGCACGGCAGACTCAACTTCGACCCTGTGCACGAAGTATCTCCTCCGCGCTACCAAAAGGAAAAGACGCGAGAAGGATAGCCGCAAACAACCAGTGTTTGCCAGGATTGGAAGGAAGGTTGTGGACGATGAAGCAGCCGACCTTCAACATCTGGAAGAGCCTGAAGAGGGGGAGCGGTGCGCCAATGTCCACGCTAGGCTTGGCAGGCGCAGGATCCAAGATAGGCTTGGGCGACGATGTTCCCCAAGTGAAAGCCCCTCAAGCTTTGACTCTGAGGATAGTCGGCGCAAGCGCCGCAGAGGAGCAAGCTCCGACTCTGATGATAGTCGACGCAAGCGTCATAAAAGAGTCCGCTCATCTTCAAGAGATTCCTCGGACAGCGAGACTGGACACTGGAAATCAAGAGGGAAATACCGCGACCAGGATGATGAAGACATGTCTCTTCCCTGGCGTCGCCAAAAGGTTGATGCGTTTACTAGGCGCATCAGTGACTTTTCTGAGAATAAGAAAAGGCGCATGCCTGCTAATGTCAAAACATATGATGGGACAGGTGACCCTGATGATCACCTAAAAATTTTCGAATCAGCAGCTACTATCGAAAATTGGCCACAGCCTGTGTGGTGCCATATGTTCAACTCCACGTTAGTAGGGAATGCGCGCAACTGGTTTAGTAAGCTTCCACGCAGAAGCATTGGTGGGTTTGAAGAGTTGCGCAGAGCGTTTCGCTTAAACTTCACTCAAAGGAAGAAGTGCGCCAAAAACCCTGTCGAACTCGCTAGGGTTAAACAGCGACAAGGGGAATCCACAAGCGCTTTCATGGAACGCTTCAAGGACGAGTGCATGAAAGTCAAGGCGTGTCCAGAGATACTAAAAATATCGGGCTTTATGAATGCAATCAATAACCCAGATTTGATAAAAAAGCTAAACGATAAGGTTCCCCTAACCTTTGACGAACTCATGAAGCGCACGAGGTCTTTCGTCCAAGGAGAAGAAGCCGCCGCGGATAGCAAGAAAAGCTATTCGAACCATAGGTCGCAAGAAGAGTCAAGGAGACAATCCAATGACCAGAGCGGCAATCATAATAGGAGTTACCGCAATCAAGGCGGCGGAAGGGGAAACGACAAGTATACCCCATTAACAAAAACTCCAAAGGAGATATTCGCAACAGAAGGGGCAAACTTCCCGAAACCACCACCAATCCGCACCCCAGAGGATAAGCGCATAGGGAATGGTTATTGCGAATACCATGGACAGAAGGGCCACACAACTAACGATTGCGTCCAACTGCGCCAATTGATTGACAAATTGGTAAAGGAAGGAAAGATGGACCACCTCGTAAAAAACATCAGAGAAGGGAAAGACAAACCAAAACCAGTGGCCAAGAAAGAGATGCCTAGAGAAAAGGCAGACATCATCTACATGATACAGCCATGGCCGCGCGCGACAAGACAAAAAGTCAGCCAACGGTTTTCTAAAGAAAACGAAATTTCTTTCCCCTCCCTGACTGCGAACAACGCAGTGGTGGACCCACTTACCATTGAAATACATACGGGGGGTCACGACATCCGTCGCATGTATATAGATGGAGGTGCATCCGCTAATATTATATATGAACACTGTTTCAAGAAACTGCGACCTGAAATACAGGGTCAGTTGATCCCAGCCACAGCACCGCTCACTGGATTCACAGGGGAGAAGATATGGCCCATAGGGCAACTGCGTCTATTTGTAGAAGTTGGTGACAAACCACACTCTACAGTCACCTGGATGGACTTCATGGTAATCAGATCCCCCTCTCCGTACAATGGCATCATCGGGAGACCTGGAATATCATCTATCCGCGCCGTACCATCCACAGCGCATGGGATGCTCAAGTTCCCAGTGGAAGGAGGTATTGTCACCCTTTACAATACCACCATACCACCCAAAGAATGCAACGCAGTGACAAGTGACGTAAGCGTTGTTCCAGAACAGCGCGCAACTAAAGTCCCAAACCTAACGGTCGCATTCACCCTGAATACCCGGATCAACAGGTATCTATTGGCGGGTCTCTGTCTGACAAAGGCAGATCAGCTATATGCGCACTCTTGCAAAATTATTTGGATATTTTTGCATGGGAACCAAAGCATATGACAGGAGTGCCACGCTCCATCACGGAACATAAGCTGCAAATCCGACAAGGATATCCTCCAATACGACAGAAAAAGCGCGGACAAGCTCCAGACCGCGCAAAAGCCATCCTGGAAGAAGTACATAAACTAGTAGATGCAGGCATCATGCGTGAAGTCTACTACCATAAACTGGCTCTCTAACCCAGTGATGGTAAAGAAGAGCGATGGCAGTTGGAGGATGTGCGTAGACTTCACAGACCTGAACAAAGCATGTCCACAGGACTGCTACCCGCTTCCAGAGATAGACTGGAAGATCGAGTCTCTTGTGGATATCCCTTCAAATGCTTCCTGGACGCATATAAGGGATACCACCAAATTCAAATGGCGGAGGAAGACGAAGAAAAGACGGCCTTCCACACAAGTCAAGGGGTCTACTGCTACACAAAGATGCCCTTCGGCCTAAAGAACGCAGGAGCAACATACCAAAGATTGGTGGACACTGCGTTCGAGAAGCAAGTGGGACGCAACTTGGAAGTCTACGTCGATGATCTCGTCATTAAAAGCCATACAGAGGAAGAGCTAGTGCGCGACATGGAGGAAACGTTCAAAACACTCAGGAGAATCAACATGAAATTGAACCCCAAGAAGTGTACGTTTGGCGCTACGGAAGGCATGTTTCTCGGGTATTTGATAGAACCCGATGGGATCAAGCCTTGCCCAGAGAAGACTCAAGCAGTCATTGACCTCCCCTCACCGCGCACACTGAAAGAAGTTCAGTCACTAAACGGCAAGCTAGCCGGACTGAACCGATTCTTATCCAAATCAGCAGACAAGTCACTTCCCCTATTCAAGACACTCAAGAAGTGCACCAAAAAGGGAGACTTCAGGTGGACTGCGGAAGCAGAAGAAGCCTTCCAACAGCTCAAACAACACATAGCAGCACTCCCAAAACTCGTCGCACCCATACCAGGGGAAGAGCTGATCATGTATCTATCTGCGACCCAAGGAGCAGTCAGCGCAGTGCTATTGACAGACAGGAACTCCGTCCAAACACCCATCTATTTTGTTAGTAAGGCGCTGAAGAAAACGGAGATTAACTACACTGCAATGGAGAAATTGGTCCTCGCCTTAGTGTTTGCAGCGAAAAGACTGCGCAGGTACTTCCAGGCGCATCCAATCGCTGTTATCATAGACCAACCCATCAAACAGGTTATATCGAAACCCGACGCATCGGGACGCCTACAAAAATGGAGTGTGTTACTGGGTGAGCATAACATATCATACAGACCGCGCACTGCAATTAAAGGGCAGATATTGGCCGACTTCATCATTGAGAAGCCGGATACAGACACTCCACCTGCGACAAGCAAGGAGGAACTTCAAGAACCATGGATTCTATTTACTGATGGATCCTCATGCGTAGATGGATCAGGAGGTGGCCTTATTCTCACCAACCCAGAAGGAGTTGAATTCACCTACGCACTGCGTTTTGAATTCACAGCCACGAACAACGAGGCAGAATACGAAGCACTCCTAGCTGGGTTACGCATCGCAACTCAAATGGGTGCACGCAACCTAGAAGTAAACGTCGATTCGCGGCTAGTGGCTAACCACGTGTCAGGAGAATATATAGCAAAGGAGGAACACATGATCCAATACCTCGAAAAGACCAAATCTCTGATCCAAAACTTCGATAGATTTATCATCAAGCAGGTTCCCAGGAGTGAAAATAGGAAAGCAGATGCGCTGAGCAAGATTGCATCCACCAGTTTTGCGCATCTATCAAAACAAGTTTTGGTGGAAACCTTGAAAAACAAGTCAATCACAGAGATGGAAATATCCACGGTGATAGAGGAGGAAAATCCTACGTGGATGACACCGATCATTGACTTCATCAGCAAGGGCATACTTCCCCAAGAGCAGAAGGAAGCTCGAAGAATCCGACGCACAGCGCAGCGATTCGAGCTCAGAGACGACGTCTTATATAGACGCTCGTTCCTACAACCATGGCTTAGGTGTGTTGGACCTCTCCAGGCAGACTATGTACTTCGAGAGATCCACGCAGGCTCATGCAGCATGCACTCAGGACCACGATCCATTGTAGCGCGCGCCCTAAGGTCTGGATACTATTGGCCAACTATGCACCGTGACGCACGTGACTTGGTATGGAAGTGCAATGATTGCCAAGTTCACAGACCTATTCCGCGCCGACCACAACATGAACTAACACCTATTACATCGCCATGGCCCTTCTACAAATGGGGTATCGACATCGCCGGACCTTTCCCCATTGCCGCAGGAGGATTGAAATTCCTCATTGTGGCAATAGATTACTTTACCAAGTGGATCGAAGCAAAGGCAGTAGCGACTATAACAGGTAACCAGGTGAAACAATTCGTGTGGGACAACATAGTATGTCGCTTTGGATTACCTGGAGAAATTATCTCTGATAACGGGAAACAATTCCGTGATAACCCGTTCAAAGATTGGTGCGAACAGCTGAACATCACGCAACACTTTGCATCAGTAACTCATCCACAAACCAATGGTCTGGTTGAGCGCGCAAATAGAAGCCTAGGCGAAGGAATCAAAGCGCGCCTGGACAGACACAAAGGTAGATGGGTAGAAGAACTATCACATGTTCTCTGGGCGCACCGAACAACCATCAAGGTTAGCAACGGGGACACTCCCTTCTCTTTGGTCTATGGGACAGAAGCTGTTATACCAGCTGAAATTGGAATGCCAACCATCCGTACTGCGAAGTTAACATGGCAACCAATGACGATGAGCGGCGCATAGACTTAGATCTATTAGAAGAGCGACGTGAACGCGCAGCAATACGCGAAGAGAAAGCCAAGTCGAGAATGAAAAAATACTATGATACCAAAGTACGCAGCACTTCATTCAGACCAGGCGACTTCGTATACCGCGACAATGACTCAAGCCGCGCAGAAGACACTGGTAAGCTAGGACCAAAGTGGGAAGGACCTTACGAGGTCATAGAAGCACTTGGCAATGGAGCGTACAAGCTACGCGACAAGGACGGACGTGAGCTACAACGAACATGGAACGTCCGCAACCTCAAACGGTGCTATCTTTGAAGAAGGCTACGGCCCAACATGGACACTCATGCGCTTTAGAAAGTGCCCCCAATAAAGATCCATGTAATTTTATTTTTTAAGTATTATCTAGATAAGTATTCCTTTTCAAAACTTGCAAGTATTAATAAAACGTTATGGTTTCTAGCTAACTCCATAACATATTTAACTTTATTGTTTGCATCTTTTATCATCGTGTTTCAATATTGTTATAATCTTGCCTACAAGGCGTGCATGCACACACTAAGACCCACGATGGCAGAAAGGATGAGTTAACCTAATAAACAACTCGTTGAGTAAGAGGGTTGCAAACCCATCAACATTGGATCACGAATCCTTGTTAAACACCTTGCGCTCAAGACGTTGGCGCAAGTTCCTTACGCACCCCACGACGGATGCGCAAAAGGGCACACTGTGCGCGTTTAACAACTCAGGAAGTCAAGACTCTTGACTCCTTAAAGTAAAATACGACAAGTAAAATTACAAAAATACATAGACGACTATGATTTCTTTCTTTACAATAAGTTAGACAAATTCAATACACGACTACGGTCATTATTTAAGGAAATTCACACACGATTATGATTCTTCTCTTTCTAAATACGCTTAGACACTTAAAGATATCTTCACGCAAAGATACATAAGTCATACAAGATCTACGAGGTCAAAAGCATAAGTATTTAGAAGTTACAAAAACACTAAGTACAAAAAGCAACCTTTTATTTATAGAATACGTTTCTACAAAAGGACTTGTACAAAAAAGTTAAATACTATATGTACGCCTTAACTGGCTGGAACCGCCACTCAAAGCCGCTTCCTTTGCATCCGCGAGCCTCTTCAACAACTCTGCATCATCATGGGAAACAGTGGCCACGCAGACAGGCACACCATCGGATCTAGGCTGATGCGCAGCGCCTATGCCGCACAGAATGGCCTTTCCTTTCTCGCCTTTCTTTCGTGCGACCCTGGAAACATGCGCATTTAGCGATCTTTGCAAAGAAATCTCTTTCTCAATACGGAAAGGATTCAGAATGTCACGAGGCTGAGCAAAAATGGGTACCTTCAACTGCGCTACATCAGGCTTCAAGTAGAAGTCCACCTGCTGATCTGCATCATCCTGCAGATGCCTAGGAAGAGTGAGCCCCGCCATGATCACACTGATAGGCTGATCCTGATCACGCTCCAAGAGAGCGATATGCGGAAGCTCAAGCTTTTTTAAATCTTCCATAGCAGCAACAAGCTCAGCTCGGGCATCCGCCTTGTACCCAGGGACCTCCGCAAGCGGCACGGTCAACAACTTGTCCTCAGCAAGTTTGTCCGCGGCCAAGGTCTTACCATGTGCAATAGCGCACTCCACAACCTTGCCAAAGGAGGTGGTGACCTCGGGATGCTCCAGCGTGCACATGGCGGCAAGGCGAAGACCATTACTGATCAACCACCTACCAAAATAACACAAGTGTTAATACGAGAGAGGATATAAATATATACAAGTTATATGGAAATACAACAGCATGTACCTGCGCTCAGCCACAGACTGAACCAAATGAGGGTATAGCTCCTCATCATACTCGACGCTGAGCTTACGGAGCTTCTCCTCCTGCATCTTCAGCGCAAGCTCCACTTTGCTACGGAACTCTTCAATATTGGCAAAGTGCTTGCTCCTATTCTGTTGCAAGTACTTCAGCGCCCATAAAGAATTTCGCCTCTGAAGATCCGCAGCAGCACGCTCCTTCTCCAGCTCAGCCATCACAAACATCTTCCCCTCCCCCAACCTTTGCGCAGACGCCTCTGCGCGCTCCAGTTTAGCCTTGGAGCTCAGCTGCTCAGCTTTAGAGCTTGCTAATTCAGCCTGCACAGACGCTAATTGCGCCTGCAGTCTGGAAATTTCCTCAGACTTGTGCACCCTTGCCTGCGCCACCAGCTCAGACTGGCGCACAGCGATGGAGGCCAGCTCCTCCATCGTAGAGTCAAATGGACTTGACTCCACTTCAACATCCTTCGGTGAACGCGCCCCGTCCAGAGAATGACTCACCTCGGGTGGCGCACTCCCATCTAGGACGCCAGCGTCCTCCACAGGCTGTTCACTGCACAAAACATCAAGAGACAAGGTTAGTGCACAGTCAAGCATACACAAAATCCTAAGGAATTGCTAAAAAATACTTACATAGGGGGAGGAGTTGAGAACACGTCCCTCTCAGTCTCAGTCTCAGCCGTGGACGCACCTCCACCAGACTTCTCAGCATCCACACTGAGGACACGCAGAAACAAAGTTAGAATAAAGTATAACTTGACAAAAGTTTATTACTAAAATACTTACTTCATCTGCACCACAGTAAAAGACGGGCTTTCCCCAACATCAGTTCGCGGCCTCTTGGAAGGCCCTTCACCATCACTGCCAAGCGCTCTCTTGCGCGTCAGTGGGGAGCTCTCCTCCATCTCACTGTCAGTATCCTCTAAATGGATCACCGTTTCAGGAAGAGGAGGCTGCGCAGCGTCAGGACCTGGCTGCACAGGAGGAGCCACCTCCTGTATTGGCTCCGCTACTATCACATCAGGGGAGCCTTCGGGATCTGGGATAACCAAATCCACGACGCGCCCTGCCGTCGCCTGCAGAATAGTCTGCTCACCATCCCCCAAAGGACGCACTCCCACTGCCACGGAACGCGGATTCTCCAGACGTACAACCGAAAAAAGGTCCATCTCTGCGCATAAAATAGACAAAAAGAAGCAAGTTACATAAAGTATGGAAAACGAAGAAACGCTTACACTAATAACGACAGTAAGGCGACAGAAGGAGCACCCACCCGTGCCATCCGCATTCAAGAATGTGGGAACTTCTGTCTCATGCTCAAAGTAGTTGCGACTGATGCCCATGTGCACCAGAAACGCTTCCGGATATGGTTTGATCGGAAGGCGGTTCTCATCTATGATCGCCGCATGATCCACGTTATACCACGTCTCAGGGGGGCGCTCATCCTTGGGCAGATTGGCACGGGTGTAAAACGGAAAGTGGGAAGGAAAGACGGCGGCGTCTATCCAAAAGAACTTCTCCCTCCAGTCTTTGAGTTTATCTACCTTCTGCACATAGCACTGTAACTTGCCTACGCGCTTGGAGAAGGTAACCCACCCATTTGACCACGTCGCGTGATAAAACGCGCGGAATAAGTGGAGGGACGGGTGAACCGCTAACAAGCGACAGTTCACCTCAAAATTAGCAATCTTCCCAGCACCAATACAATGCAACTGGGAGATGTGGAGGTCATAATAATGGAGTATGTCACTCAATAACACGGAGATGGGGACGCGCTGATTCGCCCACTCGAAAAAGCGCGTATATAACCCCACCTTCCCGGCAGGGAAATCCGCGATGGTGTCATTCGGACCTGGTACCTCTGGGCGCAGGCCCAAAGGGATAAAATAATCCGAAGTGAACTGCATTAGTTCATCCTCGGTTATGTTAGAATGGAAATCATGAAGTTGCGCTACCATTTTGTGATTCAGACTATGTGCGCACGCGCTATTACCTATGAATTATCTTTCTTGAAAGCAGAATTGAAGATGTAAAAATGGTGGAATTGTGATTTTTTAACTGTGGACGTCACAGTGAATGAGAGGCGGTAGTTTATATACTTTTCCTATCCACCACAGATGAGTGACACGTGTATCCCACTAACTCAAATCGTGTGGCTAGGATAAAGGACGGTACAAGACAAGTGGGCAACCTCTCCATTTCCCAAGGTACCCAAATTGCACTTTTTTGGACTAGATACATGATACGTGTATTTTTAGGCGGTATATTTTTGAAAGCTTCCCGCGTACGCGTGAGGAATTAATTCGACACGATTTTAGTCTAGCATCCGCAGGTTTTACCCTGCGCATACTAGACTGGAGGGACATGATGACGTATAGTCCATACCCGGGTCACGAACCCGATTAGTAAACAATACTAACAATTAAGCCCACCACGTATGGGCCGCAACTGGACTACCAGTTATACGACTTGGGTCGACAAGGCCCAAGCCCAAAGTTATTTCCGGATAATATATGGAGTATCTTCTAAATAAAGATGATATATACCAAATATCCGATGTCGGCTAACACGCCGAGGAGTAGGGAACACGAAACCTACTAGGGTTTCGTGCATATATAAAGGACATTCCAGCCCTCGGTAAAGGTACGATCTTCAATAAACCCTAACCCTTTACTAAACCCTACATTCGATTACTTACTCTCACGCCGGAGGATAATCGGGGGAGACAATCCCTCGATAAGCCTAACGGTGTTTGTTCTCTTTTCTTAGTGCGCAGGTTCCATCGAGCATTAAGATTCAATTGGTACGAGAATAGAAGTCCTATTAAGGAACGCCCAACTTTTGTATCAACACATGTTTATGCAAAAACAATCGTAAAAAAGTACACAAATCAAAGATTTTGCGTTTTTCATGATTGCTCAAAATTCTCGATTTCTCACCGAAACTAAATTCTATATTTTATTTTTTTCTTGCAGAACTATATATAAGGACATATTTCATGATACACATTCGATGTTCTTCATTTTACGCTGTGTATCTCCAGAAACAAACAAAATGATAAAATAGTAAACTTACTTTTCCACAATTTTTTGGGTCGAAGAATACATGTGATAAAATTATAAGGTTGTCTGGATCGGGATTCTACTTAGAATCGTTTTCGGCTTTGCAAGATCGTAATCGTAGGATCGGATCGGGATCGTAAGATCCTATGAAAATGTATATATTTTTGTATAGGAGATGTAGTTTTATATTTCATATATAATATTTCATACGATAAAAGAATCTTAATAGATGATAAAAGAAAAAGTTATATGTTCAAGTACCGTAGTAGTAGAATATTAGATATATTGCAATGCTCACTTGCACAAAGTTACTACATACGTGCACCTACTTCTTGTTCAATGTTTTTTATTATAGGTTTTTCGTGATAACATTTAGATTAATGCAAAAATATAGTGTTAATTTATTGGTACGTGATTCTGTGACTTTTTTTTATTACAGTATATAGATTAATGCAAAAAGATAAATGGATTGTATCTGAAAATGAAACGACATAATTTATAATAGAGGGCAACACATTTTTTTTTCTTGATAATCAAATAAATTAAATTAAGATATTCTGATAATATTATTGAAATTTTTTAACATATAATTCATGCTTTTATATGAAACATAAAATAAATTATGAACAAAATTGGATCAAGTATATAGATGATTTACTTCAAAAATAAGCTCCTGACATGTTACAAAGTACAAAATCGTTTTTCATAATAAACCCAAAAAAAGACATCTAAACTATTTATAAATAGTCAATAAAAACATAATGATTTGACACTCATTAATTTTGCAAAAGACAATCAATTAACAACATCAAAATAATAGATTTCATGAAGAATTATTAGTCATTGGGCTGGACTTACACTATAATAAGTTAATATAGCAAAAAATTAAAAAAAAAAAGATTAAAAAAAAATAATAAAAAAATTAGGCGATCCTACGTGCGATCCTACGATCCTGATACGATCCTACTTGAATTACGATCTTGTTAAGATCCTGATCGTTTTTTGTGTGTAGTATCGTAGGATCGTACGATACTACAATCAGGATCGTGATTTTGACAACTATTCATAAAATAGTAAACTTACTTTTCCACAATTTTTTGGGTCCAAGAATACATGTGATACAAATAATACAACAAGTATTATTCAATCATATTTTAATACAGATTTGTGAACTAAAAATGTTGCATTATAATACAGCAAGTTGGTTGCTTTTCTAGTTATACATGCGTTCTTATAACTAACGGACACATTTTTTTCTTCCATGTATTTTGCAACTTACAATTTAATAATATTTTCTGTGTACTTACTTCAGTAACTTACTAAGAAAAGTTTACAAGAATCTTTATACTATAGTTTGGATTCATTTTGGGTGATTAATCAGATTGGAGAATATAATAATGTATGACTTTAGAAAAGTAAAGAGAAGAAAGGCACACCCTTATGGTGGAGCCTCTTTGGTATATGCTAATATGACTTCGAAAATAATAGAAAGAATTTTGAAAAAAAGAGGGATCACTGGAATTTTTATTAGAACTTGGAATCAACATTCCTTGAACTATATCATGGTCATATCAATAAATATTAGACATGGTATATTTTCTTTGGATACTTATTGTAGAGGAGTCAAGTCAAGTTCATTACAATTTTACTTTATTAAGTTATAGGAACTGTCATTTTCTATATTTCTTGCACACCAAATAAGGTATCGTGGCTCAAATAAGGTATCGTGGCTCAAGACAAATAGTCATATTAGTGTCACCTCAACATCTCACTTTTAACACAACACATCAAAATATCCTCCCTCATGGCTTGAGCCATTTCCACCTTTTGAGACCCACTATACCCAATTAAAACACTACATTCCCAAACAAAACCCATTTAAAAAAACAAAACAAAAAGTGGGAATTGGCGTGAACCTAGTGAATAGACTATGATTAAACATGCTTATAAGAGCAAGCGGTATCATAACGCAACTCTTGCGTTAAGGGTGACGTGGATGGTTGAGTTATTGTGTTAAGGTCGAGTTATGACACCGGCCTATGAGTTTATGTTATGGCGTTAGCCTAGGCGTTGCCAAGGCAACGTTGTGTTAAGGTGGAATCAAACAAAAAAAGGAATTACAACCCCCCCCCCCCCCTCCCCCCTTGATTGAAATTAGTTGTTTTGTGTTTTTGTAATTTTGCAGTGTGTGTGTTCTTGAGTGTGTTTTCACTGTGTGTGTGTTTAGTGTGTGTACAGCAAGAAACAAATGGGGAAGATGATATATAGCTAAAATTTGCAGTTTAGTCTCTTTGGTAGTGTGGTGTTTACATTTTAGACATGCGTTTTAGTAGCAGCAGTTTTTTTTTTTTTTTTTTTTTTTTTTTTTTTTTTTTTTTTTAATAACAATTTTGTTTAGTTTTTTTTTATGTGGTAGTTTTTTTATTTTGTATTGTAACGAGGTTGAGTACCCGCGCGTTGCCGCGGGGTGTTTGTATATGTAAGGTAGTCGTAAAAAAAGAGGTTAAAAGTTACGATGTTGCGCTCAGGTGTTACCATGTGTTACAAAATTTCCTGTGCACCCCCACACAGTCCACTGGAGCTGGTGCTCAAATACATGATAGTAACAGAAAGTGTGGTATACCATATACCTTTTTTTTTCTAGGGAATAAAAAAGAAAAGTAAGATATCCTTTGTATTATCCTTGTCGAGTGAAATAAGATATCCATTGTGCATTATGTATATAGGGTATGTGTGTTGAAGTATAGAACAATTGTGGTAATGTTTATTTAGATGAAATGATTACCAGTACATAAAGGTTTGTATATATAAAAAATGAAATTATATTGGTAAAGAGAGATAGAACAAAACTATATTTCTTCAGAAGTTTGTACATCTGATTTTAGTACCCAAAATATACACATCTCGGCCTCCATTTCATCCTTCAATCCCACCTCCATTTAAGCCCCAAAAATGACCCATTTTAACCCCCATTTCAGCCCCCAATCCCGTATCCATTGCAGCCCATTAGCCCGCAAATGCAACCATGCCACTCCCCATTTCATCACCTAAACCCGCAAGTAATCAATCGTCTCTGAGAGCAGAATTATGGTGCACGTGGTTTTTTAAAGAATTTTTACTCCTTTGTTTGTCTAGTTCCAAATAAACCTAAAAAATGCAGTTACACTAATTAGAATGGTAAATACTTAGTACAAATAAGTATCATTATAAAAAAAGAAAATCATACTTTTTGCTTCGTGTTTTGATTTGAAGTTCTAACCGGATACCCCGCTGCAGCGGGATTGGGTAGTATTGTTGTATTTGAAGTTCTAATTGGCATGGCATTTAACACATCAGACTCCTCACTTACAGAAGACACTTCCTGTTTAGCAATTTCAGCTGAGGGTGCGGCCAGCGTATCAACATGTTTATCATCCTCTATGGTACTTGAACGAACCACAACCGTGTTGCACAACACTAACATGGTCTCTACCTAACGAAACAAAACAAAAAGAAATCAATTTTCTATTTTTCTATCCTTGCAATATCCCAAAAGTCTAATAATCTGATATAAACCACACCTCTTACAATTGTTCAGTGTGAAAACAACACGAGTATAGCTTTTTACATTAGTTAGCATCCTGTAAAAATCACAAATACATGTCAGAACTATTCGGAAGCACAGAATACTCAAATGCATGAAGCTATATAAAAAAAAAAAAAAAAAAAAAAAAAAAAAAAAAAAAAGAAAAAGGGAAAAAGAAAGGACCTTGATAATATTTGCCTATTCAATTCCTTTTTGTTTTGGCTCATGGAGCTAAATATCTGCAATCAAAAATTCTCGCAAAACATGCTTTTACCTTCACGATATGCATATTTCCATGGTTTTTTTCTTCTGGTCCCTGACTTCTTATCTTTCATTAATAAAAGCAGACTGCAAAGACACACTTTCCTTGAATAAGGTGTTACAGAACAAATTTTCGTCAGTTACATACTTTATATCACAATTCGAAGATGAGCAACTCTAAAACCATAACAAACTAAGCAAATTAAAATACCACGCTTAGATATTATTAAAATAAAATGTCTAGAAATATATATATATATATATATATATATATATATATATATATATATATATATATATATATATATATATATATATATATATACATATTATATATAACAGTATGCGTATGACGTCATCAAATGCAGGATTGCCCAGTAAGCAGCCTGATTGATGAATAAGCAGCTGGATTGCCCAGTAAGCAGCCATTAATGCCACCTAAGCAGTGTTTTAATGTGAATAAAATTCGAATTTTTGATTAAATCCGAAATTTATATAAAAAGTGTACATTAGTGGATTTGAACTTTGGTTAATTATAAGGTTTACATGTATATAAACAACATTACCATTGGACCAAATTATTTTTTGAGTTATATCATCCAAAAAAATATATATGTGCTTCTTGCTCAATGTTAATTTCGAATTTTTTAAAGATATGTTTATTTTATAGAATATGTGGTATTCTAAATTTAGAGTATACATTGGTTTTGTTTAGTTTATAGAATATATAGTATTCTAAATTTAGTGTATACAATGTCTTTTTTAATAAGATACATTCATTTTTTAAAATATATGATATTCAAAAATTAGAGTATATGCCGGATTTGTTAAGATTTTTTTCGATTTTTTAGATATATCATACAAAATTTAAAGTCACGGAATATTTAATTTTGGAAGATAAGTATAGAATGTATTTTGTATAAATCTTTAGTTCTCATATTTAAGATAAGTATTTATTTATTTTTATTTTATTATTATTTAATTTTTTTTTTTGGTTTAATATCATCCCCTTATTTGACACTATATATACTTATCGATATACAACAATTATTTTCAGTATTCATAAAAATATATTGCATTATGCACGGTGAAAGGCACTCTACAAGGCTCACACGAGGGTCAGCCAAGAAAAACACAACTACCCTTCAGAATGTATAGTTCAATCGCATAGTTGATTCATTGAGTTAATTTACTGTTTTATCACATAATCGTTTTTTAACAAGCAATATATTTGTATTGTTATTCTATTTTTAATTGTGTTGTTGTATAATGAATCTAATGTTTTAATGTACAATCTTTTTTTGATTGATTATAGCTACTAAAGGAAACAAGATTAGTACCATGCAGAAGAAAAATTCTAAAACTTCTTCGCAAGGTATGTTGTTGTTTTATATGTTTACATGCATCATACATTGGTTTTGGTTTATGTTACCATATAACTATATCATTCCGTATCAGGTAAACCTCCACATCATGAGTCCGACACACGAGGCAGACAAACTGGCAACCATGACTCACATGTTGTTATACAACCAACCGGTATTAACTTGCTTAATCTTTTGATTACATGGACTATACATAGTTTTTACATTGTGCATTGTTATATAGTTTTACATATATTGTACATTAATCTTAATAATTATGATATATTTGAATATATCAGGCATAAGATTTGGGCACAGTGTTTCTGATGTTGTTGCCGAACCAACAGGTACTACACTTACTTGTGTTTTTTGTTGTATTATTATTCATGGTGTTTATCAGGTGTTACTTAATTTATAACTTTTAGATTAACATCAGATATATGTTTGGTTCAGCAATGTTTTCATCTATGATATATTTTGAATAGCTTTTCATATAATAATAGTCTTATTTTGGTGTCTATTCTGTGCTATTTTGGTGTTTATACTGTGCTACTTTGGTGTTATTTTCACGTAAAGGTTTGGACCAACGAGATTCATCATCTATGTATGAAAATTCGGTATTTGAAAGTGATACACCGTGTCGGAGATCTGAGGTAGCAATTTCTAATGTTGTCGCTCAATCTAAAGGTAGAATTTTGAATCACCCAATAACTGAAACAATAATACATTGTGTTTATATATAATTAATTATTATGTTGTTGCGAATTTCAGTGTCTAAGCCACCAACAAAGAGAAGTTTTGGAAGCAGCTCATCATCCTCTGGGTCACATCTAATCCATGAAGGTAACATGTTTCTGGATTATTTGTTTTAATAGTATAAAGCGTGGTTATAATATACTAATTATCCGTGTTTGTATATTTTAAACCGTGTTTGATATGTATTCATTAAATAACAGTATCTAATAAACGCTTGAAAAGAAGAGACATTATTCAGTCAACACATATTGAAACACGATCCGCGTATGAAAATTCTAATAACGATTCTTCCAACTCTGAAAATCGGTCAGGTATAAATATTTGTTTTTAAGGTCTCGATCTTTTATTAATGCATGTTATACAGCAATTTATTTTATCATTGTTGTTAGGGAAAACAATGTCAAGCTTTGAATCTAAAGGACTGACATACATTAAACACCAACAAAATGATTTGAGACACCGAGTAGCATCTTCGTCTGCACCCTCACATATGAAGAAGAAATCTATATTGTATTATGGAAATGTTCCATCAGGTTTTTTATTAATGCTATAAGTGACCACAATTTTGAATTATTTGCTTTATATAAATTACATGGTAGTGATTTCTTTATGTATCTGTAGGAGGCAATTCTCACCCAAGAAAAAACAATGGGAGGAACATGTCCACTGTTAAAAGTTCTGCAACAGGTTTGTTTAAAATTGTTGTTCAATTATAAAATATGATTTTTATGCATTAAAAAAATAGTATGTCTTTGATTTTCATGTTTAGTAATGAAAGAACGGAATATGACTCTCATTAAAGATATAAGTCCGATGAATGTAAACATGGCTATTAAAGGAAGGTGTGTATCCGTATGGCATTCACATAAACTTAACGAAGAACATGATCCTTACAGTCTCGATTGTGTTTTCCAAGATGAGGAGGTAACTTCAGTTGAGTTATTAAATATTTATATTTGAGTATATTTAGTATGTATCACTAATGTTTGGTTTGTATAAACAGTCAAACCGTATCCAAATTTATATTAAGAAGGAGTTTATGTTTAAATTTGAGCCTCTTTTACAAGAGGGCCAGTGTTACATAATCTCTAATTTTGGGGTAGCTGAAAATGCTGGACGATTGCCTTTGTTACCAAACCAGTGGAAAATATGTTTTTACAAGGGAACCGAGGTTACCCGGATTGATCACATCGATGATAACTTTGTTGGGTTCATTAATGAGCCATTCTCGAGTATTCTCGACACAGAAAATGAGTATCACGAACATGATTGTGTTGGTACGTGTTTATATAAACAGTAAAAATAACATTTAACATTATTGAAAATTTCAGTTGTGAAATTTGATAAACATTTTTTTTTCCAGATATTGTTGGTACAGTTGTAGCTATCGATAAAATAGTGAACATGAACAGCTCCGGTGGTCATAAGTTACGCAGGACAATTGTTGTTGAAGACGCTGAGTAACTATATTTTACACGCTCTTGATCAATTAAAATTATGTATACAAAATAGTGTGCTATTGTATCCATATATTGATTTTATTCTGTGTTGTGCAGGTACTTTAAGACTTGATTGTACGTTTTGGGATAGTTGGGCATTAATGTGGAGTGACTACGACAACAAGCGTGATGAGCTTGGTCATATAGACATCCTCTTGATGTTGGGAAAAGTGAAATATTGGGATAGTGAGTTTTACAAATGTCTAATTGAAAATTTGGTCACATAAGTAAGTATTTAATCCATATTAATACCTTTTTAAATTGTATCTATTTGTTGTGTGACACAGATAAACCATCGATACACAATGCTTTGTTTGGCACGAGAATATTTATAAACAGGGATGTTCCACAATTGTTGTCTTTCCGGAAAAGGTAATTATATTGATGTTGTGGCATATGTTTTTAAGTTTGTTGATCGAGGAGATGTTGAATATATTAGGAAACTTATTTATACATTATACAGGTATGAGGAGCAAGAGGGGTACAATGCGAATGAATTCAAAATTGGGGAGTATTCAATTGATAGTCGTGTTGTTACACCTGCGGAGTTCATGCACGGTTGTGTAAAGAGAGTTGTTGGAACCATTCGAACTATTGAACCGGTCAGATAAAATTTGTTATTCGATATGTAAGATAAATTTAACTGAATTACTAATTAAGAATGCGTTAGTAATGTTTATATATGGTTTTGTATTTGAAAACATGAATCACGTTGTGTAGTTTATGCAACGGTGCATAATATACAACATGAGGATGGATGGGTTTACACGGGTTGCAAAACGTGCAATACCAGGGTGACGCCAATTGTTTCAAAAAGCAGCTCGGGAACGAGGAATAAAAAGCAGTTGTGGCATTGCAAAAAACATGGGGAAACGTATGCAGTTGCGTCTAGGTATGTAAAACATCCTTTATATAAAATTATTTTGGAACTATCCTTAAACGTGGAATAAATAATGCAACGTGTTTGAATAGTTTACATTTAATGATAAATTTATGTATTTGTAGGTTGAAAATCATTGTACGAATAGTTGATCATAGTGGTAAAGCACAGGTCGTGATTTTTGACAAAAGTTAGCATAAAATGACACATACAACAGCATAGGAAATCATGGAGCGAGAGGGCATGGACACGGAACAGTACTTTCCAGATGTCCTAAATCAAATTATTGGCAGGAAGTATCTCTTCAAAAAAATTTTCTCTGAATTTAACCAGAACAATAACAGTTACATATATCGAGCGGAAAAGTTGACCGAAGATGTTGATACAATCAACTATTTCAAAAATGGTTTCATAGAAGAACAGGTTTCATTATTAGTTATTTTGATATATTTAGTAATGGTACATGTCTGCAGACAAATATATACTAATCGTTGTGCATATATACAAAATAGGATGACGATGAGGAAGACGAAGATTTAGAGTATGATTCTGTGTGTTCTGATGATGAATCAGAGACACGATCTGATGATATAACTGAGGTAGTGTGCATTTTATTTTTGAATGTCATTTAGCACCATTGAAATTTACCCAACCATACAATATAAACGTTTATTTCTTTTGCAAAATGTAATAGGAACTCACAAGTGAGGATGTAATTCCATCTGTAGACATAGTAGATGATAACCCAACAGTGTACGGTGATGCCACTGATGATATTCTGATCCGATCTGATGATGTACACAAAGACATGACATGCGACAACAATAGTGTCCCTGCAGCGTTGGATGATGGATCACAAGCTAATGACTCTGATGAACAAGAAAAACATGAAGATGATTGTTGTCTATTTACATTTTTTAAAATAATTTTTAAACAATTTATCTACATCTCTCATATAGCTCACATGTTATTGTGTGCTTATAGTTATTCTTTTTGAACAATTTATCTACCACTGACATTTTATTGTATGTTTACATTTATTTCTTTAGAGCAATCTATCTAAAGTTTACATGTCCTCTTATGTTTTGTTTATGTGAATTTTTAATTTTTATTTATAGTTGTTATTATAAACGAAAAAGTTTCCACATTACATGTAATCAACAAGTGAGACTATTGAGAATATTGTTAATACTAATAAGGTTTAAAGCATTTGTTTGTGGCTCTTTTCGTTTTGGTTTTTCTCTCGGTCGAATTGCAAAATCACTTGCTATAGTTGCCATGCTACTAATAAACCAACTATATTGTAAATTCGCTCGAGTTGTTTATTTATCAAATGGTTGTGGAAAGAGATTGAATATGTTTAATTTGTTAAAAAAATGTATAATCTATAATGAATATCATTTAAATTTAAAAAAGAATTTGTAATCCAAATCTATCTATTACTATTTAATAGCATACATTTTTTTAACAAAATATAAGCACATATGTTAATAAAATTTTATTATTGTGTTTTAAATATAAACTTATATCCGGAAATGATTTGTGCATATCATATTTCTAGGGTATAAGATAATTACCAAAGTTTAAATATATATGGATGCGGTTTAATATTTAAATACAATAATATATAATGAAAGATGTAGATCAGCTTGCATAATGTTTCCAATGGCACAATTCAAAATTTTATATGATCTAATGAAAATTGCAGGCTCGTCCAAGTTGCATGATTGTATGCGCGTGTGGTTTGTGCAGCAGGCAGATGAAGACTCGGCATGTGCAAAATTGATACACGCTTGCTGTGAGCATCTCAGGAGGGTGATGGCGAAAAACCGAGTGATGATAGTTGACATGGAAGCATTAGGATACCGTGGGGTCGCATTAGATTCGCTTGATGCTTTGAAAAAAACACAAGAGAGACATCGGGCATTGCTTGATTTGCTGGTAGATTTGTGTGCTCAAGCCAAATCCGGTGCTCGCGAGGAAGAGGGTAATGCCATGAAGATGAACGATTTTAACTAAGTTGTTTTAGTAGTTTTTTCCATACACACTGTTTGATTTTCATATTTGCTTTGTGTGTTTAGTAAGTCCATTCGCTTGATCTATTTGTTTAGCACAATTGTTACACAATTTACATGAATGTTTTTGCACACCACTCTTTTATCTCTTAACATATATTTGACAATATTTACTGTCATATATAACTTAAATTTATTAAATGTTTATATTCATATTGTACAAAAATATACCACGTTATTTTTAAAAAAAAATATGTATATCCCGTAATAAATTTCAACTTAAAATTAGACCTTTTGATTCCCGCTTTTTGTGGTTAAATACCTCTTATCCTTATTCCATTATAACTTCCATTAACATTGACAAAAACATACATTATTGTTATCACATACTTCAAGAATCTGAGCACGTCTTCAAACGTCTAGAGAATGAGGATTAATGATGAAGACGAAACAACCATTGCCAAAAAATCAAGGTAAAGCTGCTAATAGTATAACTAATATGGTTTACAATGGCATTTGCTTGGCATATAATCGATTATAGACAATATGTTGATAACAGGCTGGATAAACATGAATCAAACAGAGTTGATGAGATACATGAAATCATAGGTATGCTGGCAGTCATGTATTTTCCTGAAAATATGCTCTAAAAAATTATGTGTATGGTAAAAAAATAATTTTGTACATCCATGCAGATGAAGAGCATGATGGAGTTGATGTTAAGGAAGAGGAGAGTTTAGAGTCCATATATGATTGGATGGTTTACAAGAGAGCAGCCTTAAAAATAAGAAAATGGGATAAAAAAAAAAGCTGAAGAGGCTAGACAAAAGGAACAAAGAAAAAAATACAAACAACTTCTGAAAAACGTTTATGTTCCTTTGGCCGAAGCAAGTGATGAAGATTTGGATGTGGAGGTTTATTCTTATGATGAAATGCATTTGTCATTCTCATCAGAAGATTTTTAATTTTTTGTTAATTTAATATATTATGTGGTGTATTTTAAATTTTCATGATATACATTACATTGTGTTTTGTTTAAACTATGGATTGATATATCTGTTTTTGTTTCATTTTTATGCTATGATACTTTGCTGTTGATCAATGTTTGTTATTGCTCCAATATTATGTTTATTTTGTAAAGAGCTAGAATGTGCATTGATTTATGTTTGCTGTATAGAGGCGCCCATTACATTTAAACACACATACCTGTTTGACCCGTTTGACTGCAACAACCCGTGGAATTTTACGTTTGAATGTGTGTACGTATCTGTGGATTAAACACAATAAAAAGTAAAAAAAAAATAAAATATAAATATTGAATTGAAGCTTATATTTAAAGCATAATATTCATCGTATAAAATCTAAAAATATGCTTATAATCTAAATGTAATCTTTATCTATAATGGCATAATATACAGTGTATAAAGTCTAAAAATATGTTTAAAATATAAATGTAATCTTTATCTATAATAAAACTATAATAGCTAATTAATCAGTTTCCATTGTATGGTCATCTTCAAAGTCTATAAATTAAGCCACGTATTAATGTGTTAAGCATATATCTTCAATAGCTGACAGAGAAAAGTACAGACAATGCCGGGCAAACAATCAAACAAGGTATACATTATCACGTTAAGAGTGTTTTATTGATTATCATATAAGCTATAATTACTTTAATCACTAAACTTTTAGCAGGGTAGTCCGAAAACAGGACACAATCCTCCATCTCCAGCCAATACCTCACTGAATAAGAATATACCTATCATTGTTATCTCTGATGATGAAGAGGTGCATGATTTGTCAATTATAGATCAAGGGAGAAATCACAAAAGGTAAATAATGTGAAAACCCCGAGTTCGTTGTCCCCGATGAAGATTGAATGGAATTGTGATTCGGGTTCGTGAATCGTGCAGTGAATGAGAGATAAAAGTGAGATTTTGGTAATTATTACTACGGAAAGTAAATTAACACTAGAAATCAACAAATAAAGAATATGAAATGATATCATAAAGAACTTTTAAGCTAAAACATGGTTAAAACTAAAAACGAGTGTTTTAATAAAAATAAACGTAAGTGCGCAAAATAAAAAGTGAATTTGAAGCACTACTAATCCTACGGGCTTGAAAATAATTTTCCGATATTCTAAATATTAAAAGAAAATTTTAGAAACAAGAAATATATTTTTTTGATTTTTTATTTATTTTTTTATGATTTAAAAACTAAAAGAAAGGAATTAAATGATTAAAAATAGCAAATGATTTAGGAAAAATATGAAAATTTGTAAAAAAATCTAAAATTATATTAAGAAGCTAGGAAAAATAAAAATGGAATTTAGTTAAACACTGATAAGCAGTTTGGGCAGAAAAGCAGTTTCAAATAAGCTATAGAAATAAGCTAAACAACATCAAAATTTACCAAAAGCTAAGAAACAGAAGAGCACACTTATTAAAGCTTAGAACAACTTATTACTACCAAAAGAGAACTCAGAATAATCCAATAAGCAGACATGCAGTTGCAATTTAAAGACAGAAATAGGTGCCAGACACCTGTTTTTAAGCTAATCTAGAAGCTGAACAAAAGCTAATTAGGGAAAAATAAAAGCTGATACTTGAAGCTAGCACTACACACTACTCCTAAACTGAAAATGCCCAAAATTAATGACCAATTGCTACTTTAATTAGAGCCTAGAACAGATGCATGAGGGCAAAAAATGGTATAGCTAATGCAGGGCAGATCAGTGTTGATGAGCTGGAATTGCAGACCTAATTAAGCTATCTTAATAAGCTGTAAATCTGAATACCAGATGATGCACTTGAAACTTGCTATTCAAACTAACTATAAACCAAAAATAAGGTCCTAAGCTTAAGTGATTAAGCTACAATTAGTCCTAGATCAGCAGCTATTTGCTGAGTTCTGCACAAAAGTGTTCTGTGACAGCAGTTTTGGTTTTTTTGGCGCTAACTATCTCAAAACTACACCAACTCTTTCCTGCTCTTAGATCCTATCTTAAACTAACATATATGACTCAGAAATGCTGAAATTGAGTTCCAAACAAACCCAGCTTATGCTGAGCTTATTGAGTGTAGATTTTTCCTTAAAAATCACCTATAAGCCAAAAGCTTCTAAATGAGCTATAAACCTCAAACTACCTACTGATTTATGCTTATATTACCTTATCCTAGCTATTTCAGATTTCACTTAGTGCATATTAATAGTAAAAAGGCCTAACAGATCATAAACCAAACACTCCTTTCAAATCAGCTTTTGCAGTTTACCCTAGACCTAGTTATTTTAAGCTATAAACTACTCTTACTCTATTACTCCCTAGGTTACTTATAAGCTAAAAGAACAGATACCACATTTAGATAAGCAAGAAGAATAAGCTAAAACAAATAAGCCAAATAAGCTATAGATGAAAACTTTGAAACTTACAAGTGTCTACTGGAAATAAATGAACTCAGAATCAATATGAACCCAGGCTTATCTTAATAAGCCAATAATACCCCAAGATCCAGCTTAATAACAGCAGCTTATCACTTCAGCTTATTTTGACCCAAACAGTTGACTTATGTTGACTTTTTTGAACTTTTTTAATTTAAAACTGAATTAAACAAAACTACTTTGACAAAAGCAACAAAAAGCTTATACAAGCTTATAAGAACAGAAATGAAGCTTAAAACAGATTAAAAGTAAATTCGAACAAGATGAGTAAAAGGTAAACTGAAATTTCATTGACCGAAAGTTGAATTACAAGACTAAACTGAAATTTAAAATGATTACACTAAAAACATTAAAGTAAAATTGGTCTAAATTTCTCTAAATACATGAAAAATCAGACAAACATCAATGGAGGAGGAGGTCTTCTATTTATAGCCGTGGGTTGAACCTTCTAGGCTTGACATGCTGGCAATCCGTGTGCTCTTGAGCCCATCTCCACCCTCAGATCACCCTTGGATGCCACTCAATCAACCTTAGCCGTTTGATCAATTTTCATGAGGTGTCACGTCCAATGATATGCTGCCACGTTGCCCAAGCGTGTGTTTCTGTGCTTCTCTGACATCTGACACCCAATGATTGGACAAATATACCCTTAATTTCAGTAATTGTTGTACGGGGTAAAACTAGGGTTCTAGGCACAGTGTTTTTATCTGGGTAAATATGAATTGGGGGGCGGGATTTGTTTTTATTTATTTTTATTTGTTTGACCAGTGTTATAAGGGTTGACCGTGGGTTAGTTGTGTGGGTCGGGGTTTGTTAACTTGGGTTGGATATATATTTTTTTTGGTTTTGTGTAATGTAAATCCGGATATAGGTTTTAAGAATAGATAGATTTTTGTGTAAAATGAAAATGATAGGGACCATTTGTGTACATTCTGAAATTTCAGGGACTAGTTTTGCCAAACTTCAAACTTGTGATCCAAGGGCTTGTCTTGACAAATGATGATTCTTTGAGGACTTGATTGACATAAAACTTCCCGGCATCGGCTTTAAACATCTATTCCATATCTCGTGCTCGTTTTCCCGGTTTTTCTGTGTCTTTTTTCGTTTTTCGTTTATCCGTTGCCTGCACATACATAAACACAAAAACACAATATCTTTTGGCATTTTGGTTAGTTTTTGGTCTATTTGGGTCCGGTTTTGGTCAAGAAAAGGTATGTGTTTAAGCACATACCAAAATTCCCCCAGACTAAGATATTGCTGTGTCCTCACGCAATGTTATGAAACACGTTTTTGGAACCAAAAATTTCTAACCTCTTTTTACTAACTTTGAGAAGTAACAAAATTTTCAAAAGTGATTAAGAAATCTTAAGTTCTAAAAACTCCCCGATTTTCCTTTTTATTCTATTTTTGTATTTTTCTTATGATCATGTGACGATTTTGCTGACAATCATTATCTTTCAATAACTTTTAGGGTCATCGAGTAGGAAACACGACTCATAAAGTAGTGACCGTACGGATAAAATTCGTCGTTCCTGATTTTTCACGAGTCCCCAAACTAAGCTCAAAAACGAAATCATTGTTAATTACAAGTTAGATTGCCAACACTACCCAGAAAGCTAATTGTGGACTCTTTGTTCCCAAATTCCTATTTTCCTCTATTTATTTTATTTTTGGTGAGAAATGAATTTCTTCAAATTCTCGTTTCGATAGATTTTATTCCGATAAAGATACCTAGTTTAGACGCTAAGTAGTTTCCAAACCTTCCCTCGAAAACCGTTGCATACAAAAATGAGGTCCACATCAAGGTCTCTGATTTAACACGATTTTGAGGATATCCCTTTTATATAAGACCGAAACAACTCATCTACGAGTCCAGAGACAGAAGCTTTTATTAGGATACCCCCGGAGTCGAAATTTGGCATTTTTAACATTATTAAGCACATATTATTATTCCTCGGCCTTTTAAACAACCTAGACAACGGCAGCGAACCGTCAAGAATCGGGAGTCTTATTTTGACCTTGGATATTTTTCCTCTGCCTTTTTGAAGTCTGAGTCAACGGGAGCGAACCGTCAGGAAACAGAAAACTTTTATCGGCTTTGGATTATTATTATTATTATTCATTATTCATTATATATTTTGCCAAATCCCGAGCCCTACGGCTTTTATAGCAATAGAGACAATAGCACGTACTATCAGGAATCAGTTGCCTATTACACCGTAACACTAACAGTACCTTGATGTGTACCCAACTTTCATAAGCAAGGATTCTCTAAGGAAAGAGTAAAAACTAATTATCGCCAAAACCAAAATACCTTTAATTATTCCTAGATTACTATTATTTGGTGAAACAAGCTTATGGGAACAAGACGCCACAATTAACTTCGATGAGCTCTAAAGAGATCCAACTACTCCACGTTTAGCAATCTAACTTATAAACAACTCTATCATTTCTCGTTCTTCGCAAATTTAAAATCTTAAATAATAAGATCCGTGAATGCTTAGCCAAATAATCAAGCCATGCATATATAAAGTCGATACGGGAACTTGCAAACTCTTAAAAGGAATTCACATTTTATAGCTCCTTGTGTAAAAGACTAGCACTAGCTTATAGATTATAAATGGTTAAGGGGACAAACTAGGGCTCAACACGCCCGATCAAGTCAGAATTTTATTCCTACTCTCACCAGCGAAAAGTCAACAAAATGTCAAAATTTATTATATTTTTGCACAAAAATTTTTAAAATTTTTCTCTTTTTTTGGATTTTTGAGGAAAAACGGGGTTGCATGAGTAAACGGCAAAAATGCAAGGCACAAATCAAATCAAAAGATTACCCCCCCCCCCCAGACTAAAATGAGACATTGTCCTAAATGTCTTAAAGGTAAGGGTTCTCCTACTTAAATCTAAGGCCGTTTATTAATTATGCCAAAAGATAGATGTAAAACGATAAGATTTAAGGATATCGGATGAGCAACGAATGATGAAACTCGAGTGGAGAGAAGCAGACCACGAGCACGAGAGTCTTCATAATTCGGGAAAATCCTGGACATAGCACAAAAAAACACGAAACACAAGATATGGAAGAGGTAGCCCTCCTCACGTCACTTATTAGAAAAGAGATAAGAAGATAGATGGATAAGCATGGGGTGCCTCCCACGAAGCGCTTGTTTTTTATCGAGTCGTATAGCTTAGACTCGCCCCGAATTTAATTGTCCTTGGGGGAGCATGTGGAAGAGATAATCTCCATCGGACTTTCGTTCAAGATGTTTGGATAAACATTGAAGCATATGAAAGTTCCACTCCGAGGAGATACCCACGGCTTAAAAGAAGGAGAGATGCCGGGGTCAAAGATGGTGTCTTCACTCCCGAAGGAGTGAAAGAGAGGAGAAGTCACCGGGTAGGTGAAGAAAGGGAGAAGGATCTTAATCACAATGAAGATCCATTCTTCATCCTCTAGATTACTATTTTTCTGATCTTGAATATCAACATTGAAGCTCTTATGGTTATAATCAACAAAGACCTCGGGCGGGAGGGTCGGGAGGATATCATCGACAAGTAAACTCTCATGATAGAGTACATCTCCCCCCGGGTCAGGATCTTCATCAAAAGCAAAGTAATCATACTCTGGAGGAGATATGATAGGAGCGAGATCATCGGAGAACTCCTCATGAAGAGAATCAATCATATGATGAGAATCTATGAGCTCAAGTTCCGGCATGGACTCATCACTCTCCTCCATCTGAATATCAAAGAGTGGGTTATCAGAAATCAAAGTAAACTCTGATTCGAACTCAAATAGAGGGTTGGTGATAGTCATTTTGAAGGTTTCGGGAACAAGGTCATCAAATTTCTTAGGTGGATTGATTTCAACTTCCTTCGGAGGGAGAGAAAGAGATGGTTCTTGGTTTAATAATTTCTCAAGATAAAGAATATCTCCCTCCGGATCAAGATAAGAATTATCAAATTCTGGCGAAATTGATTCATCCTTGAGACAAGCATCCATCTCTTCCAAGATAGGATCACCTCCCTCAAACGGAGTGAGGGAAGGGGAAGAGTCGGAAATGATATTAGGTCTGCATAATAGCCCCATATCGAATGTTTGGGAAGTAGAATCAGGAAGATCAAAAGGTTCCTCGGATACCCTTGGGATTGGAACAAGGTCATTAACTTCCTCAAGAGGGGTGACTTCGACTTCCTTGTCCCCCATTAAAAAGGTATCTGAAGGGTCTTCAATAAGTGGATTGATCTCTGAGTTCTTTTCTTCCTCCTCATCACTCTCTTCTGAGTATAACAAGTTAATGGGAGGATTTTGTCTTCTAAGAATCAACTCCTTAAGATGGTTTATTGCAGTTTGAGGGTTCATGTTGAATTCATTTTGCACAATCATCGTTTGAGTAAACAATTCAGCTCTAGTAGTTAACAACTTTTGAAGAAGAAGGTCCTGAGGGGTTGTGTATTGTGAAGGTTGGTCAAAACCGGATGAGTCATGATTGTTATAAGGAATTTGTTCATAGTGCATGTTCTCGGTTTGACAATCAGAACCATAATGGGGACCTCCACAATACTCACAACATTGATACTGTTGTGGCTGATTTGGTGAATTATATGGATAATGGTCATACCCGAGGTTTTGATTACATGGAACTTGTTCATAGACAAACGTATTCCTTGCTTGACAATCAAAACTCGGGTGTGGACCTCCACAATATTCACAAGAATATGTTTCCATCTCATGGTGTGGTGGCTGGTTGAAAAAGTCGGTTGTTTCATGGTAGGAATAAGGATTTTGGTCATAGACAAACCCGTTTCCCGATTCCACCATAATACAACCGGGACAATTCCCACCATTATGAGGACTGCCACACCATTGACAACCATAATGGTAAGATGAAGACATGGAGAAGAAGAATTAAACGAATAGAGGGTAAGAGATAAAGAATCAAACGTATAAGAGGATTGAGAAGAATATTTTTAGATTTTTAAATTTTAGAAACATGGAAAATCACAAAGGAAAAAGGAAAATAAATTTTGAAGAGAAAATCTTTTTGGGTTTTTAGATAAAAATATTTACAAATGGAAATGATAACTCCACGAGGAAGGGTCTTCAAAACACGAATCGAAACTCGGAATCACGAACTCACTTCAACCTTCCCCGGCAGCGGCGCCAAAAATCGATTTGTCAATTATAGATCAAGGGAGAAATCACAAAAGGTAAATAATGTGAAAACCCCGAGTTCGTTGTCCCCGATGAAGATTGAATGGAATTGTGATTCGGGTTCGTGAATCATGCAGTGAATGAGAGATAAAAGTGAGATTTTGGTAATTATTACTACAGAAAGTAAATTAACACTAGAAATCAACAAATAAAGCATATGAAATGATATCGTAAAGAACATTTAAGCTAAAACATGGTTAAAACTAAAAACGAGTGTTTTAATAAAAATAAACGTAAGTGCGCAAAATAAAAAGTGAATTGGAAGCACTACTAATCCTATGGGCTTGAAAATAATTTTCTGATATTCTAAATATTAAATAAAAATTTTAGAAACAAGAAATATATTTTTTTGATTTTTTTTATGATTTAAAAACTAAAAGAAAGGAATTAAATGATTAAAAATAGAAAATGATTTAGGAAAAATATGAAAATTTGCAGAAAAATCTAAAATTATATTAAGAAGCTAGGAAAAATAAAAATGGAATTTAGTTAAACACTGATAAGCAGTTTGGGCAGAAAAGCAGTTTCAAATAAGCTATAGAAATAAGCTAAACAACATCAAAATTTACCAAAAGCTAAGAAACAGAAGAGCATACTTATTAAAGCTTAGAACAACTTATTACTACCAAAAGAGAACTCAGAATAATCCAATAAGCAGACATGCAGTTGCAATTTAAAGACAGAAATAGGTGCTCAGACACCTGTTTTTAAGCTAATCTAGAAGCTGAACAAAAGCTAATTAGGGAAAAATAAAAGATGATACTTGAAGCTAGCACCACACACTACTCCTAAACTGAAAATGCCCAAAATTAATGACCAATTGCTACTTTAATTAGAGCCTAGAACAGATGCATAAGGGCAAAAAATGGTATAGCTGATGCAGGGCAGATCAGTGTTGATGAGCTGGAATTGCAGACCTAATTAAGCTATCTTAATAAGCTGTAAATCTGAATAACAGATGATGCACTTGAAACTTGCTATTCAAACTAACTATAAACCAAAAATAAGGTCCTAAGCTTAAGTGATTAAGCTACAATTAGTCCTAGATCAGCAGCTATTTGCTGTGTTCTGTGACAGCAGTTTTGGTTTTTTTGGCGCTAACTATCTCAAAACTACACCAACTCTTTCCTGCTCTTAGATCCTATCTTAAACTAACATATATGACTCAGAAATGCTGAAATTGAGTTCCAAACAAACCCAGCTTATGCTGAGCTTATTGAGTGCAGATTTTTCCTTAAAAATCACCTATAAGCCAAAAGCTTCTAAATGAGCTATAAACCTCAAACTACCTACTGATTTATGCTTATATTACCTTATCCTAGCTATTTCAGATTTCACTTAGTGCATATTAATAGTAAAAAGGCCTAACAGATCATAAACCAAACACTCCTTTCAAATCAGCTTTTGCAGTTTACCCTAGACCTAGTTATTTTAAGCTATAAACTACTCTTACTCTATTACTCCCTAGGTTACTTATAAGCTAAAAGAACAGATACCACATTCAGATAAGCAAGAAGAATAAGCTGAAACAAATAAGCCAAATAAGCTATAGATGAAAACTTTGAAACTTACAAGTGTCTACTGGAAATAAATGAACTCAGAATCAATATGAACCCAGGCTTATCTTAATAAGCCAATAATACCCCAAGATCCAGCTTAATAACAGCAGCTTATCACTTCAGCTTATTTTGACCCAAACAGTTGACTTATGTTGACTTTTTTGAACTTTTTTAATTTAAAACTGAATTAAACAAAACTACTTTGACAAAAGCAACAAAAAGCTTATACAAGCTTATAAGAACAGAAATGAAGCTTAAAACAGATTAAAAGTAAATTCGAACAAGATGAGTAAAAGGTAAACTGAAATTTCATTAACCAAAAGTTGAATTACAAGACTAAACTGAAATTTAAAATGATTACACTAAAAACATTAAAGTAAAATTGGTCTAAATTTCTCTAAATACATGAAAAATCGGACAAACATCAATGGAGGAGGAGGTCTTCTATTTATAGCCGTGGGTTGAACCTTCTAGGCTTGACATGCTGGCAATCCGTGTGCTCTTGAGCCCATCTCCACCCTCAGATCACCCTTGGATGCCACTCAATCAACCTTAGTCGTTTGATCAATTTTCATGAGGTGTCACGTCCAATGATATGCTGCCACGTTGCCCAAGCGTGTGTTTCTGTGCTTCTCTGACATCTGACACCCAATGATTGGACAAATATACCCTTAATTTCAGTAATTGTTGTACGGGGTAAAACTAGGGTTCTAGGCACAGTGTTTTTATCTGGGTAAATATGAATTGGGGGGCGGGATTTGTTTTTATTTATTTTTATTTGTTTGACCATTGTTATAAGGGTTGACCGTGGGTTAGTTGTGTAGGCCGGGGTTTGTTAACTTGGGTTGGATATATATTTTTTTGGTTTGTGTAATGTAAATCCGGATATAGGTTTTAAGAATAGATAGATTTTTGTGTAAAATGAAAATGATAGGGACCATTTGTGTACATTCTGAAATTTCAGGGACTAGTTTTGCCAAACTTCAAACTTGTGATCCAAGGGCTTGTCTTGAAAAATGATGATTCTTTGAGGACTTGATTGACATAAAACTTCCCGGCATCGGCTTTAAACATCTATTCCATATCTCGTGCTCATTTTCCCGGTTTTTCTGTGTCTTTTGTCGTTTTTCGTTTATCCGTTGCCTGCAAATATATAAACACAAAAACACAATATCTTTTGGCATTTTGGTTAGTTTTTGGTCTATTTGGGTCCGGTTTTGGTCAAGAAAAGGTATGTGTTTAAGCACATACCAGTGCAATAGCTAATAACTTAACTTTTTATTTAAATCATATGTGTGACAAAATATCTGATCTTATTTAGCATGATTGGTTCCCAGATACGCTGATTTGACATAAAAATTTATTGAGTATTTCCCCTTTAAATGATAAACAATTGATCAAGTTAACTGCATCAAAGAGACTTATAATTGATACTTTATTTGTCTATGTTACTGAAATATCTTGCACACAGCAGTATTTTATCATAAACTGTATTCTCACATAATTTCGTATTATGACACATTCATTAATCACCAAATCTAATTACCTTTTTAATATCTTCAGGTTGTTCCATCCGACGACGAGGTATTATAACATTAACGTGTTTATTATTGACATTTATTTGTGCTGGATATTCAAGATTAATTATTAACACACTGTATGCAGATCTATGCTGCTGGTGTCAGTGGTTATCAAACTATTCCAAGATGGAATAAACAAAAACAAAACAATCCATATGTATGCAAAATATTTAACAATGATGTTGATTTGCATGATACTGATGATGAGGTATTACGTAGAATTTTAATTACGTGTTCTTTTTTGATCATATTAAACATAAAATATTTGTTGATACTTAATTTTGTTATGCACTTTTAGGTTGTTTGTTTGACACACAACAGTCGACGACTGTTAAATGAGAAATCCAAAACCGGTGAAAACATATGCAAGTTTGATTATTATAAGTGTCAATCTGATAAGGAGGTATTTTTGTTAAATTCATATAATATTTTGTTAGGACAAATTAATCATTGATGAAAACTGAATAGCTTTCTAATACTTGCAGCGTATTCCAGTTACACATAAACGGTGTATACCGACTAAGGACAACAGTTTCACCATTGACAAAATCTATGATGATATGTCATCAGATGATGAAAAGGCAAAAACAAGTGATGACAGTAAGGAGGTATAAAAAATAATTGTAATGCATATTATGTAATACTTATCAATATGAAGAACTTACTACCTTTGCAATAATTGCAGCCTATCCCAGTTATACACAAACGTCGTAGATTGGCTAAAGATGGCAAGTTAGTCAACAACATAGTTGTTGATCTGATCTCATGAGACGATGAAAAAACACAATCAAAACAAATTGTAGATCTAACTTCATCTGATGATAAAAAGTCGCAAACAACAAATGTGGATACTATGACTGGGGGTGAAGGACCAAATGCGTTTACGTGTTCAAAAACAACACAATATTCCACATTATCAACCCGACAAAGGTATATGCTCTGTGATGAAGATACGGAAGATGTAAATGAGACCAACAACAGTGTGTCTGAAGAAGGTGTGTGGGTTAATATAGATGATCTTGATGAGCCCTTCTATCCTATAGAAGATCATAAACCTAGATACACTATCCCTGACGAACTTATCGTTGAAGACTCCTCGACAGGTTGTTTGTTAAAAAAATAGTTGTATACTTATATTTTATTGGTAAATTGTCAAACATGTTTTAGATTAAAATATACATTTTTCTTATATAATTTTACACTTGGCGTTTTCGTAGGAGATTCAAAATATACGTATATTGATGAGGATTGTGACGAAGATTATGAGGCTTATGATAGAGAGATAATCGACAAACATAGCATGGTTGAAAATGACATGTGGGATGATATGCCTGATATTGACGGAAAAGTGGACGGTAAAAATTTTAACATCAGTAACGTCAACGAAGAAATGTGGGAGGCCGATTCAAACGCGTATAGTGTCAGTTATGATTCTAATGATGATGATATACATAGCTTTATTAACGACGGCTCTACTGATTATGACACAAGTGGGAATGATGATAGCGAGGATGAACTTTGATCGAACATAACAATATCTCCCATTACTTTTGTTTTTTGGTTTCGTTAATTTAATTTGTCTAAAACTATTGTTATTTGATAAGTAACAACTTTTTATTATGAATATTTGTTTTGCCTTTTAAGATTTGTAAGTGTGTATGTTTTTATTTTTATTTTTTTTTATCTTTTTTCTTTTTTGCTTTTCTTTTTTTTTAAATGTTTACATAATCTCATTGTGTAACAATATGTATAACAGATGCTAGCCCAGAAGAAAACAATAAAAAAAAGCCCAATAATAACAATTTCGAACCAATTAATAAATATATAATGGGTAAAACAATAATGTCGATCAACACATATTTAGCTCATGGAATCATCAAACCCTAAAATCTGTCAAGATGCAAGCCGTTCAAAGGCTCACACTGATTCAAAGAACAAAGCTCAGGCCATTCCTAGAAAAAAAGGTGCGGCACAACAAAAATTGGGAGATGGAGTGCATGAGGGGCACAGTAAACAGCTAAATACAAAGGTGGATGATGCATTGAGATTTCTTGCATCAGTTTTTGAAGAAGGTGGTCCTTCTCAAAGTAATAAAGGTATCTCATATAGGGTTTAAAATATTTTTTCAAAAAAAGTATGTTTACATAATAGGCTTATTACTCCATGTACTTTTGATTCAATAGATGAATTACCCGAATCTGTTCTACTCGATTGGCTTAAACTAAATGTTGGAGATCCTCAAGAATCTCTTCAAGTTCTTAACAGCGTTCAATCGAAGGTCTTAAAAGCAGAGGCTATGATTAATGAATTACAAGAGATGGGTCATGAGGTAACTGGTGATTATTTTGTGGATTTAAACTTCTTCAGCGATGAAGATTGAAACAACATGTCCACGAATTTATTTACTTTCAGTTTAAATAATAAGTGAGTTGTTTTTGGTACCTTATGATTTCAAGCGTTTTTGGCTAATTGACATAGTTTTCCTTTTTGATATAAAAAGATGTCTTGGCTCATTTGAATTTTGAATGTGTGTCAATGTTACTGTCAATACAATAAGAGTACACAACATTCATAAAACTTACGAAAAGGCCATTAGACAATTGATGCTCGGAATACAACGATAGCAGAAACACAACACAAAATTGTTAATATTTACAAAGACTTGAAAACAATCCATCTATGATCTATGATGTTAGTTCGCTTGTGGTTTTGGTTATTTGAATAATAAATTTACACTTTTAAATTTTATTTAGTATGTATATTATCATAACTATTAACCGTGATTGTGGATGTGTGTGGAAAAATTAAAGGAACAAAAGTATGAATTCCAATTTTCACTAGATGTTTTTATGAGAAAGTTAGATCCAACCTTATCAAATGTTGCGGGTTAAACAAAATCAGAAGACGAAGATAAAGCTATGGGTAGTTACTAAAACAATTTATTTGTGTGTTTGGTTCATTTAGTTTAAATTGTTCCGTAATTGGAATAACCAGCTATTGTATAAAACAACTTAATTAAAGTCAATCATCTTTATTGCGTTAGCTTCTTTTTAACGAACGGTATCATTGGTGCGAACACATAATCCTCCCAACAATTACTAAAATAAATTATTGATGAGATTGGTTCATTTAGTTTAAATTGTTCAACAATTAGAATAATCAACCATTGTATAGGAAAAGACTAATAAAACAACCTAATTACAACCAATCATCTTCATTGCGTTAGCTTCTTCTTAACGAACGGTGTCATTAGTTTGAACACACAATTCTCCCAACAATTCAAGCATTATCCAATGACTACTTTGAGTTTTCTTCAAAGCATCAACCGATATTTATCGGTGCATTCATACGATATTCTCTTATCTTTAAAAGCACTATCAATCTATTGCTTTGCATCTAATGTGTGTGTTTAATAATTACATAGTCACATACACACATATATATATATATATATATATATATATTTACATTTGACATATATGTTAATCACGAAATCAAGCATAAAAAATATATCTATTTTAAAAATATATACATATTATTTAATGCGTATAGGCGTGAATATTTATAGAAATACATATATCTAATACGTATAAGTAAAAATATTTATAGAAACACAATATACAATTTAAATAACGATTTAAAATTTAATAAATGTTACGAGTATGTTGCTTGAATTTATTTGATTGTGCATAGAAAACTTTAATTATGAAATTGCCAAACAAAAATTTTAAATTAGATCAATACTTTCAATTTAATGAATATGAATAGAGAATCCATGTATAAATATAGATAAATATATTTCCAAGCTGGACTGATGTTTTATATAAATCTATTGTATGTAAAATTCATACTCAAATAAATAATTATATTTAAATAATTCAGCATATATTGTTTCAATAGTAGAAACTCGTTTATCATTTATCTAATGCTATTATTTTGTTAACATAAATGATATTATATAGTATTAGATAAATATGGTATACAAAATATTATATAGATTTAAGATATCCTCAATACAAACTATTTTATATAGTATTAGATAAATAAGGTATACAAATTATTATATATATATTTAAGATATCCTCAATACAGACTATTTAACTTTTCGCCATCTATAAAAGACGATACAATATCAAACGCTATTAAACATCTACCATCCTATTCTACTTTCATTCAAAAAAAAAAGGATAGGTAACTCTAATGGGTCGTGAGTTTTTCCCCCCATTAAAAACGACCAACCAACGTGCACGAAGTGTTTCCCCAACAAAAGAATGTTCATCGGATTCAAGGCAATCCCAACCACCTGTGAGGTATTTTCTACCGATGCGATCTGTTGATCAGCTTAGACGACTAATAAGAGACTTGGAAGACAAAATCATAAACGACGAGCAAACAATACTGGAATGTACAGAGGCTATTGCTCAGCAGAGGAAAAAAATAATGGAATATCAAATGAGGGTGCACGATATTATGAAGCAAGTGAATAACTATGATTGTTTGTAGTTTCTTTCATATGTAATATTGTTATTCAGTTTCTTCCTTCTATTTTTTTTTTTTTTTTTTTTCATTCTATGGTTGTCGACTTCGGATAGCATCCATGAGATTTTAATAAGATTTTCAATGTTAATATTATATGGAAACAAAAGTAACATCATATAAGCAATGCAACCATCGAACAGTACAAAAATATTTGATATATCGGTAACAATTCTGTGGAGAAATAGTAATAGAACATGATAGTAGTAATCACGTGTATTTTTAAAAAGTTCCCATTTGGGGGAAAACTACTTATCGCAATTGTGGAGTTATAGGTTATCGCGATTGGGAAAAGGACTGTTATCGCAATTGGGAAAATGGCTGTTATCGCAATTGAGGAAAAAACTTATCGCAATTGAGGGATATATCCTTGGCGCAATTGTTGCTAAGTTTCTATCACGAATTTAAAATAAAAAATAGTAATAATAAAAAAAAAAAAAAAAAAAAAAAAACAAAACAAAAAGTATAAAACACAACCGTATCCTAAAATAAGTTACCAATACGCGTATTTACTAAAAAATCGTTACTAATATAATTTAGTATTGTGATTAATGTGTCCAAATGATGTTTATCTTCCACTGTATGTTCGTATGTTTAAAGAATCGGGATTATCTAAATACATTCAAATTTTGGTAATTATATTATACTATGCATATATCATATATACAAATCATTCACATACATAGAATTAGATTTAAAACGAGTAAATAAACTATGTATACAAATCATTCGCATACATAAAATTGTATTTAAAACGAATAAATAAAATATTGTTAACAAATAAGCTTATATTTTGCTATCATATATGCTATTATATAGTAACAGGTAATCATATAGTAACGGATAATTATGGAATATCAAATTTTGATAAATTTTGAAATATATTCATTTTATACTACGAATTATATAGAAATTAAACATATACATAAATTTTCTATAACCATTTCGTATGATATACATCAAAGACACCTTTACAGTATAGTTGTTACATTACCAACATGACAACTATGTCAAATGATTTTGCACTCCAACCTCTAGGAAGGAAGAAGAAAAAGCAACCAAAAACAAACACACACATAGGCCGACCACTGGTGTATCCGATGCAAAAAGGTTATTCTATTAGCTAAAACTATGCAATATGATATTTACAACCTAATTGTACTTGCAATTACAGTTGTTTAACTATATTAGTGTAAATTCACTTTACGACAGATACCAGTGATTTCAGTATACGGCCAACTCGCACGCCCTCTCAAACCAAAAGAACGATATCTGAAAGCATAGGCCGGCCAACGAAATATCCAGTACAAACAGGTAACTTAATTATTGAAACTACCCAACATGATGTTTGCAACGTATATTTGTCTACAATTGTATTTGTTTAATTATATTAGTGCAATTTCAAACTACAACAGATAGCATAGATTTAACCATACGGCCAACTCGCACACCTTCTCAAAAGAGAACAATAACACCTCGACGCATAGGCCGACCACTGATATACCCAATCCAAGCAGGTAATTCAATTAGTTAAATCTAAGCAGCATGATGTATACACCCTGTAATACCTGAAACTCAGAAACATGTAAAATGACCAAAATGCCCTCACTACTTAAGAATTTAATTAAAAGCTATTATAAGCATCAAATTAATCCGAATTATGTCAAATAAATTACATATGAAATAAAATAAAATTAAGAAAAGACTTTTAATAATTTTTACATGTCCAAATAACTTTGTACTACCTTACAATATTTGTGCACCAAAAATTATACATTTGTTTTAATTACTTATAGTTTTTATTATTTTAAAAGAGTAAGATAATCACAAATTAATTAAGGTAATGACCAAGTAATTAAAATTCCGATTTTGGGTCACTATAAACTGATATTTCCAACCCATAATTCCCTCTTTGATCAGCCTAAACATATCCCCTATAATTTCCTTTTCCATGTGGTTCTTTTTCTTTGCCGACAAACACACAATCCACCAAATAATTCATCCCAAATTCATACGAATTTCTGGAGAGCCAAGATCATTTTTCTGGAGTTCATCAAGGAGTAGGGAAGCCTAGAAAAATAGCCTTTCGATTTATAGAAGCCTGGTTCAAGCGCTTAGTATTCTTCTTGTGTCGATTGTTAAAAGTGAGGTAAATTCCATTTTAATTCATTCGATCATGCCAAAATTGTTTTGGTATTTTTCCTGAGTCTCTTACATCATATATGATCTGTGAAAAATGGTTACAAGGTTTGTTGATCGCGTTTGTGCTCGTGGGAATTTTGGTGTCATATTATTCAATTCGAGAGGTGTAAATTCGTACAGCCTATTCTAGTCGTTCCAGATCTGGTCTGGTATTTTTCTCACGTCTCTTACATCATATAAGTCTCAAATAAAATGATAAACACGAACCATGCATGATCTATAATTTATTTGGGAATTAAACCTTAAAAATGTGATAAAACTCTAAATAATTATATACGAATTTTATGGGCATGAGCACTATTTTATGTGGACTCTATATAATATATATGATCTCAAAAAAATACTTATTCGAATTGTTGAGGCCTAGATCGAACATGGTAAATTATTTTGTATTTCGGGTTTTAAGAAAATAAAGAAAAGAAATAAAATACAAGAGAAAGAAATTAGGGTTAGGGTTTTTGGTGTGAAACCTGGTCATTAAATGATGTTTAAGGTTTGTAATGATTATGGGGTAATGATTGAGAATTAATATTAGGGTTTTGGTTGGTTTTTGTAGTTAACGAATTGGAAATAAAAAGTATAAGGGCTGTTTTGTAATTTTTTGAAACTCGTGGGTATTTTTGTAATGTGTTTTAATCAGGGACTAATCATGTAAAAATATAAAATAAGGGCCATGTGTGTTAGATTTGTAATTAAAAGGTTTAAAAGGTAATTATATAAAATTGTTAATTCGAATTGCAAATAATTAAACTAGAGGGACTAAAAGTGTAATTCTGGAATCTTGAGGTTATTTTGGGTAAATACTGATATAAAAAGGGTAATGTGTAATTTTGAGGATTTATGGGTTTAATATGTAATTGTTATGAAATTATGATTTAATATATATGTTTTGTAAACTTAAAGGACCAATTATGTAAATTCCGAATTCTGAGGGGTCTAATCTGTAATATACTTAATTCTGATGTCACATTCTGTAATAATGTAAAATTGGATGCTTGTTGGTAAATATGGATATTGTAGGGATTTAATTGTGAATATTGTAAATAGAAGGTTTGTTTTGTAAATTATATAACTAGAGGGGTATAATCTGTAAATTATGAAACTAAAGGGATTATGATGTCATTCTGAATAAAATATGTATTAAATCAGTAACTTGAAGTATTTTCATGTTATACCTTTGAAATTGGTGAAATTACAATTAAAACCCTAAACCTTGTGAACTTGTCATAATTAACCTTAGACTTTTGTAACTTGATAAAATATACTTATATTCCATAATAACCTTGAAATAGAGACTTAACCTAATCTGTAACATTAATGTCTTGCTAATTATGGAAACTTACTAAATCTGGAAAGTTACTAAAAATAGAAAGTTACTTAAAATGGAAGGGTAAACTAAAGGTAATAATCTGAATTAGAATCTGTAGTAATTCCGTCTTCTACTCCTTTAGGTGTGAAGAAGGAGAAGCACTGATCTCTGTTCCGTGTTTGCTTATTTATTTGTTTGCACTGCTCATAAGGTACAGATATTCTGCCCTTTTTCAGTAAGGGTTTTTCATTCCCTTTTCTTTCAGTTTTTCACTTTCCTTATTAGGATTCCCTATACCATTGCTATGTTCCCTTCGGTCTGTGAACTTTTCATGTGATCTCTTTGTTTTGTGAACCTTCGATGATCTCTTTCATGTTCTGATCTGTTTTACTTCTGAGTTGATGTTCTTATTATAATCCTCTTTGCTTTGAACCTTTTTCATGATTCCCTGTTGTTACGACCCCTGATATAAAAATCTGTTATGCGAAAATCTTTTAATTATGACTTGGAAATGTTTTGAGAAAAATAAGTTATTTTAAAAGAATGATTATGAATGGTGATATGATACTATTTTATATGACAGTTGTTAACTTTTGTGAAAACTAGTTTTAAAGAATGTTTTTATGAAAAACCGTTTTGAAAGATTATTTTATGAAAACTATTCTGAAAGATCATTTTAGTGAAAACCGTTATTAAAGGAATGCTTTCAATGAACTTTTGACAGGAAATTTCTAAAATGAACTTTTGCAATGAACTTTTAATTATGAACCTTTGATATAATCTTCTGAACCATTTGATATAATCCTTTTAATCTGAACTTAAACTTTGTTTAAAACTTAATCTGATAAACTTTGATTTGAACCTTTGACATTTATTTCTAAACTGTTTGACATGAACCTTTTTGCCATGTACCCTTAAGATATGACCTTTGATTATTTTGATAGTACATCTGACCTTTGACCTACAGTCTGATGTCCGAGCCAATCACTAGGCATGAGGGTTTCATGTTCATGTCATTGATGCACCTTTGGCATGACTCTAGGGCAGGAGAGTGATGACTTGTTCCGTCCCTGACTTGATTTGACTGGTTATGTAGAGGTAGACTCTGGCCACCTGGGGCGTATGGATGCATCCTAGATTTGATCTGTTCTCTGTTTATGTTATCTGTTTACTGTTATTATATCTGGTGACTGATGGTGTGTGCGATACACGTCTTTCACATTGTCTGAGAGCTGATCACTCTACACAGGTTTGTTTTATTATATTGTTATGCTATGGTATAATCTGTTATCTGGGCTCGTGACAGATTTATGTTTTTCCCTTATTCTATAACTTTATTGTTTCCTTTTCCTTATTTCTTTTCTTTTGCCCTTATTCCGTTCCTTACTCCTTTCGCTTTGATTTTTATCGGTATGATCTGTATTCTTGATTTTATTTGTACTACTCTCTATTACTGCTTTTGTTATCATTATATCTGTTCACTGAGCTCTCGTAGCTCAGCCGCATTTCTTTTCCTGCGGCAGGTTTTAGTAGGAAGCTGGGAATGAGTGGAGAGTATACCTTTGGACTTAGAAGATTGGATAGCTATTCTGGATTAGAGTTGACTAGAAGATAATATATTTAGAATTAGTGTTTTTGGAAGTTCTCATTTGTAACCTTGTAGATTCAGTATTTCGTTTGTAATCCTTGAGATTTTTGTATTACTGAAAATGTATGCTTTGTTTTGATCTGATGTGAATCCATTATTGTGATATCTTTACCCTTGTCGGGTTGGGGTGTTACAATTTATGGTATCAGAGATCACAGGCTGCGACTCGTAATACATTTACCCTTTACCTGTGAAGTCTGGACCACTAAGTTTCCACTGTAGGCGCTCGTAGGACAACCTTTGAGAATTTGCTGTAGGATTTCCCTATAGGAACTTAAATTCTGACCAGTGAGGAATGGGTAGACTATAAGGCATTTTCTCAAGTAGCATTGCTTCCGCATCACTCTGATTCGTGCCTTGCTTTTGGTTAAAGACTATTGAAATCACATTTGGAAAAAAATTTAGAGCTTATGCCTTGCACCACCTAAGAACTTGAAACCTAAATAAAACCTGAAGCATTGAAATTGCATAGTAATTGTTTGACAATATTTGATCCTTGCCTTCAGATTCCGACTCCAACCTCAGAACCTTTTGTTAATCATTCTGATGCCTCTTCGGGCATTCTGAGAATCCTTATGGCGACGATATACTTAGTACATGTTGTTCTATGAATCTTTTGACACTATTTGATTTTGTCTTAACCATCTCTGTTCCCATGAGAAGTTTTGTGGTGTTTAACCACGAGTGTAAAATATTTTCCTTCTCATTCTGAACGATAAGATTCTTCCTTGTTGATCCGTCTTCCTTTGATAGTAACCTTGATTTTATTCTTATAAGGATTGATGGACTGATCATTTAGTACTGACGACTATCCTCCTATGTCTCACCTTTGGCGTTTGAATCATTTTTTTGAACCATTGCCATGATTACCGATTGTTAAACTTTTGCTGCCACTACCTGATTTTGACCTTCACTTCCGATCTGTTTGATAAACAGTTTGATATTTTCTCCAATCATTTCGAAGGTCATTTAACCCTAATGTGTTTCACCCATTCTCTAAATCCATTACCCATACTTGATGTAAAAGTAGCAACTGATACTATTCTGTCTTGCAAATCTATTACTACTCCCATTAGAACTCTGGTGATTATTAACCTCAGATATAGAAGTTTATTCCCTCCCTTGAGCGATGAATCTTATTTGCCAATCAGTTTTCCTTTAGAAGGATTTGATGCAAACACCATCTCTATATGAAATTGTTAACTGAGCATGATGATGCTGATAACTGATATTTCATACGCCTCATTTTGACAGTATACGATGATCGTATTGCCGATAATTCGCAACCAACCTGTCACTTGTGCTAGATAGCTAAATAAGGTCCCAACACCTTGAATTGTTCGCCTATTTATCCCTCCCTACTTTTGTTATGAAAACCTTTAACCGCTCAAATCTGATAAGATTAATGTTGCTATGGAAACACTTACCCCGTTCTTATTTGATCTTCATTTTTCCCTGATACCTAACAGTATCTACCCCGAGAAAGCGTTGGCATTGAAAGTTTTGTGGTACAAATTTTCCGGTGCTTTCTGATGAAACTCTTGGGTTTTCATTCCTGTTTGAGAAGTAGAATTGACTCTGAACCGATCTCAGTTGACGAACCATGATGCTATAGAAGTTGAAAGATTGAAGAAGCTGATGAGATATGTTTTTGTTCCCCCTCAGTGTTTCCCTTGAATACCCCTATTAATTTATGAGGAAGAAAGAGAAAATTTTTGCGTCAGCATACCAACTATCGTAAACCTAACTGTAATTCTAACCGTAATCCCTTTTCATTGCCGCGTATCAATGATTAAATTATTCTATCTTTGTAAATTCTATATCAGACGACCTCATTTAATGTTTGAAGGACTGATGAAGCAACCATAAGAACTCCTAAGATAGGAGATGGCTAACTGAGAGCAACTTCCGTAAAGTATTTCAGTTTTATTCGTAAAGATTGGTGATGTGAATTAGATATGAAGTTTTCCCTGAAACGATTCATGAAAACTGTTTTTGTACTCATTGTGACCATCATGAGTCTTAAATAATGCCAATTGTATTGGCTAATACGAATCATGTTTTCATAAGTATTTTGGACAATTGTCATAGTATGACAGCATGTTTTTGCTCTGAGACGAACGAGGAACATGTAGACCATCTTCGTATTAAATGGAATGACCTTTGTTCTGGAAGAGTAGATTTGATTGGCGTTCAGAGATTATAGCAGACACCACTACCAGGCATCCGGTGACGACAGCAGTCTGAGTTGGCAAATTCCGAACTATGCTAGTAGACCTGTCTAAGACTCGCAGTCTTGCTTCTCTATTCATTTTAGTTGTACTAAGACGAATTGAGAGTAGAAGCAGACTTGAGATTGGAAATCGAGATCATGATTTTGAATGGAAGAAAATTCTGAAGTGAACGTTTGTGTTTGGAAGAATTAATTATGGGATGGATGAAGCTGTGGATGACGTAATTCATTTCCTCTTGACCTATTTAAATTTCGGTTACCTGATGATAAAATCCTTTGAATGATTTAGGTTCCCTATTAGTAATTCCGCTCTGTGTTCATTCTGCGTATGTTGGGCAATGGTTTTGTTATGTGAATTTGGACGAATGAATGATGATCTGATGCTTTTAACGATGTACCAGATTCTGATAGGCATTCTGGGAATTCCGTTAACTCTTTCGAGTGATTCGTTCTCCTCTTAGTTAGGGTATTTAATTTTGATGACCTCTGAGACCATAGAAAGACTAGGTGGATTAAGATAAGTTGTTCTGTTCACGACTTGAAATAAAGTATGACCATCGTGGGGGCATATTTATATGATGCCAGTATTATGACGTCTGGCCAACGTGATAATATAACGTGCACTTGTTGTGGGCATAGGATATTTCGAGAAGTGCCTTAGAACTTTAGAAATCCTGATAACTGTTTGAGATTATCTGCATTAGTGAGACTTTAAGTTCATTATATCTCTACGCGTAATCTGCTTTCACCGTTATGCGAATTGATACGTTTGGATTCTCGTCACGCATTCTGCTGACCTCTGAACTCCCGATAAAATCTTAGGTTCTGTTATGGAACTTCTACCAATTGATGTTAACGATAATCTATTCCTGTGCGTTCTAATCTGATTATTCAAATCAAATTTTGTGGACGGCATATCCGTCAAAACCCTATGTATTACTTTGTCTCTTCCGAGAGAATCTGATTTTCATCTACTACGTTTGGTATGTTATTCTTCTGATCTGGATTCAGTATGTTATGTCTGCTCTGAGGATCTGAAACAATTTTGGAATCTACAAGTTCGAGTCATGAGAAACAAATCTCTCATATGTCTGTTCACCGTCAGTTTTGTTTCTGTTTCATTTCACCTCAATTCTCGTCTTAGTCTGTTATGTCTTTGTTTTGTTTTCTGCTCTATTTTCTTTCTGCTTTCTGCAAATTTCGAGGACGAAATTTCTTTTGTTAGTGGGGAAGAAGTTGTAATACCTGAAACTCAGAAACATGTAAAATACATTAATTCATCTCCAACTTACGGCAGATATAGGTGATTTCAACATACGTCCAACGCGCACACCGTCTCAAACCAGAACAACAGTCGAAGGAATCAACCAACAAACAAACTGTGAAAATCCAGTACCGATAAAGAGACCACGGGGGCGGCCATTCAAAGACGCGACCAAAACACGTAATAAACTTATCATTCCCTCATCAGAAAATTAAGCAAGACTTTTATTGATATATTTTTTATTCACTCACATTTGTTGCAGCGCTGCCTAGAGAGGTCAAATATCCTGGAACAATTGAATCTGGTGTGCATATTCCAAAACGCAGGTCACATAGGCTACAAGACAATTTAAAAACGACCACACAAAAAATACCAAGACGTGAGGGTTTAAATAATACGGGCTCTGCAAACAATCAAGAAGTACAAAAAAATCCATTTAAAGGCATATCCAATGGTACAGCCATTAGACAAATCCCTGTAAAAACAACATTTGATTCCAGCAAAAAATACCTTTGGATTTAAAAAAAAAAAAAACATTTAATCTGTTGTTTGTTTACAAATTATTTTGACCACGGGGATCCTATTTTCACATGTCAATCGTGTGACGCACTATTATGGCATGCTGAGGTTTTGGTGGGCTCACCGTCTACAAGCGAAGAGTCATACTCTATATGCTGTGGAAGAGGCAAAGTAAAATTAGGAAATGAAGTTAAGAATCCACCTGAATTGTTGAGGCAACTTATGGCTGGTGAACATCCAAAAAACAAAGATTTCGTTGATAACATTAGGCGATACAATTCGATGTTTGCATTCATGTCCATGGGTGCAAAGCAGGACACATCTGTTAATCAAGGGTATGGAGCATATTGTTACAGGATACAAGGGGAAAACTACCACATAATGGGGAGTTTGTTGCCAGAGGGAAATAAAAAACCTGTTTTTGCACAGCTATATATTTACGACTCAAAGGATGAAATACAGAATAGAATTAATAACGTCAGGTATGACACCCTTAATTGATAGTGCATTCATCAAATAAACAATAGAATGTTAATATAATTATGTTCCTTTTACACAGCGCTATTGACAGCACGTCAACATCATGCAACTATATTATAGACCACCAATTGACTGTTGATTTACGCGACATGCTGGATACTATCAACCCATTAGTAGGTCAGTTCAGAATGGCTGGAGAACGGTTGGTCAGGAGAAATGATGAAAACAAATACAGGATGCGCCTTATCGGTATAAGACAGCGAGATGGTAGAAATTACAACCTACCTACGGCTGATGAAATTGGAGGTCTGATAGTAGGAGATTTTGACGCAACAACTAATAAAAGAGACATTTTTTTACACTTACAAGAAGGAGGTCTTAAAAGGATCCGTGAATTGCACCCATCATATTTGGCTTTACAATACCCATTGTTGTTCCCATATGCAGAAGATGGTTACTGGACAGATATATACCATGTAGGTGTTATTGATCATACACCAACAAACAAGAAAACACGAGTAACAATGAGAGAGTATTTTGCGTATCGACTCCAAGAAAGGACAGGTGTTTTCTCGATGATACTCAATGCAAGGAGGCTGTGCCAACAATTTATTGTTGATGCGTACACTATGGTGGAATCTGAAAGGATGTCGTTTGTTAAAAAACAACAGAAGGATTTGAGAAGTGAAACATACTCTATGCTTGCAAAATTGGCGGAACAAGAAGATTCTGGGGTCATGTTACGAGGGAAAAAGGTTATATTACCATCTTCATTTACCGGGAGCCCAAGATATATGATGCAGAATTATTTAGATGCCATGACAATATGCAAGGTTTATGGATATCCTGACCTTTTTATCACATTTACGTGCAATCCAAATTGGCCGGAAATTGCACATTTTGTCACAGATAGGGGATTGAAGTCTGAAGACAGACCAGATGCAATAGCCAGAGTCTTTAAACAAAAGCTAGACAGTCTGATGAGAGATTTTAAAGACCGGCATTATTTTGGACATTTGAAAGCAGGTATCATCATCACATCTCTATTAGTTGTATTAAGTCATTAGCCATTATTGATTATATACTGTAGTTAACATTATCACTTTATTGCAGCTGTTTACACGGTCGAGTTCTAGAAAAGAGGCTTACCACATGCCCATATACTGCTTTTTCTGGAAGAACGTGATAAAATCAAAACGACACGGCAAATTGATCGCTTTATTTCAGCAGAAATACTGGATAAAAAAGACGATCCCGAGTTGTATGAGATCGTTACTGATCATATGATGCATGGCCCGTGTGGCCCCCAGCGCCCAACTTGCCCGTGTACAGTAAAAAACAAATGCACAAAGAAATTCCCTAAACAATTTAACGATGCAACCGTCATAGATGATAGTGGTTATGCGCTTTACAAAAGGAGGAACGACGGTTCATCTGTAACAAAGAGTGGGGTAGAGTTACACAACGGGTACGTGGTGCCTTACAATCCAGGGTTGCTTAGACGTTACCAATCGCATATTAACGTGGAATGGTGCAACCAGATGGGTTCCATAAAATATCTCTTCAAATATATAAACAAAGGTCTAGACAGGGCGACTGCGGCTGTGGAAGACAATGAGATTGATGAAGTTAAAGATTATTACGATTGTGGATACCGTTTCATTTGGAAGGTGAACAATCTGTTATATTTGATGCGTCGGAAAGCATTGACTGTACGTTGGATAAAGCATCCGTAAATGACACGAAATTCGTCCAATGGATGCAAACAAACAAGACAGATGTACAAGCGAGGAAATTGCTTTACCACGAGTTTCCACAGCACTATGTATGGAAGCAGGAACAGAGAGTCTGGGTAAAAAGGCAGAGAGGAACATCCATTGGACGTGTACATCATGTGTCGCCATCAACTGGGGAGCTGTTCTATTTACGCGTTTTAATTAACAAGGTTCCAGGCGCACAAGATTGGATCGAATTTAAAAAATTTGAAGGTGTTACATACAATACATACAAAGAGGCTTGCCAGGCACGCGGTTTACTGCAAGATGATAAAGAATATATCGACGAGTTGTTAGAAGCCAGTCTGTGGGGAACTGGAAACTACCTGCGGAAGTTTTATGTCATATTAATTATGACGGATTGCATGTCCAGACCAGAATATGTTTATGAAAAGACATGGGAAGTAATGGCTACTGATGTACTACATGCAGAGCGAATAAAACGGAATGATCCAGGTGCGAGGTTTTGAATACAATAAAATATGTTAATTGCAACTTATCTGCAAAGCGTGTAAAAGATATACAATTAATTTTTTAAGTACGACAAAATTTACCTTAGATATTGCACAGTGTTGCAACAAAGCTTACAGTAAAGGTTGTAATTTTGATTTTATGTGAATTATTTGTTAGACTAAACTAAAAACCTAAATTTTAATTTTGCAGATTTGGAACTCTCGGACGAGCAAAGAAAGAACATATGCCTTACATATATCGAGCACATGCTTCTTTGTAACAATAAGAGTTTAAGGAACATCCCAAACATGCCTTTCCCAAACGAAATGTTCTTTATGGCAAATTATAACAGGCTGGTAGCGGATGAGTTAAAATACAACCAAGATGAATTACGTGAACAACACATCAAGCTATTTAGTACATTAACAGACGAGCAAAGGAGTATATATAATACTTTAATGGACTCTGTTAATGGCCAAACAGGGGGTATGTTCTTCGTATATGGATATGGAGACACGGGTAAAACTTATCTTTACAAGACATTATCTGTAGCAATTAGATCAAAAGGAGGTATAGTATTAAATGTCGCGTCGAGTGGTATAGCCGCACTTTTGTTGGAAGGGGGAAGAACAGCTCATTCTCGATTTGCAATTCCCATCAACGTAGTCGATGATTCCATGTGTCATATTCCAGCAGATAGTGAGCTGGCCGAATTGATAAGAGCGTGCAAAATAATCGTATGGGATGAAGCTCCAATGACACATAGACATTGTTACGAAGCATTCGACAGGACACTAAGAGACATATGTAGGGTACATCCGTCAATCCCGTCGGAAGAGGTGTTCGGAGGAAAAGTAGTTCTGTTTGGAGGTGACTTTCGTCAAATCCTACCGGTCATCACGGACGGTTCAAGACACGATGTTGTACATGCAACAATAAACTCTTCGTATCTTTGGGACCATTGTAAAGTACTACGATTGACTATTAACATGCGGCTCGGGATAAGCTCAGATAATTCCGAACGCAAAGAAAATCAAGACTTTACAGACTGGATATTATCAATTGGGAATGGAACAATCGGAGGTAAAAACAATGGAGAAGCAAAGGTTGAATTCACGGACGATATGTTGATTCCTGATTCCGAAGATCATGTTGGTACAATAATAGACGAAACTTACCCGGATTTAATTAGGAACCTTTATAAGCCGACCTATTTCCAAGAAAGGGCTATTCTGGCACCGACTCACAACCTTGTCGACATGGTCAACGACAGAATGCTTGGGCTACTTGAAGGAGATCAGAAGACTTATCTAAGTTCTGACTCGATTGGTATTGATGACGAAGACACCACCTTCAATCCGGAGTTATACACGTGTAAGTTTCTCAACAGCATTAAAATATCCGGACTGCCGCGTCATTCCTTGACACTAAAAATAGGCACACCTGTTATGTGCATGAGAAACATTGATCAACTAGCTGGTTTGTGCAATGGAACCAGACTCCAAGTTCGGAGGCTCGGAACTAACATAATTGAAGCAACGATCATATCAGGTGGAAGTATCGGTACTGTTTGCGCCATACCACGTATGGTTTTAAGTCCTTCAGATACGAAAATACCTTTTAAATTTAACCGTAGACAATTCCCGGTATCACCGTGCTTCGCAATGACTATTAATAAAAGCCAAGGACAAACATTGACGCAAGTAGGGCTGTTTCTCCAACGACCAGTGTTCTCACACGGACAACTTTATGTGGCAGTGTCTCGGGTCAAGAACAAGAAAGGCTTGAAGATACTTTGTTGCGACGAGGAGGGGAAATACACAAACGCAACAACAAATGTTGTGTATAAAGAAGCGTTGTTTCGCATTTAAAAGGTATTATGAGTGTACAGATTTGACACATTGAACTTTTATTTCAATTGACTTATTGTTTTCAATTGCGTCACGTACAATGACAAACATGTATTTCCGTTAGCAACTACAAACTAAAATCAAAGTAAAATAAATTTTCCGTTTACTTTATCATATATGTACAATAACTGTTAGTGGGAGGTTATGCTTCACAACATTTTATAAAATATTTTACAGGGTTGTGCGTACCGCCATGCACTAAGTCTACACAAGATCAGAAGCTGTCGAAACAGTTTCCATGTAGTTCGGACCTGATCGAGAGTACAGACTACATCCGCAGTGGCTTAATCACAAACAGGATAGATAATCTGAGGCCCGATATCTAAGACCAATTCTACAGGGTTAAGTAAACCGACCATTTATGGTTCAAGGATGCCTGGATCTACACGATGATCCGTTCCCCCCCAAAGATTCCCATAAATAGCCGATCACCACCGGAACGATACAACACTTTGATCAATTGCAGAGACAAAAGCAAAAGGTTTCCAACACTTGCACTTGAAAATTGTTTTATAAAATTGCGTGAAGCTTGATTACCTAAAACAGCCATCTAACAATGTAGCAGTCACTCTTACTAATAAACATATTGACAAGATAAGCAGTCAAACTAATCAAAACCTAAGCTTAGATAACAATAACGACTTTAACACTATGTTCTCAAGTATGATTTTAGAGGAAAATGGAAGTAAATGAAATGGAAGTAAAGAAAATGATGTGAAATGGAAGTAAATGAAATAATGGGACCCACTCACTTTCCTTCACTTTCATCCCATATATGGGATGAAAGTTGTGACACAAAAAATACTACCTCTTTCCTCCCTTTTTCCACACTTCCACTTACTTCCATTCCTCAAAAAAACTTGAGAACACACTTTATTTTTGTTTCCATCCATTCCCTTCCTCAAAAAACTTGAGAACATAGTGTAAAACCAGTAATATAGAAACTGAAAACAAAAAACAAGTTAAATTAAACTTTACATATGCTTTATCATATCCATTCACTAACTATTAGTGGGAAGTTATACTTCACAGCATCTTATAAAAGGAATTACGCGATTGTGGTTCATGGATGCCACGATCTACATGCTGATCCATTTCCCCCCAAAGATTTTCATAAATAACCAATCACCATCGGAATGATACAACACTAAAAGTGTGTGAATCTAACTATGTAACAGCCCCCTTCCTAATTAACGTATTGACAAGATAAGCAATCAAATTAATCTAAACTTAAGCAAAGTAACAACAAAAAACCATACAGTCATGGAACTATTTTGGATAGTAGACTACTTTATTATATACATACACCGGATATTAGTGGGAATTTAGACTTCACAACATTTTATAAAATAATTTACAAGATTGTGTGTACTTCCATGCACTAAGTCTTCGCAAGATCAGAAGCTGCCAAGACAGTTGCCCATATAGTGCGAACCTGGTCGAGAGTACAGACTATATCCGCCGTGGCTTAATCACAAGCAGGATAGATAATCTGAGGCCCAACATCTAAGCTCACCTCTATAGGGTTGAGTAAATCGACCATTTATGGTTCAAGGATGCCCGGATCTACGCGCTGATCCATTTCCCCCCAAAGATTCCCATAAATAGCCGATCACCACCGAAATGATACAACACTTTGATCGATCGCAAAGACAAAAGCAAAAGGTTTCCAACGCTCGCACTTGCAAATTGTTTAGTAAAATTATACGAAGTTTGTTTCCTAAAACATTTATCTAACTACATAACAGCCCCCTATTCCTAATAAATGTAATATGAAGTTTGTTTCCTAAAACATTCCTCTAACTACATAACAGCCCCCTATTCCTAATAAATGTACTGACAGTATGACCAGTTAAATTAATCAGCACTTAAGCTAAATCACGACGAAAAATCATGCAAGCACATAGCTATTTTCGATATTAAACTATTTTTAATTTCAACAACAATATCGAGCTACAAAACTTTACAAAGCTTGCAGTCCCCATTATCTATGGCGATGGCAGTCTATAACAACATAAAATGCAGTATTGCAAATAACAACTACAAACATACTGCAATAACTAACTGCTCATATCAAACTACAAAACTATCTTAGTCCTTAACTTATTTTTTTTACCCACAAATTATAACAATGAACTACTATAACAGGCAACAAAGTAGACAACGACGAATATCGTACTATTAACAATCGCGTTAAACAACAACGCAAACATATTTTTCATCAACACCCAACCAAGTACCGCTACTTACAACCTGTTTAAAATCCTTTACATACACCTATAATTTAAGAGTGGTCAAATAGGTTTAGAATTGAATGGGTATTACACATTCAATTGAATGTGTATTACACATTCAACTGAAACTATTTATGAATGTGTACTTCCAAATAGTTTTCAAGTAATATGACTCATTCATCTCATTATCACACACAATTCAATGAAGAAAACAACCACAAACATTTTCATACCTGATCAAAGAAAAACCAATGAATAAAAATTACCTGATGATGATGGCGGTTCAGCTTTTTGCATAGATTTTGCATAGTGGAAATGGCCTGATTTTCAGAGGAGGCGTTTCTTGTGCAAGGGTTTTTTGGTAACTGATAGGAGTATTGCAAAACTTTTGATATTAAACTTTCGATAGGAGTATCGAAAATAGCACATAGCTATTTTCGATATTAAACTATTTTTAATTTCAACAACAATATCGAGCTACAAAACTTTCCAAAGCTTGCAGTCCCCATTATCTATGGCGATGGCAGTCTATAACAACATAAAATGCAGTATTGCAAATAACAACTACAAACATACTGCAATAACTAACTGTTCATATCAAACTACAAAACTATCTTAGTCCTTAACTTATTTTTTTTTTTACCCACAAATTATAACAATGAACTACTATAACAGGCAACAAAGTAGACAACGACGAATATCATACTATTAACAATCGCGTTAAACAACAACGCAAACATATTTTTCATCAACACCCAACCAAGTACCGCTACTTACAACCTGTTTAAAATCCTTTACATACACCTATAATTTTTAGTGTCATGTAACTATCTCCGAAGCTATACTACTTGATTTGCCTTCAACAAAATTCAAACTCCCATTATACTCCTAAAAGCTTACAGACATCTTAAACTATAACCATTACAGCCTATAACATATAGCAGATGGAATGTAAATCCAACAAATAATTGCCTATCTACCCGCTGTATTCTCTTATTATGCTCCTAAAAAACTAACTATTAATCAAATTAAGCAGAGTATAATATCAAACATAAAACTCCCGAAAGCTCACAGCCGTCTTAAACTATAACCATTAACTCATAAGATGATTAATCAAATTAAGCAGAGCATAATATCAAACATAATACTCCCAAAAGCTCACGGCCATCTTAAACTATAACCATTACAGCCTATAACATATAACAGATGGAATGTAAATCCAACATAAAAATCGCCTATCTACCAACTGTATTCTCTTATTATGCTCCTAAAAAACTAACTCATAAGATGATTAATGAAATTAAGCAGAGGATAAGATCAAACATAATACTCCCAAAAGCTTACAGCCAACTTAAACTATAACCATTACAATGTATAACATACTCCGTATAATAGATGGAATGTAAATCTAACAAAAAAACGCCTATATACCAACTGTATTCTCTTATTATGCTTCTAAAAATCGCCTATCTTGATTTTTCCGGACACGAGTATTTTGATCGGTGAAGGTTTGGTATTTTCTATGATATGTTTGTCTGATAAGATGAACAAGAATAAGGAAAGTTAATTGATTGACTTTAACTCAATTTTATTTTCACTTATAGTCCTTTGACTGTTCACTTTAATATAAAAGGAAAATGGGCAATCATTTGTAAAAACAAATATTGATGTATTTACATAAAAATACACTTACATGATGCATTTCATGGATGCAATTTCTTAATATACAAACAATACAGTTAGTGCGTTGTGTTTTGTGGTTTTTGATTGTATGGGACCATTGTATTAGTTGTTCGAAAGTACTTTGTGTTTTTTGGTTTTTGATTATATAGGACTGATGTAGTAGTTGCTCAAAGGTTACATCTTTTTTTTTTAATTTAATTTTCGTAGCGGGTATATTATTATTATTATTAAGGGGTATCTGTAATGTTGCAAGGTACGTTTTGTAAAACCCTAAAATCTGAAACATGTAAAAAGACCAAAATGCCCCTACAATCTTGAACTTTGATTTATAAGCTTATAAAGTACCAAATGAATTCCAAACTTCGGGAGATGATCAAGATATGAAGTAAAATTAATTCTACTATCACATTTGACATTTTGAGAAGTACTAAAATTATTTGTACACACAATAAGTACCGAAAACTTTATTATACACATTATGTTATTTTAAACTAATTATGGCAAATATTAACACTAAATCACCTCCCACAATTCACGACAAAACACAATCAATGACACCAAAATTTACGCCTAAATTAGTTCCTCTCTACACATTATTATTAAAACAAGATCTCATCCCATTTTTTTCCTTCCATTGGAGGAATTAGAAAGACATCACATAACACCTCAAACACAACTACAAATATCCTTGGGGCCCAAATTACATATCAGCTTGTACACAAATTCTCACGTCTAAATATACGAATGATATTTGAAAGTTTAAAAAGGAATGAGTCCTCTATGCCCTCCATTAGAAGCGGTATTAACTCCCTAATATATTTCCACATCTCTATCATTGAATCAGCCGTATATTTCATCTCTTACCTCTCACACAAACCCTAAACCTACAACAAAAAGTGACGGCAGTTCCCACTTCTTCCCAAGAAAATATGGTTAAAAAAAAAGGTATAAAAGGTGTGGTGATCGTGGTATAGCATAGTGATGATCAGTTCTTGGTGCTTTAGTTCGTTGGTGATCGGCTCGTGGGTGCAAGCATTCTTTTGGGTGATCGTTGGGTTTACTCATGTGGTGTGAGTCGTGGGTGATTAGAGTCGAGGAAGGATTCTAGCTTGGTTATTTTGATCCTTGTTTCTTTAATCCATTCCATCTGACCAAGGTATTCAAGATCGTCCTTGTGCATTTCGATTCGAGTTATACGACATATATACGTATATAGCATATAAAATAATCTTTTGCTTCATTGAACATAAATATTCGAATGACATATATATACATTACAACTTGAAAACTAATCTTTTAGTCTCGCAAATCACGAGTATACGAATAGCATAATACTTAACATTAATTCAATGGGTCGAATGGGAATAAAGTAGGGCTGTGAATCTGTTGCGTCTGGTCATGTATTACGCTCTGAAATGGGTCGAGTTACAGGGATAATTAGGGCTAGTTAGGCTGCGTTATGACTGTTGATGAAATGGGTGTCGAGTGGGTTTGTTTGGGCGTGCGTATGGTTATGAAGAATAGGGTTGTTCAAGTGAGTATGGGGCTGATATTGCAAAGTTAAAATAAGGATCATTTAAATTGATATTGTAACAAACAAATATGTGAGACGGGTATACTTGCGCATGGGTCAAATCTGGGAAACCATGCACGATTTATGCGATATTGAATTTGAAAATGTTTCATGCACATGTATGGCATAGTAAAACTTCATAAAGTAATAATAATAAATGTGTGTATCTCGTTAAGTGTAAATGTCGAGTTGCTAGTTGTGGCGTGGGTGAGTGAAGTACTGGGTCAAGAAAAGGTAAATATTGTATGTCATATGTAGCGTTGAACATAAAGGTAATATGAATAAACTTACAATGTCATGTTAAAAGGCCACAAAATTAGTAAGATTGTTTATGTCTCATTACTTAAAAGAGAAAAATGAAGAGTGTTTATATCCTTGTCACGTGTGATTGTTTGAAGAATAATACAAAGAATTGATAAAAACCTTGTCACGTAAAGCACTTTAAAACACATGCATGAAATAAAATGAATTGGAACAACACTATTATTAATATTAATGTGTCAAGATATAATATTATGGGTATAACAAATAACAATGAGGTACTAAGAGCAATAATCAATTATGTCATTAAATATTAAGACGATCGTTAATTCGTGTAGATTCTCTGAAGAAGAAGTAACTTCCGATCCATGTGGTTCTGATATGGTTTCATTTGCGGTTTGAGGTACAGATATTCTGACCTTTCTTTTAAGGTTTCTCATGATCTCTTTCGTATTCTGATCCGTTAATTTTCTGAGTTGATTGCTATGATTCCCTTTCGCTTGAACCTTCTCTGTTGATCCCATTTGATATGACCTCTGATATGAAGCTATGTTATCAAGACCTTTTATAATTATGCCTTGAAAATGTTTTGAGAAAAACCATTTTAAAGAGATGTTTATCAATGAGGCGAAACCACTTTTATATCAAATGTTACTAACTTTTGTGAATACTATATTTTGAAAGATTATTTTTATGAAAACCACTTTAAAGGACCGTTTTATGAAAATCATGAATAAAGGATTGTTTAAAATGGACTTTTGATAGAAACTTTTGAAATGAACTTTTGATCTGAACCTTGACTTGATTACTTAATATGAACCTTGATCTGGTAAACTCTGATTTGGACCTTTGGCATTACATCTGATATATCTGTTATTAACCATCTGTTATGGACCATCTGATTTGACCTTTGATATATGACACTCTGATTATGATATGATATCTGACTCTTAGTTTGATACCCGAGCCATTTCACTAGGCATGGGGGTTCCATGTCCGTGTCATTGATGCACCAATGGCATGACTCTAGGGCGGTAGAGTGATGTTCCGCCACGTCCCCATTCTGATTATGATATGCGCATTATATTGATTATGGATTATATATGTTTCTGGGGGGCGTATGGATGCATCCTAGATCTGTTCTGTTTAGTGGATTTAACATGATTTGATATGATTTGTCTGGTGACTGGTGCTTGTGTGCAATACACGCCTTTCACATATATCTGGGAGCTAGCTACTCCACCCCTGTTGAAGAATGAGGACACCCCTCATATTATCTGATTATCTGAGAGGTCTCCCCTCTATATGATTATGAAGATTTATGGTTACACTGTTATGGTATGATATGATCTGTTTCTGGGCTCGTGGTGGATGACTATCCTAAAACTTTACTCTTGTACCTTATTTATATCTCATTCATTATGCTACATCTGATTTTTTTTTTCGTTTACTTTCGTTTCCGTTTATTATATATCTGTTCACTGGGCTTTGTAAGCTCAGCCGCACGTTTTCTTTTCGTGTGCGGCAGGTTTTAGATGGAAGATGAGTATGAGTGAAGAGACTTTTGGACTTAGAAGACTTGATAGTTTTGGGCCTAGAGATGATTAGAAGTTATCTTATTGTTAGAAATTGTATTCGCCTTGTAACCTGGTTATTTCAGTATTTCCTTTGTAACCCTTGAGAATCTTTGTATTACTTTTGAATGTATGCTTTGTTATATCTGATATGAAACCATTTGCGTGACATCTTTACCCTTGTCGGGTTGGGGTGTTACAATTATGGTATCAGAGCGACAGGCTGCGACTCGTAATACATTACCCTTGACCTGTGTAAGTTGGACCACTAAGTTTCCACTGTAAGCGCTCACCAGATAACCTTTAAGATTTTGCTTTAGGATTTCCCTATAGGAACTTAAGTTCTGACCAGTCAGGAATGGGTAGACTATAAGGCTTTTATTTAAGTAGCATTGCTTCCGCATCACTCTGATTTATGCCCTGCTTGTTAAGCTCACACTTTGCACCACCTAAGATTCCGACTCCGACCTTTGATTCTTTTGTAAATCATTTTGATGTCTTTTCGGGTATTCTGAAAATCACCTTGGTGATGACGTATTTGACACCTTCTGTTATTTGTCTTCTGCTTTTGATAAGCAATTGATACCTGTTGTTAATTGTCTCTTGTCTCTTGATAAGCATCTAGAAATTTTCTGACACCATTTGATTTCGTCTTAACCATCTCTGTCCCTATGAGAAGTCTTGTGGTGTTTAACCACGAGTATAAGAATGTTTTCCTCTCATTTTGGACGATAAGATTTGCTTTGTTGATCTGTCTTTCCGTGGACTGTTAACTCTAATGTTATTCTGATGAAGGATTGGGTGTTTGACAACTATCCTCCTATGTCTCACCTTTGGCGTTTGAAACAATTTGAACTCCCTACCATGACTACCGATTGTTAAACTCTGGACTATTATTATTACTCTGAAGACTCATGTGTTATGTTCGCGATTATGAAGCTTTCCTTGAACCCATTTCGTACAACTATGGATGAACCTTATCTTGAAAATTACTTGGCACCCTGAATTTTATGAACACGATTTCTGATTGAACCACCAAATTTTCCACCGGAGTGAGAAGTAAGTTCGCTTAAGTGTATTTTCTTGGAGTATTTCAGTTTTGTTGCGATAAAGAAGAATGATGACAGGAGACATGTATTGATTCTGGAAGCTGAACCGTATTGCTATTTGGAACCCTTATTTCTCCACCCTGAAACGACTTTATATATTCAATTTCAGAGCGCGAAGTTTCCTTCAGATGAAAATATGGATTGAGGTTATTCTTGAGATCGCTTTCCGTATTTGTAACGACTGATATGACGGTTTGTGACGCTAATGGTATTAGCTAAAGCTCTGACTATTCTGTAAATTTGATAAATGAACGTGTTCTCGTGAGTACTTGGGCGGATGGTCATTGTATGACTTAATAGTACATTCGGAGACGAAGAAGAACATGAAAATCATTTTTACACTTTGTAAGAAATTTGACGATCACTTGTGCATTCTGAGAGATTGATATCTGTTGAGACAACGGTTTTTCTTGATTGAGAATATCCCTTTAAATCCCGAAAATTTTGAAACTATCACCGAATGGTTAAGACCGATAACAAAATGGTAAACTGAAATCTTTTGAACCTTGCATCAGAATTCTGAAGACGTTTACAACTTGCGTTACCCTTGATAAATTTCGTGACCAGAGAGAAACCGCTTAGTCTGATTGAGAACGGAGTTTTGGAAAAGCTGAAATGGAAATTTGTTTCCATACCCTCAGACGGAATAAATTTTGAGACATTTCAGAAAGAGACTCGGTTATCCTCCCTTGCAACACAGAAGGTTTTGCGTATGCATCAAGACAACTAGAAACGCATCAGAAGAATTACTTCGCTACCTGACCTGGAGTTGACAACAGCGGTGACTACCCGGAAGAGTGAAGACGTTCCTTACAAAGCAGAAGTGTTGGCGATGCAGAAGAAAGACGGTGAACCGGGAGCTAATGAAGACGTACAGTCTCACTTCCCTATTCATCTTGGTTGCACTAAGATGAATTGAGAGTGGGAGCAGACGGGATGATGAAGGAACTTAAAGATCGTGCCAGAAATTCGCATTACCCCATCACATTCCAAGAAGAACTGCAGGAGGCTCGACGAACCAGACACAAGTTTCCGATCTTGGTTTCACTTCCCGACTGATGGACAGACGAAGACAGACTAACCGGACTTGAAGAGATTAGATGTTTTATGAACGGATTTCTGAAACAGACCTATTATGTTTGAAAGAGTTGTTTTTGTGAAGAATGAAGCTATGGATGACCTAATTCACTTCCTTTTGACCTGCTAAAATTTCTGTTACCTGATGATAAGATCCCTTGAATGATTTATATTCCTTGTTAGTAATTCCGCTCTGAGTTCATTCTGCGTATGTTGGACGATAGTTTCGTTATGTGAAATTTGATGAATGATGGACGACCCGATGCTTTTAACGATTTACCAAATTCTGATAGACATTCTGAGACTTCCGTTAACTCTTTCGAGTAGTTCGTTCTCCTCTTAGTTATGGTGTTTGATTTTGATGACCTATGAGACTGTAGAAGTACTAGGTGGATTAAGATAAGTGGTTTTGATTACGACTTGAGATAAAGTATGATCATCATGAAGGCATATTTATGTGGTGCTAGTATTATGACGCCTGATCAACGTGATAATACTTACACCATATAACGTGCACTCATTGTGGCCATAGGATATCTTGGGGGAGTACCTAAGAAGTTTAGAATCTGATCTCCGTTGGTCTATCCGTGATTAGTGAGACATTAGGTTCATTCTACCTACGCGTATACTCTGTTTCCGTTCATTAAATATCTTGATGAGTTTGAACTCTCGTACTGCATTCTTTTGACCTCAGTTATATATTTTGAACTCCTTGTAGAACTCTCTACTGATGGTACAGTTAATCTGATTTGAAGTTCTGTTCGTATTCCATATAAGCTCTTCGGAAGATTCACCTATCATTCATTTTATGTTGTATGTTCCTTTTGATCCGAATCAACCCAATTTGTCTCCTTCTGAAGAATCTGAACCCATTTTGTTTTGATTGAGTCATGAGAAACCTTGGTCAGAAGATCTTTTGGAAGAGCCTCCTCGGGCATTAGAATATTACGATGATCTGTTACGACTTGCTACGACTTCGCTTTACTTTGCAACTTCAATTTTCGAGGACGAAAATTTTTTTTTAGAAGGGGAGAGTTGTAAAACCCTAAAATCTGAAACATGTAAAAAGACCAAAATGCCCTACAATCTTGAACTTTGATTTATAAGCTTATAAAGTACCAAATGAATTCCAAACTTCGGGAGATGATCAAGATATGAAGTAAAATTAATTCTACTATCACATTTGACATTTTGAAAAGTACTAAAATTATTTGTACACACAATAAGTACCGAAAACTTTATTATACACATTATGTTATTTTAAACTAATTATGGCAAATATTAACACTAAATCACCTCCCACAATTCACGACAAAACACAATCAATGACACCAAAATTTACGCCTAAATTAGTTCCTCTCTACACATTATTATTAAAACAAGATCTCATCCCATTTTTTTCCTTCCATTGGAGGAATTAGAAAGACATCACATAACACCTCAAACACAACTACAAATATCCTTGGGGCCCAAATTACATATCAGCTTGTACACAAATTCTCACGTCTAAATATACGAATGATATTTGAAAGTTTAAAAAGGAATGAGTCCTCTATGCCCTCCATTAGAAGCGGTATTAACTCCCTAATATATTTCCACATCTCTATCATTGAATCAGCCGTATATTTCATCTCTTACCTCTCACACAAACCCTAAACCTACAACAAAAAGTGACGGCAGTTCCCACTTCTTCCCAAGAAAATATGGTTAAAAAAAAAGGTATAAAAGGTGTGGTGATCGTGGTATAGCATAGTGATGATCAGTTCTTGGTGCTTTAGTTCGTTGGTGATCGGCTCGTGGGTACAAGCATTCTTTTGGGTGATCGTTGGGTTTACTCATGTGGTGTGAGTCGTGGGTGATTAGAGTCGAGGAAGGATTCTAGCTTGGTTATTTTGATCCTTGTTTCTTTAATCCATTCCATCTGACCAAGGTATTCAAGATCGTCCTTGTGCATTTCGATTCGAGTTATACGACATATATACGTATATAGCATATAAAATAATCTTTTGCTTCATTGAACATAAATATTCGAATGACATATATATACATTACAACTTGAAAACTAATCTTTTAGTCTCGCAAATCACGAGTATACGAATAGCATAATACTTAACATTAATTCAATGGGTCGAATGGGAATAAAGTAGGGCTGTGAATCTGTTGCGTCTGGTCATGTATTACGCTCTGAAATGGGTCGAGTTACAGGGATAATTAGGGCTAGTTAGGCTGCGTTATGACTGTTGATGAAATGGGTGTCGAGTGGGTTTGTTTGGGCGTGCGTATGGTTATGAAGAATAGGGTTGTTCAAGTGAGTATGGGGCTGATATTGCAAAGTTAAAATAAGGATCATTTAAATTGATATTGTAACAAACAAATATGTGAGACGGGTATACTTGCGCATGGGTCAAATCTGGGAAACCATGCACGATTTATGCGATATTGAATTTGAAAATGTTTCATGCACATGTATGGCATAGTAAAACTTCATAAAGTAATAATAATAAATGTGTGTATCTCGTTAAGTGTAAATGTCGAGTTGCTAGTTGTGGCGTGGGTGAGTGAAGTACTGGGTCAAGAAAAGGTAAATATTGTATGTCATATGTAGCGTTGAACATAAAGGTAATATGAATAAACTTACAATGTCATGTTAAAAGGCCACAAAATTAGTAAGATTGTTTATGTCTCATTACTTAAAAGAGAAAAATGAAGAGTGTTTATATCCTTGTCACGTGTGATTGTTTGAAGAATAATACAAAGAATTGATAAAAACCTTGTCACGTAAAGCACTTTAAAACACATGCATGAAATAAAATGAATTGGAACAACACTATTATTAATATTAATGTGTCAAGATATAATATTATGGGTATAACAAATAACAATGAGGTACTAAGAGCAATAATCAATTATGTCATTAAATATTAAGACGATCGTTAATTCGTGTAGATTCTCTGAAGAAGAAGTAACTTCCGATCCATGTGGTTCTGATATGGTTTCATTTGCGGTTTGAGGTACAGATATTCTGACCTTTCTTTTAAGGTTTCTCATGATCTCTTTCGTATTCTGATCCGTTAATTTTCTGAGTTGATTGCTATGATTCCCTTTCGCTTGAACCTTCTCTGTTGATCCCATTTGATATGACCTCTGATATGAAGCTATGTTATCAAGACCTTTTATAATTATGCCTTGAAAATGTTTTGAGAAAAACCATTTTAAAGAGATGTTTATCAATGAGGCGAAACCACTTTTATATCAAATGTTACTAACTTTTGTGAATACTATATTTTGAAAGATTATTTTTATGAAAACCACTTTAAAGGACCGTTTTATGAAAATCATGAATAAAGGATTGTTTAAAATGGACTTTTGATAGAAACTTTTGAAATGAACTTTTGATCTGAACCTTGACTTGATTACTTAATATGAACCTTGATCTGGTAAACTCTGATTTGGACCTTTGGCATTACATCTGATATATCTGTTATTAACCATCTGTTATGGACCATCTGATTTGACCTTTGATATATGACACTCTGATTATGATATGATATCTGACTCTTAGTTTGATACCCGAGCCATTTCACTAGGCATGGGGGTTCCATGTCCGTGTCATTGATGCACCAATGGCATGACTCTAGGGCGGTAGAGTGATGTTCCGCCACGTCCCCATTCTGATTATGATATGCGCATTATATTGATTATGGATTATATATGTTTCTGGGGGGCGTATGGATGCATCCTAGATCTGTTCTGTTTAGTGGATTTAACATGATTTGATATGATTTGTCTGGTGACTGGTGCTTGTGTGCAATACACGCCTTTCACATATATCTGGGAGCTAGCTACTCCACCCCTGTTGAAGAATGAGGACACCCCTCATATTATCTGATTATCTGAGAGGTCTCCCCTCTATATGATTATGAAGATTTATGGTTACACTGTTATTGTATGATATGATCTGTTTCTGGGCTCGTGGTGGATGACTATCCTAAAACTTTACTCTTGTACCTTATTTATATCTCATTCATTATGCTACATCTGATTTTTTTTTTCGTTTACTTTCGTTTCCGTTTATTATATATCTGTTCACTGGGCTTTGTAAGCTCAGCCGCACGTTTTCCTTTCGTGTGCGGCAGGTTTTAGTTGGAAGATGAGTACGAGTGAAGAGACTTTTGGACTTAGAAGACTTGATAGTTTTGGGCCTAGAGATGATTAGAAGTTATCTTATTGTTAGAATTGTATTCGCCTTGTAACCTTGTTATTTCAGTGTTTCCTTTGTAACCCTTGAGAATCTTTGTATTACTTTTGAATGTATGCTTTGTTATATCTGATATGAAACCATTTGCGTGACATCTTTACCTTGTTGGGTTGGGGTGTTACAAGGTACGTTTTATACCAATGAATTTGAGTTTTACTTAAATATATACGAAATATTTATGAAAAAAAACTAATCTTGATGGTGCATAATCACATATCATCCCTCCTAGATTACTTTCGACAAATCCTTCTTGTCATCGCAAATAGTTAAAGACACATCGTTATACACGCGTCAATACAATATCCGCATCTTTGGGACCACTATATGATACCACGATTGACTATCAACACAAGGCTCGATAGAAGGTTGGGTAGTTCCGAACGTAACAGAATAAAATACATTGCAGTTTGGATATTATCAATTAGAAATAGATAAAACGGATAAAAATTGAATTCGCAGACAATATGATGATGCCTTATTCCGAATATCATATTGGTACGATAGTTTAAAGAACTTATCCGGAATTGATCGATGACCTCTATAAACCAACCTTATTCCAACAAAAGACTATCATGGCACCAATCCATGACCTTGTCGATATAATCAATGACATATTGTTTACACAACTTCTATGAGATCGTGGTTGTTACTCCAATTCAAAGTGTTCTCACACAAGGAGATTTATGAGGTGTTATCTCACGTCAAGGCGAATAAAGATTTCAATATCCTTTTTTGTCACAAGGATGGGAAATATTCGGAATCAACAACGGATGTTGTGTATACAGAAGCGTTGTTTCACGTTTAAACATGTATACTAATTATACAAATTAACAATATCAATCCTTCATTCCCATTGATTTTTTTTTTTTTTTTTTTACTTACAAATTATCAATTAAACATACACAATCAAAAGCCTTATCTAAACCTTTTTCAATGTACAATAACAAAGATAAATTTACCATTAAATATCACAAAAACATCATAACAAGATATAGCAACACATAACCAGTTGCAAAAGTGCATAACAACCACATTATCAGTTGTAGTTGTTAAACGTGCTGTTAGTGTCGAAATAACATGTACATACTACTGTCATATGCATTAGTTTGATAACTTATATTCGTACGCCTAAGAGTCATATACACAAACAACAAAAAAACATTCCTACCCATGTATACCCACGGGAGAGATATTCATACTAAAATTGTCTAGAAGATAGATAGCCAAAAGCTAATACGATGTTTTGATAAACTTAACAAACGTGAAATACCGGGATCACATTTTGTTGGCCTTCCACAGTTTCCAGAATAATGTTAACAAATCTGAACCGCAACATTTTCCCAAACCTGAACCCACACATGTTCGCAAACGCTCTAAAATTCCCAGTGAGCTTCACTTGCTGTTCCCTGTTTGTTTTTTGGGTATCGTTTACTGTACGGACCTTCACGGGAAACCTTTCATCATCATGCACCAGAAGCGCCTTATTGTATGCATACATTTGATGATGGCCAGCGAAATCCACGGGTACAGTCTGTCATAGGGGGGGGGGACTTCAAACATCAACAAATAACGAAATATATACAAGCTAAATGGGATAAATCAAGAATATTACTACATATTCCTTGAATACTTACCACATTGTAGAATTCCATGATGATTCCATTCAGCTCAACATAAAAGATAGCATTTTCATCATTGTGATTGATATGTCCTTCCCAGGTGCAGATATGATGGGCTCTTTTGTCTGAAATTGCATTCAATAAAAACGTACAACGTCCTACAACACATTTATTATATTTGAAACACATCATCAAACATTAAAGTATACAAACCTTCGATGGCATACAATGGTATTCCACGACCAGGTAACCTCAACAATGTTGGGTATACGGTCTCTGGATATAAGCATGTGCCATCATTACGAAAGAGCGCCAGACTTAATTTATTATCCCCTAGATTGGTGAATACTATGCGCTGCCTTGCACCAATTTCCAAGTCATCGACAAGTCTATCCCATCGGTTGCCAAACAATCTATTGGACCTTACAACACTGTTTGCATCCAATTTAACCCTTTCATGCCTCACCTTGACCCTCAACCCATTAGCATAAATTTTGAACGTTTCTTTCCATATATCTTGCAAAAAATCTCCCGGTAGAATCTGAATTACACAAACAGGAAAACAGACTAACTAAGCAAATAAATCGATAATTTTCATGATACAGACACAGTTTGTTTCTCGCAGGCATCTAATTAATATATATTATATTTTCAATTAAAGGAGTTAAAACGATGCTCACAATCAGTTTTTTGTGACCAACTTCTATTGTACTTACTTTAGTTGGATGTTAACTCATAATGTATACAAATATGCTCAATTCCAACCTATATGTAAAAGTGAAAAGACAAAACATTCATACCTGTCCTCCAACCATAAACCTGGCCAAACACCTCACAACTCTAGACCCCACAACTCGCCTATCGTAACCAGGGCCTTCACTACCATCCTCATTATACCCGGTGACGTAGAAAGTGTCTAATCCCTCCTTCACAAAATGTAGTCTTTGGACTGATAGTGGCACATTATCTTGAACAAAGCTTCCCCACTTATCTCCATAAAGCTGAATTTCACCTTCAACCACCCTAACTAAGCACACATATCTGCATCTGTTATTGCCATTAACGAAAATATACTCTTCATCATCGTAAAATCTCTCCTTGAAAACTTTAGGCAATCTCTGCAAAACAAACCGTTGCAATAAGTTATACACTTATACTCCTGTGTTACTAAAAGTGCAAAACATCATCAGGAAAAATTCAACGATCATATATATATATATATATACGAATGTGAACCTGGTATTTTGGGTTGGTTCCCAAATTAAAACGGCATAAGAATTGCTGATCCATCTTGGTTCTTTCAGTCCTGAAGATTCAAACGGTCAGCCCAATACAATTGGATTAGGTATTACGACAGGCACAATCACGTTGTAAAACCATATTCGATTCAACTAACAAATCACAACAATAATTATCCACTCGAATATCATACACATTCAAAGTTCGAAATACATCAGACCCTTTATAAATCACAATACAGTGCCTCATATGATTTTTTAAAAAGTTTGCACCCACTTTAGAAGCTCCATAACCACATTTAATGTAAAAAAGAAAAGAGAAAGCTTAGGATCATACGTAATCACCCACTAAACTATACCCCATCTTAATCGGCTCACTTCAATATCAACATAAATAACAACTTTCAATCCTTACAAAACAAATTTCAATCCTTGCAATATATAACAATGTCATACAACTGCAACAGACTAACAACGATTAGATGAAATAATTAACAACGCCATGACATTTTTAATCACGATGTAAAATAAAACACCTAACCACCAAGGATTAAAACAGTTCAAAACAACTAAAAATTACCTTGGTGCACAGTAACTCAAAACAAACTTCAATTACCTCCTTACACTGTCTCGCTACCTTTCTATTTCCTTGCTTTGACCCCCTCGGTTCTTCTTCACACGAAGATGAAGCATTTTGTAAACTATATATATCCTCAATATATATCTGCCTTTATAAGTTCACACAAAGTGCTTCATATTCATGTGGATAAGAAAGGAGGAAATAGTGACGGCTTAAAAACCAAAGGAGAACAAAACTTGCTAAAACAAAAAATGATAACATTAGGTAATATAACAACAAAATATCGTAACTAAAATTATATGTTCACGATTGTACCATTACATCTTCTTTATCCAAATACCCATATTTAAGTCAAAAAAAATTTTTACATATCTATATTCATTAAATGTATATATGAACTAACAGTCAAGTATTATTAGAATACATCCTTAAACTATCCTATTGAATAGCCACGGTGAATACCTATTAATTTGTATGTATTATCAGATGAGCACCATACCAAAAATAAGTTGTATCTTTTAATTTCAAAGTGTGATTAAAAATACCTTAATAAATAGGCATAATGAATACAAATAAAAGGGTCTAACTAATCAGTAAACAATTACAAACCAAACTAAAATAAGATTATATTTGTTCAAAGTCAATCTGTTTGTACATACCCACGGTTGCCCTTCAAAACATCAAAAGAGAAGTACGTCTGATGAAGCGAAAAGTGTACCGCTTTTAGGGGGTCATTTAAGCCCTAAATCGTATTTATTTGATCAAATATTGCCCTAAATCGTTCCTTTTGTCATTTTAGGTACTTTAGAGAAGAAATCTGGAAAAGGAAGCATTTTGAACGTTTTTGGAGCATAAAAGTGAAGAAAACGGCAGAGTCTCAAAATTATGCTGGAAACTACCTTTGACGGCGTCAAGGATTGGCCCAGACGGCGTCATGGCGTGGCAAAAGAGGTGGATGTGAAAATTATTCATGATAAGCCAGAGAATTTTGCATGAAAAATCTGACAGCGTCACCCTTTAATGTGATCAAGGTCGTTACGGCTTAATCTAAAGAGGGACGGCGTCAAGCACTAATCTGACGGCGTCAAGCCTTGATAAGCCAGAGCGGATTTTGGAGGTCTAAAGAGGGACGGCGTCAGGAAGGCCATCCGGGAACCCTAAAAGCGGCGAGGTGACGGCGTCAGGATCTACAACGTGACGCCGTCAGTCCTTAAACTCTATATATAGTTTTGCAATTTTTTGTCATTAGTGTGGAACTTATTGTGTGTAATTTTGGGAGGAAACCCTAAGACAATTTTAGCAGCTTTTTCAAGGCTTTTTGCCTTGAGATCTTCCATGTTACATTGAAGATAAGTTATCAATTAATCATTCAATATGTCTATGTGTTGTTTGATTCTATCTTGTTCTTGTATTTTGTTTAACATGCTAGGCTAGATTTATCTTGTGTTTGCTTAGATCTAATGAAACCTAGCTATTGATTGTTGGTTATTAGTGTGTTATTAATTGTATTGGATGATTGTTCATCGATGTTAGGCTTAAGAAAACTAGCTAACTTCCTATACGGTAACTTGCTTGAACGTCTTAAGAAACATGAACCAATGCGTACTAAGGTTTTTATGGTTGTATTTAATGCATGAGCGAATTCTAGTGATCCCATGTTAGGAACTTCTTAGCCGGCTCGACATAGGAGTGAAGTAGGAGCTTATAGAGTTGGGGAAGTACGTACGCCACCCCACGATTGGTATTAAGGAATACACCCGTCATCCACGCAATTAATACACACTAATCAACCGGTAAAAGATAGTTAGGGAGTAAGGAAATCTAAGTAAACACATTTCTCTCCACATAAGTTTTACCACCTTTTCATTTTCAGTTATTTTATTTTATTTGTATTCGTAGTTGTTTGGGTTAGTTGATTAGCAACTAATTCCGCCCACTCTTTCAAACCCGAGATTTTACTTGCTTTCATAAAAAATATAAAAACATAAAAAAGAATCTTCCCTCACCCTTAGACCTATTAGAGTAGTTTTTCATACCTAACGAACACTATTCCCTGTTGAGAACGATCAATACCCCGTACTTACCACTACACTATACTACATCGGTCAGGTACACTGCCTGGTGGGGTTGTAAGCCTCTTGAGATCCCTCGAGAGGTAAAACCTGTTGTAAGGTTGCAAAACCACGCATCAAGTTTTTGGTGCCGCTGCCGGGGAATAGTTATTGTTTAGGTTGAATTTTTATTTTATTAGGTCTACTCACTAGATTCCTTTCTAGTGAGATTTTTATTTTATTTTTCTAGGTTTTCTTTAGTCTATCTTTTTCTTTGTGTGTTTTTTCGTAATTTCCATTGACTCTTCCGTTCACCATTATGGAGAACGTGAATCCACCATACTACCAACCACGTAATTCACCCACTCCATATGACATCTTGATGTTTAAACAACATAAAGATGAACCTCTCTATGATGCATGGACTCATTTTAAATATTTACTACAAAAAGTCCTTCATCATAACTTCGATTCATGGTCCCTAACTCAAATATTTTACGATCGTGTCGACCGGCATGCCCAAAGGGACATTTACTATTTTGCCAGCAGGGATCTTAGGGAATTAAGTGCTGAAGAAGCATGGGAAGTGATGCGCGTGATGTGTCGTTGCGGTTTAGCAGTTTTAATGCCTACTCAAGTTTTAAATTTATATTTAGCCGACTTATCAATAACACACACACTTAACGAGCAGTGTACCCGGTCAGTATGAAGATAATGGTAAGTAGAGTGTCGATCACTAAGAGTGGAACGTATAATCTCGTTAATCTAATCAGTATTTTAATATCCTAACGCAAGGGGGTTTCAGCCTGAGAGACTGGCACAGTTTTGTTTGCAATTAAATATTAAAATAAACAAATAGGCACGAATCAGCAAGTAGCACACACGTACACAGATAGATACTAGAGACAATAAGAGGGCTGTCCTTATGATTAAGTAGATTGTCACTTGTTTTATTGATAGCTTTATATGAAGTGTATGTAATTAACCCTTTCTCGTTGGTCCTATTCTTATCGGCGAGTAAACCCTTAATGACGACTTATGTCTAAAAGTTATTCCTAAGTGATCAATTTAGAAACAACCGTGGGAGCCACACCTTGTCCCGCAGTCGGGTGCCCGCAAGCCACTAATAAACACAGAGGTGGTCAATGCACTAATAAGTAGTAACCAAAGACATCAACATATAAACTTTAATTGATGGGAAAGCAAGTATTAAAGGGAGTGCAATCTTTCCGTTGTCACATTACACAAGCCACCAATCCTGATGAATTAAAGTTTGCTAAAACAATAAAACAAAACTACTTAATGAATTAAATACATGCAGCACCTTCTTACAGCTCTTGTATCTTCGATTTGGGTGTGTCTTGTGCTGCCTCTTTGACTGAATTCGTCCTTCTCTTCTGTTCGGTCTTTAGGTTTTCGAACTTCCGAATCTCCTATCTCTTTAATGCGTCTGGTCTACGGGGTATTTATAGTTTGTGTCTGAGGAAAGATGCGGCGCATCTACTTAAGTAGATGCGGCGCATGTACTTAACTTCGCGTGGGGTCCAAGATTATAATATTCAGGAATATTCGTACACCGCCAGAAGATGCGGCGTAACTCTTTATTAGATGCGGCGCATGTCCTCTTGTATCTTGGATCGTATCTGGTGATATCTTGATAGAGATGCGGCGCATGTTGATAGTGAGATGCGGCGCATCTGGAGCAGATTAGTCTTGATCTTCTTCATTTCAGTAGACTCTTCACTTTATGCACGTTTTGCTCCATTATTAGTCCAAAATCGCCAAGTTTCACCAAATGCTTGTTTTTACCTGAGAATTACAAAAGTAAACGATTAAGTATCAATCCTCATACATAATATAGTAAAACAAGTCAAATTAATAGGATAAATGATAGTAATAAAATGTACTTATTTGAGTTCATCAAATATCCCCCCACTTGAACTTTACTTGTCCCCAAGTAAACCTTAGATTAAATCTCATGAAAATGTATCCTAAAAGATGTTAGGATTTATTTTTATATTTAAGCATGTATTCGTTTATTTCATAATCACACAACTAAACACTTAACGAATTAGAAGCAAAATAAAATAAGTCGATAAAAGCAAATCTAATCGTTTAACTGTCCAGTCGCGACGAATATTCTATCATAAGCTTGGCAAGTATACACATCTCCACCACTAAAGCTAAGGAATAACAAGTCTAAAGCGGTAAAAAGGGTTTTTAGGCTTAAGGGTTAATTATTCTTATTTCACTATCGATCTCAAATTCCAGAAAAGGCGACAAAATCACAAATACATGATCGAATCCACGAACACGATACTTGCAATTGCTCAAATCCTTAACTCGAATAGGCTAAAGATAGGTCCAAACTTCACCAATAATAATATATCAAAAAGGGCGACAAAATCATAAATACATAGCCGAATCCACGACTACGATACTTAAGATTGCTCAAATCCCTAATCTCAATAAATCAAAGGTTCGGTTGGATAAAGAACAATATAGGGTATGGATAATATTTGGGATATAAATTGGTGTAAAAATAAAAATAAAAATAAACAAAACAAATAAATTAAAATCCTAAGTGTGGTTAATCACTATCCCAACCATCCCATGAATAAGACTCATATCATTGAATAACTCACGCTTTAACACTTGAAACAAACGCTTTAGGTAGACACGAATTATACTCAACAAAATCTTAATCAAAGAATAATCCTTAATTGGCATTCCCATAACTGCCAATTCCCATTCAATCCATAGATATAATACAACAAATAGTGGTGATATCGACCACTTACATAACTCTACATCGTTGGCTTAAAATAAACATCCAACTCTTTTTTCTTTCTTTTACTTTTCTCATTTTTTTTTTTTTTTTTTTTTTTTTTTTTTTTTTTTTTTTTTTTTTTGAAACATAAACATATACATAGATGTGTAAAATTTCACCACATCACTACAACTTTCTTTCCGGATAATTTTTATTCATACTTTTCATACTTCAGAAATAATGGTAATAGTGAAAGTAGTAAACACACGAAAAATAAACTCAAAAATATACAATATTTACTTTCACTCCAATTTGCATTGTGCAATTTCCCGACCTAACCATATATAATGAATTACGCACGCGAACACAGGTAATGTAAGGAAACACACTCTGCCTATAGCAATTAACCAACCACGGATTCTAATCTACAGGGTAGGCTAAGGTTTAAGGTGTAACGAAACATTTTAAACATAGGTGTAAGAAACGAAAGGAATGGCTCTGAGGGTTTTTCTAGGGGTATCTTACTCTTAAAATGAGAGTAACAAAAGGGTTTATACGGGGGTTAACTAACCAGTGTAGCTAGTTAATAACACATAACATATAAAGGCTATTTGGTGTAATCCTAGAATTTTACCAATTTAGACAAGTCATTCCAATTAAATAAATAATACTCATTATGGTGGTCTCGAATAGTATACAAGCCAAGTTCTAAAGTTTACAAGTCACCGGCACACTCATAGATTTGTGAATTTTGTAAAAATCACAATTTTTGAAAATAACGTCTTGTGTGCAGTTATGCAACTTAGATCTTAAACAAAAACATGCTAAAAAAAAAAAAAATTTAAGTTTGATATATTAAGCACATTTTAAGCATAATTTTTGAAAAAGTTTAGGACAAGTAATTGTTAAGTGTTCTAATTCTCCTATCCCCCCACTTAAGTTAAACAACGTCCTCGTTGTTTGTATAAAAGGTTAAAAACTGGAAATAAAAAGAATTAGAACGGAAAAACTCCCCTGAGATTTGCTCGGTATGATCCTCCATTAGTGTAAGAGCAAAAATCATCTTTCTTGTGGATTAGAACGTTAAAGCTTCATACTTGATTTATCCACAGGAAATCCAGAAAACTATAATACCACCAACACTTTTAAAACACACCTAAGATAAGAAAGGTTCAACTTGCATAATACATTAGTAGTTAGATAAAAATAAAACTAAAAAAAATAATTAAAACTGAAAATCATCAGGTCAGTCGATGCGCCGTATCTTATTGAAGAAGATACGCCGTATCGAGCCTGGAATAAATACGAATCAGAATAAAAGATGCGTCGCATCCTTAACCAGGGATGCGCCGCATTAAATAAACTGACAGAAAGTTTTAAAGTCAAAAATAAAAATGCAGAAAATAAGATAAGATATGACCAGTGCAGGCGATGCGTCGCATCTAAGGATTTAGATGCGCCGTATCTTCGGCAGGTCTGACAGACTCGACACAGAACAGAAAATTAAAAGATAAATCCGGGTTGTCTCCCGGTCAGCACTTGTCTTTATTCCAGAGTCTTCAAGTTAGACTCATGTTCAGCTCTTTAATACCGATCACATTTGAAAGGTTGACTTTCCGCCTCTAGTTGTAATCCCTTTCAAATCGTGTTTTACCAAAAGAACTTTGTTAAGCACCGTTGACAATTGGTGCACTCAATTACCAATCCATTAATCATGTTTTGTTGTTCCTTTAGCAAGATATCCGTTCATTGACATATCTTCCATAGCAAAACCTGTTATCATAGGTAAAATCGTCAGTAGCATCTGTTCGCTAGAGGAGAAATTAATGAATATTGAAACGGATATAAGAATAAAAATAGCTGATATCTGCAGACGATGCGCCGTATCCAAAAAGTTGGATACGCCGTATCTTAATACGTTAAAATTTAATCAGACTTTTATTCAGAAAATAGATACGCCGCTTAGAATTTATGAATGCGCCGTATCGAATTAATCAATCAAAAATCAATTTATCTAATTAAAATTAAATGCGTCGTATTAACGAAAGTTAATGCGCCGTATTTTCGTTACGTTTAAAAATAAAAGATTTTTGATTCAGTAAGATGCGCCGTATCGACGGAAATCGATACGCCGTATTTGTTTAATAATTCGCAAACTGTTTTTAATTAAAATAATAGATACGCCGTATCTTCAAAAGAAGATGCGTCGTATGGCGTTAATGTTTAGAAAAAAATTTTTTATCAAAACAGATACGCCGTATCTTCAAAAGAAGATGCGTCGTATTACTTTATCGCTTAGAAAAATTTTCTTGTTAAAAACAGATACGCCGTATCTTGGGGAAAAGATGCGTCGTATCGAATTAATTAAACGCGTTGTATTAAAAAAAATTAAACGCAATACGCCGTATCTGAGAGATCAGATGCGCCGTATCGTTTGATTTAGCATAGTACAACGATAGCAGAACAGAAAAATACGAAAAACAAAAAAATAAAACACACGAAACAAAAATAAAACACACAAAAATAAAAACAAAAGCAAACAAATAACACACAATACAACAAATATGCAAAATAGTACAATGATGCAATTAATCTAATAAAAAGAAAAATAACCTAATTAAAATACTAATCAAATTAACAGATAATAACAATTCACTCCCCGGCAGCGGCGCCAAAAACTTGATGCGCGTGATGTGTCGTTGCGGTTTAGCAGTTTTAATGCCTACTCAAGTTTTAAATTTATATTTAGCCGACTTATCAATAACACACACACTTAACGAGCAGTGTACCCGGTCAGTATGAAGATAATGGTAAGTAGAGTGTCGATCACTAAGAGTGGAACGTATAATCTCGTTAATCTAATCAGTATTTTAATATCCTAACGCAAGGGGGTTTCAGCCTGAGAGACTGGCACAGTTTTGTTTGCAATTAAATATTAAAATAAACAAATAGGCACGAATCAGCAAGTAGCACACACGTACACAGATAGATACTAGAGACAATAAGAGGGCTGTCCTTATGATTAAGTAGATTGTCACTTGTTTTATTGATAGCTTTATATGAAGTGTATGTAATTAACCCTTTCTCGTTGGTCCTATTCTTATCGGCGAGTAAACCCTTAATGACGACTTATGTCTAAAAGTTATTCCTAAGTGATCAATTTAGAAACAACCGTGGGAGCCACACCTTGTCCCGCAGTCGGGTGCCCGCAAGCCACTAATAAACACAGAGGTGGTCAATGCACTAATAAGTAGTAACCAAAGACATCAACATATAAACTTTAATTGATGGGAAAGCAAGTATTAAAGGGAGTGCAATCTTTCCGTTGTCACATTACACAAGCCACCAATCCTGATGAATTAAAGTTTGCTAAAACAATAAAACAAAACTACTTAATGAATTAAATACATGCAGCACCTTCTTACAGCTCTTGTATCTTCGATTTGGGTGTGTCTTGTGCTGCCTCTTTGACTGAATTCGTCCTTCTCTTCTGTTCGGTCTTTAGGTTTTCGAACTTCCGAATCTCCTATCTCTTTTAATGCGTCTGGTCTACGGGGTATTTATAGTTTGTGTCTGAGGAAAGATGCGGCGCATCTACTTAAGTAGATGCGGCGCATGTACTTAACTTCGCGTGGGGTCCAAGATTATAATATTCAGGAATATTCGTACACCGCCAGAAGATGCGGCGTAACTCTTTATTAGATGCGGCGCATGTCCTCTTGAATCTTGGATCGTATCTGGTGAGATCTTGATAGCGATGCGCCGTATGTTGATAGTGAGATGCGGCGCATCTGGAGCAGATTAGTCTTGATCTTGTTCATTTCGGTAGACTCTTAACTTCTTGCATGTTTTGCTCCATAATTAGTCCAAAATCGCCAAGTTTCACCAAATGCTTGTTTTCAACTGAGAATTACAAAAGTAAACGATTAAGTATCAATCCTCATACATAATATAATAAAACAAGTCAAATTAATAGGATAAATGATAGTAATAAAATGTACTTATTTGAGTTCATCAGGAAGCTATTGAGAATTGTGCCCAATATTATTATATAGTAGACAACCCAACAAACATTAATACAAGTCAATTGACCACAAATTTCAAGGATCATGAAACAAGTTTGTTTGGGGATGAGGGTAGAGTTGAGCCACCTAGCTGCATGTCATGGTTAGGCACTACCATAATACAGGGTGAACACTTAGGTGATCTTGATGTGATGGAGGATCTAGCCGAGCATGATCACATTGATCAAAAAGACCTAGGTTTTATGATCGATGACGATGAATCTCAAGAAACACGTGATGAATCTTTTGGGCAATTTGAATATAGCAGTCAGAATATTGAGGATGATCCTTATAATTCGGATATAGAAGTTGAGATGCCTAGAGAAGCACTTGAGATATTAGGGAAAATGTTAGGTTTAAATTCTACCAAAACCCATGATGAGGATATAGGTGATCTTGACACAAGGAATGATGAGGTTAGTAACATAAGCCCGCTAAGTACCTCACAAGTCCTACCATCATTTGAGGCACACACACCGCCCGTGACTTACCCGGAAGAAGTAGAAGAGACTTTAGGAATCCCGATGGAGGTAGAACCTTTGAACCAAACACAACTAGAGGATATAGGTTTGAATGCTTATAGTGATCACAACCTTACTCTTAGTTCTAGGGGATTTCCTATTTTTGATGAACCGGAGCCTCAACCAAAACCGTTACCTAATCTTCCATCTTTAGATGTGAATTTAGGAATTAAAAAAGGTCCCGATCCAGCCATCAAACCATGTAGTCCGGGTAATGTTAAGATTAAGGTAGTAGACTCTAGGCCATGTGGAGTGGAAGCTAATATAGGAGTGAACCATGACCTTACATACTTACATCACCCATTCATGATTGATCACAAGAAACATTATGGGTTTAAACTGGGTTTATTAGGTCAAGATGGATTCCCAACTAGGAATCTCTAGAAGTTGATAGAAGATGATCCCTTTTTAGGAGAAAACTTTAATTCACCCATTGACCAAAGTGAACTAGGTAAGGTTATGATGAAAGGAGCACACCCCTTTGAGTATATAATTCATCCACCACTCTTTCCTCACGCGGCATACTTCCACCAAGATGGTGTGTATCGCTACTATCACCCGCACTTAATCCTAAGTGTAGGAAAAACCTCTCCTTTATCCGTTAAATAAGGGTAGAGTCAGGCTCGTGACTCGAACAAAAACAAGCGCTTCTTGGGAGGCAACCCAAGCTTTATTTGCTTTGTGTGTTTATTTATTTGTTTGTTTGTTTGATTTTATTTGTTCCCGTATGTACGTTTAATTTTTATTTTTATTGGTTCATGTTCAAAACTAAATTGTGAAAATGCTTTATCTTGTTTTTAACTTCGTCTTAATTACATATAAAGGTATTTTGCAAAAGATAAGTGTAAGGGAAATCCAAATCGGTTTATTAGAACAAATGAACATGAATCGTAATAATATTAAATTAACATACATATTAGTATTTGTTTGAGTCAAATGCTTGTATCGAGTCATAATGATATTTTGCAGGATTTCCAGGAAGTAAGGTATAGGTTTTTCCAGAAATTTTCCGGAAACTTAACATGAGAATTCTGTCAGATCACTTCTGACGGCGTCAGGTTTTACAACCTGACGGCATCAGGTTTTAATTTTCAGAAATTTTTGAGAGTTTTGTTTTCATAAAAAGTTTTATTAAATCTCTAACTTATAATCTCCAGGAATCTGCAAAATTATCATTCCACAAGCATTATATCCTTATATATAGAGTTTATCCCGCCGATGTGATGCAGGTTTTCGTGTTTGTTTTCTCAGGTTTAACAGGTTATTTTGGACAAGGAAATGTATGTGGAATCAAGCTTTTGGTGATGCATTAGTCATGGAGCTTCAACATTACTTTGGAAGAAGATCTAACCGTGTTACCACATTATCCACCGAGCGAATCAGGGGAGTATTTGATTTCATTCTTTTACCTTATTACTTTTACATCTTGTTATTTGAACATTGGGGACAATGTTCATCTTAAGTGTAAGGGGGGGGGGGGGGTAAAAGTACGATTAGAGAATGCTATTACGCTAGATTTTTGTTTGTTTAATAGTAGATGTGTAATAAAACTGAGATAAATACCTGTTAGGGTAATTTTAGTGCCAAATTTAAAATTTTTTACAACATTTAGGAGTGAAACTTTGATCTTAATGAGCGTCTCACGGATAGGAGTTATATGACTAGCACAAAAACCTTACCACAAAAAAATTTTCCACCCCCAAATATGTGAGGTTCGCCCCTAGAATTGGTAGGAAAAGCATTTATGCTATGATGTGTGTACCGGTAGCACTTAGATTCTAGAACTTGCGTTAGGACCATTCCGAGGCCACAAGTGAGACTACAGTCGTGTAGTTAGATTTATTACATGATAAGAGGCATTAGGATTAACCCATTGTTTTACACATGTGATTTTGTTATAATTACGTTGGCTACATTGGTCAAGTAATTCTCCCACACCCTTTGCGTTGTACTCATTTTTAGTACACGATACCCCTAGTACACCCCTCAGAGCCTATCTTTTCGTTTCGACCTTTAAGCATTTTACTTAAAGGAAGAATTTGTTTACACCCCACTAAAATGTACACCCAAATCGCCTTAGCCTACCTTGTATGCACTCATTTTTAGTGCATTATTGTGACAACATTTGTTTAAAACCCAAGTTAATTATCTAATTGATTACATGGTTGCTAAGTCGAGTCATATCCTTGTACATATTGTTTTGGGACGATTGGGACTCATGGGTAAAGTACTAGTGTAATGGAGTAATGGGGAAGAACATCATTTATTACCCCCATATGTGTTAAATATTTTAAAAGTACTCCAAGTTTTTCAATTATCTTAATTCGAGTCATTAGAATAGTTATTTGTAAAGTTATGTAAAAGTTCAAGTGTAAGGGGAATGCAACGCCCCTATGATGTATTATTTTGGATGGTAGGGCAAGAGTGTATGAAAAAAAAAAAATAAATAAATAAAGAAAAATACAAAAAAATGAGAAAAAGAAAAATAGAAAAAAAACATACGGACTACCGTCCCGTTTCATTTTATGTTTGTTTTATGTTTTTGTTATTTTGTTTTTAGCTTAAGATTGAGTCGAGTCTTGGCTTAGCAACATTGTATAGTACATGTAATTAATCAAGATCTTTAACTCGCCACCAGTAAAATATCCTTTATCCAACAAAACCGTGTTTATCATATCCCTACACCTAACGTTATAACCCATGTAAAAGCCCTCTTTGATAATTTATCTTAGGTGCTTACGCCTAGTGGAGGAGGTTTTCGATCCTTTCCCAAGCCTATGGTAATCTATTTGCTATGACAGGTAGTGAGAGATGATATCCGTTTTCATTTATGAGATTTATGTTGATGACACTTGAGAGATGTGAGTATCTAAACACTACTTGTGAGGTGCTAGTAGGTAATCTCCGTGCTTATTATGATTAAAGTGGAACGACTATTTGTTGTAATTACTTTTATATTAGCATTAAATGACCCCTAACTTGTATCTTGATTAGAATAAAAGCGCATTTGCTTGAGGACAAGCAAATCTCAAGTGTAAGGGTATTTGATGAAGCGAAAAGTGTACCGCTTTTAGGGGGTCATTTAAGCCCTAAATCGTATTTATTTGATCAAATATTGCCCTAAATCGTTCCTTTTGTCATTTTAGGTACTTTGGAGAAGAAATCCGGAAAAGGAAGCATTTTGGACGTTTTTGGAGCATAAAAGTGAAGAAAACGGCAAAGTCTCAAAATTATGCTGGAAACTACCTTTGACGGCGTCAAGGATTGGCCCAGACGGCGTCATGGCTTGGCAAAAGAGGTGGATGTGAAAATTACTCATGATAAGCCAGAGAATTTTGCATGAAAAATCTGACAGCGTCACCCTTTAATGTGATCAAGGTCGTCACGGCTTAATCTAAAGAGGGACGGCGTCAATCACTAATCTGACGGCGTCAAGCCTTGATAAGCCAGAGCGGATTTTGGAGGTCTAAAGAGGGACGGCGTCAGGAAGGCCATCCGGGAACCCTAAAAGCGGCGAGGTGACGGCGTCAGGATCTACAACGTGACGCCGTCAGCCCTTAAACTCTATATATAGTTTTGCAATTTTTTGTCATTAGTGTGGAACTTATTGTGTGTAATTTTGGGAGGAAACCCTAAGACGATTTTAGCAGCTTTTTCAAGGCTTTTTGCCTTGAGATCTTCCATGTTACATTGAAGATAAGTTATCAATTAATCATTCAATATGTCTATGTGTTGTTTGATTCTATCTTGTTCTTGTCTTTTGTTTAACATGCTAGGCTAGATTTATCTTGTGTTTGCTTAGATCTAATGAAACCTAGCTATTGATTGTTGGTTATTAGTGTGTTATTAATTGTATTGGATGATTGTTCATCGATGTTAGGCTTAAGAAAACTGGCTAACTTCCTATACGGTAACTTGCTTGAACGTCTTAAGAAACATGAACCAATGCGTACTAAGGTTTTTATGGTTGTATTTAATGCATGAGCGAATTCTAGTGATCCCATGTTAGGAGCTTCTTAGCCGGCTCGACATAGGATTGAAGTAGGAGCTTATAGAGTTGGGGAAGTACGTACGCCACCCCACGATTGGTATTAAGGAATACACCCGTCATCCACGCAATTAATACACACTAATCAACCGGTAAAAGATAGTTAGGGAGTAAGGAAATCTAAGTAAACACATTTCTCTCCACATAAGTTTTACCACCTTTTCATTTTCAGTTATTTTATTTTATTTGTATTCGTAGTTATTTGGGTTAGTTGATTAGCAACTAATTCCGCCCACTCTTTCAAACCCGAGATTTTACTTGCTTTCATAAAAAATATAAAAACATAAAAAAGAATCTTCCCTCACCCTTAGACCTATTAGAGTTGTTTTTCATACCTAACGAACATTATTCCCTGTGGAGAATGATCAATCCCCCGTACTTACCACTACACTATACTAAATCGGTCAGGTACACTGCCTGGTGGGGTTGTAAGCCTCTTGAGATCCCTCGAGAGGTAAAACCTGTTGTAAGGTTGCAAAACCACGCATCAACGGCACAGATGATTAAAGATAGACACTGTTTCAAAACCATAAACTGCCAACTCGAACAACTTTCCCAGAAGATATGACCTATATACATTAAGGTGATCTAAAACAAACTTAAGCTAAGTTTTACATGACCCAATTGACTTCCCGTGAGATATACCAAACAGAAAGTCAAACCAAAAAAGATCTTCAACACCATAAACATACACCACATCAAATTTCCATTAACCGCATCTTATCAAAGAAAGAAAATAAATCGCGTAGATGTTCATGTTTTTCGCAACAACCTTCTTCATCCTTAAAGGTAACATCAATTTCATGTCTATAATGGACAATCATCATGTCCTTAACAAGCCTTGAGTTAGCAATTTTTGCCAACTGATCAAGGATAACTAGGCGAGATTTCATTCCTAAGCTTAACAACCGCGTTAATGTAACCTGAAAGTCCTAACAAATAAACCTTTATTATCTTTTCACCCTTCTAAACCAAATTTTGGTAACAGATTAAGAAGAAATGGTGCGTACACTTAAAGATATTTACAGCCGTTTTTCATGTAAAATGCAATAACGGGTAATTCATATTACACAAAACAACTGTCTCAGACCTTGGACTACTTTCTTTGCCCACTATGAAACAACGGCACAGCGACATGTTTCACCAATATCCTAACAAATTAACCCGTTTCCTAAAAAACATTTTTATAAAATAATCAATCAAGTTTATCAGAACTTAATCTAAAACATAACAAAAAAAATACACTCGCGGAACTACTGTAGAGTTTAAACTACTTATTTTAGCTTCAACAAAAATAACCTCAGACAAAAAACGCTCGAAAGCTTACAACCCCCATGATCTATAACCATGACACACGACAAGAATCACATCAGACAAAAAACTTTCAAAAACTTACAAACCCCATGATCTATAACCATAGCTCACTATAACAAACATTTTACATCAACATCTACCCAAAAAAACAACACCCTACGAACTATATTCTCTCTTACTATGTTCATACAGAAAAATGCGTAAAATGATTAATCAAGTTAATTGTAACACATGATCAGACACAAAAAAACACCACATGCAACTACAGATTGATAGCTTAAATACAGAACTACAGATTGATAGCTTAAATATAGATTTAAAAAAATATATAGTTAAATAGTCAAACGATTCAGGGTTTCATTTTTCAAAAACTAAATTAGACAACAAATGTTGACAAAAATGTGATAAGAAATGTAAGATCAAAATGGCATTGTTCACCTTTTCTTGATTCCGGCACAGATATTGTGAGAAGTGAATAGTTGGTTTTTCAATAACGTAATGATGGTTAGTGTGTAGAAGATACACAATTAATTATAATTGGCAATATGAAAAGACATTCTAGCAACTCTATAAGAATAGCTTATTAATGAGTATGCTAAGCAACTTGCATGTTCTTCAAACTTCAAAGATGTTTATCTTAATATTTTTCAGATACAATGTCAAGCCATAAAAAATAATAGTAACAATAATACTCCCTCCGTCCCATTACAAGTGTCCACTTTTACCTTTTTAAGTCTTTCTTATTAAACTTTGACCATGAATATTTTTATTTGTGTCTTATAATACTTGATGAAAATATATGAATGGATTAAGTTTTAAATGTATTTTCATATGGTATAATTTTCATCAAGTATTATATAACACAAATAAAAATATTTATGGTCATTTATGGTCAAAGTTTAATAAGAAAGACTTAAAAAATAAAAGTGGACACATGTGATGGGACAGATGGAGTAATAATAATGATAATGAAACATAAACAAGTGTCCACTTTTACCTTTTTAAGTCTTTCTTATTAAACTTTGACCATAAATATTTCTATTTGTGTCTTATAATACTTGATGAAAATATATGAATGGATTAAGTTTTAAATGTATTTTCATATGGTATAATTTTCATCAAGTATTATATAACACAAATAAAAATATTTATGGTCAAAGTTTAATAAGAAAGACTTAAAAAATAAAAGTGGACACATGTGATGGGACAGATGGAGTAATAATAATGATAATGAAACATAAATTTTTTTTTAAAAAAAGAGCGGCGAAATAATTGTGGATATAGTAAAGAAACATTACATGGCATGTCAAGCGTTAATGGTTGCAAACCTGTGATAAAAAAAAGCAAAAAAATGTAAACCGAACATTAGAAGAGAAGAGGAAAAAAAGGATATTAGGGTTTTTGAGAAAAAATATATTATGAATGAAGTGCAGATTTTAAGATCAAGATTGTAGATTCATGTTTTCTTTACCCGGATACACATTTTTTTTATCAAATATAATTCGGTTTATTAACTTTAATAATCAAATTTATTCTCTTGGAAGTAACAAATTAAAATGATTAGCTCAAAATGTATTAAAAGGTTAATTGTATTCTTTCAATAATAGTGATTTCCATTGGATACAATTATATGCTTCATGCGGGAAAGAAAGTATAATGTTTCGCTTTCATACAACTAATAATTGAGGAAATAGTGATAGTAAAAAACAACCAAACGACAAATATAAACGACTACATTATATTGTGTTTACATACATAATTTAAATTCAACTAAAATAAACCAGTCTATGCTTACAAGTCATGCCCGCCCATAGGGCGGGCTTTGAAGTCTAGTATATATATATATATATATATATATATATATATATATATATATATATAATATATATATATATATATATATATATATGTATATATAATTTTTTTTAAGAGCGAATTAGAAGTTTACGCATTAGAAAACAATTTAAGTGAATTTTGATCCATTTGACCTATTTGTATTTTAAATAAGTCTAAGATAATGATCAAATTCCTAAAAAAATCCAATGGAGAAATTTTTTAAAAAGTTACAGCAATTTCTTACCTACTGCATATCTAATTATTTAGAACAGAGATAGCGGAAAAAACATAGTGACAATAAATTTGTGCTCAATACTCTTGCCTGATTCAGTTGATGCTAATAACTTACTAACAAAAAAGTAACACGAAGCTTCTCTCTTTGGGCTTTCGGCCTTAAGGTGTTCATTCCTTGACTGTGATTCCCGTTACAGAAGTGCTTTATGAATGTTGCTATGACTCTCTCAGCGAGGTTAGCGACCTGAAGGGAATTCTTGGTAAGAAGGTTGAGCGCAACATATAAAACGATATATCTATATTTTATATTCTAATATACCTCATCAGATTGGCCCATGTAAGATTCTTCAATCATTTACTGTGTCACCTGCACAAACGCACCCTCATTCCCATAAAACCCATACAAACCAAACACAAAAAGTCACATTTAAGAACAGAACATTTGAAAGTGGGGCAAGCTTTTACCGTTTCAGTGAGCTTTGTAAGGCCAGTTTGTTTTTGCATCGCATTGCTTCTCCCATTTTTTAAATTTGATTCCACTCTCTGTGACCTTAACTCTTTATCCAAAAACTTTGGTCTGCGCGTAGCAGCATATAGCAATCTGTATTTGTTGAACTCCAAGTGCTCTTGCCGGCTGATGGAGCTGCATAAAAAACATGAAAGACTATGACCCGTACTAAAGTTACCACTTAAACCCTCTATCCAATCCACCCATTTTTCCCCGTCTTGGACAAAATAATCAGTGTAGTTCTTCTTTCTAGATTTTTTTTAACAGGGTGTATAAATTACCTTTAGATGCAAAACTGCATACTCAACAGCAGTTCCACCTCCAGCATATCTAGTCTGTTTTTGCAAAAAATGAAGAAATAATTTGGTTAACAATATGTACACATTAATCTGATGGCAATAATAATTACCAAAATAAATTTAAACAAACCTTGTCAAAGGGTGGGAGCATGTTGCCAACATTACGGACTACAAATGCCTCACTAGGTTGGAAATCAAGCACATGTGATGGGTAAACACGCGAGCCTGAGCATGCAAAAACCATCAAATGCCATACAAAACAGCTATGGGTTTCGAAACTACAACATGATAGTTTTATGTGTAAATCTATATTTTGAAAACATATATGAAATCGTGAGATTTCGCCAATTTGGGTTATGTTTTTCAAACAGGTAAAAAAATGACTTTAAAGTAACAGGTGAAACCCTAAAAAGTCGTCGAAATTGTGTTTTTGATATTTAGGCTCGAATGCAAGCATTCTTTCTAATAAACGAAGAGCAAGAGGATCTGCATTTGGAAACTTCTGCGAAAAAGGGATAGGTTTTTTCTTCCTCATGCTGCTTAAGTATCTCCTCGCCTTCTCATTTCTTATCTAATTATGTTAAATCAATGTTAATACTCAAACAAAAAAAAAAAAAAAAAAAAAAAAAATAAAAAAAAAGAAAAAAAAAAAAAAAGGAAAAAGAAAAGAAAAAGGCATATAGCTTTTGGAGGTGTTTGGATTATGATAGCAATTATGTCATATATATAGTAGTAATACTTAGATAATTATCTATAACAAAGTGGGTAGATAAAATGTCTGTATGTCCTGTACTTTGATGCTGTAATATAACATGTTGGAAAATTCGGCAAATCTGATCCATTTAAAATAATAAGATGATAATATGGTTGTAAAAAACGTTCTTTTTGAGATAGAGATACTGAGAAACAGAACTGAAATATCTAAACTTTTAACTTTCAAAAAAATTAGATGCAGCTTCATGCTGCAACAATATCAGAGCTAATAAACATATCCAAACACCGTCCATATGATTAATCAACAGTTAGTTAAACAAACCCTGGCTATAGCTTCAGCTGATGGTGTCCCCAAAAGATCGGTCATCAACTGATGCACCACATTTTTCCCTAGGAAAAGGGGCTTCCCGGTAAGAAGTTCAACAAAAATACAACCAATACTCCATGCATCTATAGCCGGAGTGTACTGCAGAAAAAAGAGTAAAGTCAATATAGACCGAAAATGGTTTTCATTAAATAGCTAAAAAACTTGCTTCAATTGAACTAAAATGGCGCTAAATCAATTAAACTAAAATGGCGCTAAATCAATTAACTGTCTGTTTTACCTTTGAGAAAAACGATCCGCACAATTCTGGAGCTCTGTACCATCGCGTTGCAACATAATCCTATGATTGAATCCGATAAGCATATGTACTTCAATTAAATACTATATTTTATATAGCAAAGTTCGGATATAGAGACATATTGTCCAGAATATTGCAGTAGGTGTATCATTAAATGCAACTCTTGCGAGACCAAAGTCGAAGATCTTAAGTTTGCAGTCGGCATTCGCCAAAATATTTTTGGGTTTTAGATCTCTGTGAAAGACATTTGCTGCAATTATAGGAAAACAAAATCAGAACATTCATATACATAAGTACATAACAAAACATTAAACACTTGAAAAATGAAATATACCTGTATGTATGTATTTCAATCCTCGAAGAAGTTGATAAAGAAAAAAACTGATAATGTTTCGGTGTTAAATCATCATTCACTTTAATAACCTGACGTAGATCAGATTCCATAAGCTCAAACACCACATATATATCTCTAAACTCTCTCCTTGAAGGTGGCAACAAAATATGCTTGATCTCTACAATGTCGGGATGACGAAGAAGCCTAAGAAGCTTAATCTCGCGAAGAATACGCGTGGCATCAGATACATGTTCAAATATATCATTTATCTTTTTAATCGCTACTTTTTCACCTAAATGTGTGTCGTAAGCCGAACATACAACACCATAGCTTCCTTTACCAATTACTTCCTCTATCTTATATCTACTTCCTTCACCATATTCGGTGAAAAAATCAACTTCTACAGATCCCTACAACATCAAATCATTCAAAACTAAGTTAACAAACTTTCACTAACACAATCATACAACATCATTTTATACCATTTTACACCATTAAATTAACAACTAAACAAAACCCATATTATAAAAGCCAAAATAAACAACTTTACCTTTCTTCTTTCATCAGAGTACAAAAAATATTTTAGGTCAATCGACCCCAAAGTTGCTTTGTCTCATTACCCAACCCGTGATAATGCTACCGCTAATAGATCCTTTAGTTTTGTGGGTTTCACCGTAGCAATGATTGAGAATGGGCTGAAAATTTAGGCTAGAACATGACTTGTACCTTTGGACTTTGGCCTTTGTAAAGTTCATCGTTCAAGGCTGGGTTTGTTCTGCACACCCATGTAGAAAATAATGTTATCTAGAGTAATGATTAAAAAAAGTCAGTATATAGCTGCGAGTAATGGTCATTCAGAAATTACATGTATTTCTTTCTCTTGAATGTTGCGAAACCGATTTTGAACCTCTCAACAAGGTCAAATGGAACCATCGCATTCGGTGCTGCAGCTTGAGCTGTGATGTCGTCAATTCTGGCAGCAGCTACTGGTTCTAGCTCGCCTTGTTCAATGTTTCACATCATGGTCAAATTAGTAACTTTGGTGCATAAAAGGTTATTAATGACAATGTCAACAACATGCGCTTAATAATAATCAAATGTAGAACTTGGAAGTTTTCACTTGGTTCAGCTTACATGAGATATTTCTTAAGTGCCCCCATAGCTTTTTAGTATGATTCATTTCCCATGTCTTGAGTCTGCAAATTTAGCAAAAGTGCTCGATTATATCATATGATCAAAAGCCTACGGACACAACAACACACTCTGCTATGGTGTAATATGCAACTCGTTCATTGATACCCAAAGGTATGTCAATGTAAACTATAGGTTGCAAATAGCTCATGTATGTGGTTGCAAATAGCTCATTTATGCGTTTGCAGCTTTCTTGTATCTCAACTTATATACAAAATAACAACCAACAATTTACCACACCTCAATTTCAATACCAAAATTTTGATTTAACCAACGTCTAAAAAAAAAAAAAAAAAAAAAGTGAGCACATCAGATTCATATTTTTAAGTAATTTTGAAACATGGAAACGAAAAACAGAAAGAAACTTATACCTTGCTCATTTTATTCACTACATAATCGAGGGCATCATTCTTGTCAGCATTTGTTTCATCAAAGCCGATCTGCAAAATCACTAAATTAACACAAAACCCTAATTCTTATGAACCATTTCAGCAAAATCACCAAATTAACACGAAACCCTAATTCTTCTAAACCATTTCAGCAAAATCACTAAATTAACACGAAACCCTAATTCTTCTGAACCACATATATAACAAATATAACAAAAAACCCAAATTTAAAAAATCAATAAATAAATAAATAATAATAATAATAATAATAATAATAATAATAATTAAAAAAAAAAAAAAAAAAAAAAAAAAAACCTAATTTTACCTTGTTTATGTTTCTGCGATTCGTGGATCTGTGGAGAAAGCGGATATTCCCATAAAAGACGCTAATCGAAACATCCCTTTTGATGCAAGTTGAACTCCAAATGATTGATCTAAGTTGAACTGATGCATCAATGGGTTTTGTGGTGTCTGGAATTTTCTATGTGTTTTGTGGTTGCCGCTTATATAACATGAATAAAATATTAATATCACTGTTCAATGTTCATAGAACTGTTCACTCCCTCACAGGCAACTGTAGTTGTCAAACCACTGTTCCTTATTAGCCCAAAAAATGTTAGTATGATATAATTTTTAAGTTTATTAACGAAATATTATGTTGTTGAATGAATGAAATAGTTAAGGGTTAATTTGTAAATTGTAATTTTTTAAAAGGTAGGGCCAAAAATGTGGTGTTATAGTTGAGGAGTCACTTTATTTTGCTTACCCACAAATCCATGCATACTAAGGGATACATCTCCACCATCCATCTAGTTTGATCTAATGGTGGGGATTAACCTAAGATTTAATATGTCAACCTAAGTTCATGTTTTTTTTTATTTTTTTTATTTTTTATTTTTTTTTATTTTCTTGTCTTTTTGTCTTTCTTATTTATTCACTTTTTTTTTTTTTTTTTAATTCACCTTTTTTCTTAATTCACGTTTTTCTTTTTTGTTTTTTTTTGTTTTTCATTTTTTTTAATTCACCTTTTTTTTTTCAATTCACGTTTTTTTTCTTCGCTTTCATACGTTTTCGTCTATTTTCATACGTTTTCATCTGTTTTCGTCTATTTTCATACGTTTTCGTCGGTTTTCTTACGTTTTCGCCCGTTTTCATACGTTTTAGCCCGTTTTCATACGTTTTCAAACGTTTTTGTCCATTTTCATACGTTTTCGTCCGTTTTCAGACGTTTTCGTCTGTTTTCAAACGTTTTCGTCCGTTTTTATACGTTCTTGTATGTTTTTGTCCGTTTTCATACGTTTTCGGCCGTTTTCAGACGTTTCTGTTTGTTTTCATATGTTTTCGTCCATTATTTTATGTTTTCGTATGTTTTCGGACATTTTCGTCTGTTTTTAAACATTTTCGTCAGTTTTTATATGTTTTCGTCCGTTTTCATATGTTTTTGTCCGTTTTCATACGTTTATATACGTTTTCGTCCGTTTTCAGACGTTTTTGATCATTTTCATACGTTTTCATACGTTTTCGTCTATTTTCATCATTTTTTATATGTTTTCAAACGTTTTCATACGTTTTCATGCTTGTTATTAAACTTTATTATATTACATGTCTAATATCACTTGTGATATTTTATAAAAATAGTTAACGTCTAATATAACTTGTGATATCTCAAAAACAAACAAGTATGGTTTTTTAACCTTTAATATCACCTGAGATATTTCATTGGTTTGTATATTTTTTATATATTATCACCTATGTATTTTCTAATATTTTTTAATTTTCAGTTACAAGATGGTTTTTGTGCCTTTCATCGCAATGGACAAGCGCGCGCGCGCGGCGACAACACACACACACACACACACACACACACACACACACACACACACACACACACACACACACACACATATATATATATATATATATACACACACACATATATATATATATATATATATATATATATATATATATATATATATATATTATATATATTTAAATGAATTTAATGTTATCTATCACTTGTGATATTATACTGTTAGTAGAAATAAAAGGGTTAAAGACTCTTTACGTGAATTCTTATTTTTTAATAAAAACAATTTGTGGAAACCGTAGAGGGGGGGGGGGGGTGAATTCGTTTCCATTTAAAAACTTAAATTTTTTTTGTATCAAACACCCGATCAAGTGTGACATAATATGAAAAATGTCAACAATGATCATATAACATCTAGAGATGGTATAAAGTAAACTACAACACAAGCACAATCAAACCATGACACAAACATAATCAACATAACATAAGCAACAAGCCACACAAACATAAACGCAATGCAAATATAAATATAAAGAGATAAAAAAAAAATAAAAGTAAAGAGATAAGTAAGAAGGCACAAACCGGACACGATGATTTATAGTGGTTCGGTCACGAAGCTCCTCTTCGCCCTACTCCACTCCCCGAGTACCCAACTCGAGAGTTACTTCACTAATCAACAAGCTCCCTTCAGGCGGAGAAAACCGTACAACGTCGCTTATCCTTATTTCCGACACTAAGCTAAATGTCGAGTACTAATCTTAGCTAGTACCAATCTACCAAGATCCACACGATCTACTCACGATCTACCCTTGATCCACTTGATCAATACGCAAGCCCACAAGCTACAAGAGATCTCCAAGATCTCAACAAAATCACAATGATCTACACCCACTTGACTCGATCTACCCTTGATCCAGTTGATCAATACACAACCCCACAAGCTTTAAGAGATCTCCAAGAACTCACAAGATCACAATGATCAACTCTCACTTGACTCAATCTACCCTATCTACCCTTGATCAACTTGATCAACACACTAGCTCACAAGCTACAAGAGATATTCAATATCTCTATAATATCACAATGATCTTCTCTCACAAACTCTCAAAAGAAAAATGAACTTGATGTATACAAAGATACAACAAGTATGTAACAAGTGTTACAAGTGCTCTAACTACAACTACAACACTTTGTATCTTTGTGATACTATGTGTTCTTCTCTTGCACTAGTAGAGGAATGAAGGTGATCTCTTGGTTGGATGAAAGGATCACTCTTAAAACAAACTAAGACTCTCTAAATGATCAAAGAAAGTGATCTAAATAAGGAGGGATTAGACCAGAGAAAACTGACTGAAAAAATCAAGTTGGAAGTGTAAAATGGTCCACTATTTATAGGCAAAGAGAAAACTAGCCGTTACAGAGGGACGACACCACTAATTGTCAGACGGCACCACTAAATTTAGTGGTACCGTAGGTACTTTAGTGGTACCGTGGGGGACAAGAACGCTCCTCCGTTTGTTTTTAGTGAGGAAGGTTTATTTGGGAATGTTTGGAGCAGTTTTGGGGGGAAAAATAGCTGTTACTATTTTTGAAATGATTTTCCCAAATAAAACATTTCTTTCTAATTCAAAAATAATTTGTAAAATGTATTTTTGAAAAATGTTTTGTCACATTCATAAAAATGTGAAGTTTAGAACAAAAAATTTATTTCTTTGATCATCCGTCAAGTTTAAATTTGTTTGTTCATACCTTGAGTGATTTACGTCAGGTTGAGAATCTATGACTCTATTGAAGCATACTTAAGACGTCGAGAGATACTGATGTAAGTATGCATTGATGATTTGTGTTTACAAGTAACTTGCACATTTTACGTTATGTATTACAAGTTACATGTTTGTCATTATTAAAACCGAAGAAACCGTTTAGTTTAAATATCGTAATATTTGCACTAACAATCTCCCCCTTTTTGATGATGACAAATATGTAAACCGTAACACACAGTAAAATGTAAAAGTTACCTGTTTACACTCCCTTCTCCCCCTTTTGTCGAAGCAAAAAGGTAGTTGCCTCGAGCTCTCCCTTGAATTCGCTCCCTACTCCCCCTTATTGCACTACTTTCCTTTCTCCCCAGAAAGGCGAGTTTGCATCATCCCAGTGAAGTCTTCTATCACCACTTGTGAAGACGACTCCATGCTATGTATTCAAATACCCCCGAGCTCCCCCTAGGTCAATGCTCCCCTATGGTGATTGAATCCACTTGTTTATTTACCTTAGTATCTAACGGATCCATGGATCAAATTCTTACAAAGGCTTTTCCTACATCAAGGGTTAGCTTCGTGCAACATACTATATAAAAGAATAGGAGCAACATTATAGGGATAGAATACACATAGCAAGACATGCAAGGGTTAAACTATGTTAAAAACATAGCTAAAAAAATTTGATGAGCATATCAAAGTGTGCAAGAAGTTAGACACGTGATGAAAGTGTGCCAAAAGGATAACGACCAAAAAGAAAGCCCAAGAAAGTTGAGCGACACAAAAAGATGAATGCATATTGCAATTCAAAGACACTTGAGTGTCACAACCCGACTGACAACCTAAGGTGTAATTGTTCAATCAATCACACTAACAAGAACGAGATTCGTTCGTTGACTGACACACAAAATGACTTCTTCCAAGTTGTCATTGGGAAGGCAAGTTCTAACAAACCTTTTGAACAACATAATCATCTACCTAAGATGATTGGTGTTAATGATAGTTTGTTGATAAGACATACTCTAAATGATTACTATTATGACAAATCATGTCATAAAGTAGACTCGATAGAAGATATACCAAAAAAAATGAAAATGAGAATGATATGCACCTAGATGCAAATGGAAATGATTCCACAAGATGGGAAGTGTTGGATTTGACCTTTGAGAAAAGGTGGGAAAATACGGTTTAGCTTAATATATCGTTTGCACTGACAATGAGATGCATGATATATTTCAAAGGAGAAAAAGAAAATGTGCATGTAATCCTAACAGGATTGTGGGTGGATATCTCTAACGGGGTTGAGGTAAAGAAGTTCTAGATTTCTAGTTTGGATAATCCTAGTTGTGTGTTAGAGATAATTTGGTGCAAGAAGAATTTCGTGTGATTGTGAGGATTGAAGGTTATTGAACTAACTATCACTATCCAAAGTGAGGAATAGTTGTAAGGTTTGAGAGTAATGATCGATGGGTTGAAGCTTCTTAGACTAACTATCACTGTCAAGAGTGAAGTGTAGCTAAAAAGGTTTGAGTAGGATTGATATATGGGTTGAAGGTTTTGAAACTAAATATCACTATCAAGAGTGAAGTTTAGTTATAAGGGTTGAGTGTGATGATGAATGATATTAATGTGAGGTTTGAAGATGAGATGCAAGATAAGCTTGCAATGGTGAGGCTTTGTATAGGCAAGAGTTGTGGGATTCGAATTAAAGTTGGTGGTAGTGTCCTATGGTGTAGTGAGGGAATCTTAGGGTGTATGTGAGTTTGCAAGATTTTGCAGGTTTGAGGTTAGGGATGCAGGGATCTAGAGGAAACAGTGAAAATTCATCAAACAAGGGCACGGTACCACTAAATACCGCACGGTACCGTTGAATTTTTAACGATACCGTAGCTTATTTAACGGTACCGTGACCTGGAAGTCACAAATTTTCCTGTGCACCCTAGTTCTGGGCAGCTAAAGGGAAGTTTTCTAGGGAATAAGAACCACATTTGTATGTTCTTGAGAGTATTTGTTGAAAGACTATATGAGTGTGTTTTCGCTCCCCCTTAATCGATGACCATCCGGACAAGATGTGTTAAAAAAATAAAGAGGAAAACAAACGTTTACGGAAGCGATGAGCTTAGTAACGTCATGACAAGTGGTGGATAGCATACAATAAAATTCACCTTTGAAGTCACGTAGCTCTTCTCAATCATTGTGAATATTCATAGAACATTCATATGATGAGGCATGTGATTACGTGTAAGTGTGCTAAGGGTTAAGAAGATATAATCTTCAAGGTTATGGGGTTATCTATGTTGATGAAGAAGGGTTATCTTAACTTATCCTGGCGGTTCTTCGGTTGAAGTGAGTGGAAGATGAGTGGGATGTGGAAGCATTGGTAGTGTAGAACTAAGGTTCAAAAGTGTAGATAAGTTGAGAAGATAGTGGATACAGAAGTGACCAAACATATGGTGTGTTCAGTACCATGCGGAAGTGAAAGGGGAAAAAGCTAAGGAATCAAAAGATAGACAGAATCTATTCTGATAGGAGACGGTTCTGGTTCAAGACTACATCGAGTGGGTTTCGATAGTGTTTTTGAAACGGTGAAAATTGAAATCAAAATAAACTGTCTCAACAGACAACGGTCCGACGGTACCGTCCCCTATTTAAGGGTACCGTGACCTGCTGAGGTCAGTTTTGACCCAGAATTAGATTTTTGACAAAGAAATTTCACATATGTTGTGATTTTTCTGGACCTTGGATTAAAGGAATTTATACCAAATAAATTCTTTTATGAATGAATCCAACGGAATTCAATGAACTTTGATCGAGAACGAGAGATGACATTTAACTACATTTCGTAAATTAAATATACTTTAAATATTTCGGATGAAATATTTAAGTTGTCATTGGAATTTAAGAGGATTTTACGATTAAATCTCGCTGATTTAGTGAGACTTTTCGACACGAGGAGAGAATTTATACCTAATAAATTCTTTTTACGAGATGAACGGTACTAGACGAGAAGAGATGACTCTTATATTTTCGAGGAAATACATAGGTAGTCATTAGAGCGATGTGAAGAGTGACTTAATATTTCCAGTGAAATATTTAAAAAGTCATGAGATGAGACACAAGATATGACTTCAATATTTCTAGTGAAATATTCAAGTAGTCATAAGAGGGATGTGAAGGATGACTTAATATTTCCAGTGAAATATTTAAAAAGTCATGAGACGAGACACAAGATATGACTTCAATATTTCCAGTAAAATATTAAAGTAGTCATAAGAGGGATGTGAAGGATGACTTATATTTCCAGTGAAATATTTAAAAAGTCATGAGACGAGACACAAGATATGACTTCAATATTTCCAGTGAAATATTCAAATAGTCATAAGAGGGATGTGAGGGATGACTTAATATTTCCAGTGAAATATTTAAAAAGTCACGAGACGAGACGTAAGGGATGACTTCAATATTTCCAGTGAAATATTTAAGTAGTCATGAGAATTATGAAATTCACGAAATGTGTTCCATCATTCCTAGACCTAGACGAAGATGGTTAGAGGATTCTCGTTTGAGAGGTTTGGTTGATTTACAGATTTTGATGTGCTTCGCACGCGAGTGTTTCACGGGATTTTGAAAGACGTAAAGCAAGGCCTATGGTGCTGATTCGTTGCAGGGTTTGGGATCTTAAGAGGTGTATATTCATACGAGGATGAAAGGAACTACTAATCACTTATATAGTAACTCGTGAGTTCTTTGTCACCCGAAGGTTGATGTTAGCTTTTAGCTTTTGGATGAGTGTTTTAACATATATTGTTAAAAGGCTGGAATATGATGTTTCGGATATGACATTTAACAATTGCGATCGCAAGTTAAACTTACTTGAATATTTCGGATGAAATATTTAAGTTGTCAAACCTACTCCGAGTTCAACTAGGTTTGTATCTAACCTTCCCATGACAAAAGGGTGTATTACTTGGTAGAAGGCGAAGTGATGACCTGGGAATTAAGACAATTTCGCGACTACTTTAACTTATAGGTTTTGACACTAGTGTATGACTATATGACTTATAAGGGTTCATAGTGATAGGCATACTTAATTCCTAATGTGTTAAAAAGACATAGTGTGGGTGCAAAATTTACAAGCAAATCATGTAAAATGCACATAAGGAATAAATGCAAACATCATGCAAAACATGATAATCATTTAGCATTTAAGATCATGAAGACATTTAATCATATCTTACGAGAAAATGTTATCATTTTGAAACACATATGTGGGATGCAAGCAATCTAGGTTTGCTAAGGAAGATCCTAATTACTACTTGTTCAAAATGAAATTCTAACGAGAGATAAAGTTCAACGATGTAAACTATCTATAGTCAAATGTAGGAATGAAAAATTTTCAAGTTAGAGAATGAGTATGAGACTATCACTAGTGGTGCTCAATTCAGGCTAAACACGACCATTTTTACGGGTTATACCACGAACCCAACTTCTCTCCTGGCAGCAATTCAACCGTTAGGTCAAATTGAATTTCTAGTGCGATAGGTTCTCCAGTAGTCATTCTCATGTTAGAAAAATTCAAATTCCTATATTTGCCTATCGAAGTATAGCAAAGATGATATTAGCCTATTTCATTAATACATGGCCTAATATGACTCAACTAACCATACTTTGAAAGTCGGTTAAGAAAATGACATGTCTTACACAACTCCTAACAAAGGCAAGCAAAATGTTTTAATATCGTGTTTGAGATTTAAAGGTTATTTGGTGGAGATGGTGTATTTTATGATCTCTTGGATAACATCTTTGTTTGTTGAGTTGTTACATGCTATTTTAACATGATTTGGTTTCCTATAACCAAGAGATACTCTAATGTGATATAATGTAGAATCTACTACATCGTGATTGTTTCAAGAATGCTCCTTTGCATATCTTGAGAAAAGAATCTAGTAAAGGTTACTTACCTCAATAGATCTTGTGAGTATTATATTTAAAATGAGACATATTGTATATTTCAACAAATATGCTTTTCTAAGAGGAAACTTATCACTCTTACGAATGCTTAGTAAAACAAGTATTTTAGTGTATGACCAATATTACTTGTTTATGCAATGACACATGTTGTATTGGGTTATTATTCTAATATCCTATATTTGTTAACAAGATGCAATGTACTCTCTTGTAACACAACCATTCATGTTACAATGGGAATAAGATGCATAGGATATAAGTTATCCTTTGTCAATCTTTTGATAAGAGAAATACATGTGATATTCTCCAAGATTGATGACTTACATAATAGTTAATAACATATTATGTGTGACACTTTTTCTAGACATGTGATTTTGAGTGTTGAGTCATTCATGAGCAAAGTTTACATGTAGAGTTTGGGACAACTCATGGATCGTTTTGAGCCTTAGGGTTTAACAATAACAATGAATAATATATGCAGCGGAATAAGAACAATCAATTGTTATTGACACAAAGTTTCTCACAACAATCACTTCAATTATATAATAACGTGTTACCTAATCTATAACAAGGATCAAACTGATCTTGAAGTGAAATAAACAAAACCCTAGACGTTTTCTATGACAAACGTCTAGAACACACACACACATTTTAGTAATTTACATCGTGGAAGAAATACAATAATAAAAACCCTAACCCTTGATCTCTTTATATAATAGAGATTTAGGGTTTACAAAATACTACGAAGGACTAAAATATAAATCTTCTTTTGCAAGTAGGTCCTTCATGTTTAATTCTTTCTTGTTTCATTCTTTCTTGTTTTGTATCATCAAATCTATAAACCCAACAATCTTCCCCTATTTGATGATGACAAAACAAACACATTCTTGTACGAACTTCCCTAGACGAAGTAGCAGAAGTTGAGATAATTAAATCTCACCATGAATGAAACAATCTTGTCTTCCCCTTAAGCCATGCCATGCCATCACAATATATCTTCCCCTTTTTGTTATCAACAAATAGAGAATGAATAAACAGTAGAAACTTCCCCTCGAGTGATGCATGTACATAAAATGATTCTTCAAATCTGTAGGCTTTATGTATTGTTGAAGAAAAATAATCATTACCAATTTGATGTTGAAGTAGAAGAAACCAACCTTGTGTCCTATGCCTTGTACTAAATACGACTTCGAACGTATACTCTACGTATAGGGAGACCGAAATCTCTTGACAATAATCACTGAGCACTACAATGTAACTCCTTCAAGTGTTTTGTCAATTCGTAGTCACCTGAACGAACAAACAAGTTACCTCCTGCTGAAAAGGTATGATAAGACATAACCTTGAAAAATTCCACTGCATCATCAAAGAAGCAACAAAAACTTCTCTTCTCCAATAAGAAAATTAACTCGAGCCTTTAGAACTTTTAAGAACAAATAAACAAATTCCTTTGTGTGTGTGAACTTCCCCTGTGTGTGTGATCACTATATAAATCCATACATACTTCCCCTTACTGCTCGTAACTCAATCATCTATATCGAACCAAACACAATAAGCGCAGCAGCAGAAACCAATAACGAGCAGCAGTATCTTATAACGCTAGCAGTAGAATTGAAGTCGAGCAGCAGGAAAATTATAACTAGCAGCAGAATCAGATAATGCAAGCAGTAGAAAAATCCAAACGTAGCAGCACTATCAAGTAAGCATAGCAGTAGAACCAATTTTTTCCCATAAATTCAGTACATGACAATTCAGCCCACAATTAAATAATGTACTGATCCATCCACTTCAAATCATGATTCATAACACGACAAGAATATGATCAACGGTAGCAGCTTTGTCTCCATGTAAACAATTGATCAAATATAAAATCATTATCCTATGTAAGCGACAAATCAAATTCATGAATCACCAACCAATAGCAGCTCACGTTGAATCAAAGTACACCGACCCACTTGATCAAGAAATAACACTTAGCTCAGCCAACCCATAATTAATTCGTCCATTCAATAGCAGAATTAAATTCGACCAATGAATATTCTAATGATTTAATAATATTCAATGCAACAGCAAAGCGACAATTCCACAATTCATACAATTCATTAATCCATGTGTACTTTTAAAAGACGACAAACCAATCTTAATATAATAATCGAAAAGCAACCCCTTTCTGTCGACAGCAGATCCCTTAAAATATTGAATAAAATATACCACCGAGGTCTCCACTGACCCATAAAAACAAAAAAAAAAATAATTGCAGCAGCAGCATATAAACAAATACGATACCTTTCTGTCGACAATAAAACCTTTTTTTTTTTTAAATCTGCTACTCTTCGACACAGTAAACTTTGTGAATCCCTAGGTAACGAGCTCCCCAAGCTCTGATACCACCTGTAGAGTTTGGGACAACTCATGGATCGTTTTGAGCCTTAGGGTTTAACAATAACAATGAATAATATATGCAGCGGAATAAGAACAATCAATTGTTATTGACACAAAGTTTCTCACACCAATCACTTCAATTATATTAATAACGTGTTACCTAATCTATAACAAGGATCAAACTGATCTTGAAGTGAAATAAACAAAACCCTAGACGTTTTCTATGACAAACGTCTAGAACACACACACACATTTTAGTAATTTACATCGTGGAAGACATACAATAATAAAAACCCTAACCCTTGATCTCTTTATACAATAGAGATTTAGGGTTTACAAAATACTACGAAGGACTAAAATATAAATCTTCTTTTGCAAGTAGGTCCTTCATGTTTAATTCTTTCTTGTTTCATTCTTTCTTGTTTTGTATCATCAAATCTATAAACCCAACATTACATATGTTGTTTGTTTGCTCGTGTTTGGTTTTTCGGAAATGACACATTTACTAATTGCATTGCGAAGTAAATTACTTGAATATTTCGGATGAAACATCCAAGTTGTCAATCCTACTTAGTTGTGTATTTTATGCATCTTTTAAACATATTAGTTTAATGTTTGGAACACAACCATTGGACAAGAAGACTCAATATGACATCTTCAACACAAGTGTGAGTTATGATCCGATGCATATTATTTTCGTCTTAAGAGGAAGTCACTATTTTCATAACAACCGAGTGTGATTGAGTATGTAGATTCAAGATAATATATTTTGTTATATTTTGATATTATCTTGAAGCTAGACAAATAATGACTTCAATTTCATGTCCATACTTGAAAACTTGTCAATTATATTTGAGAGGATCTGAACACACTCCTTGTGTTAGAGATACTTTGAGTAATATTAACTAGCACACGCAATTTACTAGTCAATACTTAGAAGATATTGTGTATATGAATGGAACAGTGAATGTATTTGTATGAACAATGAAGACAATAGTTAACCAAAATGATTCAATATTATTAATAATAATATGAGTGATCTAAGTATCACTAGGGTTACAAAACCTTGAATCTTTCACAAAACAATACATGTTTTTCTATATCAAAAACCTAAGCTAGGATCTCCTTTTATAGACTAAGGAATCCTGTACAAGTAAACTACAATATTCGTATCAATCTATAACTATAAGATATACACCAAATCTATTCTATATTTATCTTCAATATCTGTCATCATCACATAAGCAGTACAAAGTATTTGTACTGGCAGTTAGTACTGCTAGTGTTATCTTCCATCAGTTGAAACTCTAAGCTTGACAGTACTAACTGTTGGTTTAATTCCCAACAATCCTCCCCTAAACTTATGATTTCTCTCCAAATCACTAAGTTTTTCTTGAATTAAACTCTGTAGATGATGGGGGATTCTTCCAAACACTTCATCTTCTATTAAGTCTCTTCCTTTCATACTGATCGTATATCACTTTAGAGTTTTCTTCACATCTAAGCTTTGTAGAAATCATCACTGCAAGTACTTCATAACTTAATGGATATTCCAGCTCAGCTAACATGAAGATATCCACTCCACTCTGTGTTAACAGATGATGCACATTGCAAGATCCTTAAAACTCCCATGAAACAGATAGATCATAGTAAGGAAAATTACAATACACATCTGTAGGATCTGGTTCATATAATCTCTTGAATTCCACCCAAAGTTCTTGTTCTTTTACATCAGTCCTCTTCTTAGTCTTGAGCTTCTCTTGAACTAATCTCCACAAAGTGTCCAGATCTTCTCTATCACAAACTCTGATTAGATTTTCAAAATTCTTGAAAACTGTTGTCTCTCCACTAACTCTAGTAACCTTCCAAGCTTTTCCAAATTTATCTTTGTAAATCTCCCAATCCATTATTAGATGTCTAGCTTGAAGTGGATCAACATGCAGAATCTCTGGCACTGTAACTAACATGTTGCTCATCTGTTCTGGTGACAATTCAACTTTTTCTGCTTGAGCTTCTACTTTCTCAGTTGATTCTTTCTTAGTAGTCTTGAGTCTTTTTGAAGTTCTTTTCTCTAAGTCCATAGGAAACTTCATTTGAGCTCTTCTGTATGCATTGTAGTACTGATATTCAATTTCTTCATGTGATTTACCCTTAAACTGATATGCCTTCCAATTAGCTTGATTCCTCAGATACATCTTCATTCCACTGATGATCTGTGCCTTTGTTGGTTCTCTCTTTCTTTTCTGGCTTTGATTCTTTCTAATATTCTGCATTATGTCATCCAAAGCTACTTCATCACTCCTTGAGTTAATGAAATCTGCAAGTCTAACTGACCTTTCTTCAACACTTAGGCTTTCATCAGCAAGCAGTTATAAGGCTTTTTGCTTCACAACTGGATCAGTATCAATCAAGTGTTGTATCTGCTCTTCAAGTGATTCTTGTGCTACAATGGCATTTAATCTAATTATTTCCTTCTCCAATCTTTGAGTTTCCATAAAACTTGCTACTTCATCTTCATGAAATTTTCTTGCCAATTCTTAATCAAAATCTATCTGAGCTTGTGTCCTTGGCTTGATTTTCTTTGGCTGTGGCTCATCTTCAATCAAAATGCCTTTACCCTTATCTTGAGCAGTTTGTACTGCTACCTCAGTTGTTTGTACTGCTACCTCTAATCCAGCAGTACCTTTATGTGAACTTGTAGCAGTATCACCCATATCTTCTTCTAACTCTTCAAGATTAACCAACTCAGTACCTTCTTCAAGATCCACAGGTTCTGTAGGTTGGTCTTCATCCATATCAACATCACCACCATTTCCACCACTAGTTTCTTCATCAAACTCCAAGTTCCTCCCCTGAGTGTCTGATCCTGTCTTCCTCTGAGTATCTTTCCTCCCCTGTTTGGGAGAATCATCATCATCATGTGAATTAAAAATTGAAGAACTAGTAGAAAGTACCATCTTGGATCTTTTCCCCTTTGACCTCTTAACTTGATCTTCCAATTTCTTCACTCTTGTAACCAGCTTTGTGTACACCAGAGCAAAATTCCTTTTATGACCTTTGAGCTCATCCTCCAGACTTACCACCTTGTTTGACAGATTTAAACAGAGTTCCATCAATTCATTGAGTTTAGAGCTGCCCTCATCACTTCTAGCTGTGTTACCTGCTAGGAGAGGTGAATCTTGGGGCATAGGTTCAGTATCTGCCCTAGATGGACTAGGATGTACTCCTGAACCACCCAAATATTCCATTTGGCTTGGGGTTACATCACCTGTGGCAAGTCTTTGAGGACTTGGCACATTAGATGTTGCCATGGTAGGGGTCTTAATGATGTTTACATTGGCCTGCCCAGCTACTAAGCCAGAAGCAGTAGTGTAAGCCCCATCCATACTATCACCATGGATAGCCTCATCTACTACAAAGGTCTGAGTAGGATGACTAGGCTGAGGGACCATAGTCTCCTTTCTAATTCTTCTTCTATAAGTGGTTGTGACTGGGGGTGTATGGGTAATAACAGGAACCACAATGGGTGTGTGTTGGGGCTCAGTTGGGTTTACTGACCCTTCACCCTGAAAAACTTGTATTCTTTCCAACATCTCAGGAAAAAGAGGTATTACTACCCCATTGAAAAGTCTACTTGCCATAGCCATATTTTGAAAAAGCTTTTGTTGCAGGCAAGGTGTTGGAAAGATTTTCTTATGTTGCTTCAATACTTTCTTTTTCTTGTTTAAAAATGCTTGCACAAATCTTGGATACATCAAAAACTTGGTTTTGCTTTTCACATTGTTTACCATACTCTCAAATATGAATTTAGAAAAGTTAAAAACTCTGTTTGTTGATAAGCATATGAGAGCAATAGCAATATTGCTACTGAATTGCTCCCATGATGTTCTTTTTGGGCTTAAACAGTGTAAAAGAGTATGGATAAAAAATCTCCATTGTGGGGAGAAACATCCTTTGTGAAAAGGTAGTTTATGATTGTATGTATCATACCCCATTTTAGCAATTTCTTGCCAAATTTCTGTGTTTGGCAAATCATTGATACCATCTAAATCTTCTAGTTTAAGATGTATCCTAATAGAATTTTCAGTAACAATGAACTTTATACCATCCACATTAGCATGTAATTTTATATCTCCATTCTCACTAGTTTCAACAGTTGCAGTCTGCCAAAACTCTGTGATTTGAGAGACATATAGAGTAGGGTTAACAATGAGAGCATACCTTATATGAGTTGTGTTCAAGAAGTCCACAATCTCATGAAAGATTGGTCCATCACCCTGCTCTGTTTTCTCCAAGAAGGAAACTTGATTATGCGTCTTAACAAACTCCAAATTAGCCATGAATGATGTATGCAAGTTATACAAGAAAACTGATCGTTTGTGGTTTAATTTAAGGTGTGAACAGCCAATTGGGTTTTTATAGATTAATAGTTAGGGTTTGAGATTTTTGCGCAAAGGATAAAATTATCTTTAGTAAGAATAGAAGTAAATATTTAGAAAGAAGATAATTATCCTAAGAAAAACCCTATATATATGGTATCAAACATTATTTACCCAATGGCTATAAAAATTAGTTACTGACACAACAGTTACAATGGCTAGTTCAGCAGTACAAATTTTGCACTAGCAGTACTAATTTTTAAGAAAATTTTTAAGGAGCAGTATAAACTTAATAATGATTTAAAATAATACTGCCCACACATAGTTTTTAGCAAACTATCAGCTATCAATGGATTTGATGTGTCTTTACCAAGAGCCGTTTGATTTGGACTAGCCAACTCTTCACTGTAAAGTATGGTGAGTTGATAACCATATAGTTTTTGGTAAACTATCAACCATAAACGGATTTGAGAAGTCTTTACCAGAAACCGTTTGCTCTGGACTAGTTGGTTCTTGATGTGGGTTAGACATGGTGAACCAATAACCATTTGTTGTGTGCACAGATCAGACACTTTAAGCTCCAAAGCACCATACTTTCCAAAGCATAAAGCACTTAATTCACAAACTCCAATCAACCTGCAATTGTTAGTCCAAAACCAAGAAAACAAAGTGCAAAGCACTTGCCTTATAACATACAAGCATATGACTAACAAATTAAACATAAGGAAATTAATTACCTTGGGGAACCCAAGCCATTACTGACTTAGGTTTGCCTCTTGCATCAATATAGTTCATTCTCTTTAAAACAATTAATGCACCATTGGATTGGATTGGTCTCCAAATCCAACATGCTGAGGCTCTAACACCATTGCCCATATTTCCCTTAGCAGTGTGTTTAAACTTATCAGTACCAACTGCTTGCCTAGCAGTATTAACTGATGGCTTTGTAGTTGTAACCTTAGGTTTCCAAATTTGTTTCTTTACCACTGCTTTGCTATGAAAGGGCCTTTTAGCAGTCTTTGGTGCATATTTGAAAAGAGTTTTTGCACTTTTAATTGCTTGGTTTGGGTAGAAAGTCTTATTTGGTCTGGCAGTATGAACTGCTGGTCTAGCAGTACTAAGTGATTTTGGACCAGACTTTAATAAAACTGCTTTGGGTGTCATTCTAGCAAAATTAGAGTGAAATTGAGGTCTTTCTAAGTTCACCCTATGGTTTGTATACCCAGTTACCCTTTTGTTGCAATAAGCTGCAAGATGGTCAAAAGCTCCACAATTAAAACAAGCTTTCTTGTATAGGACAAAGTCATCACCTAGTTGGTGAGACTTGAGGTTGTTCCAATTCCTTTGGTTTCCTCTGGGCTTGTGTGTGGTTCTATACATTTCACAATATCTTACTGGTTGCCTAACTTGTCTCACATTTGTTTTAGGCCTAACAGTATTATCCTTGACCACCTTGGGAACACTTTTTCTTTCTACCTTAACAGTATCAGGTTTAACTTTAACCTGATCATCCTCATCATCATCAGAAGTCCAATCCTCAATGGTTGGAGCATCTGAATCCCTAGCAGAGGATACCTTGTCCTCAGTGAGTGAAGTATCACTTGCCCTCTTAAAGGGTTCTCTTACTTCTACAGGCTTGTCAACTACTACATTCTCCTTTGGTTTATGACCATATTCTAGCTTGGGTAGTTGAAATTCAGGCAGTCCTGTATGTTCTAGGTCAATACCTGGAGGTGCATGTATTCCTCTATGAGGAGGTGGAACAAACTTATACCCTAGACCTGACTTAGCCTTGTTGATGATTTGACACTCAATTATTTTATTGACACCTTTAGATGCATATTCTACTGTCTCTACACTTAATTGAATGTTCTCATTAGACTTTTTGATCCTATCCAATTCAGCTCTCAACATACTAATTTTAGCATCTCTAAAAGTTAAGTCTCTCTTAAACACTGCTATGTCATCAGCAAAACTAGACTCATTACTCTTTTAGTGAACAATTTGCTCCTCTAAGACAGCTAAACATCTCTTATGATTTTCCAAATTATAACTAGTCTTGTTTAGCTCTATTCTTTGTTCATCATATTGTTTCCTAAGAGTTTCTAGTTCTTTTAAAGCAACACATGATTTAGAACACTTAGCAATTTGTACCTCAGAATCAGAGAAAGCCATGAGAGCCATCTTAGTAGGTGCTGCTTCCTCTTCTTCCATAAAGCTCCAGTCAAATCCTAAGCCATCAATGGCCACCATAGCCTTTGAGCTTGAGTCTGTTATTTCCACTGTCTTGGTCTTGCCTTCATAGCTCTTATTCCTGCTATCTTGTTGTCTTGGCCTTCTGCATTCCCTTGAGAAGTGACCCATCTTATGGCAATTATAGCATTCAATCTTTGACTTATCATAACCAGCAGTATCATTGCTGTTTATGGTAATCTTCTTCCCTGTCCTCTGATGGAATTTCCTAGCTCTCATACTAAGAAGAGAAATTTGCCATTTGATATCCATCTCCTCTAGATCATCATCATTGATCTCTTGGAGGTCTTCATATGTCAACATGGATCCATTATGCTGAGTTGTTAGGAATGTACAGCAAGTTGCCTCATCCATAATGCCTTTAGTACTGCTTGATGTGCTAGCAGTACCAATATTTGAGCTAGCAGTACTAACTCCTCCAGAAGTCTTAACTTCTTCAACAGGACTTGAGGTACTAGGAGATGACACAAATGCCATATTCCCAGTGCTTGAGCTTGTTCCAGCATTCTTCTTCACATCTTGCTCCACAATATTGAAATTGCTATATAAGTCCATCAAGCTCATAGAATCAATATACGACTTGTTCTTCCACACAACAACATGCATAGCCCATTCTGATGGTAAACTTATCAGGAATTTGGAGTTGAGGTCTTCCTGAGGTATTTCAATTCCAAGAATAGCAAGTTGGCTTACAAGCTTCTGAAGCCTGTTGAACATCTGATCCAATGATTCATTGCTAGTTGCTGAGAAGTTCTCAAAATTTTGCTAGAGGAGTGTCTTATGTGTCTTCTTAGTGGCTTCATTCCCACCATACCTAGCAACAATGGCCTCAAATAGTGTCTTGGCACACTTGAACTTGCTGAAGTTCAAGAGTTGATCATTAGGGATAGTCATTAGCAGCATGCTTCTTGCCTTAAGAGCATTCTTCATCTGAATCTTTTCCTCTGCAGTCACTGGCTTTGTTTGCACAGTTGTCTCAACTTTACCATCAACAGTAGATGTAGTGGTTGAGGGCTTAAAAGAATTCCCTTCTTCTATGATTTCCCAGAGTGCATAATCTTGCACCTGGAAGTATTGCTCAATTCTTAACCTCCACATGTCGAATTCATTGGGCTTGAGTATTGGCAACTTTGCAGCAACATTGGTTTGGGTAGTCTCCATGTCCATCTTCCTTGTTGAAAAATTTCTTCTGGATCTTCTAATTCAAAGTATCAGAACCTGGCTCTGATACCACTTGAGAGGATCTGAACACACTCCTTGTGTTAGAGATACTTTGAGTAATATTAACTAGCACGCGGAATTTACTAGTCAATACTTAGAAGATATTGTGTATATGAATGGAACAGTGAATGTATTTGTATGAACAATGAAGACAATAGTTAACCAAAACGATTCAATATTATTAATAATAATACGAGTGATCTAAGTATCACTAGGGTTACAAAACCTTGAATCTTTCACAAAACAGTACATGTTTTTCTATATCAAAAACCTAACCTAGGATCTCCTTTTATAGACTAAGGAGTTCTGTACAAGTAAACTACAATATTCGTATCAATCTATAACTAGAAGATATACACCAAATCTATTCTATATTTATCTTCAATGTCTGTCATCATCACATAAGCAGTACAAAGTATTTGTACTGGCAGTTAGTACTGCTAGTATTATCTTCCATCTGTTGAAACTCTAAGCTTGACAGTAATAACTGTTGGTTTAATTCCCAACAAGATTCGATGATGATATCAATCATAATTTGAATAATGAATTGATATGTACTCGTAATCTTTCTTGACCCTCACGATCACTCTTTTAAAAAGAAAATAAATATTTAAGGAATGTGTTCCATTTATTCTAATACTGGTTGTATGTGTGAGGTTAATGACATATTAAGTTACTACTTCGATATTGTCAATTATTTTTATTTGTGAAAAACTATTTATATTATTAAGTATAATATTTTTAGTTTTTCGACACCTCATTAGTATAAAAATAATTATCTTAACCATTTTTATACAACACACGTAAAATACTAAATGTTTAAAACATTTTGTATGTGTGTTAGATCAATGCAAGTTTAAAACATTTTCTTTTACTTAAATACTAATGTATTAATATGATCTTTTATCTTGTTTAGACAACCCATGGTCAAGCAAGACAAAATGATTTGATGTTTTAGAGATCATGTTACGGATTTATGAGAGTGTTAAGTATTTTGAGGTGATATACCTTTTACACTTAAACCTTTGGAAAAATAATTGTGTAAGACAATATCTTTCGACACACATGATCAACCAACTTAGTTTCTATTCCTAAGAAGGTTACTAAAGCATCTTAAAACTTGCAATATTTCTAGAACACGTATGCAAGAAAAGTAGTCTATGCCTATATGCAATGCAAAATCAATTACGCAACTTAGTGCAAGAAGTCTAGTTTAAGTCCTATTGACGCATAAGCCGAGAAACTAATAATCAGCAAATAGCAACAAAGCATGTAAAACGCTTGTGATTATAGATATAATTAGCTCAACTAAAGATAACTATAAGCACTAAAAAAAATTAACTAATAATACTAGGACACAATGAAAAACAAATTGTCATTTAGCATAACACAAAAAAATACTTATCGTGATTTTGTGTATTAAGTATAACAATGTATACTGAGCTTGATTTTATTTGAAAACGAATTGGTTTCCTCCCCATTTCAAAGATTTTTGCCAAGTCACTTTGAAAACGCGTCAAGGTTCAAAAGTTGAAACGCCCTTTTTTAGTTTAACCAAAAATTTATGCATACTGCATGACCAAAAAGTCCTTTAGTTGAAAATCAAGGACTCTAACATACTTTCATTTAGAACTTATTGATAAAAATATTTTTCAAATGAATGTAGACTCAACTTCGTTTAAAATGATGGGTGACACGACTCCTACGGACTTATGGTTGATTTTGTATGAATTTCTGAAAATGAACCAATACTGAAAACAGACAGACAGAGGCATGGTACCTTTAAATACCCCACGGTAACATCCTATATTTAGTGGTACCGTGATCTGTTTTCTGATTCAGTTTACTATTTTAGTGCGGCTACTCGACGAAAAAATGTAAAATTTAATAAACTAGATACCGAACATATAAAATATATATTAAGCATCATTTTCACGTTTAGGACTAAGAAAGACATTTACGATAATACGTTTACTACAAAATAATGGTTTGTCCTAAACACACCTTTCAAAACCGCATGACTTTACGACTCTTTCTAAAGACATGACCGAACACTTACAAACTCTATTCTTTTATTAATTTAAGAAAACCTTCAAGCTAGTATGACAAAGTATACTTAACAACAAAACTTGTAAGTATTAAGCAAGTAAATACTTTTCATATTTTATCACCTTCATGGGTAATTTGATACATGGATCGTACTCAATTTTGAAAACCATTTGTTTTAAAAATTTGAGCGACGTGCCTCTGGTACCAATTGTGGAAACCGTAGAGGGGGGGTGAATACGTTTCCATTTAAAAACTTAAAAACTTTTTGTATCAAACACCCGATCAAGTGTGACGTAATATGAAAAGTGTCAACAATGATCATATAACATCTAGAGATGGTATAAAGTAAACTACAACACAAGCACAATCAAACCATGACACAAACATAATCAACATAACATAAGCAACAAGCCACACAAACATAAACGCAATGCAAATATAAATATAAAGCGATAAAGAATAAAATAAAAGTAAAGAGATAAGTAAGAAGGCGCAAACCGGACACGATGATTTATAGTGGTTCGGTCACGAAGCTCCTCTTCGCCCTACTCCACTCCCCGAGTACCCAACTCGAGAGTTACTTTGTAACACCCCCAAAATTATCGTAATGAAAAATAGTTCACCAGGGTATTACTTCCTAGCACAAAGTACAAGTCATGGAAACGACCCTTTAAAAGAAACGTTTTAAAAGTGTTTCACATTTGATACATTAAAACCTCAGAGTTTGCAAAGGTCCCAACAGTTTTCATAAAACACAATGTTTTCAAAAGATTGCAAATGTTTTAAACATAACATAAATCTTTAAAATATAGACTCTTCAAATGTGAAAATATGCCGAGTCTTCAAAAGATATACGTGCGACTCCATCCAAGACCTTCATGCCTTCAAACCTGAGATAAAACATGCTAAAACGTCAACACAAAGGTTGAGTGAATCCATAGAGTTTAATAATAAGCAGTCGATCACATTAAATCATTTATAAAAACAAAAAAGCAACATATGCAGAGTCCAGTAAGGTTATTATTGCCCTAAGCTCGTGACCCCAACGCTACGTATCTATTGCCAATAGCATAAATTTGCCCTTCGTACAAAGGTAATAGCCACACCTATCATTTGGTACGAATACAATACACACGACTGCCTTATAGGCACGTTCTTTCTGGTGGGGAGTGTTAATTCCAATAGATCTATTCACTGTATTCGCAAGTGACTAACGGTTCACGATAAAGGGACTTTCGGCTATGGGAAACTTAGGAAATAATAATAACATGATAGCATCCAATTTCAAAGCAAATGTGATCATAAATATTTATAGCATGTATCTCCCCCACGGAGTTTGTAAAACAATTGAAGTAAAACTTGGGGCTATGAACTCAACAACGATGAAGTAGTAACAGGAACCGGAGAAGTGTGCACGTCGAGAAAAGCCGCAAAAGTCACAAATGACCTATATAAAATATAACACGACTTAGGCTCGGGGATTAAGGTATAACACTCATACTTGTGTTTTAATTCAGTACTTGTACTTGTGACATCATAAGGTAATTTAGTTAAAAGTCTTATAGCAAGTCATGGGTCGAAAAGACGTTTGAAATAACTCATATAGCTTAGTTCAAAAAAGCTGATGGAAAATTTATAAAATTGCTGCACTAATCGGGTCGCCATTTTTAAACCATGAAGGCTAAAATTATGAACTTTATATTCTTAGAAAGGTATGACTCTGTACTATAAGAAAATCAAGGCCTCACTTAACTGAGAATCCCAAAACATGGGTGAAATTACCAATTTACCCCTGTGTCTCTATGAAGTTACTTCCAGCATCAAATTATGTTTAGAAAAATGAGCATATCTTTTTATATACAGGTATAATGGACACATGGCCTATGGGAAAAGTTTTCTACAGGTCTTAGCTCCAACTTTCATGTTTTAACCAACCTAGTATTCTTTGCAACATTTTAGAGTAAATAGCCTATCAAATCTGACATGCAATTCTGGACCAGTTTTAGTGTGGATTTTCTCCAAAAATCATCGGGATGAATTAAGATGTAAGGTTTTAGGGGAAATGATACTAAGATCTGTGGCTAACTCCCAATATTTTTATTTAAGCATAAAACTTCCTGAGAACAAAATAGTGAAGTCGTTTTTTGGATGAAATCTGGGACAGATTTGGGCCAATGACAATTGATCTACTTTAAGCCTAATAAATGGGTTTTTGAACCAATGCATGCCTATATTCCATCATCACTACCATTTATTAGTTAAAGAACTAAAAAGTCCAGGAGTATCAAATTTATTTGTAGATCTAATAAGTTTTATAAATAAACATATGGAAACATCATTAACAATTAACCAAAACTTCATATGAATCCATCCAACTCTTGCATTTAACAACTCAATCAAACCTAACCAATTATCAAACACCCTATTTCCTATAAGATCTTGAATCAATCCTTCTAAAATAACACATGCAAGAGTTGTTTGCTTAGTCTAGAAAAATCTTTAATAAACATAAGAAAAGCTAGGAATTGATATGGAATAAATTGGGGAACCTTACTTGGTCTTAAAAGTAACAAGTAATGGAAGCTTTTGATGTAAGAAGCTTGATGATGGTGATGGTGATGGGGCTGCTACTGTACGGCAGCAAGGAGGGGGGGGGGAAGCTTGGAGAGAAAATAAATGTCATGAAGATACTATTTTCATAAAAATGTCCAATTTAACTTAAAATGGCCCAAATTTGATGTTTCATAAATTTCCCGAGCCTTTCGGAGTGTTATAATGTATTTAAAGCTTAAAACGCGTAAAACGTAAAATGTGCACACTTCGCGTAAAAATGGAAAATTAAATTATTCTATATGAAAACAAGCACGTGGGGGAAAATAAATCATATTTATAGGTAGACTGGGCATAGTCTGAGTCAAATTACGGATTTAGGTGTATGTATCACGACGTACGCGGGCAACTATCCTGGAAAAAGCCAATTTACTTAAAATAGGAAAATAAACAAATAAAATTGGTAAAAATAATGACTTGAAATTTCTCGGTTGTTACATTATCCATTCGTCAAAAAGGAATCATGTCCTCGTGATTCAGTTTATCTTATCAGCTGACTGGTCCGTGTGTAGTATATATATAAATAAATATAGTATCGTGCACACGTGATACTTTGAGAAATTACAAGTCAAACTTGCAAAACCCGTGAATGTGATGTGTGTGATACCGGGCAAGTGATCACCCGGGTCGTGTCCCAACGAGGTGTGAATCGAGGATTTTGTTTTAGGTTCGGAATTAAAATGCTTGATGATTTGATTTGGAGATTATTTGGTATTGTGGTAATTTAAATTAAATAAATAAAAACAGAAATTGAAATAAATGAAAACGCAAATAAATACGGTAAACACACGAAGCTAAAAACTTGAAATAAATGAAATACTAAACCTAGGGGTACAAATACAATAAGAACTAATTTTTATAAAAGAAAAATAAAAATCTACAAAAGCTTAGGGGCCAAAAATGTAAAAATTAAAACTTTAAATAAACTAAAACAAAGACAGGGACTGATTTGGACTTTTCTGAAACTCATTTTAAACTAAAATCGGTTTATAAGAAAGACAGGGACTGATCTGGACAAAACTGAAACTCGTGGACTGCTTGGTAAAAAAGGGAAAACTTAAAACGTTTTAAACTGGAAAACACCCCAGGTTCGAACCTGGTTAATTACAAATATTTGAAACTATTTTTACTTTTATTTTTCTTTTGAAGAACTTAATAACAATCGATTAAACAAGCTTATCTAATTTATTTTGGCTTTTACTACTTCAAATTAAGCTCAAAAATAAGCTCTAGGTGAGCTAAAACCCATATTGGTCTGCTGTTCTTGTTCGATATGCAGGGCAAAAGGCCCGTTTTCAAAGCTAGAAAAAGCTATCGAAGACTTCCCTAAAAATCTTGAAAAAATTACTAAACACAGAAGAGCTAGTGAACTATCAATATCTATAATTCCAGCTAAAACTAACTAAAATCGAATGCACTAGAAAATGTTAAAATTCTACAAAAACCTGAAAATGCAAAACACAAGTCTGCTAATTTGACTTTTTACATTCTTGATTATGTTGACTTTTTTGAACTTTAATCCTACTCTAATGACTGAAAAAGTGATTACAAGCTATAACACAACTAGAAAAAGTTCTTACAATTACTTTTAAACCGAAATGAATGCTCTTCGAATCCTAATTCTAAAACAGTTAACCACAAATTGGATTAAGCTACCACTTTGACTTTTAACCAAAAGGGGGCTTGTGTTTTATGCTAAAGCCAGCCTAAATAGAACTACCAAAAGCTACCCATATCAAACAAACATTAAAATAACCACAAGAGCATAGCAAATGAATTTGATCCAAACACCCCTAATTATGACTGATTTTAAAAGTTTCAAAGCAAATGCAGTAATTAGCACAATAAATTGGTTAACTAGGCTATGACAAACTAAATGGAACTCAGATAAACAGATTTCAAAAGCATTTAACACCAGTAATCAAACAACCAATATTTCAACAAAAATAAAGTAGGAAAAATTACTTGACATCCAAGCTAGAAGGAACTAGGAACCAGTGACCAAAGAACAACCTAATGTTCTCCATGAGACTCTAACCCATAATCTCCATTCATCTCTGCTACTGCTTATCTCCTTCTTTCTTCAACCTTTTTTATTTTTCTCCCTTTTTTTTTTTGACTTTTCTTTGCAATTTTCTGTTTTTCTTTTCTTCTTTGATTTTCAGTTTTCTTTTGATTCAAATTACTTAAACAAACTTAAAGAAACCTTCTGAGATCAAAATGAGAACAATTTAAGCAAATGTAAACAATTTTGAAACTTTTGAAATAAAATACGAAATTGCATAAATTAAAAGGAAACTTTGATTGAACTTGAAAACTGGAATTACAATGTTAACTAAGCTAAAAAAAACAGAAAAGATACAAAGATAGATGCCTCCAAGGGCTTACAAATGCTACTACTTATACTAAAAACCAAGCTTAAGGTCTTTTCCGCTCCTGTGCTTCTTTTTGTGAGATAAAATAGCCTTGGAATGATCTTTGTGCTTTCTTGGACAAATCCCAGCTGTTGGATTGACTTTGGAGTGATCTTGGCCATTAAATTCACTTTGGCGCCCAAACAATCCCTCGGATAGGTGAGGTGGAGGTGAAACCCGTGAGTGGGGAGGTATAAGGAGAAGGGTAGCAGTGTTGGGGAGTGGGGAAGGTGGTGAAAAGATGAAAGTTTTGGGGAGAGGTAGGGGAAAGTGATGGGGTGGTTTGTCTGGTTTCATTTTGGCGGGATAAGGGAAGAAGACAAAGGGTGAGGATTAGCTAGGGATTTTGACCGAAGTTGGGTATCTTGACCAAAGTTGTATTATTGGTAGAAGTGGGTTGGTCGGGTTGTGTAATTGGGTTGGGCTTGGGTTAATGGGGTATTGGATTAGGTGGTTTGGTTGTTTATTTTATTTTTGGGCTAAAGTAACAAAAGGGGCCGGTTTGGTTTAAGATAAATCACAAGGACCATACTTGTAATTTCTGAAATTTTGAGGACCCATCTTGTACATCTTCCAAAATACACCAAGGTAAAATCCTGCCATGTTTCAATAATCCAAGAACCAAAATTGCAATTTTCCATTTTTCTAGAATTCCCAGGGACTATTTTTGACAGATTTCAAACTTGAGGGACCAAAGATGTAATTTACTCGAACTTTTCACCAAAGGACTAAATATGATAAATTATGATTAAAAAGGACCTTTGGTGATTTTTCTGACAAAACAAATGCTTAGGGACTAGTTTTGACAAGTTTTGAAACTTGAGGGACTGAAACTGCCAATTTTGCAAACTTTGTTCGTTTTTCAACTGTTTTTAAACATTTTGCATTTAAAACACATAAAACACAATCCCTGGGATATTTTCAGTATTTTGATGAATTTCTGAGTGTTTTTGAATGTTTTGGCAGCTCAGATTAGGTAAAAATGATGAGTATTTACACACTCATCAATCCCCCACACTAAACTATTGCTAGTCCCTAGCAATCTTTTATGAAGTTTTAATGGATTTTTCTCTTTACCAGATATCCATCATTTCTGGAGTAGCCAATTGTTTTAGTTCAAGTAAGAACCTTGGTACAATGATAACCAAATGATTTTGAGCAAACCATCAGCTGTCAACGGTTTTGATTTGTCTTTACCAGAAGCCGTTTGCTTCTGGACTAGCCAACTCTTAGATAAATTATCAATATTATCTTTGGTGAGCTGATTACCAATTATGGTTTTTCCACTGCCTTTACCACAAGCCATAATCTTGCGGGCTAGCCACTCTTCATCTTTTTAGGATGTGGTGAGTCGAAAACCATACAATTTTCGGCAAATTGCAAGCCATTAACGGATTTGAGACATCTTTACCAAGAGCCGTTTGCTCTTGGATTAGCCAATCCTTTTTGTGGGTTAGACATGGCGGACTGATAACCGTTTTATTTCGTTCTAAGTGAGAAAAAAAAAAATTTAAAATTTTGGCTAAAATGGGGGTGCTAGATGGTACATTTGATTAAATTCGCTAGAATTCCCCCCCACACTTAGAACTGAATATTGCCCTCAATATTCAAAGTACCGGTTGTTAAACCAACACTTAGAACGTGAAAGGGCAATATGAATAGCCATTTTATTTTATATACACTTTTTTTTTTTTTTTTTTTTTTTTTTTTTTTTTTTTTTTTTTTTTTGAAAAATTTTCATATATACAACATGTGGGGCATCTCCCCCACACTTAGGTGGTAGAAAATAGAAAGAAGTCAGAAATATGGGTGAAAACCCATATGGTGCTTGAGTTTTTGATCACCGAGTCACTAGCTTGACTCGACCCCGAATTGAGTTAATTTCTCCCGAACAGTCAGGTTTGTCACGCAAGCTAACCGCTTGTGAATGGCCAACTGTAACAAAGGGTTCCTGAACAGCCCGGGAGAAAAGTCAATTAAAAAGTCGACGGGGAGGTGAGTGGAAGAGACCATCTCCCCCACACTTAGTGGTAGAAAAGAGAAAGAAAACAGAGACACGGGTGAGACCCCATGTTTTGCTAATGTTTTTGATAACCGAGTCACTAGCTTGACTCGACCCCGAATTTATTGGTCCATGGGGAAAGTTTGGAGATCCGGGACAACCATGGATGGTATGTCCCCTCCAAAATAATGCTTCAACCTATGACCGTTCACCTTGAAGTTTGGTCCGTCATTTTGAGATAACTCGACAGTACCATAAGGAAAAACTTTGGCAACGGTGAATGGTCCAGTCCAACGGGTTTTGAGCTTACCCGAGAATATCTTCAATCTAGAGTTAAAAAGAAGGACTCGATCACCAACGTTAAAAACGCGGTTTTTGATCTTGGAGTCGTGGATCTTCTTTGTCTTTTCTTTGTAGATCAAAGAGTTCTCGTAGGCTTGATCACGAAGTTCATTTAATTCATTGAGTTGAACTTTGCGGTGATCACCCGCGGACTTTAGGTCGAAGTTTGCATGCTTCAAGGCCCAATAGGCTTTGTGCTCGAGCTCGATCGGTAGATGGCACGCCTTTCCGTACACAAGTTTGTAAGGAGTACACCCGATGGGTGTTTTATAAGCTGTACGGAAGGCCCAAAGTGCATCATCTAGTTTATCCGACCAAGACGCACGGTTTTCACCTACGGTCCTTTCCAAAATTCTTTTTAAACCACGGTTTGAAACTTCCACTTGTCCACTTGTTTGCGGGTGATATGCGGTGGAAAGACGGTGAGTGATACCGTACTTAAGCATGACTTTTGCAAATTGATCATTGCAAAAGTGCGTACCACGATCACTAATGATAGCACGTGGAGTTCCAAACCGAGCAAAGAGAGTTTTCAAAAATTTGCACACTACTCGGGCGTCGTTGGTGGGGAGTGCTTTCGCTTCAACCCATTTAGACAAATAATCGACGGCCACGAGTATATACTTGTTCCCTCGTGAAGACGGGAACGGGCCCATAAAGTCAATGCCCCAAACGTCGAAGATTTCACAAACTTGAACGACGTTTTGTGGCATTTCATCTTTTTGAGAAATCTTCCCGTGACGTTGACAAGAGTCGCAAGATTTGACCAAGTCATGGGCATCACGATAGATTGTGGGCCAAAAGAAACCGGAATCAAACACTTTCTTGGCGGTGTAGTTGGCACCATGATGTCCCCCCGTGGGTCCATTGTGGCAAGCCTTAAGAATTTCAACGGCTTCTTGGCCGTGAACACACCGCCGGATGACTTGATCCGCACACACTTTAAACAAGTAGGGATCGTCCCAAAAGTAATGCTTCACATCTTTGAAGAATTTGTTCTTTTGTTGGGACGACATCCCTTTCACAACAAAGTTTCCCGCATGGTAGTTTGCAAAATCGGCAAACCATGGGGTACTAGAATCACCACGAAAAGATACCATGTTAAGTGTCTCGAGAGGAAATGTTTCATTTATTTCCTTTTTCTCGAGCACACTTTGATGAGGATTCTCTAATCGGGACAAATGATCAGCAGCAAGGTTCTCGGCTCCTTTTTTATCACGGATGGTGATATCAAATTCTTGTAGGAGGAGAACCCAACGGAGCAATCTCGGCTTTGCATCTTGTTTTGCAAGGAGATATTTGAGAGCCGAGTGATCCGTATACACTATGCTTTTAGACAAGATTAAGTATGGCCGAAACTTTTCGAAAGCATATACCACGGCTAATAATTCTTTTTCCGTCGTGGTGTAATGTGTTTGAGCTTCGGTCATAGTTTTGCTAGCATAGTGTATAGGCTGAAAATGTTTTGCTTTTCGTTGCCCCAAGACCGCACCTATGGCAAAATCACTTGCATCACACATAAGTTCAAAAGGTAGGTCCCAATCGGGGGCAACTAAGATCGGTGCTTCAGTAAGCTTTTTCTTTAGAGTTTGAAAAGCTTCAATGCACTCTTGTGAGAAAACGAACGGAGTTTCCTTTTCAAGGAGACGGGTCATCGGCCGGGCTATTTTCGAAAAATCTTGAATAAATCTACGATAGAAACCGGCGTGACCAAGGAAACTCCGAATACCCTTGACGGTAGTGGGATGAGGTAGCTTAGCGATAACATCAACTTTAGCCTTATCAACCTCAATCCCATTCTTAGAAATCTTATGGCCGAGGACAATGCCCTCTTTGACCATGAAATGACTTTTCTCCCAATTTAGACAAAGATTAGCGTCTTCACAACGTTGAAGCATTTTGTCCAAATGGGAAAGACATGTGGTGAAAGAATCCCCAAAGACCGAGAAATCATCCATAAAGACCTCCATAGTTTTCTCGACCATGTCGTGAAAAATGGCCAACATACACCTTTGGAACGTGCCCGGAGCATTACATAAGCCAAAAGGCATGCGTCGGTAGGCAAACGTTCCATAAGGGCAAGTGAAAGTGGTCTTTTCTTGATCTTGCGGGTCAATGGGGATTTGGAAGTAACCCGAGAAACCGTCGAGAAAACAATAGTACTCGTTTCCCGCAAGTCTTTCGAGCATTTGGTCCATGAATGGAAGAGGGAAGTGGTCTTTACGGGTGGCGTCATTTAACTTTCGGTAGTCAATGCATACACGCCATCCCGTCACCAATCGAGTAGGAATCAACTCGTTCTCATCATTTGTAACAACGGTAATGCCACCTTTTTTAGGTACGCAATGAACGGGGCTCACCCAAGGACTATCCGAGATAGGGTAAATCAAGCCGGCATCAAGGAGTTTAAGAACTTCCTTTTTGATAACCTCGTGAATTTTTGGATTAACCCTTCTTTGATGTTGAACCGCTGGTTTAAAGTCATCTTCCATTAAAATCTTGTGTGTACAAAATTCCGGGTTAACACCCTTAATGTCGGAAAGTTTCCAAGCGATGGCTCGCTTGTGTGACTTTAAAACCTTTATGAGAGCGGTTTTCTCCTCATCATTTAAATCTTTAGCAATTATGACGGGTAATTTATCGGTACCCTCCAAAAATGCATATTCGAGATGAGGCGGTAAGTCCTTAAGTTCGACCTCCGGTGGATCAATAGGATTCTCACTAGATGTGATTTCCTCATTATGAAGTTCTTTTGGAGGGAGAGATGATGGATCTTCATTAAGTAACTTCTCAATTAGACGAAGGTCTCCCTCCATGTCAAACACACCTTCATCCATTTCCGATTGAGTTACATCACAAGCTAAACAAGCTTCAATCTCCTCCAAAATGAAGTCACTTCCCTCAAATGGAGTGAGAGAAGGGGAAGAGAGAGCATTGGTATGGTCCGAAGAAGTGGGATTGCCACTTAGTACTTCATGAAAATATTCCTCGCATGTAGTATCAATGATATCAATTTGGTTAATTGACTCGCTATCATGCTTGAGAGGATATTTTGAAGTACTCTCAATATTTAAGACCAATTTTTCATCACCGACTCTAAGAGTCATTTCACCTTCGTAGACGTCGATTAATGCACGAGCCGTTTTTAAGAATGGTCTTCCCAAAATAAGGGGGACACGGGGATCGGCATCAAAATCGACTACTACGAAGTCAGCAGGAAAATGGAACTTGCCAACCTTCACGAAGACATCTTCGGCAATACCTTTCGGAACAGTAACCGATCGGTTTGCAAGTTCGAGAGTCATTCGTGTATCAGTAAGTTCTGGTAGAGAAAGCTTTGCCCATACGGAAAGAGGCATTAGATTGATGCTTGCGCCAAGATCGGCCAAGGCTAAGCATTCATCAAGCTTTTGGAAGTCACAAGGAATGAGAAATTTGCCGGGGTCTCCTAGTTTTTCGGGTAACTTCTTAAGAATCACCGCCGAACAATTCTCATTCAATGGAGTTTTTGCCAATTCCAACAATTTTTCCTTATTGCTAAGGAGACTTTTGAATGTTGAAGCAAACTTTGGCATGTAGAGAAGAGCATCCGCAAAACTAATATCGAAGTGTATCTTTTGAAAGATTTCAAGAAACTTCATCATTTGACTATTAGTTTTGTCACGGAGCTTTTGTTCATTAAGCCTCGAAGGATAAGGAATCGAGGGCTTAGAATTTGTCTTCGGAACATCGGGTTCCGGAATTGGAGATTGGACTACCGAAGGTTGGACGTTTGCGGTACTTTGTGGGCTAGTAATTTGCACTTTGTCCTTTGTCACCTTGGTTTCTCGTTCCACTTCCTTCACCGGAGAAGGAGTAGGAATCGAGGGTCCATCGATTGTCTTACCACTACGAGTGGTAATAGCTTTCAACTCACCCTTTGGGTTGACCACAGTATTACCCGGGAGAGTTCCCGAAGTTGAAGGTTGATTCAATTGACACATGAGACTGGCAAACATGTTCTCAATTTTATTTTGAGATTGATCAATCTTTTGATTTGTATTCTTAAGCTCATTTTTAAGTTCATAACCTTGTTTTGAAATTGAAGTTTGAAAATCATTTTTCAAGGTGGTGATTTGATTTTGCATTGACCTCAAATTTGCTTCATTTGCTTTGATGTAATTAGCAAGTTCGTTTGAGGAAGCAATTGGGGCTTGGTAATTCGAAGCTTGAAAGCCTTGATTAAAATTACCACCTTGATTTGGGTATTGATTGATCGGGGCTTGAAATTGGTTTTGAACATTTTGCCCTCTCGGTTGGTTTTGATTGAATCTATTTGGATTGTTGGGTTGAGAAAATCCGGGTGGTCCATTTTGATTGCTAACACGATAGTTCGGGTCAACTTGAGGACGGTATTGATTACCTCCTTGGTTGAAAGACCCGGATACCGCATTAACATCACAATGACTACCATCGGTGGCAGTACAATTGTAATATGCATGAGGACCACCACAAGTGACACAAGTTTCTTCCACCGCTTTGACTTGAGTGGGTGAAGAAGTTTGTGGGGAAGATTGTTTCTTATTCTTGGAAAGAACCAAAGCTTGAATAGCCTCCGTGAGTTTGTCGATCTTAGCATCGGTGCTAGAAGAACTCACGGGAGATGAAGTAGAAGGTGAAGCATTCACTTGAGAAACAACTTGCTTGCTTCGTGAAGTACGAACCTTAGACTTATTCTCAATGATGGCTAAAGCATCTTTAGTCGTCCGATACAAGAGATTACCACCGGCGGCGGCATTTAGAGAGTCTTGATCGGAATGGTTCAAACCATTATAGAAGGTATCGAGTTGATGTAACTCGGAGAAACCATGGTGAGGACATTTGCGGAGTAATTCTTTAAACCGATCCCACGCTTCACTAAAGGATTCATCAAATTTTTGAGTGAATTTGGTGATTTCATTTTTAAGGGCTGTGGTTTTTGATGGAGGAAAGAATTCATTTACAAATTTCGACACCAAATCTTCCCATGTTAAAATAGAACGAGGGGGTTGTTTTTCTAGCCAAGTCCGGGCCGACCCCTCGAGAGAGAAAGGAAAAAGAAGCAATTTGATTGCATCTTGTGGTACATTTCGGTATTTGATGGTAGAGGTGATCTTGTTAAACCATCGAATGTGGGAATGAGGATCGTCCCTCTCAAATCCGAAATATTGACTCGAAGTTACTAAGGATAGCAACCCGGTCTTAAGCTCAAAGCTATCGGCAACGATTGCCGGAACAACAATAGCATCTCCGTAACCCTCGGTGGGTGCTTGGAGAAGCTCACACATGGTACGATCCTCCGCCATTGTGACAATGGGAGGAACGGGAATAGCACGAATCTCGGGTCCGGCTATTGGGGCGGAATGCCCACGATTACGTCTTCGATTACGTCTTCTCGAGGTATGCCCGAGTTCACGTAAAGGACTTGTTGACGGAGAAGAACGAGTGCGCATGCACTAACAAAAACAATTTCAATTAAAACAAGACCGAGGCAAAACACAAGTGAACTTAAACCTTAAATCAAACAAGCGTACGGTAGCTCTTTGAAAGAAAAACGCACAGGGTGGCGGAGGAGCAAAGGTGGGCAATAAATGTCCTTAAAAACCCGCTCCTTTCGGTCTGCAATTTAATGTCAAGACCATCCTAGAACCTCCTTTATAGTTTGTTTATCAATCAAAGGTGAGCCGAATTCGCAAGCGACACAAAGGCAAGTTTTAATCTTTTGTTTGGGAACTTATTAATGGTCATACCCCCAGTTAGGTAGTATTCTGTCTTGGTTTTCGACGGTAATTTTTTTTTTTTTTTTTTTTTTTTTTTTTTTTTTTATTGTTTTATTAATTTAACAAGAAAAACGGAAAATCTTTTTGTGTTTTTATCTTTTATATATATAGAAAGAAAATGAAAAATATTTTTGTTTTTTATACTTTTTTGGAAGTGATAACTTCGTGAAGAAGGATCTCAAGTCACTAATCGTTTAAACCTTAAACAATATTGTCGCAACACAACCTCCCCGGCAGCGGCGCCAAAATTTGATCCGTGTGTAGTATATATATAAATAAATATAGTATCGTGCACACGTGATACTTTGAGAAATTACAAGTCAAACTTGCAAAACCCGTGAATGTGATGTGTGTGATACCGGGCAAGTGATCACCCGGGTCGTGTCCCAACGAGGTGTGAATCGAGGATTTTGTTTTAGGTTCGGAATTAAAATGCTTGATGATTTGATTTGGAGATTATTTGGTATTGTGGTAATTTAAATTAAATAAATAAAAACAGAAATTGAAATAAATGAAAACGCAAATAAATACGGTAAACACACGAAGCTAAAAACTTGAAATAAATGAAATACTAAACCTAGGGGTACAAATACAATAAGAACTAATTTTTATAAAAGAAAAATAAAAATCTACAAAAGCTTAGGGGCCAAAAATGTAAAAATTAAAACTTTAAATAAACTAAAACAAAGACAGGGACTGATTTGGACTTTTCTGAAACTCATTTTAAACTAAAATCGGTTTATAAGAAAGACAGGGACTGATCTGGACAAAACTGAAACTCGTGGACTGCTTGGTAAAAAAGGGAAAACTTAAAACGTTTTAAACTGGAAAACACCCCAGGTTCGAACCTGGTTAATTACAAATATTTGAAACTATTTTTACTTTTATTTTTCTTTTGAAGAACTTAATAACAATCGATTAAACAAGCTTATCTAATTTATTTTGGCTTTTACTACTTCAAATTAAGCTCAAAAATAAGCTCTAGGTGAGCTAAAACCCATATTGGTCTGCTGTTCTTGTTCGATATGCAGGGCAAAAGGCCCGTTTTCAAAGCTAGAAAAAGCTATCGAAGACTTCCCTAAAAATCTTGAAAAAATTACTAAACACAGAAGAGCTAGTGAACTATCAATATCTATAATTCCAGCTAAAACTAACTAAAATCGAATGCACTAGAAAATGTTAAAATTCTGCAAAAACCTGAAAATGCAAAACACAAGTCTGCTAATTTGACTTTTTACATTCTTGATTATGTTGACTTTTTTGAACTTTAATCCTACTCTAATGACTGAAAAAGTGATTACAAGCTATAACACAACTAGAAAAAGTTCTTACAATTACTTTTAAACCGAAATGAATGCTCTTCGAATCCTAATTCTAAAACAGTTAACCACAAATTGGATTAAGCTACCACTTTGACTTTTAACCAAAAGGGGGCTTGTGTTTTATGCTAAAGCCAGCCTAAATAGAACTACCAAAAGCTACCCATATCAAACAAACATTAAAATAACCACAAGAGCATAGCAAATGAATTTGATCCAAACACCCCTAATTATGACTGATTTTAAAAGTTTCAAAGCAAATGCAGTAATTAGCACAATAAATTGGTTAACTAGGCTATGACAAACTAAATGGAACTCAGATAAACAGATTTCAAAAGCATTTAACACCAGTAATCAAACAACCAATATTTCAACAAAAATAAAGTAGGAAAAATTACTTGACATCCAAGCTAGAAGGAACTAGGAACCAGTGACCAAAGAACAACCTAATGTCTCCCATGAGACTCTAACCCATAATCTCCATTCATCTCTGCTACTGCTTATCTCCTTCTTTCTTCAACCTTTTTTATTTTTCTCCCTTTTTTTTTTTGACTTTTCTTTGCAATTTTCTGTTTTTCTTTTCTTCTTGATTTTCAGTTTTCTTTTGATTCAAATTACTTAAACAAACTTAAAGAAACCTTCTGAGATCAAAATGAGAACAATTTAAGCAAATGTAAACAATTTTGAAACTTTTGAAATAAAATACGAAATTGCATAAATTAAAAGGAAACTTTGATTGAACTTGAAAACTGGAATTACAATGTTAACTAAGCTAAAAAAAACAGAAAAGATACAAAGATAGATGCCTCCAAGGGCTTACAAATGCTACTACTTATACTAAAAACCAAGCTTAAGGTCTTTTCCGCTCCTGTGCTTCTTTTTGTGAGATAAAATAGCCTTGGAATGATCTTTGTGCTTTCTTGGACAAATCCCAGCTGTTGGATTGACTTTGGAGTGATCTTGGCCATTAAATTCACTTTGGCGCCCAAACAATCCCTCGGATAGGTGAGGTGGAGGTGAAACCCGTGAGTGGGGAGGTATAAGGAGAAGGGTAGCAGTGTTGGGGAGTGGGGAAGGTGGTGAAAAGATGAAAGTTTTGGGGAGAGGTAGGGGAAAGTGATGGGGTGGTTTGTCTGGTTTCATTTTGGCGGGATAAGGGAAGAAGACAAAGGGTGAGGATTAGCTAGGGATTTTGACCGAAGTTGGGTATCTTGACCAAAGTTGTATTATTGGTAGAAGTGGGTTGGTCGGGTTGTGTAATTGGGTTGGGCTTGGGTTAATGGGGTATTGGATTAGGTGGTTTGGTTGTTTATTTTATTTTTGGGCTAAAGTAACAAAAGGGGCCGGTTTGGTTTAAGATAAATCACAAGGACCATACTTGTAATTTCTGAAATTTTGAGGACCCATCTTGTACATCTTCCAAAATACACCAAGGTAAAATCCTGCCATGTTTCAATAATCCAAGAACCAAAATTGCAATTTTCCATTTTTCTAGAATTCCCAGGGACTATTTTTGACAGATTTCAAACTTGAGGGACCAAAGATGTAATTTACTCGAACTTTTCACCAAAGGACTAAATATGATAAATTATGATTAAAAAGGACCTTTGGTGATTTTTCTGACAAAACAAATGCTTAGGGACTAGTTTTGACAAGTTTTGAAACTTGAGGGACTGAAACTGCCAATTTTGCAAACTTTGTTCGTTTTTCAACTGTTTTTAAACATTTTGCATTTAAAACACATAAAACACAATCCCTGGGATATTTTCAGTATTTTGATGAATTTCTGAGTGTTTTTGAATGTTTTGGCAGCTCAGATTAGGTAAAAATGATGAGTATTTACACAGTTTATCTCATCATTCAGTTTATCTTATCGGCTGACGGTGTGTCGGAAAAAGAAATGAGGGTACTTGCAGCGAATGGTTTCTAAGATAATTAGCGATGTAGTTTGATTAGTTGTGTAATCTTAAGAAGATTCACAAATTGTTTTAAGGATACAATTGAAAAGTCGTTTTTAATAAAACTTACCGGTGACTGCTCCCAGCATAACATGATCCCTCTTGAATTAGACATAGGTAAATAGGCTATGTATAATTGAGGAACGATAATGTAATGTTCGGTTTAGTCAAGTAGTTTTATGTGTAACACCCGCAATTCAATGATGCAACGGAATTCAAACTGGGTGTTACTCGACGGCACAACAGTCATAATAATAGAAAACGATCTCTAACCGAGTCATTTTAAAAAGGCTTTATCATTCAAATAATATATCAGAGTTTACAAGATAGGTCCTAAAAGGTCCCATGTTTACAAAATACATCAATATAAAGTCATTTGATTTCTTTTTGAATGATAAAATAAGTTATAGCCTTCTTGATTGAGTCTGTGCCCCTCCGTGCCATCCTTGATCATTATGCACCTGAAATACATGCTTAAAACTGTCAACACAAAGGTTGAGTGATATTCATAGAGTTTGTTATGTAGTTGAACACAATATATTGGTAGTGTGAGTTAGTTAGACTCATACTCATGGTTGGAAAACAAAATGGTTATTATTATTCACTAAGCTCATGCAACCAATACGTTAACGTGTACCAATATCAATCGGTGGATTTGTTGCCCCAGTAGGTACTTTGCCGACATACCTAAATCTCAAATATAGTGCGTTTGTTTGCCTAACCGGTCAATACAAACGGGATTCGTCAATCTCAATAGGCCTATTCACAGTACTCGCGCTCACTATTCCTAGTGATTAAATGGTTCATGATATGGGGCCTAGGATTGGCAAGGATGGTACTTAGTGATAATAAAACAATCAGATAGCATACAATTTCAAAACATTGTGTTCGGTTAAAATAGCATGTATTCCCCCCAAGGGTTTGTAAAACAATTAAGTAATGGAAAGTGGGGCTATGAACTCACCGTGAGTTGGATGCTGTTTTAGTGCCTTAATGAATTCGATGGATAAGCCGGGAAACCTCTAAGTGCAACCTACAATAGAACGTTGCGACTTAGGTTGGAATAATGTCTAAGAATACAAAGACGAGCCTATATATGTCTTGCATATTGTTCATTATGTAGTACTTAGTATGTGTGTAGGTCGTTGTATGAAGATGGTTTATGAAACACGTTTAGTTTGTATATCTTGTACTACCGTTCGGGCCATCATAATTCAGAAGTCATGTAGTAAACGTTCGAGGAGCTAGGACACTTTAATTCATAAATCCAACAACTCGTCGATCCGTTTACCCAAATGAAACCCCTCACATGAAGCTCCCTAGTGTTGTAGTATTCGATAGAAAATATATGTTTTTGGTCTTTAAACGTTACATGTCCGAAAGTTGAATAAACTTAAGAAAGTTTATTTTGGATGAAGATGGTTATCTTTATAAGTTCATTAAGTCTCGTACGGATGTGATATTACTTTCAAAACCTCATGGTTTATTGATGGAGTAGATCCAACTTAGTTGGTTATGTTATTACTAAAACTTTAGTTCATGTTTTCGGCTTAGAAATCCTTAAGGTCTCAGCCGTGGCTTTGCTGTGGCTTTGGTTGAGGCTACCATGGTCTTGAGACTCATCCTTGGCCGTAGCCATGGCTGTGGTATCGGCTTAAGGCCATTAGGCCTCTTGGTTTTAATTAACCGTGACCTATTACATGATCACTTTGGTACTTATATAGGGGCTGTTAAGAATTTGAGAAAAAATGTCATTCGTTATGTGTTTTCAGGACTCGTGCTCCAAATCATTTTTTAAGAAAACGTCGTTCCAGACAACTTTCGTGTTTTAACTTTTTGATGAAACGGAACAGAAGTGCCTCGTTTTGCGTGTTTTAGGTTCTGTTACAGAAAGTAAATTCCAGTTTTGCCGTTTTGGTTTCGCTAACTTCTTTTGGCGATAACTTTTGACTCGTGTACTCGTTTTCGATGATTCAAATTGCTATGTTTTCCTTTTTAAGTCCTATATAACAGTAGGTAATTTTACAATATCATGTTTATACCATTTTTTTCGTATTTCACAATATATGTCACTAGTTTCCTTGATTACCTAACATAGGTTAACGTATAGTGTTCTTAACTTGTTTTAAGAGTTTTTATACATCATGAACATAACACAAAGACCATATATAACATGAATGAAGCTTAATAAGCATAAAAATAATATTGAGCAAGAAAATATGTTAGGGTTTCTTACAACTTTTGGCTTTCTAATGAAAGGAAACAAAGAACAAGGATAAGACTTTGATTGATCAAGAACTAATTTCCTACTTCTTTGATTACTTGGACAAGCACTTGAAGACTTCCACTAGAACTCTTCTTGTGTGGATGAAAGATCACCAAAATGAAGAAGAACTAGGGCTTTGGATCAATAAAAACTTAACAAGAGTTTTTGGATTGATATAGCACTTGTATCTTTTTGATAATACTTGAAATAAACTAGAAAATGAAAGGTTTTTGTGTTATGTATATGGGGCGGCATGAATGGGGAGAAGAGGGGGTTTTTATAGTGAGTAGAGGTGGTTAGGAAGGTGTATAGGAAGGTGCCTTAAGGAGGTTAGTTTCAAGACTTATTCTAAGGCTTACGTAGGAAGTTAAACACATGTAATCATCCTAGGGTTCAAGGCATAAGATCAAGCCACACAAGGGATGAATCCCCCCCTATTGGCGGTTCATATGTGTAGGATAAGATGACTTGGTCATTTTTGGTATTATCCTACTTATGTAGTTAATTTTGGTTCCGTTAATCGCTAACCGTAAGTTGTTAGGTAATGAAACGTAAAATCGGGTGTCGTAAAAATACGAAACTTGTAGGAATGATTTAAATTATCATTATACTCCATAATAAAATATAAAATCTGTGGTAAGTTCCATCGGGTTGCTTAAACACTGATAAAACTGGAAACGCGGGTCAAAAACGCGTAAAACGTAAAACGTACGAAAGTTGTGTAAAACTAAGAAAAGTAAAGCGTAACTTTTCTAATATGACGATAATAAATTAAAATGGCCTATAATGTCTAGACTGGGCTCAGTCTAGTGTCGGTTGGTGTTAAATGTCCTTTAGACATAAAACCGTAAGTGTTAAAAATCAATGAATGATTTATAAAATCAAGTAATGATTTTTTGTCAAAGGAGGAGGGAAAAATATGTTGACTTTTCCAATAATATAAAAGCTTCTAAATGCCTTAGAAAATATGGTGCAGGTATAGGCTAAGGTTGCGGATAAGTAAAAGTGCTTAAAACGCAAGTTTAGTTCTGTAAGACACAGGGTCTATTTGGTAACATTTTAACTTAATTATCAAAAATTCCCTAATTGATTGTGAGTGTACTAAAAATTAATCTGATGCGAGAAAAATTGTCGCGGTTGGTTTTCGTTATGCGCAGGATGTTTAAATGGCGTTTAAACCAAACGTATAGTTTCTTAATAACTTTTGTGAAAATGACCCGATGAGCGTCAAACTTTCACTTTGTCATGGAAACATTTTAACTTACGAGGATATGAAGTAAAAATTTCGGAAATAAATAGTGAAAGTGAATAGTAGAAATGAATAGTAAAATGAATAGTAAAAATTTCGCGAATAGAAATTAACCTGAAATGCGAATTGTTACAGTCTCCACCCCTTAAGAGAGCTCTGTCCCAGAGATCAATTTGCGTTGGGTGTAGAAGCATTGTTGGTAAAAAGATGTGGGTATTTCTGACATATCTGGTCCTCTCGAACCCATGTGTATTCTGGACCACGTCGTGAGTTCCAACGAACTTTGACAATTGGAATTCGGCTTTGTTTGAGTTGTTTGACCTCTCGGTCCATGATTTCTACTGGTTCCTCGATGAATTGTAGATCGTCATTGAGTTGGATTTCATTGAGTGAAATGAAGAGTGATTCGTCTGATAAGCATTTCTTTAGATTAGATACATGAAAAGTGGGGTGTACACTACTGATTTATGATGGAAGTTCAAGTCTGTACGCCACCGGACCAACCCTGGCTAGGATTTTGAATGGTCCAATGTATCTTGGGTTTAGTTTTCCTCGTTTACCGAATCGTATTAAGCCTTTCCAAGGCGATACTTTTAGCATAACCCTATCTCCGACTTGGAATTCTAGGGGTCTGTGTCGTGTGTCGGCATAACTTTTCTATCGATCTCTTGCGGCTTGAAGTCAATTTCTGATTTGTACAATCTTCTCCGTTGTTTCACGTATGAGTTCTGGACCAGTGAGTTGAACATCTCCCACTTCGGCCCAACAGGCAGGTGAACGACACTTTCGTCCGTAAAGCGCCTCAAATTGTGCTGCCTTGATACTTGCGTGATAACTGTTGTTGTAGGAGAATTCGACTAATGGCAGGTGTGTATCCCATTCTTTTCCAAAGTCGATTATACAAGCTTGAAGCATGTCTTCCAGCGTTTGAATGGCTCGTTCACTATGACCATCGGTTTGAGGGTGATATGCTGTACTCATGTCTAGTTTTGTTCCAAAGGCATCTTGGAGTGATTGCCAGAAGTTTGAGATGAATCTGCCATCTCGGTCAGATATGATAGATATTGGTGCACCATGTCTCGAGACTATTTCTTTAATGTACAGTCTGGTTAACTGATCCATTTTGTATGTCTCTTTAATTGGTAAAAAGTGTGCGGACTTTGTGAGACGATCAACTATGACCCAGATGGAGTCATATCCGCTTGATGCCTTTGGAAGCTTGGTAATGAAGTCCATTGTAATTCGTTCCCATTTCTACATAGGAATCTTTGGTTGTTGTAATGGACCGGATGGTTTTTGATGTTCGGCTTTTACTTTGGAGAATGTAAGGCATTTGCCAAAGTATGTTGCAATATCGGCCTTCATGTTTGGCCACCAATAGAGTTGTTTAAGATCCTGATACATCTTATCAGATCCTGGATGTACGGAATATTTAGATATATGGGATTCGTGCATGGTCAAGTCTCGTAGGCCACCATAAAGTGGTAACCAACTTCGACCTTCGAAGCATAGAGTTCCATCTGAACGGGTTTCGAATTTCTTCTGTATCATGCCGTCTAACTTTTCCTTTTTGATGTCTTCTTGTTTCACCGCTTCAGCTTAAGCGTGAAGAATTTAAGCGGGAAAATTGGAATTTATGGTAAAGACTAAGGCTCGGACTCGTAATGGTTTAACCCGTACCTTTCGGCTCAGGGCGTTGGCTACTACGTTTGCCTTTCCTGGGTGGTAGCGAATGTCGCAGTCGTAATCACTTAGTAATTCCAACGATCGACGTTGCCTCATGTTTAGTTCTTTTTGGTTCAAGATGTTTTGAAGACTTTTGTGATCGGTGAACACGGTACATCTAGTATCGTATAGATAGTGTCTCAAGATTTTTAGTGCAAAGACTACAGCTCCTAACTCTAAGTCATGAGTGGTGTAGTTTTCTTCATGTTTCTTGAGTTGTCGTGAAGCATAAGGCATGACCTTCTCACGTTGCATCAATACGGCACCCAAACCTTGGTGTGATGCATCACAGTAGACTACAAAATCTTTGATCCCATCTGGCAATGCTAGAATAGGGGCACTACAAAGTTTTTGTTTGAGGGTTTGGAAGGCTTCTTCTTCATCTTCGTTCCAAATGTACTTCTTTTTTTTCTGGGTTAGCTTGGTCAAAGGTTTTGCTATTGAGGAAAATCCTTCGATAAACCTTCGGTAATACCCAGCTAGTCCTAGAAATTGACGAATTTCTGTAGGTGTGGTAGGTGTTGGCCAATCTTTGATAGCTTCAATTTTAGCGGGATCAACGTGTAAACTAGTGTTGTCAATCACATGCCCAAGGAATTGTACCGAACGAATCCAAAATTCACATTTTGAAAATTTCGCATACAATTTCTCTTCCTTGAGTAACCCTAAAATTGTTCTTAGATGTTGTTTGTGTTCTTCTTCATTTTTGAAGTAGATAAGAATATCGTCGATGAATACAATCACGAATTTGTCTAGGTATGGCTTACACACTCGATTCATGAGATCCATGAATACCGCCGGTGCGTTAGTCAACCCGAATGGCATTACTTAGAATTCGTGGTGACCATATCGTGTCCTAAAGGCTGTTTTTGGAATATCTTCCTCACGAACCTTAACTTGATGGTAACCTAATCGTAGGTCAATTTTTGAGTAATAGGTTGAACCTTGTAATTGATCGAATAAATCGTCAATTCTTGGTAATGGGTATCGGTTCTTTATTGTTAACTTGTTTAGTTCACGATAATCAATGCACATCCGTAATGATCCATCCTTCTTCTTTACGAACAAGACGGGAGCTCCCCAAGGTGAGGAACTAGGTCGAATAAATCCCTTGTCCAAAAGTTCTTGTAATTGATTTGATAGCTCTTTCCTCTCTGACGGTGCTAGCCTGTAAGGTGCTGTAACATATGCATACTTGGATTTGATACAAACACAAGATTAAAGATGGATTGAATCTAGAGAGAGAGATATAGAAGTTGGGAGTTTTCTAGAGAGAGAGAGTGGAGAGAAAATGATAAGGTTAGATTAGAGAAGTGAAAAGCTCCAACCCTTCCCACACTTGGGAAGGGGTATTTATAGTTACTAGCTACGGTGCCCCTAGTGGGCTGTGGAGTGAGCTGACAGTGGGTAAAGACCCGACCCAACTCCACAAATATTAATATAACTAAACTAATAATAATAATACTAATAAGCCTACGAGTTACATGAATGCTAAATAGATACTCGGGGTGACCGAGTCTTCATATGAATATTTATATTCCTAACAATCTCCCCCTAAGGGAGGTCACCCCGGAAATAACATTTTGAATTCTAGCATTCTAGTACATGACTTTGACTTCCTAGCTCGTAGTCTTTGATTCTTCAAATTGATTAGTTTTTGTACATTCAGCTGTGACCTTTTGATGACTGTTCTTCTGTCTTGGATGATCTTTGGTAATTCTGTGATGTCATCATCCAACGTATGTCTCCAAGTCATCTTTCACCCGTATGTCTCCATGTGATGTGGTGCTCTTTGAACCGTCATGCTCACACTACTCTGGGTCATGATTTTCAGCATTAGAGTTTGCCGAAGCAGTGTGGAAGGTCTTTCAATTTATCATGAATTCTTCAAATACGATGATGGTGAAGTGTGAGCATGTGGTGATGGATTGGCATCTTTTCTGCAATCAGCTACAACCGCCAGGAATTCCTGCATACGACAGTTAGCAATAAAACGTCCGGTACTTATAGGTTCGGATTTCAAGATTGTTGACAGCATAGTGTGAAAACTCTCTCTAATCCTTACCAAGGCCGTTCCTAAATCGAAAACCCATAGAGGGCTTACAAGATCTACCGTAGTAAATCAATGATTAGGTGAGTCGCTGGAGTTCACTCCACGACTGTAGACCGCTTGAAACCGCTGCGACCACTAAGCGTAATCCATAAGGAATTACCGAAGTGACCTGCTTTCAGGGCTGTTTGATGTTGACCTTGGTAGGAATTTCCATTCAATCACTGAGAATTACATTTTTAAATTCCCTCATAAATGTTCTGGCAGATTGCTATGATCTGCATAGGGCTCATAAGTTTACAACTGGTGTCCTTAATGTTGAACAACTAGTGTAGAAGTAACACGTGTTCCTATGAGATCTTATGATGCATCTCGTGGCTCTAGACTCGATAAGTGCAATTTTGGTAGTCGGAGACTGAAGCGATGTCTCCTGTTTCAATATCAACATAACTCGTAATGAGCGTTCGATAGATTTTGCAGGGTTCCCCGTGAGAATGAAACAAGTCCTTTTAAGAGAACTTGAGTGGCTTAGAAGGTTTAGTGCAGTGCGTCACTGGGTCCATGACATCTTGTCTTCAATACCGGCGTCACCTTAGTAACAACCAGTAGCATATGAATTGAACCCGGTTTCTGCCCTAAGGTTGAATAATTTGGAGGGCTATTTCTTTTCACCCTTTCACATTACTTTTCTTTTTAATTCTTCAACCCCTTATTTCTCCTTTCTCATATTACTCCTTTTTCATAATCATACCTAAGGACTTTCTAATACTAACTATTTGGTATTGTCCTTGGATAGATCCCTCCGGCTCTGGCGGATCATAGGACGGTTTTCCTAACCTTAGCCACCTTATAACACCATGACTATCCTATGTTCCCGTAAACCAAAATCCTTGAAAAATCTCTCAAAGTGTTTATGATTATGAAACACATTTTGCTAACACTTTGAGAGTTATATATTTTTCAAATGCTCTCCCTTAACATGTGCTCATATGCTTTAGTTTAAAATTTGCACATGTTGGGTAGAGATTGCACTTTTTGAATTGATCCACTTTCAGTGAACATGACCGATTCAAGACACGCTTACATCACTAGTTGGACTAGCTTGAAATTATTACCCGGCCTGGTCAAGTTCACAGAAAGTTTCTCGAAACGGTACACTCTACTCAGATACGTCCTCTTCGAGACACGCTTACATCACTGGTTAGATCAGCTTGAAATTATTACCCGGCCAGGACGCATCCTTTTGATTAATGATAGTTTATGTTTCGTCAATTCATTGGTAAAGTCTGAGTCGTGCTCACATAATATGCCACATCCTTTTTGTTATCACAAACCATTTGCTCCCCCTCAATATGTGCATCGATATGTGAAAGAGTTTAGCACATATGGGAGAGCTTAGATTTAAGTCCAAAGAATCACATTTTCATCAGGTTTCATATTTAAATCACATTCTCTCCCCCGATCAAAAATTTCAAACCTTTTGAGATTTGTGATCCCAATTGATTTAAATAAGTTAGAAAATGTGGGAGAAAATGTGGTCAGATTTAATATATTTTGATGATGGAACATTACGATGCTCCCCCTCAATCAATGAGGGAGAATGTTAGTGTCAGGTATGATAGGTTTGAATTAAAACAATCATACACTGACACATAACAACAAATGTTTATTCACTGCTTATTATGTACAAAGATAATCGTTATGACACAAATGATGTTGACCTTTTCGCTTCCCTGAGGGAGTCAGTAGTCAGCATCAATTATCCATCCACCTACAAATCTTCCCAAGTATTGTAGATCCCCACTCGGCGAGACCAGAATAAGTAATGCTTTGTTAAAGTGAAGGTGGTGGTGGTGATGACAGTGTTGTTGTTGTTGTTGATGATGTTGTTGTTGTGGTGAATTCAGAGCCAGTCAATAGAGTTTGAACATCTGATCAAATGGTTAGAGCGGGAACTAGCACATTCATATTGGCCATGGAATCTGCATAAGAATATCAACACAGATATACATACATACAGATTCACTTTTCATTAATAGCTACCACGTAGCAGCTTGCCAACTCATAATACCATATTCATCTCATAATCAAACCACAGTCAGGAAATACATCAAACCGCTATCTAGCATGAAGAGCAATCAGCAATCATGAACATGGCAATTCACACATATTTCAACATTCAGCTCAGGATCTTAGGGACATGATTCTAACACAATAGCTACACACCTAAGCATATCCTGAGTGCACATGCACTGAATCAACAACAATTAAGCAGCTATCGACTAACAAAAATCAATCAACATTTGAGACTCATTCATTCAGATCATACAAATGCATGTGGAGTATTCAAGAACATCAAACACAATGGGTTTTCTAACTTCTTTTAGATTTTGAGTTTTAAAGTATTTAGGGGAATAAACGAGGATTCGAGAGTGACACAAATGAACCTTATAGTTACATAAAGTTAGGATACTATAAGCAAATTGCACATAATTCCCTAATCTTTCTAACAACTAACACATTTGGCCATTTGAGATAAATCTTAGCAAGATCCTCTTCAACTAATACCCCATTAACTACAGAACCTTTTCTAACAATTATGAGATAACCAAGAAACCCGTTTGGTGATATAAAATTTGAAATCACTCTCCCCCTCAATCAATGACCCGTATTCTAGTTAAGGTGTTGAAGTCATTGATTGAGTGACAAATTTTGTGAACAATCCAAGCCTAAAAGAATTCAACCAACACGTTACCACCATGTGTCTCACAAATAATTTTCAGAAGAATCATAGAATGAAAACTATTTGTATTCAAAGAAGACTTCTCTTCTTAATCAGGAAATAACGCACTGAACCGTACATTAAATCGAAGAAACATGGATATAAAGTAATCCATGCCCGGGTGAACATCACCTAGTGGGAGGAACAACCGTCTTTTTAGCGACGTACTTTCCCCATTTTGAAACGCGGGTTGCTATCTAAAGTAATAGCAAGCCATTTAGGCATGTTTTGAAAACTTTTTGAACTTCTGATCGAACTTCATTTAAAGACCCGTGTCATTATTGAATGACATTTCTAGGACCGTAAATGTTATCGATACCAGAAGACATGCCTTGAAAAACTATTTTTGGTATTTTCTATTTTTCTGATTTTTATGGTTTTTCTTGATTTTATATTTTTCTATTTACATTTTGGTTATATATTTTTCTATATACAGTTTGGTTTAAGATATGTACAAAGTATATTATTCAATTTAAGAAAATGTTGACATGATAAGGATATCGTTATGTACGTTGTAGAAGTCAGTAGTCAACATCTCTTAAACTTTCACCACCAAAGCTTTCGAGGCTCCTGAATAATCGTCTGAACTTGAGCCTTCTCAATTGTGAAGCTTTGATAGCTTCCCCCCAAACCGACAATCTTCTTTTGAGCAGTTTCAAAGCCCTCTTTCAAGATTACATGAGGTAAGTGTACAGCGAAAACCGTAGCAAACCACATCAAATATTGCTGCTCCTTTTAAGAATAATCATCGTGATTCTCCGTTCGGGGGATCATCAAATAGATCAGCAGTGAATCATCTCACACTTGAATAATTCTTCTCACATTACTTCCAGCTGAAGACTGAAGGAATGCATACCGAAAGTATCCAGAGACCACTTCCCCCAAGTAGTTGAAGTGATGCAATCAGTCTCATTGTATGAAGCCCAAAAACCCGAAGTACACACTCAATCCCATTAATGAAGTCAAAAAAGTAACATCAAGATCAATTAAGACCCGGAAATCCCCTTTTCTCCCTTCAGTAAATTGCAGATGAGAATTGTTACACCAAAGTCACCTAAGTCTCGAGTGTAAGCAACTTATTCTGTATGTATTCTAAATGATAACACCAAGACAGTACCACAGAAGCACCGGAATCAAGTAAGTCCCGGATGAACAAATTTCCTTCTGTTGGGCACCGACTAACCAGAGGAATCATCATACAATTGTGTACCTCTTTAATCATCTGAAACTGTTTCTTACATCTCTTCCCCCATGTAGTAGGAATAATACACCAAGAGGCCACGAGTTAAAACACTGATTTTCTCTGCGCTTATGGCATCTGTTTTCCCGGAATAACTTCAATTAAGAAGAAGTATAAAGTTCATCACGTGTACTCGTTGTGCGTCCAGATGTATGTCTCCTTCTCCCTTGCTGGTTTTGATACCTCAGAATCAGCAACATAGTTTACGCACATATACATGACATCTTGTGAGAAGAACACAATTGGCTCAAATGTATCAAGTGAGAATCAACCGCTACCGAAACTCTTCCTGACTATCGTTACCAACCGTTTAAGTAGGCTATTTGAAGTGATAACTGATGAAGCAAACCCGATATACCAAACTTGAAACTGAAGTAGAATTCTCCGTTCTCGTGACTTAAGCTTGCACTAATGTTGGAAGAATGGTTTAGAGAATTTATGCTCCAAGCAAATCTCTAAGTACTCAATACCCAACCAAAGTATGAGACATTAACACCTCTTGCGATTATCCACAACGTCATCGGCGTGTGACACTGAGTACTACAACGTAACTCCTTTAAGTGATAGTTAACCAGGTCTTCAAACATTTACCCCGACTGCTGGTAACTAGATAAACTAAGTCTTTAAGTTAAATCTTAAGCACGAGCAAGTTATCATAGAAAGTCATGCATCCAACCAACCCCGACTTCAAGATAAGATAAGATCACGCCTATGTGAAAGTCAACTTCAATCTCAAATAAGTGATACCCGATCAACTCCATAGTCACAATTAAATGCCCAACAAGTGAGTGAACAAACAATCAAATGTACGTCGATCCACTTGTTCACACTTAACCCCCTCAAAAATTGCATATGAGGATGCCATTTTTGATTGAACACGTGCATATGAGGTTGATCCACTGTTCACACTTCTCCCCCTCAAAAATTGCATTTGAAGTTGCCATTTTTGATCGAGTGAATAAACATCCAATCTGATGGAAGTAGATCCACTTGATGTCTGAACGAGCATGGAGCAAGTATGAAGCTTTTTGATGAGAATAGTCAGAAACAAGAAGATTTCTCTTCTTCCGAAGATAAAGCGCACTCAAGCGTACGCCTTTCTTTTCTTTGATGAACGGGGCCTGATGAGTTGTCAGCAGACGCCATTATGTTGACAATGAGGCCCGAGGCTTGAACTGCAGTGTTCAAACGTCATTGTCGTTGAGGAACGAGGCCTGAACTGATGTGAACAGACGTCATTGTCGTTGAAGAACGAGGCTTGAACTGATGTGTTCAAACGTCATCGCAGTTGAAGAACGAGGCCTGAACTGATGTGAACAGGCGTCATTGTCGTTGATGTTCATCAAGCTTGAATTGCTTGAACCCCTGCTTCATGAGATATCAATCTTTTCGGCACCCAAACCTTGAGTCTTTCCTTAAAATGAGTGACTGATGTACCTGCATTTAAGTAAAGACTACATGCATTGACATTAAGAGTTTGTTTGCATTTATATGGGTTAGTGATATCAGCATCTAGACCATTTGGGGTTTCATTGTCAACCTTGGTTTTGCACTCAGTGAACATCTTTCTGATAGGTATCCATCTAAGACCTACAATCTTAAAAATTCTACCCGTCGGTATCCACCTAAGGCAAGATCTAGGAGAGTTTGGTTTCTCATGTACAGTGGAAGACTTGTCGAGAGAAAACTTTTGTCCTATAGCAATCTGCCTATCAGGTTTCTGAGTATAACTTTTTGGTTCCACGGGCTTGTTGTAGTTTCTAGTCTTAGAGGATTGAACCTTATTACGAGCATTTACTTCCTTCAGGAATTTTGTTATACAATCATCATGATTTGCCTTAAAAACACATTTCTGACAAGTTGAGCAAACAAAGTGTTTGGAGTCAGAGAAAGATCTAGGATTCTTAGAGTGATCTGCTATGGGAATTGCATTAGTCGATACGCAACTACTCTTAGAAACATGCAAATTCCTAGTCTTTTCACGTGTGGTTTTCTTAGCATCCTCTAGGTTGTGATTCTGAACACTGTTTTTATGTCTAACATGTTCCTTTGGTGTCACAAATGACACACACTTTGAACTAATCCTAGAAGAACTAGATGCACTCACATGATGAGGTTTTCAAGCGTATATTCCTTTTCCTTAGGTCTAGACTGTGAAGTAACTGGTTTTGACAAAACTTGTTTCGAATCAACTTGGGAGGCAAACCGTGGTTTTGAGGATTTCGGTCGTTCAGATCTAAACGCAGTCGGTTGTCTAACAACTGATTGGTTTCTTAGTGGTGGTTTCCCCAAGATTGATGGTTTTGCAAACTTAGTGTTCACACTATTTCCTGTCGATTTTCTTAACTCGCTTTTCAACGCTGCAATTGCAAAACCCTTTTCCTGAAGTTGAGCTTTGAATTAGTCATTTTTGGCAATCAAAGAGGTTTTTTGCTCTACAGTCTTAGTTCTCGCTTCTTTGATTGAGTCACACAGTTCTAAGTTAGCATTTTTGGTTGCAATAACATCATTGTCATGATTAGCCTTAACTTCATTACACATATCACACATCTCAGCAATACGTTTTTTCAGGTTGTTGATCGTCACGTTTTTGGCTTGTAGCTGAGCTTTCAAATCGTTTATCATAAAAAATTCACGGAATTCAGGAAATTCCGGATTTTTACATGGTAGGTTAGTTTGAAGACTTTCTTCCTTTTGTTGCATTGAGATTTCAAGATCAATGCAATGTTTTTCAAGTTGTAAAAGTCTGTTTGAAAGTTCATTATAAACTTCTTTTTCAACCATATCATTTGATTTGAATAGCTCAGCCGTAAGCGAAGAACTTGACGCATCATCATGTTCAGCATCCTGATCAATTTCTCCCCCCTTCTGACTCATATTTGTTGAATCAGAGGTGATATTGCTATCAGTCTTTTCCAACAGATATGTGTCATAAGTAAGTTTAATTTGATCAGTGTGTTGATGTTCATTAGAAAGAACATTATCTTGATCAGACAGATGTACCTCAGCAGATAGTACTTGGTGATTTTCTGGTTTGAGAGCTGCATCCACACACAGTGTAATATCAGCTTCCGAGCTGTTACTGTCATCATGCTTGTCTGATTCTGTCCCATTTCCCACATGTTGAGCCCTTTCAGTAATGAACCCCTTAACATTACTCATAAGTTGAAGTAATGTCCTTCTGAACATGTCAACCTTAGTTCCAATGTAATTAGCAAAACACCTTTTCGTCATTTAACTGTCAGAATCATAATCCTCAGTGTATTGCGAATCAATGAACACTTGGAGTTGGTTGTTAATCACACCCAAAGCAGTCATGGATCTATCTTCAGAGAATTCTCCTTTGTCAAGTTGTTGTTCAAGTTGATCTAAATACAGAATCATCTTGACTGTGAAAGTCTGAACATCTTGACCAAAGAGTGTTGCGAATGCACGTCTGTATCCTCCCATGTATCCGGGTTGTTCAAAGAGAACCTTGAGATGTGAATGAAGTAATCGAAAGCATTCAATGCAACTTTCCTTTGCATTAGGCAACCTTAGTGACTGAATCAATTCTCTCTCTTGCGAATTCGAGCACGAAGATTCCACATTAGTAATCTCAGAATCACACACGTTTATTTGTTGTACAAGATTGGAAGTCTTATGTTTATCATTCGTGTCGTACAACTTGAGTATCTCAGATATGAAAGAATCTGAAGTAGTAGACATGATGTATACGTGCACGGGATTTTACAATTCTATGATTTAAACCAAGAAATAGATTCTTTCATGGGATTTTACAAAAATCAAGAATGAACCATGAAATGACAATGATTACTTAAATGTGTTATGATTAGTGATTGTGGGTTGAGGGTGATGATTGACCGTTAGACTTTGTGAACTGTCGTTAGAATTTGGTTCAACGGGTTTACGTGAATCCAAATAACCACCGTGGTTATATCCAATAAACTCGAAAACATCACAACCCAAAATAATTCTCAATCTCGGATTCTTGGAGCTCAATCAAAATAGTTGTCCAAAATTACACCCAATAAAATTATTTACCAACCGAGGAATTTGTCCATGTGATAATGACCAAATAAAATTCACCCAAAGAAAGACATAACACCAAATCTTACTTCTATTAACAGTCCACAAACTAAGCACAATATTCGGCCCAAAGTGAGATCCAGTTAAACACGGCCCAATCCAACTCCAATTAATCCAACTTAATTATCACTCAACTTAATCGTACTTGTATCTAACCCTTTGTATCTAACCCTAATTATCACTCAACTCAGAACGTAGTCATGCCCAAAAAAAATCCTCTCACCTACCCTTTCTTCTCCACACAAACTGACCAAATCTCTTCTTGATCTAAGAAGATATAATCATATATCTGCTTTTATTACTTAATCCGAATCAAGAACAAAACATTAATGAATTATTCTACTTTTGCTCGAATTACACAGACCAAGGACCACACACGGCTTCAAAATGTTTTGTGGGTACCCAGGTAGGGTCTATTCGTTTGTTTGATGTTCTTGTTTAATCGAACGAATAAGAAGAAAGATGACGCCGAGTAGTTTTTGTTTGTTCGAAGAAGGTAGGGTCTATTCGTTTGTTTGTTGTTCTTGTTTAAAGAGAAGATTTGCTTCTAAGATAGATCTATGATGAATTCATTTCTTTTCGTGTTGTTTGGGTCTTGGATGTGAAACACGAAAGGTAGTGGTTAGATATGGATGTTTTTCTTTGTTGTATCACACGAAGAATCTGATTTAGTTTACACTGTATGAATAATATATATCAGACTGTGGATTTGATATTATAATTTGTTGTTGTTGTGGATTTGTTCTTTCTAAGAACTGAATATGTTTTGTTTGGGATTGGATTTGATTTATAGGTATTTCCTTGCTTTCTTCTTGTTTTCTTCTTTTGATTTAACTAAGGAAGATTTGTAAGAATCAAACCACAAAATCAAACCACTACACCAAGAATCAAATCACAATTGACCAGATTTTAGCAAACCGCAGTCACAAAAACTCAAACATTCAAACCGCAGGAGCAACAAGACAAAGTAGTCACTTTCATTAACTTTGTCATTTTTTCCCTTTACAGTTAGAATCCAAACCGCAGTTATCAAACCAAGCAAACCGCAACAAAGTTTTTCACCTTTTAAGTTCAGATCTCAGCACGTGAACTTTCAGTCCTTGTTTTTCCTTTTATAGATACCTGCCAAATTGCAACCTGAAAGTATATTCAAACCGCAACAATATACTTCTCCATTTAACTCAAACCGCAACAAAGAGACACAAGTCGCAGTCAAGAATATTTCAAACCGCTACAAAGAAGTTATCACCAAGAAACAGTTCAACCCAATAAAAAAAACCACAAACAACAGGAAAAAATAAAATCCGAGTACAAACCAATTCGAACAAAAAGTAAAGCCACAAACCAAAGCTAATAAAAGAAATCCACTTAAACCAATATTGGGCTCATGATTAAGTTAGCAGGTCAAATGAACAAAGATTTTACGTTAGCACCAAATGAACAAAGATTTATGTTAGCAACAGATGAACAAAGAAAGAAAAAAATGGTGTTCGAATCTTTTTTGAAATGGAGTTCGAGCCAAACAAGTAAAAATTAGATAAAAGACACCACGAATCCAAGCACACACAACCAATCGAACCTAACCATGGATCTGATACCAATTGTAACATATGTATACTTGGATTTGATACAAACACAAGATTAAAGATGGATTGAATATAGAGAGAGATATATAGAAGTTGGGAGTTTTCTAGAGAGAGAGAGCGGAGAGAAAATGATAAGGTTAGATTAGAGAAGTGAAAAGCTCCAACCCTTCCCACACTTGGGAAGGGGTATTTATAGTTACTAGCTACGGTGCCCTTAGTGGGCTGTGGAGTGAGCTGACAATGGGTAAAGACCCGACCCAACTCCACAAATATTAATATAACTAAACTAATAATAATAATACTAATAAGCCTACGAGCTACATGAATGCTAAATAGATACTCGGGGTGACCGAGTCTTCATATGAATATTTATATTCCTAACAGGTGCGCGGGCTACTGGCGCCGCTCCTGGTATTAAATCAATTTGGAATTCTATTTGACGATTTGGTGGAAGTCCGGGTAAGTCTTCGGGAAAGACTTCGGGAAATTCACGTGCGATGGGAACATCTTCAAGATATCTTTCTTCGGATTTCTTTTCGGTTACGTGTGCTAGGAAGACATAACATCCTCTATCAATGTATTTCAAGGTTTTGATACATGAGATGATATTTAATCGGGTTACACTTTGATCACCACGGATGACCAAAGTTTCATTGTCACAAGGAATGTGAAAAACCCTTTCACCACAGATGATGTTAGCTTGATGTTTAGATAGCCAATCCATGCCGATGACTACATCAAAACTTCCGAGTTCGATTGGCATAAGGTTGATGTTAAATGGGTGGTCTAGGAGACTAAGGGTACAGTCTGGGATTACGGTATTAGTATTTACTAAGTTACCGTTAGCTAGTTCAATACTGTAATTTGTGTTTAGAGTGATTGGTGTGATACCAAGTAAAGGCGCAATTTTAGCAGATAAAAAGCTCATAACAGCACCAAAATCGAATAAGACTTTAACAGGAATGTTATTGAGTGAGAACGTACCAGTAACCACATTCAGGTCCTGCTGTGGTTCACCGTTGCCCATGACGTAGGCTCTACCACGAGCACCTTCGCCTTGTTGACCACGGTTTTGAGGACAATTGTTCTTGAAGTGTCCTTTTTCGCCACACCCAAAACATGTAGCTATTGGCTGAGTGTTATCTCCAGTAGCCACGGCCCTGCCTTTACAATCCTTGGCAAGATGTCCCGGCTTTTGACACTTGTTGCACTTGGCGGGGCAGGGACCTACATGATGATAGTTGCACTGAGTGCACCGTGGTTGGGTCCCAGTATATCTACCTCCGGTTGGTGCAGCAACATAAGCCGTTGTGGCTTCTTGTCTTTTGTTTTGCTGGTTATGATGATTGTTGTTTCGAGTTGGGTTGTTGTTGTTGTTATTGTTACTTCCACGGCTACCATCCCATTGTCGCTTATTGTTGTTGTTTCTATTGTTATTGTTGTTATGGTAGTTGGAGTTGTTGGTGGTAGTGGTGTTGTTGTTGAGGTTTTGCCTTTGGGTAGTTCCCGTTCGCACCACTTGATCCGTGAGGTTGCGAGCCAATCGCATAGCTTCATCAAGTGCCTTGGGAGCGGATGCAGTCATGTTCCCTTGTATGCTTGGTGGGAGTCCCCAAATATATCTTTCCAACAGTTTCTCAGTTGTTGAAACCATTGTTGGACATAGTATCCTTAATTCTTGGAATCGAAGGTTTTAAGTTAGGATGTCATTTCCTTTAACAACAAGATTCCAGAATTCCACTTCTAACTTCTGAATTTCACGGCGGGGGCAGTACTCTTTGATCATCATTTTCTTCAAATTATCCCAAGAAATCTTATAAGCAGTTTCGATGCCTATTGGTCGAGATACCGAGTTCCACCATGATAATGCCTCGTCCAGCAGTGTACTGGTGGCATATTTAACTTTATCCTCCTCGATACATTTGCTGATTAAAAATACTGACTCGCATTTTTAAAACCAGCGGGTCAAACCTACGGCTCCTTCAGTACCCTTGAAACTAGTGGGTCTGCAGTGTAAATAGTCCTTGAATGTGCAGCCCTTTGGTACTGAATCCACATTTATCACTGGAGCGCTAGCTGGGTTTGGTTCTCCAGTGTTAGGGTTAGCTGTGTTATTCAGGGCAGCTTCAGCAGCTGCTGCAGCTACGGCTTCACATTCAGTTTCGAGTGCGGCTTTCACACTATCTTTAACTAGTTTGTTGATGGCGGCTTGAGTCATTGTTGGTGGTGTATTCTTCTTTGGCGCCATGATCCTATTATATAAAAAGGTAAGTCGTAAGTATAGAGTTGGTAGAATAAGCATGATATTCGATGTAAATGATAGAATAGTTATGTTGGAGGTTTAGATTATAACACATGATAATACAAAGCAAGAGTTTTATTCATATAACGTTGATTGATTACAAAATTGAAACCTATTACAAGCTTCATCAAAATTTTCTAACTGATACTTTCAGTTAGAAATTACAACGTTTTACAACTGCTAGCTATTACATGGATTTTACAGAGTTTACTAACTGAATCTACTCAGTTTAGTAGTACAAAAGATAACTATAACACTAGTCTACTGCTAGTTGGAGGATTCGGACGGATCGGTGTTTCCATAAGTGGTTAGCACATCCACACTATCATTAAGGCGGCTCTCATCGACTTCCTATTTGATGTAACCATTGCTGCATGGCATACAATTGAGATTGTATTCCATACAACTCATTCTTGAGGCGGTATCAGTCAAAGTTAGCAACATCAAGTCGGATCTCTGCTGCCGTTAGGTGGTGTTGTAGTGTGTGAATTTGTGCCGCATCTTGGACTTGAGCTTTTTCCACTTGTGTAAGTCTATTCTTGACTTCTTCCAAGCCGGTCAAAGGATCCAAGACTATATCCTCAACAAGAGTCCAGTCTTCCTTCACATAGCTCATATCAAGGATAAACAAATCGAGGCGTTGACGTACATTAACGGCTTCCATTCTGGCTGCAGTAACCTTGGGTTCATAGTCATTCATTTGGCGTGCCATGTTTTATACTTTACGTAGAGTTAGGTCGAGGCCTTGTTTCAAGCAGTATACATCGTATTGCGCATAATTTATGAATGTAGGTGTGATTTTGGATGATCCGCCGATCTCATAAGTGGACTTTGGACCTCGAGTGAGAGTATTATGATTAGATTCGGAGGAGGTTACGGAGATAGGGGGTGGTGATGTTAATGGTGATAGTGGTCATACAACTGGTAGTTCTCTTCTTCTTCCTCGTCTATGTCCATTTCGGGATCGTCATCCGGATCTTCTTCCATTTCTTCCTCTTGGTCACTGACTATATCCTCATAAGGTTCTTCCACATTGTCATAATCAAGTGCTTCAAGATAGGGATCATTGAGTTCGGGAAGAAATGGTAAGTGAGCGGGCATAGCGAGAATGTGATCGGGTGATGGAGGTACAGACATGATGTCTACAATAAAGATTATGATGTCAGAATAGATCTAATGTTTACGGGAAGTGCTCAAATATGTAAAGTGTGAATGTATCAATATGTTAATATGTTTGCATAGTATACAAGGTCTAAAGTCTATAATCGTCTGGAGGATGGAAGGCACGGAGAGCGGAAGGCTATAAAATGTTTTTGCTTGTAAAAGTGGTTATAGTTTAGGTCTCATTTAGACTCGTTTCTCTATAACCATGGCTCTGGTACCAATCTGTAACACCCCCAATTCAATGATGCAGCGGAATTCAAACTGGGTGTTACTCGACGGCACAACATTTATAATAATAGAAAACGATCTCTAACTGAGTCCTTTTAAAAAGGATTTATCATTCAAATAATATATCAGAGTTTACAAGATAGGTCCCAAAAGGTTCCATGTTTACAAAATACATCAATATAAAGTCATTTAATGTCTTTTTGAATGATAAAATAAGTTATAGCCTTCTTGATTGAGTCCGTGCCCCTCCGTGCCATCCTTGATCATTATGCACCTGAAATACATGCTTAAAACTGTCAACACAAAGGTTGAGTGATATTCATAGAGTTTGTTACGTAGTTGAACACAATATGTTGGTAGTGCGAGTTAATTAGACTCATACTCATGGTTGGAAAACAAAATGGTTATTATTAATCACTAAGCTCATGCAACCAATACGTTAACATGTACCAATATCAATCCTTGGATTTGTTGCCCCGGTAGGTACTTTGCCGACATACCTAAGTCTCAAATATAGTGCGTTTGTTTGCCTAACCGGTCAATACAAATGGGATTCGTTAATCCCAATAGGCCTATTCACAATACTCGCGCTCACTAATCCTAGTGATTAAATGCTTCATGATATGGGGCCTAGGATTGGCAAGGATGGTACTTAGTGATAATAAAACAATCAATAGTATACAATTTCAAAGCATTGTGTTCGGTTAAAATAGCATGTATTCCCCCTAAGGGTTTGTAAAACATTTAAGTAATGGAAAGTGGGGCTATGAACTCACCGTGAGTTGGATGGTGTTTTAGTGCCTTAATGAATTCGATGGATAAGCCGGGAAACCTCTAAGTGCAACCTACAATAGAACGTTGCGACTTAGGTTGGAATAATATCTAAGAATACAAAGACGAGCCTATATATGACTTGCATATTGTTCATGATGTAGTACTTAGTATGTGTGTAGGTCGTTGTATGAAGATGGTTTATGAAACACGTTTAGTTTGTATATCTTGTACTACCGTTCGGGCCATCATAATTCAGAGGTCATGTAGTAAATGTTCGAGGAGCTAGGACACTTTAATTCGTAAATCCAGCAACTCGTCGATCCGTTTACCCAAATGAAACCCCTCACATGAAGCTCCCTAGTGTTGTAGTATTCGATAAAAAATATATGTTTTTGGTCTTTAAACGTTATATGTCCGAAAGTTGAATAAACTTAGGAAAGTTTATTTTGGATGAAGATGGTTATCTTTATAATTTCATTAAGTCTCGTACGGATGTGATATTACTTGCAAAACCTCTTGGTTTATTGATGTAGTAGATCCAAATTGGTTGGTTATGTTATTACTAACACTTTAGTTCATGTTTTCGGCTTAGAAAGCCTTAAGGTCTTAGCCGTGGCTTTGGTTGGGGCTACCATGGTCTTGAGACTCATCCTTGGCCGTAGCCATGGCTATGGTATTGGCTTAAGGCCATTAGGCCTCTTGGTTTTAATTAGCCGTGACCTATTACATGATCACTTTGGTACTTATATAGGGGCTGTTAAGAATTTGAGAAAAAATGTCATTCGTTATGCGTTTTCAGGACTCGTGCTCCAAATCTTTTTTGAAGAAAACGTCGTTCCAGACAACTTTCGTGTTTTAACTTTTTGATCAAACGGAACAGAAGTGCCTCGTTTTGTGTGCTTTAAGTTCGTTTACAGAATGTAAATTCCAGTTTTGCCGTTTTGGTTTCGCTAACTTCTTTTGGCCACAAATTTTGACTCGTGTACTCGTTTTCAATGATTCAAATTGATATGTTTTCCTTTTTAAGTCCTCTATAGCAGTAGGTAATTGTCCAATATCATGTTTATACCATTTTGATCGTATTTCACAATATATGTCACTAGTTTCCTTGATTACCTAACATAGGTTAACGTATAGTGTTCTTAACTTGTTTTAAGAGTTTTTATACATCATGAACATAACACAAAGACTATATATAACATGAATGAAGCATAATAAGCATGAAAATGATATTGAGCAAGAAAATGTGTTAGGGTTTCTTACAACTTTTGGCTTTCTAATGAAAGGAAACTAAGAACAAGGATAGGACTTTGATTGATCAAGAACTAGCTTCCTACTTCTTGATTAATTGGACAAGCACTTGAAGACTTCTACTAGAACTCTTCTTGTTTGGATCAAAGATCACCAAAATGAAGAAGAACTAGGGCTTTGGATCAAGAAAAACTTAACAAGAGTTTTTGGATTGATATAGCACTTGTATCTTTTTGATAATACTTGAAATAAACTAGCAAATAAAAGGTTTTGTGTTGTGTAGATGGGGCGGCATCAATGGGGAGAGGAGGGGGTTTTTATAGTGAGTTGAGGAGGTAGGAAGGTGTATAGGAAGGTGCCTTAAGGAGGTTAGTTGCAAGACTTATTCTAAGGCTTACATGGGAAGTTAAACACATGTAATCATCCTAGGGTTCTAGGCATAAGATCAAGCCACACAAGGGATGACTCCCCCCCCACCTATTGGCGGTTCATATTTGTAGGATAAGATGACTTGGTCATTTTTGGTATTATCCTACTTATGGAGTTAGTTTTGGTTCCTTTAATCGCTAACCGTAAGTTGTTAGGTCACGAAACGTAAAACTGGGTGTCGTAAAAATACGAAACTTGTAGGAATAATTTAACTTATCATTATACTCCATAATAAAATATAAAATAAGTGGTAAGTTCCATCGGGTTGTTTAACCACTGATAAAACTGGAAACGCGGGTCTAAAACGCGTAAAACGTAAAACGTACGAAAGTTGCGTAAAACTGAGAAAAGTAAAGTGTAACTTTTCTAATATGATGATAATGAATTAAAATGGCCTATAATGTCTAGACTAGGCTCAGTCTAGTGTCGGTTGGTGTTAAATGTCCTTTAGACATAAAACCGTAAGTGTTAAAAATCAAGGAATGATTTATAAAATCAAGGAATAATTTTTGGTCAAAGGAGGAGGGAAAAATATGTTGAATTTTCCAATAATATAAAAGCTTCTAAATGCCTTAGAAAATATGGTGTAGGTATAGGCTAAGGTTGCGGATAAGTAAAAGTTTTTAAAACGCAAGTTTAGTTCTGTAAGACACAGGGTCTATTTGTTAACATTTTAACTTAATTATCAAAAATTCCCTAATTGATTGTGAGTGTACTAAAAATTAATCTGATGCGAGAAAAATTGTCGCAGTTGGTTTTCGTTATGCGCAGGATGTTTAAATGGCGTTTAAACCAAACGTACAGTTTCTTAATAACTTTTGCGAAAATGACCCGATGAGCGTCAAACTTTCCCTTTGTCATGGAAATATTTTAACTTACGAGGATATGAAGTAAAAACTTCAGCAATGAATAGTGAAAGTGAATAGTAGAAATGAATAGTAAAATGAATAGTAAAAATTTCGGGAATAGAAATTAACCTGAAATGCGAATTGTTACATTATGATCTTAACTGGTTCCTTATTAAAGTTAAACTTGTCGTCAAGCTGAATCTCCTCTAGTGGAATGACGTGGGTTTCATCCAATAGGTACTTCTTCGTAGTTCAAATTCGTGAAATGTGTTGTGCACGCTAGTGGGCTCTTGCGGGTGGTTCGAGTCGATAAGCTACCAGTCCAGGTTTTACCAAATTCTTGTAGGGTTCAACGTACATCGAGTTCAGTTTTCATCGTTTTCCGAAATATAGCAAGTTCTTTCGTGGCGAACTTTCACGTAACTCTTCTGACGATCTTGTACTGCTTGTAACCTGTTGTCCTGGAGTGTTGTTCCTACACCCTAATGCGTACTAACGATTAATGCGAATGGGATTACTACGGGATCGTACTATCAGTTGAAAGAAGTAGATGCCAATGCCTTGGGGTAAAGATAGTTACAAGGAGTAATTAATAATACAATGAAAGATCTTGATGAATCACAAAAGCAGTAATAGAATTCTGTCGAGTGTAATGTTTTAGGAGCAAAGACTGCTTAAAAGGGATAGATTAGATATTTGTATGAACAAAGAAGCAAACTGTTATCAATCGATGCAAATGAAAGGATCAATGAATCAGAACAATAATGAATGGATTAAGATGTCCATATCATTCATACTAGTATGAGCGTAGAGTGCTCGGAAGAAAATTTGATATTCATACGAACGAAGAAGCAAATGAAATGATGTAAAAGAGAGGTCAATGACTCAAATTAACCCAAACAGAAGAACCATAAATCACAATAATAGTAAGGCGAAGAGATATAGAATATTAACACAATTAATCAATTAATCGATACAACCAACGAATCAAACCAATAGTCAAAAGAGACCAATACTGAAAGACATAATTTTAAATGAGGTTCAATAATAAAAGAGATAGACAATATTCATTATGAATGTCAAATGAGAATGAATGAGGAAAATCCATAACTGAGAAGGATAATAAACACACGATTGTTGAAAGAGGGTAAGTGAAATAGACAAGAATTACGAAAGCAATAAGCGTATGATACTTTAAATGAGAACAAATGAGATAGGCAATAAATGCGAAGGCAAATAATAAAGGAGAAAGACAATAAATGTCATGGAAGAGAACAAACGGTAAATGATGATATCCATCAACGTCACGAATGTTATATGAGAATAACTAGGAAAATCAATAAATTAGAAAGATAATGTGCATCTTAAATGTTGAATGAGAAGAAGAAATGAGAACGAACAATAAATGAGAGGTACAACAAGCAGCACGAATGCTAGCTGAGAGTAAACAATTAATGAGAAACGCAATAAGTGACAAAGACAATAAGCATTGCGAATGCTAACTGAGAATGAATGGGGACCAACAATAAATGAGAAAAGCATTACGTTGAAAGCATGCATGTAAAATGAGAACAAACATAAAACAAGAAAGACATTGAGTATTACGAAAGTTGATTGAGGATAAATGAGAACAAATAATAAATGGTTAAACTCAATATAATATCACTAATGTTGATCAAGTAAGATCCGCCTTGGCTCTCGAGCTTTACTCTTCTCCGACGAGACTGTAGGTTGGCCATTACTGCTCGTTTCTGCTGACGTGTAATATTTCTCATGATGTGGCATGTGTGTCACCAACGATGGGATGCTGTGGTGGATGGGCTCTCTAGTGATAGACTCTGGTCGGGTGGGAGGAATAGGTGCAATAATGGTTCTCCTCCTCATCTTTGGAGGGGTTCTTCTTCGTGTGAGTAATCTTCCGGTTTGAGTTCACACTCTATAGGCTTGTCGTCGAATGGCTTTGTCTCACTATTAGACGTTAGTATATAAGTTTGTGAAATGGGTGTCCGAATGATGGTCGACAAGTTTCCAAATTGTGTCCTCGGAATTGAAAGATAGTATTAAGTTAAGGTAAACATTGTTTTCAAGCTTTGGTGTTACCTTCCTAGCGGCGTGATTCTTCAAAACACAAGTTGTCAAAAAGAATGAGACGTTAAAAGTCGTGTTCCGAAAGTAGGGTGTTCCACGGCGGCATGTTAAAGTCGTGCTCTAATCATCCGACGTGTCTTTAGGATATGGTTTACGGGGCGATGTAGGTGTTCTAAAAGTATGGAACCAATGTTCCAACTCGTCTTCGGAGGCGGATAGTAAGACAATCGAGGGAAATCGATAGACTGTAACGGGTTTTGCGTAAAACGATGTTATGAAGGGTTATGAAAAAGTTTTAGCAAACCACGGTATTACTCACGATGTCTGAGAAAATAAAAGAGACCATTAAAATGTAAGTGTAGGTATGTAATCGGGGAAAACGGGGTTTGAGCTCAAGCTCCGAAATAAGCGTAAGAAGTCAAAATCAGTCAAACATTTATATAATTAACTTTTATATAAATAATAGTGTATATAAATATACTTTATATAATACCAATAGTGATGACATCTGATGCCAATCTGTAACAACCCCAAAATTATCGCAGCGGAAGATAGTTCACTGGGGTATTACTTCCTAGCACAAAGTACAAGTCATGGAAAATGACTCTTTAAAAGAAACGTTTTAAAAGTGTTTCACATTTGAAACATTAAAACCTCAGAGTTTGCAAAGGTCCCAACAGTTTTCATAAAACACAATGTTTTCAAAAGTTGCAAATGTTTTAAACATAACATAAATCTTTAAAATATAGTCTCTTCAAATGTGAAAATATGCCGAGTCTTCAAAAGATATCCCCGACGCTACGTATCTGTTGCTAATAGCATAAATTTTCCCTTCGTACATAGGTAATAACCACACCTATCATTTGGTACGAATACAATACACACGACTGCCTTATAGGCACGTTCTTTCTGGTGGGGAGTGTTAATTCCAATAGATCTATTCACTGTATTCGCGCTCACTCGCAAGTGACTAACGGTTCACGATAAAGGGACTTTCGGCTATGGGAAACTTAGGCAATAATAATAACATGATAGCATCCAATTTCCAAGCAAATGTGATCATAAATATTTATAGCATGTATCTCCCCCACGGAGTTTGTAAAACAATTGAAGTAAAACTTGGGTCTATGAACTCACCAACGATGAAGTAGTAACAGGAACCGGAGAAGTGTACACGTCGAGAAAAGCCGCAAAAGTCACAAATGACCTATATAAAATATAACACGACTTAGGCTCGGGGATTAAGGTATAACACTCATACTTGTGTTTTAATTCAGTACTTGTACTTGTGAAATCATAAGGTAATTTAGTTAAAAGTCTTTATAGCAAGTCATGGGTCGAAAAGACGTTTGAAATAACTCATATGGCTTAGTTCAAAAAAAGCTGATGGAAAATTTATAAAATTGCCGCACTAATCGGGTCGCCATTTCTAAACCATGATGGCTAAAATTATGATATTTATATGCTTAGAAAGGTATGACTCTGTAATATAAGAAAATCAAGG